>OY757310.1:69581711-70781711 GCA_963583905.1 Stenurella melanura
TGTCTCTGTTCCTTTGTGATACTGGTCACATCCACAAAGAACACCCCATGCCACATGGCGATACATGTCAGGCCATGTACCCTAGTTCTCACTGCACCGATACCAACTGCACAAATAAATGCAAGTACAAGTAATCAGTAACTGCAGCGTGTTAACAGCGTAGTGTTTACTGCTGTCAAAATATGTACTGGTTGCTACTCGTACATGGTGCATATGCAATTATATTTTATAAATATTGAGTATATTGCATTATAGTGCGGTCGAGGAAAATGTACGTCAGGTTTGTATAATTTTCAAGCAACGGTTTCCTAATACTAGTGTTGCTGATGAGCCAACCTTTATGTTGGTTATGCAACATTTAAGCGACTACGAACATATTCCACACATGCCTCTTCATAGGAGTTGGATAACGCTCCCACAGCACATTGAGTGTAGAATCACATATTTTAGATACTGTTAAACAAAATCCTACAATAAATATTTACGGGCTTTCTGCAAAGTGGAGTGTCGAAATTTGTAGGGACGCACATCTTGAATGAACAGGGTCAGCACTCATATCACTTGGATAAAGTCGTGCACCTTAGATAAAAAATTAAATATCCAGTTTGTGTATTCCCTTTTAGTTTAATTTATAATTTGAACACTTTGTGCAGACCTGGCAATGCTGCTATAAAAACGAATAACTTACCTCGTGGACATCGTGATTGGAGCGAGTCCAACATTTGTTCTAATTTTTAAATTTAAACACTGGTCCTCGCATAATGTAAGGACTTACAGATTAAAATATATGGATGTATTTCAAACACATCCTGTGTACCAAAAGTGATTGGAACCAAGTTGAACATGATACAAAATTGACAATGTTGACAATCTATTGGATAAAACCGCTGCCTAAGGAATCACTACTTCCACATCCAGATTTTTCCTTGCAAGTCTCTTTAAAGGTAAACTTCTTGACTATATTTGCACTTTAGTATGCGGAACTAATTGGCCATAGAATTTTCATAATATTAGGGGCAGATGTCAAAAAAATTGCAGAAGTTGCGATTTAGCAAGTTTCGTTAAGACATTGAAAATGAACTTGGCTAACTCTCAAGCCTGTCATGATATTTAGAAAATCTGCAAAATGTACAGGGGATCGAAATAAAGAAAGTTTAATATTAAATTAACATTAATATTCCACATAAAAATGGGCTTTGTAAAAATGCGACATTTATCTAGATATCAAAATTTATCAGACACACTAGTTTTATAAAAATGACGCTAGGCATCGGTCAGCGTCGAGACGTAAAAATGCAAGAATAAGAATCTAGGCATCAAAATTTGTCAAATATATGAGTTTTACAACAATGACTCTAGGCGTCGAGACGTAAAAATGCCAGAACATATATTTAGATATTAAAGTTTATCAAATACATAAGTTATACAAAAACGACGCTAGGTGTCGGTCAGCGTCGAGACGTAAAAATGCAAGAATATGAATCTAGGAATCGAAATTTATTAAGTACACGAGTTTTGCACAATCGACGCTAGGCGTCGGTCGGCGTCGAGACGTAAGAATGCAAGAATATGATTTTAGGTATCAAAATGTATCAAATTCAAAATCAAATTTGTATTTTTGGACCTTTCAAAAAGTATGCGATGTAACAGCACTGAACGCTTTCGTGTCCAAAAAAACAACCGAATTTCCAAGCGTTACACAAATCGCTACTGAACTTCCATGTTACCGTTACATTTTCGATTTGTTAAATATTTTTAATGTTAAAAATTAATGCATTGGTTTCTAGCGCATAAGCCAAAAATGAAGTTTTGAACTCCTACTAGCTTGCTCTACTGATTTTTCCTAATTACACACCCTCTTCCACCCCTTCAACAAATTATACGTACATGTACCAAATTTCAAGTGAATATCTCAAGTCTATTTCATCAACTTATTAATGGATGGGGGGGAGTTGAAAAATATTATAAAGAAATCTGAGGGCTTGACTTCTAGTATAGGTACGCACCAAACTTCAAGTATTTGTACTCTACACAGCTTGCTTTACTCATTTTCCACTATTTACCTATACTTACATCCCCACCCCTTCAACGGAATCATCTTAGAATATAATCTAGTTTCAGATGTCGTTATAATACATATGTGTACCAAACTTCAAGTGAATATCTCAATTTTATTTCATCAATCTCTTTATTAATAATAGATTAGGGGTGGTGGGGGGTTGATAAAATATTATAAAAAAAATCTGAGGCCTTGACTTCAAGTACATACACCAAATTTCAATTTTCTGTACTCTTACCAACTTGCTTTACGTATTTTCTCCTATTTACAACTACTTAACTCCCAACACTTCAAGGAAATCATCTACAAATATAATCTAGTTTCAGATGTCGTTATATTACATACGTGTCCAAATTTCAAGTCAATATCTTAAATCGTTCCGGAGGAACCGTGCGGACAAAAAAAATACGGACAGACAGACACACCGACAGACAGACATACACACATACAGACAGACAGACAGACAGACTGACAGACAGACAGACAGAACAATTTTTTTTCGCTGAAATTTAAAATCTCGACGTTTCATGACATTCTAAACATATTTCATGAAAAAAAAAATTGAATTTGTTTTACAATTACTATACTTCCAATCCATTACATGGATGTGGAAGTAAAACTACGATGTGCTATGAACGCTTCCTATCGAAAAAAATTCAAGAAAATATCGAAATACATTAAAATCTTCTAAATAACTTATACATGGTGTAATCAGTTTCATGTCATTAAAAAAAACTGGTAATGGGGACCGACTAGACAATCAAAAAACCTTTATGACTTTTCCCTCTAGGGGCACTTTGAAACACACTGATCTAGGTTAACATATTTAAGATTATGGTAGACAACTATTGAGAACCACTGCTTTTCTTGGTCGATGGACTTGTACTTCCCAATTATACAACTTTTAAATTGTCATAAAATAGTGCTGGCCGGCACACGCGGTGTCAAAGGATCATCGACCGCCTTTGATGTACCGCCTCAACTGAACTGAGGCAAGTATAAAGAGGTAAATAGAGGTTTAAACAGAGCATTCATTTCTTTACATGTGTGTTTTTTAATTTGGAACAAAATATTGGATTGTTCATAATTTAGAAAATTTAAACGTGGTTTATTAATATTTGTAACATAAATGAGTGTCCTGGGTTAAAAGCTTACTATCTACCTAAATGATTCAAAATTTCTGCATCTGTATCAATACACAGTTTGGTACGTCGAATTAAGTATATACGCATTTCGTTCAACACTAAACACCAAACTATTAACTAACGTTGTCAATAAAGAAAAATAAAATCAAAACTGGGTACAAAAGCCAAAAAGGAATACAAAAAGAACGGACAAGTAAGTTGTGTCTGTACGTAATCAAGAATTTGACAACTTGAACGGTAAGTCAATAAAATAAATCTTAACTATAAATACACAATGACGCGAAATTCAAAAATAACAAAAACAACGAACGGCAGCGTGTTGGACGAGTGTACATAACGAAACACCGACATGACAGTAACTAAAATATTGCACAAGGGAGAGTTAGAGCATAGTTTCCTTTAGATCAGATCTAGATCTAAACCTACCTCAATATTCCAGCAGTTCTCAAAAAAATGTATTGAAAATTTGCGAAATTTTTGTTTATTTTGTTTCTCCAAAACTATGAGCTTTAGACCCCATGTTATATAAGGTTCTTTTGTTTGTCCACCACCAGTTTTTTCTAATAACATGAAACTAATTACACCCTGTATGTTCCAGATCTTGTATAACATATTAAAACAGCCTTCAGACAAAAAACAATTATAGAAGCAGTAAAGTTAGATCCTCGGTTTTATCAAAAGGGTCAAAACAGTTCAGAAAAAAAATGTCCTGCTGGGGGCCAAAAATGAGCCTTATCGACCGACGTGTTTTAATAGTGTTTAAAATAAAACTATATTAACAGATCTGCGCAAGTCGCAAGTATATGTGGACATTGTACCTATATAATAGAGGTATATTAAAATTAGTTATTTACAATCTTCACCACAGAAATAAATTATCATAGGAATCTGTCATAAGATCCAAAACCTAAAATTAAAAATGATGTTACTCATCTGATTTAACACAATTTCTACTTTTAGCATGTATTGTAATACAGTAAAACGAATTAACCACTACATATCTGAATTTATTCCAAAACAATTTTGACACTCAAATTCCTACTTGTCCCCCGAAGGTTCATTCAAGTGACAATTTCAAAGGACGGGGTCAAATACCAAAGGATGTATAATATGCACAATATGTACATATGAAGCTACCTTTGTAAACTACTTTGACACACAAAGTAACACACCAGTAACTGCACCTGTTTGATGTACGCATTATATTGTTTTAAGAATATTATATTATAAAGATAAATCTTATTAAATAGGTGATAGATACGGTAGTTTTGAAGCAGGTAGTAGTTAACGCTTACTTTCATGTGAACCGTAATGTTAAAAAATCGGACAAAAGTGAATAAATGGTATAAAATAGTTGTTTTGATTCCCAAACTATAAAAATACACTTATTTCGTAGAAAGCAGTCCAGAATATTTTTATATACAGGGTGTTCATTTTATCAGGACCCATGAGAATACTTGCTTAATGTCAATGGTACAAAAAAATTGTTTAGATCAGAATTGTGTCAATTTTTACGAACTATAAAATAGTTTAAAGATATTTGAAATCGTCCTATTTTAAGTGTTATGATGGAAAATTTCAAAAATGCGAAATATGTCTAAGCCAGATATTTTGTTATGTGAAGGGCTACGAAAAAACTTTTAAGATCAAAAGTTTTTGTAAAATAAAGTTTTATCACAAGGTATTACTTATTTTTTTTATAACCGTTGGATTTCGAAACTTTACTCTTTAGGGTTTAAAAAAATATACAGGGCAAGCCGGAAATAATATCATAATAGATTATTTTTCCTCCTTCCCAATGAATGCCCTAATTTAACAAGGTATGTATGTATTAGTACTGTATGTAAGTACATATTGTACGTAATGAATAATTGTATATATACAAGAAGTATTTATGTTAACTTTTTCTTGTTAACTAAATACTTTGGATGCTACTTGAAGTTTGCAAATGTCAAGAAATTAATATTAGTCCAATTATCAAAGACGAAAACTTGCTCGAACCTCGGAAAAAAAGATTGAAATTCGACACACTGGTACTTTTATAGTATATTGGTTAAAAAACACAAATGTTTAAATTTCTATAGGGGGAGCTTCGGTGAAAAAATTGAGGTTGAACCCGGAAAATTCAGCTTTTCTTAAATATCTCGAGAAACATTGATCTGACCAAGAGAATATTAAATTCCGAGTAAAAATCTTACAAGAAATTAAAGAAATTACATTTTCCTTCAAAATTTTTCAATCCTTGTACTAAGCCACACGCCACGAGGTAAATAAACACGAGTGAGTAAGATCGACTAATCAACAGCGGCTACGAGTGCAATGCCGCAGCAGGCAAATGCGTAATACATTACGACGATTTTTCTTAGAGAATTTTATTTGCTTTTAGACCCATTGTATTTTTTGACACAACCATATTAAAATCCTTTTGCGTAGTATTATAAATTTTGAAATAAAATTAGGCGATTACATTAGAGCATCATAATATCAAGAAACTAATGTTCATGTACTATTTTAGAATGCGGTAATTAATGCATTTACAGAGAGAAGTTTCAAATTTCAACATTTATTCTAAGTCTTGAAAAAGTTTACTGTTGTTCTGAGCTGACAATTTTTTTTCATTGAAAATTAAGTAATTTCAAATGTTATTGCAAAATAGGTATTAGCCTCAGTTGGACAATTTTATTTTTGCGTATATCAAAGCACTGTATAAAAACAGATTAAAATCGAATAGAGTATAAAAGATGGGTATTTTACATTAACTGGTGCAGAACACGTAACATGTCTCAAATACCAGAAGCCGCAGCCAATGGTTCAAATTTGAACACGATCAAATCGCTGTACGTGATGTTGTGCAGACAATTTATGTAAGCCAGTCTAGTTTGAATATTAAACCTCTACATTTACATTTCTAGTTCAATAAGGTAAACGCACGTTGTCTACAGCTCAATCTAACCGTTATAAAAATCAGTTATCATAATTGTAATCTAGAGCCTGTGAACAGCCAAGCTTTTTCGGAGGTTGTTTAATCCTATCCGAAACTGCTACCATATTGTTACGCCATCCAGTGGCGCACTACAGAACTTGCACCTCTAAAGCAATCTAAGGAATCGCGCGCTACTATACTACTTTGAGAATGGAAGTATTCAGCGATCATCTTGGTGATGGCGCTAGAGGCAGAATTCTAGAATGGACACGAATTATTCAAGGAAAGCCTTCTGTGCGTATACAAAGGCGATAGGATTGGTCACGAGGTAGTTTTGATTGGAGTTAAGAAATGATAATAGTGAATTGGAAGAAAGTGATAAGAGAAGTGAACAATCCATAATTTCTATCTGCCTATATAAGTATATCATGAATACATTTTGTTTAAATTCTTTAAATAGATAATATAATTATCTTGTACACGCCATGATACCCAATAATAGGTTCTTTGCGAACCCGCATTTTGTCATGAGATCTGGATCATTAACGTGCCCATATTGTATATATGCGACATCCACAATTTTACATCATTTTCGAAAGGTGAAATTGCAAGTAGACCTGAAAATTACTGTTTTGCTTTCCCTCGATATTCGGATAATAGAAAATTCAATATTTTACATTAAACCAACATCTCGATTTATTTCTAAATCCTCTTTAGTACTGAGAAAAGAGCTATTGATAAAAGGACATCTCACAAATTTGTCAAAAGAAAATGCTGGAAAGTGTACAAATAATAAAAATGCAAATATAAATTGAGGACGCTAAACCTCAAGGTAGAAAACTGAATAAAAATAATCATAGAAATAACATATAAAAACTTACACAGAGAAAGACAAATAACTAGTGCGCAACCGCACCTAGCGTAAAATATTTTTGTTCAAACAAATTGTCTTTCCTGTTAGATAAAAATGAAAACTGATAATTAATTAGAAAATTGCTATAGCGTTTTGCTGTGTAGGAAATTATGATCAGTTGAAAGTAAATAAAAGCTAAATGTAACTTTTGTCTAAGCCGTGTCTAATTATTTTAATCGTATTTCAGTAAGACTAATAAAATACAATGCAGATCAAAGTATTCTAAGGTGAATTTGGAATTTGTGTACTTTTTATCTCTTTACGAAAATTAAACAAAGACCTGCAACATTTGGCTCTTGTTTATATCACATCTAAACATGAAACTCATATCAATGCAATAAAGCAGTAGAGGCTGACTCACAACATGGCCACAATATCTGACTGAAATAAAATAACCTAATTTTGCATTTGTGTCTATGTCGAATGATTTGAGTTTTTAAAGATTTTTTAGTGCTTTTCTTAACATTTTTCTTATCATAATTCAATTTTTGGTATCTTCTATCTATTATACATTTCGTGCATTGCTAAACTGACTTAAAAAACACTAATAAAAACACAAAGTTTTAATCCAAAAACTCAATTAGCATTTATTTTCGCTATTTTGTGGGTTAACCAACATGTTGACATACTTGACATCAAACTTTACATTTGTAAACACACCACTAATAAAGTATATATAAAAGTTCCTCTCCTTTAGGCTTTAAAAAAACATTAACAAACATTACTACACAAATTTGGTATTAAAAAACACTTCACTTTAATTTAAGTCAAGGGAAAACGAACACGTACTCGTAGAAGTTTCCGAATTTGTCTTCCAATCACTTAGTTGCAAGACCAAACTTTGACGTCACTGCTATTGCTCTATTAGTGGTCATTAATTATAAAGCCTTCTTTATACCAAATTTTGATGTAATACAGAACAATAGCTCAATTAATACTTAAATCAAGTTCCTAATATAGTTTTTATTAGGTTGATAGAGGTTATGATTGTTTCTTTAATAGTATTTTACTGAATAGACATTCCATGATGTTCACCATATTCTATGTTATGACAAAAAAGTTAGTTATCAAAACAGTTTGATTTAAATAAGCAAACGGTTGATACTTATTTTGGATAAAATATGATGAAAACTACAAGTTATATTTATGTTGATGAGAGTTTTGTGGACGTCTGTCAGTTAGATGCTTCCATGTCGCCAATAAATATAATTTGGAAAGCTTCTCTATCTATAAATTTTTTTAAATTTAGATTTGCTTTGGAAAATAATATTCTTTTAAATTGTAATATTTTTGCTTATGCTTTGTGGTAATATTTTAAAAGTGAACTAAATAAATCAGATTGAAAAGATTTTTTTGACAGCTCATTTTAAAATTCTAGTTTCCAGATAAGCGAAATGTGGAAATTGTGTATCGACGTGGAAAAGCTGAGAAGATAACCGGGTGAAATATAATATATGTATATGAAAGTCTGCTTTAGTTCTCTAAAGGCGGAAGGCCAACTTTCTCTATTTCGCAAAACAACAGTTTTAAAAGAAACTAACAACAGTATAATGAACGCAAAGCCAAAATTAATGTTTAAAGATTCTAGAAAACATTATGTAGATACCTTGGTATATCTGTATTTGAATAAGTTTTATTAGAGTAAAAATTATAATACAGTTTAATTTAATAAAATCAACCATCTGGGTGAAACTCGTTTGATAGTATCTAACATGATTTAAAAATATACTTTTTTTGAATAAGAAACATCATGAAGAATATGTTTCGAACATACGATTACATTGTTCTGTGTAATGTTATGAATTTCTTTTGTTTATATTCATGGAAAAATACATCTCAACCAGCAAATTTGTTTTATAATTTAAATGTTCTACGATTATTCTGTTTTATTGTTATTTTATTAATGTTTCTAAATGTCGATTGATTATATAAGAGTTCCAGAAAATACTATTTTGTTGGCTGCAACTAAACCATTTTATAAATTTATCAATAAAACTTTTCTGCAGCAAAATTATAAAATACCTTATAATGCGGTTAAGAAATTATTTTATAGTTATCTCTAATCATCTTACAAAACAGTTATATTAATGATCTATTCGGGACAATTTTGCTTTTAAGAATAAATGTTGTTCCAGAGCATGTTATATAATTATTATATAGCATTGTATTTACTGTAATATGAAAACAGCAACAAAGTCGTTACAAAACAAATTTGTTTACTTAAGCATAAAAATGTGGTGGCTAACAATACAATAAAACTTATTTGAGAAAATTGATTTCCTGCGTTAGCTGTGTATTTATATTTAGTCATAATTAAAGTCTGCCTGTTGGGGTTATTAGGTTGCTTAACCCCGTGTAAAATGTATAAACATTTTACTAGTTTGTGATGTAATTTCGAAGGACCATGGACTGATTTATGTAAAACAGCAAAGCTTCAACTTAACAAATATATTTACAAACACTTAAATAAAAATAACATAATGGTTGTTAGAATGAACGATGTATGCAGCTAGGCTGCTGTGTTGATAATAATTCTAATATTACAGTTTTGCAAGGCTAGCCCTTCCTAATTACCCATAGTAAGAGAACCCAGGCCATAAATAAAACTGTATCTACAATAATTTTAATTTGAAAGGAGACCCTTCTTAGAAGTAGGTAAATTAAATCTTAAGTACAATAATAAACACTGCAATTAAATTAGTTTATGCAGGAAATGGAAAATACAAATTCTAAGATATCATATGTAATACTCAACATGCCGCCCACCTTGAAAGGATCTGCTTTCGAAATAAATATGACTTGATTATTAGATACAAAACTAATTCTAGAGTATAAAAATAAAAAATTAAATAAAACATGGAGATATACATGATTAATGAAATACTAAAATAGTATAAATACGATATAAACTTAAATTATAGAGAGTCTATGTCGTTGTCTGGAATTGGTAGCACACACACCTTTGAAATAGGTCGTTTTAGCACTCCTGCGTGCGTTTTAACACTGATAACGCGCATCTTGTCGTCTTTTCCTGGATGAACTTCGACGATTCGTCCTAGTCGCCAATGCAACGGTGGTAAGTTATCATCCTTTAAAACAACGATTGTGCCATTTTTTAAATTGAGATGCGGAGTAGATCTGGACCTTGATCTTGACTGTAAATTGCTCAGATACTCGTTGGACCAGCGTTTCCAAAAATGTTGCAACAACTGTTGAATTCGTTGCCATTTTGATAGTCTGTTTTCTCGTACATACGTCAAATCTGGTTCAACCGGGGCCGTGAGTGAATCTCCAATTAGGAAGTGTCCAGGTGTCAATGCAGATAGATCGTTTGGATCATTGGACAAAGGAATCAAGGGACGGGAATTTAAACAGGCTTCAATCTGAGTCAATAGTGTGTACATCTGATCATAATTTAACATTGTATTGCCAATAATTCGTTTTAAATGATACTTTACCGATTTTACACCGGCTTCCCAGAGTCCGCCAAAATTTGGAGCACCGGGAGGAACAAAATGCCAATTAATATTTTTTGAACCAAGTGAGCTAATGACATGCGATTTAAAAGTATCAGAATCAAATAATTCTTTTAATGCGTGTAACTCATTGTTCGCTCCAATAAAATTTGTTCCGTTATCAGAATACATGTCTGATATGTTACCTCTGCGAGATATAAATCTCTTCAGCGCGCTCAAGAAAGTATCAGAACTTAAGTCGCAGACTAATTCTAAGTGAATTGCCTTAGTTGATAAACATACAAATAATGATATGTAGGACTTTTACCCTTGGAGTTCGACCAAAACCGTCTTTAATTAAAATTGGACCTGCGTAATCAACGCCGCAATGCAAAAAGGGGCGAGCTGGTACAATTCTAGCTCTCGGCAGATTACCCATTAATTGTTGGGAAATAACTGGTTTTGTGCGAAAACAGGTTATGCACTTATGTAAAACTTTACGTACTATACTTCGACCAGATATTATCCAATATGTATGTCTCAAACATGCTAAAGTTAATTGAGGACCGCTGTGTAATTGTTTGACATGTTCTTGAATAATGAGAAGTTCAGTTACGAAATGGGTTTTTGGTAAAAGTATTGGGTGTTTTTGATTGTATGAAATAGGTGCATTACTTAAACTTCCACCAACTCTAATCAATTCGTTCTCATCGAGAAAAACATTTAATGTTAACATGTTATTTTCGTTTGAAACATGTCCGTTTCTTTTTAACTGTGTAAGTTCCTTAGTAAAGGATTCATATTGAACGAGTTTTATAATGCGTTTGGTAGCGTTGTTGAGTTCTAAACATGATAAGTAATCCTTTGATTTATTTACTTTGACTCGACAATTATGTATAAATCGTAAACAGTAGGCAATCACTCTTTGCAACTTTGAGAACGACGAGTATTTAATAAGTACAGGATTCTTATGAACCGTCGCGGTTAGACAAATTTGAGGGCGTTTTTCAGGAATATCCTTTACAGGGGCGTATTTAAATTCAGGATATTGTTGCAAAGATTGCCGTAAAAATACAGGACCGTGCCACCATAATTTTGATTCTAATAACTGGTTAGGGGAGAGCCCACGAGAAATGATATCTGCTGGATTATGTTCGGTGGGAATATGTCTCCATATCGCGGATTTAGACAAATTTTGGATCTCCGAAACTCTATTAGCTATAAAGGTTTTTAATTGGGATGGACAAGTATTTAACCATGATAAAACGATAGTTGAATCGGACCATAAATAAATTTTATTAAATGTCGTGTTTGAAAGTGAAGATATTACCTTTGACAAAAGACGTGTCAGAAGCAGAGCTCCGCATAATTCTAATCTTGGTATAGACATTGTTTTTAATGGAGCAACTCGTGACTTGGCACATAATAATTGGACATAGGTTTCGTTTTTAAGATTTACAGATTTTAAATAGATGCATGCACCATATGCAGAAGTTGACGCATCACAAAACCCGTGAATCTCTATATTAATTGGACTGTCACATAAGACTTGTCTTTGTATTTGGATCTCATTTAGTTTTGGTAATTCATGAATATATTGCAACCACATTGTGTGCAATTCTGATGGAATGGATTCATCCCAATTGGATTTTAATGACCAAAGTCTCTGTATAATAATCTTATACTTAATTAAAATAGGACCAATCAAACCTAATGGGTCAAATATTTGAGAAATGGTAGATAAAATTATTCTTTTTGTAACCCGCGAATGAGGTATTTCATTATTTAAGGAATATTTAAAAGAATCTAATTTGCAATTCCACGTCAACCCCAAAGTTTTTGTGTCGAAATTCTTATCTATATTAATGCTTATGTTTTGACTTTGACCTTGTATATTGGGTAATAATTGTGTGTTATTTGAGGACCATTTTCTTAACTCAAAACCTCCTTTAAGTAAAACTATAATCAGCTGATCGCGAATTTTAGTTAGTTCATCAACCGTGTTAGCACCAGTTAAAAGGTCGTCGACATAAAAATCTCTCGTGATGATTGAATGAGCTAAAGCATAATTTGTTTGCTCATCAGTGGCTAATTGGTGTAAACATCGTATAGCTAAAAACGGTGCTGACGACGTACCATAAGTGACCGTGGTTAGTCTGTATGTTTCAATTTTTTCCATTGGATTTTCACGCCAGAGAATTCGTTGAAAATCACGGTCTAGTGGATCAACTTGTATTTGACGATACATTTTTGTTATGTCCGCGGTTAAAACATATTTGTGCGACCGAAATCTAAGTAGTATTGAAAATAATTCTTCTTGAATGGTGGGACCTACTAGAAGGTTATTATTTAAACTTACACCTGTCGTAGTTTTCGCAGAACCGTCAAATACTACCCTTAACTTTGTTGTTAAACTGGACTCTTTAATGACCGCATGGTGTGGTAGATAATAGGAATTAGAAATCTCGGACTCTAAACAATCATAAGAGTTTATAGGTTCCATATGACCTAATGTTATGTATTCTCTCATGAAAGCTGCATATTGACTTTTTAAATCAGGATTTATTGCAAATTTCCTCTCTAATGAATAAAGTCGTTTTAGTGCCATGTTTTTCGACATGCCTAATTTCATTGAATCACTTTTAAACGGTAACCTGACCACAAATCTGCCTTCTTCATTTCTACGATGTGTATGTGTAAAATGATTTTCACATTCTAATTCTGATGACGATAATAATTTTGTGATGGTTTGGCATTCCTCAATTTCCCAAAATTTTGTTAATTTTGCATCAAGCGAATCTAATGATAGAAACGAGACTTTATGATTTTTACGATTAATTGGATCATACAGTGGACCTCCTAATATCCAACCGAAATGTGTTTTTTGCAAATGAGGGTTGTTTTTTCCAAGTGAAATTTGCCCAATATTTAAAAGTTCGTAAAACAATTCAGCTCCTATTAGCATGTCTACTGGTTGGGATAAATAAAATTTGGGATCGGCAAGTGCTATATTCGGAGGAATTTTTAACATTTCCGGAGAAAATGATATATTGGGAATTTTTTCTGCGATTGATGGTAATACTAAGAAATTTAGTTTGGTTGAATATATGTTGACGCGAGACTTAATTTTTACTACAACGGATTTGTTTATATGGATTGGATTTTGCGTAATGCCAATTATTTTTCCATTATCGTTTCTTGTAGTGTTTAATTTAAGTTTTTTAACAATTTCCTCTGTTATAAAATTGGATTGAGAGCCAACGTCAAGCAACACTCTACATTCATGGATACAGTTTTTACTGTCGAATACATAGATTATAGCAGTTGATAACAGGACTTGTGAATAGTTACGAATGCTAGTTAATGCAGACGTTGATGGCTGAGGATGTACCTCACTAGGAGTTAAATCGGGTGGACTCGTTATTACCTCTGTCGAATTATTTGTATTTGTTTTTTCAAAATGTAACAATGTATGATGTTTTTTATTGCAAGTTTTGCATCGTGCAGTGGACTGACAATTATATGATTGGTGATTAGTTTTAAAGCAGTTTGCACATAATTTTAATTCGCGTATTTTATGAAGACGTAACTCTGAATTAATTTTCAAGAAATCTGGGCACTGATATAATAAGTGATTTGATTTACACAGTGCGCAAAATGGTTTGTAAGTTCTCGTGTTAGAAACTGTAAGAGATTTATGCATTTTATGATGATTTTGCGGGTAATGATTATTTGGATATTTTGACATTTTATTTGAATTATTTGTTGACGATGTTCTATTACATTCTATGGACTCTAAACATTTATATTTGTTTGTCAGAAACTCTTTAAAATTGACCAGAGTTGGTAGCCCGTTTATTTGAAAAGATTCCCAACTTCGTAACATTTCTACATCAAATTTTGTCGTAATAAAATATATAATTATTAAATCCCAATTATCTGTTTGCACCCCTAATGAATTTAGAGAAGCTAAGTTGGTATCGATAATATCAAGCACCTTCTTAATTGCACTAGCCGAGTGTTTTGTTATGTTTGGAATATTAAATAAAGCATTTATGTGAATTTTGACTAATAAACGATTATCTTCGTAACGACTTTTCAATTTTTCCCATGCGACAGAGTAATTAGCGGCTGTTAATCTCACGGATTGAATCATTTCTGCCGCTTCACCTGTTAAGCAGGAGAGCAAATATTGAAATTTATTAATATTGCTGAGAGAATCGTCATTATTTATTGACGATTGAAATCGATCGCGGAATGAAAGCCATTCTTCATATAAGCCACTAAATTTTGGAAGTTCTAATACTGGTAATCTGACATGTGCACTTCTTTCGCTTTTTATGCTAAGTGTTTCTTTATCACTACCTGACTCAATAAATGAGGTAATTTTGCCAACAATTAATGAGTATTCATCCTCAAAAATTTCGCGTTGTTTTAATTGATTGGGATCACTATCAGTTAGGATTTCAATCTCTGACTGGACTTGTTCGAACTCTTCCCACGCATTCTCTACTTTTTGTAAACGTACCTTTAATATGTTAATATTATCTCCGAACACGCGATCTTCGAAAAACGTTGTTAATCTAGTTATTCTTGCCTTAATTTGACCTCTTTTAGTGTTCAAATCTTTTAACTGTGCAGGCTGAGCCATTATGCTATTAATTAATTGGATTTAAAATAATTATTTAATTGGACTGAATTCGTGAATTCGTTTCGTAAAAATGTGGACTTAACGTTAACAAACAATTAAACCAATAACGCACACACTATAACCATCAGATTGACTCCAAAAATTGGACTAGTATAGGTATAGGAATAAGGACTGAAAATTCACTCACCTTGGCGGATTAATCTGATGATGGCGGCTTAGTTCGTTTACAAACGTTGGACTTGGACTCGGGACTCTTGGACTGTTGCAGCTTGTGTTTACAAACGTTGCAATTGGACTCAGGACTCTTGTAATAGGACTCTTGGACTGTTGTAGCTTGCGTTTACATACGTTGGACTTGGACTCGGGACTCTTGGACTGTTGCAGCTTGGATCAACTTCTTTTTATCTTGAAGTAGACCAAATGTTCGACTTCTTTCTATCCGCTCGAAGGCCAAAATGTTGGGGTTATTAGGTTGCTTAACCCCGTGTAAAATGTATAAACATTTTACTAGTTTGTGATGTAATTTCGAAGGACCATGGACTGATTTATGTAAAACAGCAAAGCTTCAACTTAACAAATATATTTACAAACACTTAAATAAAAATAACATAATGGTTGTTAGAATGAACGATGTATGCAGCTAGGCTGCTGTGTTGATAATAATTCTAATATTACAGTTTTGCAAGGCTAGCCCTTCCTAATTACCCATAGTAAGAAAACCCAGGCCATAAATAAAACTGTATCTACAATAATTTTAATTTGAAAGGAGACCCTTCTTAGAAGTAGGTAAATTAAATCTTAAGTACAATAATAAACACTGCAATTAAATTAGTTTATGCAGGAAATGGAAAATACAAATTCTAAGATATCATATGTAATACTCAACACTGCCCTTTAATGAAAATTTGTCATAATTATAGTAGACAAGTTTATAAAAAAATTGTTCTCCCAAAATTTTGGTTACCAACATTGACAAGAGCGGTGCAGATCTTAACAGATCATATAACGGCCAAACTATAAACATCAGATTTAGGACAATGGAGAAACTTAAAAAGTGGTTTTAAAAATATTAGGTACATGTATTAACAGCGTAGTGGTTTTGGCACTAGGATACAGTTTATACTGCTGTAAAATGAAACGATGCATTTCACTCACTGCACTGTTAACGTATCAGGTCATATGCCACAGTACTGTTGATTCCACTATAGTAAAAGTAACTACGTGTTTTTGGCAATAAATAAATCATAAATAAACAGCTCTGTAAATAAGGTGATTTATTGCCACTAATTTCTAGGTTATATTTATGCAAATTGAACCAATTGTGTTTCGATGGTTGCATTTACAACTCAGTCCTAACAGATTTATCATAAGAGCTACAAAAGAATTGCGAAAGTGAGTAATCTATTTTATAAGATTCACGAAAAAGTTACACTAAGGAGCATTATTTTATATATGTTTTATAGGAATCGTCTAATATGTTAAATATCGTGAAATGCTTATTACTAACACAAAAGTATTTTATAGAGGGAGGCCTTCTTGAAAGGCCAGCATTCGTGATGGTACATATGACAATTTATGAAAATTGAAAATATCAAATGTTTTTTAGAATTTACGGAGTCCGAAACGTGCCAACTATACAGTTATGACTACTAAAACAAATTAGTGTAAGTCACATTGTAAAAAAACTCAACTTCATAAAATCGATATTTATAAAATTTCAAAAATTATTAGAAATCATCAATAAATGTGAGGCCCGTTGAAAATATATTAGAAATATGGCCATAGTTCACAGTAAAATTTTCTTCGCATCAAAAATTACAGTCGTTGAAAACCAGAACAAGTCTCTTAAATAATGATTATAAGTTATTAGGTACCTAGTATTAAATCACAATTCCATATGCTTTTAGTGTCAGAAATACTTTTAGGATACATTTTAGAAGTCATTTTATTTTATTAGTGTGTATAAAGTAGCATTTTTTAAAAATAATGACTATTTAAAAGCTCTTGTAAAACAGTTGTTTAGTTGTATTATAGCAGTAATTTAACAAACAGTGAAGTGTGTTTTAAAGTACAATTAAAAGAAGCTTTAATAAAACTACTATATAATGATGGGATTAAATTTTCATAAGGCTTCTGGAAATGTCTATATAATTATTTTGTAATGGTTCCAATAGGTGTTACAAAATATCAACAGCGACTGAAATATTTTATAAGATGGTGCTAATTTTGCATTTATAGCTGCTGTGAAAACATTATGAAAATGTTTCTGAGAGTAATATTGTTTTATAAAATTTGTGTCAGGAACATTCCTATAACTTTTATAAAATATCAAATTGCTAGTTGGGATGTATTGTAAGTTTTTATTTATATCCTTACATCCTTCTTAATCTCTAAATTTAGTTACTGTATACCTTCATTTGAACTCATTTGTATCTACAATTTTGGTATTCGTTTCCCAAGTATGTCAGAACTTTCCTGTTCTATAATTGGGTCTAGTATCTGTTGGGTAGCGCAGGAAATAAATAAATAAATATTTGAGATTTTAAAAAGTGGCTGAAAAGTACAACACATCCCTTGTTTCTGTGAAGTACCTAATAATTCATTTTAAAAGATACATTTTTTCAATATTGACACAAACGAGCATAACGACTTCGAGTTATAAATACGATACCTTTAGGGGTTAATACCACTCTTTTGTCGACTGACTATTTCCTTGTTTGGAATTCCTATAGACCGTTTCTGCCCCACCAATACCTTTCATTTCCTATAAGTAAGGGTCCATGCGTCCATGCCTTTGGGGCCCCTAGTTATTGATGAATTGGAGCGGAATCATAAAAATTGGGACGAAGAGATCTGCTTAAAATATGCTTACAATAAATATAAAAAAGAGAAGTAAGCAAGCCTATTATGTTCTTTGTTTGGCAGAGATATGAAGAATGTATTGGGTTTAAATTGAATTTTATCAGAACATTACGACGTCAATTCTATAAAATAACGGAGAAAATTTTCTAAACGTTCGCAATCTCCGGCTGGAACAAAGTTTATTTAGTAAACCTATCGTTTTTAAGCTTATCAATGCAATTCGATTTTATATCTTATAAAACAGAGCTTTCTTAAGACTCCATGTTTTTGGATGAGCCCTTATTTCATTAAAACGAAGTAAAAGAGTTTTCGAGGACGCTGATTATGTTTTTTTATTGCGGGTGGCCTTATTAAGGTTATTTCAAGGAGTCCCAATATCGATCGACATAATTATATCCGAGGAAAACATCTTTTTATTTTATAAACTTTCAATAAAAGTACAACTAATGTACAACTAATTAAGGAAATACTCAAAAGTATAATAATTATTTTGTACGTGAGGAATGCAATATAGCCCAGGCGCTGTAGTTAATTTTGTCTGTAAATCTCAAACATGTTCCAAGATAGATGATTTACTTTTTTAGTTTTCTGCAGTGAAATTAAATTAACAAGTGAAAAAAACTACATTTGATATGCTTTATGTCCAATTTGTTGGGATGATTCATTACATTTTCAGCAGGCAAGATGACTCAGTGCTTTGGCATGTTTTGTTTTTCTTTTTTTTTTGCATTGACTAAAGTAAAAGCTAACTACATTTTGAAACACGGAAAGGGCATCGGTTCTATTTTTATTTAGTAAATGAAAATAAGGAAATGAATGATGATATTTGAAATATAACATTATCACTTATCAATTTGTAATATTTTTTAAATAATTCTATGGAATGCATTTTCGTAAATAACTCGTTTATTTTAAGTTTTTCGAAAAAACTCTATTTCGGATTTTTTCTCCAAAAAGGTTCATGCCTTATACTGGTTATAGAGATAGATCGACGGAATAGTTAATTTTCGATTTTTATTAGGAAACTCTTCGGAATTTGTAGAATTTATCAAAAAAATCAAGTTTTCCAGGATTTGTAGATTTGCTTTTGTTTTCTCAAATTTCTCACAAACGTTAACTAATAGAACTAATCAAGACCTACAATTACCATTTTTGAAAATCAAAATCGGACCTTCGGTTCGGGAGTTATTAATTTATTTGAAAAATCATACGCGGCCCTGGAAAACATACTTGCGGTCAACGGATTCGGGCCGCCAGCAATAGGCTTGATTGGTGGCCGGGTACCTTTGATCCCACCAAGTCTCATCGAAATCTATCAATATTCTGGACAATTATCGTGCTTCCTAGCCCGATTTCGAGAAAACCAGTTTTTTGCAAAAAAAATCAATTTTCATTTGTTTTTCGACATAGCCTCTGGTATACTTATTTGTAGAGCTTTGCCAGCGGCACCATTTCTTTTTTGAAATGTCTCGATCCGACTACCCGTTATCGAGTTATTTAATTTCTCCCGAAAAACTCGAAACGTCTATATCGGGTACTTCCGGTTTCCGAACGGAGCCGAGCTTCCGGCGTTAAGGTTTTGTAAAGACCTCCTATTAACCACCCAAGTTTCATCGCAATCCGAAAACGGATTAAGGGGGCTAGGCGTGACGGACAGACCGACAGACAGACAGACAGACAGACAGACCGACTGACCGACGGACGGAATTTTCTAAATTCGCTCTCGAATCGATAGATATGACTTTCAAATCGATCCGACGTTTTTTTCGGGTTTCGACGGTCCACCGGAAAAATGCTAAACGTATACTACATTTTTTTTCAAAATGTAGTAACAAGATCATCTAAAGTTTGCAAATTTTACAGACCGGCGACATAAAAGAAAATCAAGAAGTTTTTTCTCGGTATTTCTTCAAAATCAAAATCGATGTATGGAAAAATTAAAAATATTTCCATAAAGAGCTCACATCTTTAAGCAAAAAATGTCTCTACAAACATTTTTATTAAATTCACAGGATTTCCGTAAAAAATTATTGAAATAGTGTGAAGTAGTGAAGCGAAACTGCGTCCTGCTATATTTGTAAAATATTACCCCAAGTATGAAATATACAGGGTGTTGCATCAAGAGGGACATAGCTTAACAGGAGGTAGAGAACATCAGTGGTAATCAGAACCTCCCACAGAAATTTCTCATTGGGCCTTCATTACGAAGTTACAGGGTGTTTTGTCATTTTTGGCAGAAACTACTTTTTGTCATAACTTTGAGAGGGAATGGAATAATGGATTCATATTTGGTACAGCTAATACAGTCTTGATCCTTCAGTGGTACATGTGAGACATGAAAAAAATTCCAGGTCCGGGGTCACTAAAATTTAGGTTTCTTCTGTGCCTCTAAAAACATGATTCTGTATATATTTTTTTGGAATTTCTGTACGATATTCGAACAGAACACAAAAAAATAAGCAAAATGGCCTAGTTCTATTTTGTTTGTGTACTGTATTAGCTGTACCAAATATGAATCCATTATTTCATTCCCTGTCAAAGAAATGACAAAAAGTAGTTTTTGCCAAGAATGACAAAATAACCTGCAACTTCGTAATGAAGGCCTAATGAGAAATTTCTATGGGAGGTTCTGATGTTCTCTACCTCCTGTTAAGCTATTTCCCTCTCATGATCTAACACTCTACCCTGTATTATGAAAATTGCATTATTAAACAATATTCGATCAAGGAAATAATAGAAAATAATTATTATAATTGATATTTATTCTATAAAAAGTCATGCTCAACATAATTGCACTAAAGCCGGAGGTAAGCAAAGCCGACGCTCCCGCTCCGGTACCTGAATACAGTGCTTTGTATTATATACAGGTAGACAAATGTGCCTTTCCACTATGTTCTATGTATACATTATACTTTTGTCTACTTATTCCTGAAATATTAGAATTTATTTTATATTTCTTAGCGAACTACACTACCGAGGCTGCAAATATCGGTATTTTTGCTTATCATGAGATGCACTGAAGATTTAGAAAAACATGTAAAATTACATTTTTTTGGTACATTTGAAAAGCTGGTACCTTTTACTATATAACTGAATTTGTTTTATGTATTTGAGTGTTTTTTCTCTGAGTTCCAATAACTTGCATATACAAACTGTTTCATGAGGAACTGTACATACTTCCAGAGGCGGTAGAGGACCACTTGGGGATACAAGAACGGCCATTGAAATTTTCCTGTCGCTCTGAATTTCTGAGATATCATCCTGTATCTCAGAAATTCAGAAACTGATTTTGGTCTAAATTAATTTTGGCCAGAACTACCTTACCATTGATCGGATTTTGCTTAAATTTTAGACACTTTATACACTTATCGCATTTGAAAGAGTGTTATTATAATTTTTTTTTAAATCCAGTGCCGGACTTTTTTAATTTGATTTCTCTGATTCCTGTAAAAATAATTACCATGTAATATTTTTTTTAACATTCAGGTGCCAATTATAAAAGTTCATACATCACTAAACATAAAGATGGAATTAGATTTTTTTTTCGCACCTATGTTGATTGCTTTGCAAGCGATTGAATTTGACAAAAAGGGGAATTTGAAGAAAAACAGCTTTATTTGCTTACATTAATTGTCCAAACAATTAAAAATGGTCACATTAATTATTTATAAAAATTATTTAAAAATATTACAAATAGAGTAAATGTTCAAAATGAGAACTTTCAGCTTCCATATACTTTTATTAGCATTTATTTAAATTGCCAATAAATTTTCTAATTTGAGCAGGATTGTTATTGATTTGGTCGGTACAGAGTAAAATTCGCTGAAGTAACTGATCTCTGCTATTTATTGGGGCATTGTAGCCTTAAGTTTTGAGACATCCCCGTAGAAAATAATCGACGGGGTTGAAATCTGGTGATTTAGCCGGCCAAGGATAAGGTACCCAACATCCAATCCATTTGTTCGGATACTCATTATCCAAATGCCTTCTAACCTCAATACCAAAGTGAGGAGGAACTCCGTCATACTGGAAGTTTGGTCCTCTTACATTAATACCTTGCATTAAACTAGGTAACATATTTTGTAAGAAATCTAAATAAACCTCTGTAGTTAGTCTTGCTGGAAGAAGATGTGGGGAAATTAGGTTGTTGTTAATTATACAGTAGCAAACATTTACTGATAACTTGAAAATGGGCTTCTCTTATAGCATGAGGATTGTTTTCGGCCGAGTTACGCAAACTTCTTAAATTAAATACGCCATCTCATGTAAATTGGCCCTCGTCTGTGAATAAAGTTCGATATGTAGTCGGTCTGTGACCAATAATCCACTGGTAGAATTCTAATCTATTTACAGTGTCACCCTGTTGAAGCCTTTGCACTTGCTGAACAATATTTCATTCCACTTTTGATGATGGAAAATTGCCGTGCTCCCTTGCATGGCAATATACAGTTGAAAATATCTGAAGATTTGGTGCTCTTCTGTTAGGAAAATGAATATTGCATTCCTCTGCGGCTTGTCTACCATTACCATCGCAAAATCCATAAACAAAAATAATATATTCCTCTAAGTTAACCAAGTACACTACTTCTACTGTTTATGACAACAAATAAGAAATGTCAAGCTATCTAGGCCTACTAATAAATACGTAATAATAAAAAAAACTGTTTAATGATTTTACTATAAAATGAGCCTAGCTACCTACACTTTCATTGGAATTTAAAAAACTTTGGTTTCAAATTTTTTGTCAATATTGAACATTATTTACCTAGTTTAAATTCACCATCTTCAATTATTTGGACAATTAAATTGGCTCTCAGCCCGAGCAAATAAAGCTGTTTTTCTTCACATTCCCCTTTTTGCCAAATTCAATCGATTGTAAAAAAATCAATAAAGGTACGACCAAAAATCTAATTACATGATTTTGTTTAGTAATGTATGGACTTTTATAGTTGGTACCTGATTGTTAAAAAAATATTACAGGGTGATCATTTTTACAAGAATGGGAGAAATCAAATTAAAAAAGTCCGGCACTGGAATTTAAAAAAATTGTAACAATCTATCAACTGTGATAACTGTATAAAGCGTCTAAAATTTAAACAAAATTCTATCAATAGTAATGACGTTCTGGACAAAATAAATTTAAACCAAGATCAGTTCGTCACCCTGTATCTCAGAAATTAAGAGCGACAGGAAAAAATCAATGTCCGTTCCTGAATACCCAACTGGTCCTCTACCGCCTCTGGAAGTATGTACAGTTCCTCATGGAACACCCTGTATACTTGTTCCACAAATTCTGAAATTACGAAATTTTGGTAATTTCAGAAGTGCTGTTTATTTAAACTGCATTAATTTAAGCTAAGATAAGCTAACGGGGTTCAAACTGACACATTTCTCCGAAGTTTGCCGTAGACCAAAAAGAAGTTCGAACATTTCCTACGAATTATCATACGACATAGAAAAATGAGATCATTTTCGAAATATAATATATAATAATATATTGATGATTTGCTTCTATATATTAGCCTTATATTAATATACAATTGTATGCATAAGAAAGGTAAGACTTACAACTTTAAGACGATTCCTTAGTTTTTAATTTTTGTAAATTTTGCATGTCTAAGCAAAGGGTTCTTCGGGCGCCAACTACTGAAAACGCGCGTTCTGGCGCGGGCAACCTTGCATCGCGCTTCATCGAATATCTCCACTTCCCTAATTTTTTATGGAAAATCCGTGTTATTAGACGAAAATCTTATAAATATATTTTTTGTGTGAACATGTATTCTCTTTCCAAAAATGTTTTTTATTTTCTCCTACCGCGACTCGTTTTGGAAATTTTGGGAAAATACCGGAAGAACAATGTGTTCCAATTTTTTTAATGTTACCTGTCTGGAAATTATGTAAACTTTACCTGATGTTTAAATATACAGATTTACATGTCACAGATTTACTTTTCTTATTATATAAATTATAAAACTGGAAGCGTGTTGAGACATCAGCTGATTTTAGATTATTCATGTACTCTCCTTTATTTACCAGTAAATTAGTAAATTAAAGTATTATATCGTGTTTACAAATAATATCTAAGCCCGAATTAAGGCCACTTACTGCCATGACTACCACTTTCGGAGTTCAGAGGAGATTATTGTGACGTGAGCGCATCAAATTTGGTAATAATTAGCTTTAACTGTTTAAGGATGAGCTAAACCAGTAGTTTCATGTACTAATTCCAACATTTTCTTATTACAATATCATACGTGCTCCTATTTCAAAATATTCCAAATGAGTTAAGAGCGGCAATGATATTTGTGACAGTCAAGACAACTACGACATCATTATATACGTTGTCATTGTGGCCGACTGGATCGACTTAGGTTTTGGGCTGAGACAACAGCGTGAAAACAAACGGCTCCAATTCCCTCAAATTCATTCTGACTCGTCTCAAAGAATCTATGGGATCCCAAGTCTGAGTAGCTCATTAGACTCTTTGTAAGAAATTACAGGCGGAGCCTTATGTCACATTTTACGTTTGTTTTGTCTTGAGGCATTCTAGGTCACTTTGATCCTGTTCCTGAGCTTCTTTGAGTCTCTAAGGGCCAAAACGCCCAAAATCTAACCACTTGCCAGTATTAATATTTTTTCTCAGAGAGTCATAATCCGTGCAAAAAAATGGAAGTTGCCATCTAAAATCTTAGAGTCACCTCCACCCTCCGCCAAAGGGCAAGGAGGTGAAAAGTGGATTGGTGTTAAAAGTATATCATTTTCAAAACCAAACAACTTTTGCCTCTTGCGATTTTTTCCTTAAGACTGTCGTTGAGACATTGTGAAGTGATTGAAGTTGCAAGAACGAGGCGCTCCACCCTCCGCCAAAGGGCAAGGAGGTGAAAAGTAGATTGGTGTTAAAAGTATATAATTTTCAAAACCAAACAACTTTTGCCTCTTGCGATTTTTTCCTTAAGACTGTCGTTGAGACATTGAGAAGTGATTGAAGTTGCAAGAACGAGGCGTTTGGAGGGTCGGGATGGCTTTGGATAAAAAAGGCTATAGACAAAAGTTTCATATATTTACTCAGAGAATCATAATCCGTGCAAAAAATGGGGGTTGTAATTTAAAATTTTGAAGTCACAACCACCCCCGCGAGGGGGGCGGGGGGCGTTATAGGAAAAATTACCGCAAGAGATTTCCAGAATTCTTGAAAACAAACTTGAATTATGGGCTATTATTAATAGCTCACACTGTATAAAAACATAAATACGAGGCAAACTGTGAACCACTGGCCTGTTTTAAATTTTAAATTTTATAGGCAGTTAAAAAGCACGAAACAATCTCTCAAAACATCATTAAACATGCAAGTGGAGTAAATTTATTACTGATCGAAATGAGAGTCGATCATATTAATTTTTTAATAATCCTTAAGTACTATCTAAAAATATGCCCTCTTCGTTGATTTTTAAATGGAGTACTCATTAAAAGATACTTATAAAGTTCAGATTTATTGAAAGTTTCAAGTTTCAAATCAGTCATCATTAATCATTGCATGGAAATATATTTTGCGTAGCGTTTATAGGGAAACCAATCTTTCCGAAATAATGACAGGCAATCAACAGCAACAGGCACAAGAATAAGTGGAGAAGAGAAATTTAATCTATTCCATATTAACCATTGCAAAAATGCGAACCAATTCTAAGTGAAATAAAGGCAACTAAAATATATCTAATAAAATTTAACTCATGTTTTACTTATTAGTCAATAGCCTAATTATGTTCATTTATCTATTAGTAGAATGCAAGTATTTGAATATTACTATCGAATACAAAGAAGCGATGTTAAAAAAGTACAAAAAACGCAATAAATCTCTCTTTGAAATTGCATAATTCTGTACGAATTTTAAATTGATATTAGACACTACAATTCCTTGTTAATAGTACTCGATAATAATATTCAATTACTTGTTTCATTCCACTAAGGTAAATAAACATAATTAGGCTATTTACTAATATGTACAAAAAAAATAGTAAGTAAGGAATAACTCCGTTAATGGGTTTTTATTGTATCATCCGTTTGTTGGTCACCTAAAAACGATACAATCAAAAAATGCTATTAAATTTAGGGGTGCATTTTTGAGAACGGGCTGAAAACGGTGTTCTTTCGTTTAACCCATTAACGCCCAAGACAATTTTTTTTTTATTTTGCAAAAATATTCGGTATGTATGTTCAAAATGCTTCCAAAAAAATGCTTCCGTAAAAAATAACAAAAAAATATTCATCATGTGCTTTATCAAAAAAGTGGTGATCTATAAATAGATCACTGGGCAGATGTAATACATGTTTTAATATATAATAATTATTTTACTTTACTTATATATGTAATAATATTATCATTAGAACATCAGTAAAATATCATTAAATCATAATAATAATGGCAAAATTTAACAGCTATATTTGGTGGTAAGGTGGGAAACAATTAGCACAAAGAGTAACACTTGATGCAATAGATTTTAGGTCTACTCTTGCAATCTTTTCTTTGGCATCTCAGACCATCACGATATTGCATAAAATGATTTAGGTCTTCGAATCGAAAGTCTTCAGGGGCCACTGCAGCTTTGGCTTTCCTTTTAGCAGAGGATGTGAGTTTCATATATGGAACTGCAACTGCTCTCCGGAATTCTAGACCATACATGGTGCGATATAGAATCCAGGCATTTGTTACTGCCACATCTAGAATAAGAATGAACATTGGCCAGGATAATTTTTTCCTCGAATCTAGATTCCATATTTACTAATGATCCAATCAAAGTTTCTTCCTTTATATAATCTACTATATCATCTGAAAGAAATATCTCAAAAATCTTCAAGGGGTGAGGCTCCATGTTCTTTTATCAGTGCTTCTATTTTCTCTTTTTCAATAGTAGCAGAGTCTGTATCGGTAAAGGTATACTTGGGATCGCACATTTTCCATTTCGGTAGAAAGTTAGTTAGTATCTGCTTTTTCAAACCTTTTCGCTCAGTGATAACACTGGTACTCTGGTCTTCAACAATGTCTTCTGTATCTTGATCTTCATGACCGTATTGTACCTCCAACTAACCAGGAACATATTGTACCTCCGCTCTGCCTAATTCATCATCATCCACTTCATCTTCATCCGTCACATAGTTCTAGTTTGGTTCTGGAGGTAAAACAACAATGTCTAGGGTAGCATTATCATCGTCAATATAAAAATTGCGATCGGCAATGATTTCTTCTATCTTCTATCATAGACAAGCACCCTTTTTTGGAATCCGTGTCCTCTAAAAGCAAATCATTATTATTATGATTATTATTATTATTATTCAAACCATCACCACGTTTTAATTTTTTGTATTATAATTTTACCATACCTAATTTCCACTTACAAATGTTTGACTGTATCAACGCAAAAGTAAAAAAGCTTTACTTACCAATTATATTTTTCATCAATACCACGGAAATAGGTGATATTTTAGTGAAAATAGCACTGAAAGATTTTAGCTCACACACTGATTAATATTGACCGATAATATTAACAATGACCTAACACATCTGATGTGGATAAACTCTCAAAGTTACAGTTAGATATTATATGTGCCAAGTAGTATAAATATAGATCAGCTAAATAAAGTTGTTTACAATTAAAGTTTGTTTATGCTGATAAAGAAAATATTGTAAAATGAGTTATGGAATAATAAACTTTTATATTTCAGGGACTCATTATGACATATCGTATCATATTTTCATATTCGTTAGATTTTTGTATATAAATAAAAAAATGAGTTAGTGTAAACGACAATTTTTTTCTAGATTTTAAAGAATTTCAAAAAAATACTTCCAATTTGACAAATTATTAGAAAATGGTCTCCTACTGTTGTAGTAATTATAGATATTAATTAAAATCTGTTTTTACGAAATTAAATATGCTATTGTCATGTTAAAAAAAATGTATTTTGATCTATAAATAGATCACTGGGCTCTAATGGGTTAAGGAAATAAAATTAGTAGTCACAATCTGTTAGAAATTCAGGTTCTCTGGAACATTTTTCGCAAGAAATTTTAGTAATTGCATGTTTTTTACAAACAAAACAAAAATATTTTTCGAACGTCCACATGTTATACAACGTCCTTTTCTTTTTAATTCGGGTTCTGCTTCAGTAGATTCCTACCCGTTTAATTTGTATTTTGCTAGAGAAGCTTGAATATCTAGAGCAAGTGAAGTTATCTTTGCCCTTTCCACGAAAAACGGTTTCATTAGGCTGACTCCAAGATTTTTAAAAAATATTCTCCGCTTTATTATGGGATTATTTACATTGAATTGATACAATATTCGGGCATTTATGGCCACCATATCCATTATGGAAATAAACATTAGTAGAGGCCATCTCTTTGTTATTCCCTTTAACGAATATGTTCCACACATTTGGTTTATTGTGTCAACCCCACCTTTGGTGCTGTTATAATCCAAAATTAGTTCGTGCTTTTGTGTCTCTTCGTCAATATCTCCAGAATCATGCATTGTTGACAACAGAATGACTGATTTATTTTTCTTAGGTATGTGGGACACAAGAGTAAGGTTTTTTGAAAACCAGATATAGTTGTTTTCACTTCTCTGTTTTTGTGGGGTGGTATTTCGCGTTCATTTTTCTTTAGCGTACCTATTAGCGTTATTTTGTAATCTTCAAATAATGTTTGTGCTAGAGGATAGCTGGTATACCAATTATCAGTTGTAAGATTTCTCTTTGAACCCTTGACCGGTTCGATGAGTCTTTTTACAATTTCCAGTCCTGTATTTTGAACCCTGTAGGATCCTTCGGGTTGCTGACCACAATACATTTCTATATTGCTTATGTAACGAGTTTGTGCATCACACAAAATGAACATTTTTATACCATATTTGGCAGGCTTATTCGGTATGTATTATATAAAACTGCAACGCCTTCTAAATGCTTCCAACTTCTCGTCAATAGTTATATATTCTGATAAACAATAACTACCTCTGCAATTAGTAACAAAACCATGAAAGGTATCCCTAATGGCACCCAGTTTATCAGTTTTTCTTCTTTCTTCTCTCGCGTCACGATCATCAAATCGCATGCAATGCAACGGAAATAAAAAACTTTTATTACTTGTCTTGTTATTATAAATCCACTTTCAGTCTCCCATAACCCCTTTACATTGGAATGGTTAAATTTCTTGATAACTATAAAATGCAATAGCAGTAATCTCACTCTTCGTAGTATGCTTTGCATCTCGATCCCTTTGATATCCAACTCTATTTTTTTTTTAAATCAATGGGTACAAAGATTTGTGTATTTTACAACATCCTCGATCATGTTTGTGTTAATAATTTGAGCAAACGTTGCAAGCTCCGTTGTAAGTTCGCTTGCGACTTTGGACCTGGTAAAATTTTTGGCAAATTCTTACTTTTAGTATTGGATACAGTCGATACATTGTTCTTGCACCATTTTGTTATTTTATCTTTACCCAGAAAGTAACTTGCATCAGACGTTTCTTTATTGTCAGATTCACTCACGTGCTGTTCTTGCTCGGAATCGGTGTTATGGTCACTTTGAATCAAGATTTCCTCATTCTCAGATATCTCTTCATCATCAGACTCAATTGGTTATTCCTCATCCGAGGATTCCTCATGAAGAATTTTATATAACTCACCGTGTGTAAGGTGTTTTCTAGTCGAAAAAAAAAATTGTTGAGAATATTGAAAGGCATGTATTTTTCGTGAACACAAATGTCAAATTTAAAAGTGCAAAGAATACTTACACATAACATTTTTGCTATGATCGAATTAGATGTTAAATTAGACAAATATTTTATTTTCTGCACCAGTGCAAAAAATAATTGCTTTTGGCAATGTAAATAGTGTTAGAGTATTAACTTTTTACACGATTGTAGAAACATGATATATGAACACTATTACGATGATAATCAAACAATAAAAACAAAAGCAAACAGATAAACTAATTAAAATGCACTTACATCAACATGCGCGCGGTGCAGTCCGTGCGACACTTGAGGCAAGTCCTAAAATCTTGGTCAATTACGGCCTTATTTTTATTTTTTAAAATCACGCAACCACTCTATTTTATGCACGAAGGTCTACTGAAGGAATACCTAAAGCGGAAAAGAAGTGTTATGCGCAGTACAGTTTTTGTACACAAATAAGTCGCGTTGGCGCACTTAGTGCTCCAGCGCGCCCGCCCGAGGGTTAAAGTTATAGGATAACAATAAACATCTTTTTTAAGTTGTAAAATGTATTTGTTGTTGCCAAAGAAAATAAATTAATAAATAACACACAACTTTTGACCATTTTTTTAGTTGTTGAATTTTTTTTCGACTTTTTGTGTGATACAAGTTTTTCAATTTCTTCCTTACATTACTGATTTTCAACCTAAAATGAATTAAAGGTCACCGTATGTCATTCAAGAATCTCTCAAGAGGTACAAAATTTATTTTGTCGCAATTACATCCAACAACTACACGGGCAGCGAGTATATTTACAAATACAGCAGTGGCAAGGAAGTATTTTAAATCCCCTGCAATGGGGTTGGAGAGAAACAAAAAATGGATTGATGCCGATCCCCACACCACAGACTTCGCTCGAGCGAATAGATTGTGGATGCTCGAAAGGCTGCCGTGGAAACTGAGGTTGCAGGAAGTTGGGTAGTAAATGCTCCATTATTTGCAAATAATGTACAGGAGTCAACTGTGAAAACGCAAATGTTACAAATGTGTCTGAAGAGGACGTCGATGAAGAAAAAATTATTTTCTGTATTATTCTCTTTTTTTATTTGAAGTAATTATTACAGGAAATTGATTGAGGAAGCCGTTACTCTGTGGTAATCCATGACAATAACGAAATTGAGTAAAACACTACTATATTTTTTACCACTATATTTGCACAAAAAAGTGACTGCAGTTTCGACCCTTTTTAGGTCATTTTCCAACAATGATTCAATTAAGAATGAAATACAAAAGATTTGGTCCCTATTTAAATATGTTTCTGGATTTAAACAGATTAGAGAATTATGAAAGTATACAGGTATTTTATGATATCCTAACTATCTAAGGGTGGGGTTTCTCAGAAATTTTAATTACATCTTGGTAGCAGTAAAAAGAGGTGAGTACATAATATCTAATTGATCATTTAACAATATTAAATCATCTTTATTATTGTATTTGTATATTTCCAATGCTTCTAACCAATTAAGTTTAAAACCTTTGCTGGCATAGTGTAGGATTTCCATATTATTAATATCAGGGAAGTTATGTCCACTCTCTAATATGTGATTAGAAAAATCAGAATCTGTTTTTTGTAGTCTGAAGGACCTATCATGATCGAGGTATCTTGTTCTAAAATTACGTCCAGTCTGACCTATATATACGCTATTGCACTCTGAGCAATTTAACCTATAGACTCCAGATTTTTCGTATTTATTTGTTTTATCCTTGGCGTTGTAAATTAAATTTGATAATTTTTGTTGGGGTTTAAATGCTATCTTGATATTATGTGCTTTGAGAATATTTGATATTTTCTCTGTCAGTGTATCACAGTATGTGAGTGTAGCGTGAGGTGTTTGTTTTTCTTCTCTGACTATTTTTATCCCATTGAAACTGATATGATTTCATGAAAATGTAATAAAATAGAATGAAACATTTTTAAGACAAGGTAGGTAAATAAATTCATTTTAGACCTTTGTTCTCATTAGTTAACTGAATTTTCATGACCGTAAGGGGTTATGTAGGTACTGGTTTAATCTGCATGGCCATAGGGTACTATGTGGATAGTGTTACAATGAAAATTGTCAAATAAGTAATAGACAAATTCATTTTAGGATTTTAATAGCTGGCATAACCAGAATTCAGGTTATCGAAAGAATGCAAAGTTTTGATTAATATTTTTACAGAGAGTTTTTCTTTTAGTTCTCATAAACAGTTTTTTCTGCTGTTTGCAAAATCCTATAAAGGATGTGTTTCATTATCTCGTTCCATAGAGCATGGCCGAGAACATACGCGATATGTGATTTATTTGGAAACTTACTTAATGAATTAAATTAATTGGAAACAAAATTATCCTGATATTTATTAGTTGTGGCTTAAGAATAGCAACCTTGCAGGTTCAAAATATCTACCATTGGAAGTTCACTAACCGGGATGTATGCTGATCGTATTTTTGTAATAGATTAGATTAGATTAGGAAGGAGGAGCTGGCCAATTGGCCTTGACCACCGCGACCCCCACGGATCTATTGTGGTGCTCCTATTTGTTTTCCTTAGAGATCCTTATCAAGCTTTGTCCTTTGTATCAGACCTCACAGCCTTGATAAGGGCTTCTTAGCGTAGCTATCAGCTCTTGAATTTTCCTCACCAGGTAGTTGGAATCTCAGTCTGGTAAGGCCTCCACAATGGTACAATACATGGACTGAGGTTTCCTTTGCCACTTGGCAGAATCTGCATGTTGCGTCCTCTGCCAAACCCATTAGACTGAGATGTCTATTAAGTCGACAGTGACCGGTTAGAAGACCTACTATTAGTCTAATGGCCTTTCTATTCTGGCCTAATAGACCCTCCGTAAATTTGGCTGATCGATCTTTAATGAACTCTTTAGCTTGTCTCTGTCGTGGGAAATTTTTCCACCACTCCAAAGATTTAATTTGCACCCATTTGGTAATGGATGCTCGTATGCATGGCTTGGCCACATCGCAAAAGGGTTTTTGTAATAACTAAGTGGTAATTAATCGATGAAAAAAATCAGCTTGATACTTGCTGGGTGGAATTCTTTATATCCTTTTGTTGTCCGTCATCCTCTAAGAAACAGGATATATCATGTCACTACTTTACACCAAATATGTCAAGTAACTGCACGTTGGTTCCTATACTATGATAGCATTTATTAATTCTAAAATTGATGATGGTGTTTTAACTAGTCAGTATTGTTTCCCAAATATTCTATACCTACAATATTAAGTAAAAAACCGCTGCCTAAGGAATCACTACTTCCACATCCATATTTTCATCCAAGTCACTTTAAAGGAAACATTTTGACTAGATTTGCAATCTAGTATGTGGAAATTATTGGTCATAGAATTTTAATAATATTTGGAGCAGATGTCATAGAAAAGTTTGAGGCGTTGGTTTCTACCATATACGTTAAAAATTAAGTTTTTAGTTTACCCTACTTATTTTCTCCTATTCAAAACCTACCATGTCCACCCGTTCAATGGAATCATCTCAATCAGATGTCATTACAATACATACCCCTTTTAATTTTCAAGTTTCTGTACTCTTAGCAGATTTTTCCCTATTTACCAATTACCTCCACTCGTTCAACGCAATCATGTCAAAATATAATCTAAGATATCGTTATACGTGTAACAAATTTCAAGTGAAAATCTAAATTTAATTTTATCAACTTTAATAAAGGAGTGGGAGTAGTGGGGGGATGGAAAATGTTACAAAAAAATCTAAGGCCATCACTTCTAGTATATACACCAAATCCCAAATTTCTATACTCTTACCAGCTTGCTTTACTTATTTCCCCCTATCTACCACTATTTAACCCCCAACCCTTCAACAGAATCATCCCAAAATATAATCTAGTTCCAGATGTCGTTATAATATATACATGTACTAAATTTCAACGAATATTTCAATTTTATTTTATCAACCCCTTTAATAATGGAGTAGGGGTGGTGGGGGGTTGAAAAATATTATAAAAAAGTCCTTTGCTTCTAGTACATGCACCGAATTTCAAGTTCCTATACTCATATCAGCTTGCTTTTCTCTTTTTCCCCTATTTAATTCAATTTAACTCACAACCCTTCAACAGAAGCTTCTCAAAATATAATCTAGTTCCAGATGTCGTTATAATACATACGTGTACCAAATTTCAAGTGAATGTTTCAATTTTATTTTATCGACCCCTTCAATAATGGAGTAGGGTGGTGAGGGTTGAAAGGTATTTTAAAAAAAGCTGAGTCTTTAGCTTCTAGTACATACACTGAATTTCTAGTTTCTGTACTCTTACCAACTTGCCTTACTTATATTCCACTATTTACCCCTATTTAACCCCCAATCCTTCAACGGAATCATCACAAAATATAATCTAGTTCCAGATGTCGTTATAGTATATACGTGTACCAAATTTCAAATGAATATCTCAATTTAATTTTATCAACCCCTTTAATAGTGGAGTAGGGGTGGTGGGGGGTTGGAAAATATTATAAAAAAAATTGAGGCTTTTCGTACCAGGTTGCTTTACTTATTTTCCCCTATTAAACCCTATTTAACCCCGAACCCTTCAACGGAATCATCTCAAAATATAATCCAGTTAGAGACGCCGTTATAATACATACGCGTACCAAATTTCAAATAAGTATTCCAATTTCATTTTATCAACCCCTTTAATAATGGACTAGGGGTAGTGGGAGGTTGAAAAATATTATAAAAAAATCTGACGCCTTGGCTTGTAGTACATACATCAAATTTCAAGTTTCTGTACTCTTACCAGCTTGCTTTACCTATTTCCCCATATTTACCCCTATTTACTCCTCAACCCTTCACCGGATATCTTCAAAAAACAATCCAGTTCCAGATCTCGTTATAATATCTACGTGTACATTTCAAGTCAATATCTTAAACTGTTCTGGAGAAAGCGTGCGGACAAATAAAGTTACAGACAGACCGACAGACAGACCGACAGACCGACAGACAGCCAGACAGAAATTTTTTTCTTTCGCTCAAATTTAAAATCTCGACGTTTCATGACATTCTAAACCCATTTCAAGAAAAAAAAAATTTCAATTTTTTTTACGATTACCTACTATACTTCCAATCCACTACGTGGATGTGAAAGTAAAATAGCCCAAAGTTGTTTTTTTAAGGAGCCTCCGGAATAAAAGGCGCTCATATTATAACATGTAAAGCCAGATGAAATTATTTATACTTATTTGAGGTGGTTCTATTATCTTTGGCAATGTTCATTTCTGGTTTTTATGTTAACACTTTTAATATACTCGTGTTTTATTGTTTAATTTATCATTAATAGGGCAATAAATTTACAGTAGTTGTTGTCAATTAAACATTACTTGGAACTGGTGGTGTGGAAATGAAATCAGTTGTCCTGGCAGTCGGTCGATCAATTTAACCTTCTCTTCAACTGATATTAGCCTCACTAGAAACTGATATTGCCAATTGACGTAAGTTACCATGAAATTTATATTTGTGATCTCTTAGTTTCATATACCTGAAGCTGACATATGGAATAACTAAGATGTTATTAGTTTGTGATGGGCGAAATTATGCGTTTGTTGTTCAACGGTCTTATGAATTGTACAGTACTTGTCGCTATTGCCTAAACTATTCACCATAATTAGTAACTTCATTTATCAAGATTATATTATTAATCGTACAAGAGAAATGAAAACTTTCAAGACCAACGATTGTTTGTATTTAACCCTAGTACAGCAACGTAATTAGAGTTGTTCGAACATTGCTATGGTTTATCGTAACCTCTGATATAAGATAGTAAAGCACCTGGTGGTAAAAAAATTAAAATTTTCATATTCTTGTAGATGCTACTTTCGTCGAATGAATTATACATTTATTTTTAGAAAGGCAAATACTTACAAACTAAGAAACTTTTACTATCACTACAAAGAAAAGATCATATTGCTCCGTATTAAACTGTGGGCCTCTCTGAAGATGTATGTTACATTTTACCACTTCCAACATAAGATGTGAGTTAGAAACTTACTTATAAACATGCTTCCAATTTTCCCACAGCCCTGGTTTACAGGAATAAATCATAGAAACTATTTCACCACTTTTCTCAGTTTCCACATTTGTTTAATGTGGAATTAAATGTATGTATAATTTTACTATATCACTTGAATTTTCTGCTTTTTTCAGCATGTCAGCAATTCATTAACAATTCTTTATCCTTCAATGACATGAAGTTGTATTTGCGTATATACAAATATGCTCCCATTTTAAAAGTATGTTAGGCATACAATAACTGTTCAACTGAATTTGAAAAAGTACCCGCCTCGACTTCATATCGATTACATCATACATGATTTCTTTCCACACGAAAGATCGAAATAGATAAAACTTATATATATAGCACCTTTTCAAGTAGATATTGGAAAACTGAATTTACAATTCGTCTATATTTTGAATAACCCCTAGATAATGTTAAATAGAGTAGCGAAACTCGCATCGAGAATGTATTTAGTATTCAGATGAGTATTTTTATATGTGTGAAAACTAGTATGTTATTTTACTTTCTACATAATATACAAAATACAAGAATCAGTAGTCAGTAATAATGGCATGCTACCTGATTTAAATGTAAATAAATATTTATTAACTTCCCAGCATACAGGGTAGTTCTTGTAATGAACCCTAAAACCGAAATAATAATGTTAAAAACATATTTTTATGTTTCAAGGCCACTACAGTATTTTTCAACTATTTTTGAAAAGAGGCGTGTACTCGTGCATGTGCACATGCGTGTGTGTTTGTGTGTGTATGTACATACGTGCGTGGACACTATTTTCCTGCACAAAATCTCGCGAATAAAAACTAAGATCAACTTCGCTATAATGCCAGTCGAAGCATATTAACATTAATATGATCTGAAAGAAATTTCATCAAATTCGGTCCAGCCGTTTTTTGGTTTAAACAAAAAAACTGCAAGAAGTGGATTTTAGGATTTTCTGAAAAAGATTTAGCCGATTTAATTTGTTCTGGGGACAAACGATGCTTTGAAATATCAGATGATTTTATACATCATTTCCAAAATTACTTGGGCCATTATACCACGAATATTTGTATCTATAAAGTGGAATAAAGCGAAATATTAAAAAATTTAATTTTCTGTGTTATTTTTGCTATTGATATTTATATCATGCTGGGAAGTTAGCCATGAGGACCTCAAGAGCCGTAGTTAGTTACAAATGTCGCCTTTGTAGAGTCCTAATACACGCCCCAGTAATGTGACACTCATAGTCACTAGAGTGGAACGATCTAACTTTTTTCCTTTATGAAATCGGCTGGGGTGCCAAAAGTTGCCTTTTGGGATAAAACTCACGTTGAAAAAATTTTAGGCAAAAATATTAACGGCATCATGTTGCACAAGGCGAATGACGTCACACTTTAAAATAGTCGTTATGCAACATGAAGTCGTAAGTTTCTTTACCCAAAATTTTTTTTACGTTACATTTAAACACAAGAGCACCTTTTGCCATGCCAGGCGATGAAAAATTAGTAAAAAAAATTAATAAAAAAAGTCTAAATTTTATCGATTTTACAAGTACGAACCAAATTATTTCAGATCATTTATTTTAAATGTAATAATATATACATTATTATTTATGGATTATCAAAAACGTTGTACAAATATTTCATTTTTAGAAAATATATTTGAGTTAACAGATGAAGCGGGTTTCGTTATTTCATCTCCGCTTATGGACTAACACGAATATAATTTAACTGTTCGGATGAATAGTGTGATATTTTCGTCCTTAGAAGGAGTATCCGGTATGTTATAGGGTTGACCTCGCCGTGCAGCTCTGTTTGTCAGTGCCATGCAGTATTTTTGCTAGTTATACATTCTTCTTACCGTTACATTTTATTGTGTTGATAGATTCTGTCATCCAAAGAAATTTTTTTTTTTGGCCAACCTGAAAACGTTTTGTTGACAATGCTTTCTGATGATCGCCCTCCAATTCCATCATTGGCATATTGACGATCCGTAAAAGTAAGATCAACCAAGAAAAATGTGATAAGATCCTTTGTTATTCCTGAATTTTCGCGCTGACGTTTTAAATAAAAGAAATAAATCATCGTAAAGGAAGTACCACCGCTCCAGAGTGTAGAACGCAATAAAAAATGTTCTATTATTTGGTTAAATTTTTATCCACAAGAATGTATTGTATTCACAGTCTCGTTTCATATGTCCTATCTTGCCGCAGTTGTAGTATGTAATACCTCCACTTGGCCTTTCTCTATTTTGTTGGTTTTCCTGTCTTCTTGGAGGATTCGATTGAGCCAGTAATTGACTGATCATTTTATTCGTTTTGAGAATCGCGTTCAAGATAGGGTTTTGGTCTCTCTCTTCTGGCTGCGATTCTTCAAGCGTCATAGCCCGCACTCTTGACTTTGGAGTATCCCTATAGACGGCTTCTATTTCTAGTGCACGCACCAAGGCTTCACTACTACTGTTATGTCGGGATAGCCTGAGGACTCGCCTGATCTCGTCCCTTATCCCGTCTAGGAATGCTCCCACTGCCAATTGCTCTTTAAATTCTTTTGGCGCATTAGGATATGCTAAGTGTGCCAGTCTCCACCGCAGCTTCGAATTCTTGCAGACTCTCTCCAGCTTTCTGAACGCGCCCTTTCAGCTGGGTCTGGTATACTTGAGCAAGGTGTTAATCTCCATATCGTAGATCTAAGGCAGCTTCTAAAACTCTAAAATTCCGTTGTTGGTCCGCCGGAATTGTCTGGAGCAACTCCAATGCTTGGCCTCTTAAAGCCACGATTAATGCCTTAGCCTTCTCTTCGTCATTCCAGTTGTTTGCACTCGCTGCTACCTCAAACTGTGTCTTGTAAGTCATCCAGGAACTTTGACCATCAAAGGAGGGAATTTTCAATCGCTGTCCTGATTATACTACGTGCTGGTTTCCTCTTTCCCTCAACTGCCTCTTAAGCCGGTCTATTTCTCCCTCTACCTGGTGCATTTTGTCTTCAACCTTGTCTACTTTTTCTGTCACTTCGCTCACTTCTTGTTTGACTCCACTGACTTCTTCCGCTACCTTATTTTTGAGTTCTTCAGAGACGGCAAATATGGCACTCTGTTGGCCTTCTATAATTTTCCTCAGTTCATCTCTTTCTTCTTGTTGTTTAATGTCCAAGTCTGGCATGATTTTTCTCAATTCTTCCTGCCGTTTTTGTTCTTGTTCTTGTCATTTCTTTTCTTGGTCTATCATCATATTTTGCATTTGTGCCATAAAGTCCTGCATTTGTTTTTCAGATGCCATGCTTCTGGTCGTTACCGGCATACAATTACGTTGAAATCAAATAAATTTAATCATTACGTCACTATCGGTAATGGGACTGTCCAGAAAAACCTGAAAACGGCACAAAAAAGTCTTATCTAGAGTTTTTGTCACTTAACCACTAACGTCCAACAAAAATGTTCTACAACGTCTAAAAACGTACTTAACACTATTTTCCTGTTCGAAAATAATCCTCGAACAATGTCCAGTAAACTAGTCCTCCCTGTGTTAGCAGAAACTCCGAGAATACTGTCCCAGTCTTCTCAACACTTCCGAAAAATCCTCTTGTCAAAATTCCGCGTCTGACACCAATGTTGCGAATTTTCCACCTTTTAGGAAACACCCTGTATGAATCCGTGGGTTCTAAATAATAGTCGCACCCACCCCATAGTTTAAAATTGTGTATTCTACACTTCTAATAAATACGTTGTAATTCAGTCAATTTGTTGTTGTCAATTAAATTCGTATTCACAGTTCTTTAAGGTTTTGCAAATTATGCTTATTTTTTTCCCCTTGTTGCTTGTATTTGCAAATCGAAAATTAAGAGACTTTCCCTTGCCTTTCCTTGGGATGGCTTACTTTCCAGAGTAAATTAATGCGGCTCCTTTGCTGGTATTTCTAATTAGCTCTACCCAGGAAATATTAATATTGCTGCTTTTTGATATCGATTAGATTCTCCGTGAAACGGATGTTTAATTACCGAACTGTCTTTTTTAGTTTAATATCAGGTATCACTGAATCTCTAATAAGAGCTCTAAACATGATTGGATTCTAAGGTCTGTCTCTCTAAGAAATTTGCAATTTAAAAATTATTGAGATTGCGGTTCTCTGTTTTGGATCTGAATTTTCTGACAGCTAAGCGATAGAAATCCAAAGGAGATTTATTAATGAACTGAGTGGGAAGAAGATGCTCATTTAATTTAAGTTTTTGTAACACAAAATTTTATGATAAATGGAAGGAAACCTATAATTAATTTCAGCGGCTATGGTAAAACGTAATAATACAGGGAAGTGTAATGAAACTGTTTATTATTTCCCCTAATTTAACTAGATAGGAGCACAGTGGCTAGATCGAGGTTAGGTGAAACAACATCCCTAGCAACTACACTTTTCTTCTGGGTTCGAATATCAGCTACGATAGACCACAATGATGTGGTCAATTGCTGTATATTCTGATTGAGTGGTATGACTAAACTCCGTCAGAACGTTAATAATATTAATAAGAAAGTGCGTATAACATTAGTTCGTTGATTGGTCAAATTATTAACCTTTTGTCTTCAAGCATGAGATTTTATCAAAAACTAATTTTTCAAAAAAAGTTTCAAATAAACAAGTTGCCTCCTTTATTTATATTATCTATTTTGAAAAATGAAAAGTCTTTCCGCTTGCTGTACTTATCCTTGCGAATTCTCAAATTTTATCTACTCCATTTACTTCCTCATCAACGTATAGTCCAGACAATGAACGCTCAAAAGTGGGGTGCAGAAGACATGGTCGGGAACAGAATTTCTGACTTCAGCATTAGTTTCTTCTTGTTAGTGCATTTTTAAAAGCGTGTTTTTTTTAATTTTAAAATTATGTATTTATTATCTTCTTTTTAGTTGTTTCAATTGGAATTGTATTTGGTTCGATATAATTTCTTCCCTATGAGCGACAAAACCTTTTCGTCATTCTGAAACCGCCATGTTGAATATTTGAATTTCGACTAAATACTTATAATCTGTGACCTTGGAAATCCACAGATACCGATTCTCGTACGAATCAGACCATATAATACAAAGCTTGTCCGCAATTTTAAAGCCGCCATTTTAAATTATTAAATTCGGACTAGATAATTGTACTCTGCGTCCTCGATAATCCTCAGATATCGATTTTCAGTCGACTCAGACGATAAATGACAAAACCTATCCACGATATTGACGCCGCCACATTGAATTTTTGAGTTTGATCACATGTTTGTTATCTGCGACATCATGAATCCCCCGATACTAGTTTTCAGTAGGATCGGATATTAAGTAATAATAAACTACCCGCCATTTTTGAGACGCCATCTTGGATTATTTTATAAAAGGCGTCAAATTTTACTGACACATGAACCATAGACACAGGTCAAATTTATAGTGAATACGACATTTGGAAGTTATTGAAAAGTGAGCTGTAAGATTTGCTTAAAATGTTACAAGTCAAGCTAATAGAGGAATGTTAATAATAACTCACTTTAAAAAAAATTGAATGCTCTACAACTAATGCTCTACTATGAAGATGTTAGTGTGTAACTAAAGGCTGAGGTGCCAGAAGGCAAAGTTTGTTGAGAAGCGCGAGGCAAAAAAGCATTTTTCGAAAATCTGTGATTTTCGCTAGCGGTTGTCTCGAAAGCTATTGAGAATTGAAGAATAATTAATAATAACAATCTTATAGGAAATTTTGTCAGCTTTAATTTTGAATAGATTAACATTTTAGCTACGATGCGCCGTTTGCGAGACATCTGCGAAAACCCAAAGAAAGTGACTTTCAAAGTGCCCCCCTGCCCCCCACTCACCTCGTAGATTCGGGGACATTTAGAATGTTTACCTCCTACTTCAAACGCACGCCTTAAGTCAAAAATTCTGTTCCCGTCCATGTCCTCTACAACCAGTTCATTGACTGGAATAGTAGTGAATTGGAAGTATTATAGTAATCGTAAAAAAAATCAATTTTTTTTTCTTGAAATAGGTTTAAAATGTCATGGAACATCCAGAATTTAAATTGGGCGTAAATAAATTTTCTGTCTGTCTATCGGTCTGTCTGTCTGCCTGTCTGTAACTTTTTAGAAGCCAGGGCCTTAAAATTTTTTAAACGTAATATTTTACATCCCCCCACTTCATTATTAAAGGGCTTGATAAAAAAATTGAGATATTCACTTGAAATTTTGTATACGTATATATTATATTGATATCAGAAACTAGATTATATTTTGGGATTATTCCGTTGAAGGGTTGGGGGTAAAATATGGGTAAATAGGGGAAAATAAGTAAAGCAAGCTCGTAAGAGTACAGAAACTTCAAATTCTGTGTATGTACTAGAAGCCAATACCTGAGATTTTTTACATTTTCAACCCCCAGTATTAAAGGTGTTGATAACATAGAATTGATATATTGACTTGAAATTTGGTACACGTATATATTATAACGACATCTGGGACTAGATTATATTTTGAAATGGCTTAGGGGTAAATAGGGGAAAATAAGTAAAGTAAGCTGGTAGGAGTACAGAAATTTGGAATTTGGTATATACACTAGAAGCGAAGACCTCAGGTTTTTTCATAATATTTTCCATCCCATCACTCCCTTAATAAAAGAATTGATAAAATTAAACTGAGATTTTCACATGAAATTTTGTACATATGTATTATATCGACATCTGAGACTAGATAATATTTTGACACGATTCCATTGAATGGGGGGGGGGAGTAGAGGTAAATGGGGAAAATAAGTAAAGCAAGCTGGTAAAAGTACAGAAACTTGGGATTTGCTGTATATACTGTAGCACTAAAGCAGCCATTCACCTCAGAGCCACACACATCAAAGTGGAAGACGGCTACTCGTTCTTGTCGCAGAGTCGGGGCGTAGGTTCGATTTGAAAATCCTATTTATTGCCAGGCGCGACTCTCCCTGATTTATTAATGTTAAAGCCCCCAAGGAGAGGAAGGGGACATAAAAGAATTTGTGGCTTAATTAAATTTGAATAAAACAATTTATTACATAAACATAGGGGTAGAAAAATCTGACAATAATATAATATAAAAATATGGTAAAAAATTTCAGTTAAATAATTAGGTAATAAATATTCACAACCTTCAAATAAATACTAATATGTGCTAAATAAAAGTTACTACAAAAATCTTCACATAAATAAATACACATATATATGTTGGATGGTAGTTTAATTCGCTGATCTTTGAAACCTAACCCTCGTATGTTGAAGTTTATAAAAAAAGAAAAACGTTTAAATACCTCGGCGTCCAGTTAAAAAAAAAGAAGTAGGTAGAAGAACGTAAAGTTACTTCGTAGTAGTGGTAAACTTTTCCACAACGCCCTGTACTCCTGTCATCCGCCACAGTCTGTCTCTCTGTCTCATAGGTAGTTTCATCAAACCAAAACCAACGGCACATACAGCCCTTTCGGCTTCACCCTCCTATTTTCAAAATAAAATTATCCCTAACACTGGATGAATGTGTGTATCTACATAACCATAATTATCTGAACCTCAACTTTCTTTTATCTCTGTGCCCCATACAAAAAAGCCTGAAGCAAATCAAAAAAATATTGCTTTGCATTTATCTCTTCGTGAAATGTATTTAGTAGAAGATAATTTACGTTAAAGAATTATTATTTTAAGTACCTGATGTTAATGGCTTTTTCTCCTCACCAGCGTGGTGTTTTCTTTTGAAGAGCTGGGACCAAAATGGTCTCTCTGTTTCCCCTCCAGTGATCTTTCCTTCATACCAAAAAAACGATTTCCGTTCAATTACAACCTCTAGGAAAGTGTGGCTGCTGAATCTCCATCTTTTTCAATGACAATCAACAATCCAGCCAACACACACAATTTCTAGGGAATGCGTCGCTGTACCAACATTGTATTGTTGTAATAAATAAATAAGTGAGGAAATTTAATAATAAGATGTTTGATAGTGTTTTTCTAAGAATACAAAATGATTTTAATTTAAGACTGACTACAAAATAATGACAAATTAATAATTCGGTAACTAATGAATTGGTGTATGTAGGGTTGCCTATGGTTGAACCTTCGACAGACGGTGGTGGATTTATGAAGATATTTCATTATATGTATTTATTTCTTTTTCTACAGAGTTTGGCCCTATTCATGTTACAATACTAGAAACCAAGGCCTCAGGTTTATTTCTAATATTTTTTAATCCCCCTAGCCCTACCACCTCCACTTCGCTATTAAAAGGATTGATAACATAAAATTGATATATTCACTAGAAAGTTACTACACGTATGTATAGTAATGACATCTGATTGCGATGATTCCGTTGAAGGGGTGGGGTGGTAGAGACTTCATTTTTAACGCATATGGTAGAAACCAACGCCTCAAATTTTTCTATGATATCTTCCCCAAATATTATTAGAATTCTATGACCAATAATTACCACATATTAGAGTGCAATTATGGTTAAGATATTTTCTTTAAATTGTCTTGGACGAGAAATCTGGATGTGGAAGTAGTGATTCCTTAGGCAGCGGTTTTTGAGAAAACAATTCATATTTTCTACACTTATTAAGAACTGACCTTCATATTAACACATTTTATTGAAAAATACATAGTGATGATGTCACAGAATTCAGGGACCTTTATCTGATGACTAATTTTGAGAGTGCAATGAAATTATATTTAGGAAATATATTCCTTGTGGAAAGGAGCTTTTAGTACAGTTTTTAAGTACTATAACTCAAAAGATTTTTTTGGAAACAAATTCTAATACACTTTTTAGGAACTGCAACTAAATTGAAGTTGCAGAAACTACCGAAGAATTATATTTATCAATATAAAAATGGCCAATCAGAAAGCATTCGAAAATAGGAATTTTTTGCATATAAATCGTAAAATACAAGAAGGCGGTTCTGATATTATTTACTGAGAGCAGAACTCCTTCGCAGCCGCGGGTTTTGGTAGAAGAAATATATTTTTCAATTCAAGATACAAAATTTCTCCAAAAAAATTGTTATGTGGATATCTATTGGATTGGAGTCATTCGCATAAGAAGTGATGCTCCGTATTCTATAATAACTATAATAAGTTATATGCTGTGAGTACGTTTGAAATAACCGGAAGGCTTCGTACAAGTTACATAAGCTTTTTGGAGTAACTAAAGATGTGATCTATTCGTGAGACGAATAACAGAATCGTTAATTACAATATTTACATCGACCATAAGCGACCCAAAATTTCCGATGCAATTATTACCTACAGTTCCAACATTTTTCAATACTAGAACAAAATTTACATCTTCGGAAAATTTGAATTTTTTGGTCCCAGTGAATTGTTACAATTATCTTGTTTTCAATTGGTGATTATGGAATCGAATATATTCATTTTGCGAGTAAACTTGAACTGAATAGATTATGGCGCAAATGTGTATAATGGCGCAAAGTAGTTCTGCCAACTGCCTCACTGCATCAGTCAGGTTCCTAGACAGTGTACGGTTGTTATTTCTAGCCCTTAATACTGTCCTTAGCTATTTAACACCATGTATAATCTTGAACGTAAATTTTAATTTCACCTCATAACAATTATAAATTATTGTCTGAAGCTAAACCCGTAAACTCACATGGTTTTATTATCCAGCTATATCATTAGGAACATTAAACACTCCTTAAGTGCTTTCCCCTTCAAGTTTATGTGGTTTAAAATAGTCTGTTATAAATTACTTAACACATTTAGATTTTTATAATTTAATTTATATTTTATCAAGTAGAACAGTAAAAGAAGAAACAATAAAACGTCCTATAATTACCGCACAAACTTTGTCAAACACGGAATAAATAAATTAGTTCGAATTTATTTTAGGCACAACAGAGCTAAACACGCAATTTCGTAAAATAATTAAATTTATCAACCGTGTAACACTCTTTAGTGTTTAACTAGCAAAACATAGAAGGCAATGCTTGATAGACCAGTTTGCATGCTTAGTGTAAATATCTAAAACAGTCAGCATACAAATAGAAATCCAACTTTCAGTGGGATATCCAATCAACGACCTGGCCTACTGGGATTTGGATGGTGCTTTATATGATATTTGAGTCAGGACTGGTTCGTTGTTTTTGTTGAGTTAAGTTTAATTAAAGATTCTTCTCTGTGTTACAGTTTTATTATTGGAAAATAATGAGAATTTTCCAGAACACTGAAGGATGAAGTTTTTTTTATGAATGCTTATAATTATACACTACAAAGTATACAAGATAATTACTTCCACATCCACATAGTGGATTGGAAGTATAGTACTTAGTCGTAAAAAAAATCAAACTTTTTTTGTTGAAATAGGTTTAGAATGTCGAGATGTCGGGAATGTCGAGATTTTAAATTTGAGCGAAAGAAAATTTTTCTCTGTCAGTCGTCAATCACGTATGTATTATAAGATCTGTAGGTGGACTTTTGAATATATTCGGAAAAGGGTTGAGGGGTAAATAGGAGTAAATAGTGGAAAATAAGTAATGCAAGCTGGTAAGAGTAAAGAAACTTGGGATTTTGTGTATATACAAGAAGCCAAGGCTTCATTTTTTTATATTTTCCATCCCCCCACTCCATTAGTAAAGGGGTTGATAAAATAAAATGGATATATTCACTTGAAATTTGGTACACATAACGACATCTGGAAATAGATTATACTTTGAGTTTGAGATGATTCTGTTGAAGGGTTGGAGGTTAAGTTGGGGTATATAGGGGGGAATAAGTAAAGCAAGCAGAAATTAGGGATTTGGTGTATATAATAGAGAGTTATTGCAAAACGAAGAAGGGCTGACTTTATTAAAAGAAACTTTAAATAAAGTATCCTGTATTCCAATTTATCATCCATTTTTAAAGTCAGTTATTGCAACGGTGTCCTCCTCATACCTTATGTAGATACTTTATTTTGACAAATTTCCCTAACCTAAAAAATCCAAATTGGGCATTGCCGGTATTATTATCATTTGTTCGAGTTTAAAATGAATATGGAAGAACAATAATTAGAAGTAGCTATCCTAGCTGGTGATAATGATGAAGAAATTGAAATGTTCCTTCTACATAACATAATTGATAATTATATCGGTAATGAACAAATTAACGCTGTAGACCCCTTGAATTTCGATTTAAATAATATGACTGACGATGAAATAGAAGTTAATTTTTGTTTTCAAAGATGGGATATAATACGATTGCAAAATTACTTCTTCTTTATATTTGAATCTCACACGTTTTTTATCTTTTTCTTGTGCCATTATCGCCAACGCTAACAAAAGTAACAATTTCCTTAGGGAATTTTCGTCGGGTGCAAGTTTCGACAAAAAGTTCCTAAATGTGTCAAAATTAAGGTGCTTTTAATAAAGGAAAGCCTTGCCCGTATTTAAGTTAAATACGGGATACCTGTATTTTATTAAAAGAAAATGCTTAACGATATTTTCAATGCGCATGCGTACATGTCAAAGTAAAGGAAACTTTTATTAAGGGATCTGTAAACCGAAGTTGCAATAACTCTCTAATAATATACTGTTCTTATTTGTCCAAACCTTACTCCTCATAGTCGTAGGGGGCTATAAGGATACTGATGTTTCAATAAAAATAAATAAAGAATTAAAGATTTTTTGAAATTCATTCGCATATTTTAGCCACCTGTGAATCATTATTGTGTAGACTAGTGCCACTTTTCAAATTTATTAATAAAAAATTATACCTTTGTCTCTCAATTTTCTACTCTTACAATCTAAGATATTGAGTTTTATTGCAATGTTGTCAAAACTGCACAAAGCGATCAAATTAGAAGAAAAACTGAAAATTAACATAAACAAAGTTGATATTTCATTTGCTTAAAGTGATAGCCGTCAGATGAAAATATCCATAATTAAGCAAATGTTGTACAACCGACACAAAGGTTCTTCATTAAGAACACGAGCATTAGGAATTCATTCATCGTAAAGTAAATGAGCGTGGAATGCATTTTCCTCGGCTGGACTGTAACGAAGCACCATGTTTAGTCACTCAGTTTTTGTAAAATCGACCATTTCAAAAAACGTAAAAACAAGTAGTTCACTTTTACTACATACGCGTAACGACCAGTATGCATATTGCATATTGTATATTTTCAGCAGAAAACACTACAGTTTTGATAAAGAATACTGAGTTAACAAGAGTAGACAACGGGCGAAAAACCTTTGATATTTTAGTAAGGCGCTATAAATTGGTGTTATTCCATAGTTGCTACGTCGCGCGACGTGTCAATTAGACCCAGAAAGTAAAACTAGAGGCAGAATTCACCTGTAAAAAATTATGATAATAGTAATAATAAAAGGTCTTTATTTCCAATATAAATAATTAAATCATATACAGTTTCTGCAAGAAAAAATAATAAAATTATTCGGGTTTAATCTAGAGGTAATTTCAGAGTGTATAAGGCGCGATTACCGGCGCAGAGGAGGAAGTTTACTAAAGTGAAGTTTATTAAAGTGAGGTTAAATAATATCAAGTAAACAAAGTGTAAAGGTTATTTTGAAGTATTGTATAGTCAGTAAATTATTAAATAAAGTGTTAGTGTTTATCATATACAGTTTCTGCAAGAAAAAATAATGCAATTTTTGGAAAAAACCGAAGATCACGTAATCATGCGCCGCATGACTTCTGTTTTTCATCTTAAGCTGTACGATAGTGAACATATCTATATAAGCACATACATACATAAGCATGTACACATCTGCAAGAACATTACACCAGTTACTTTATTCTGCTAATAACAATTACCTATAATGACGCTTGAATGATATAATGGAATTGTATATATTGTTGATTTGGTAAATAAATGAGCCTTTGAAAAGTTCCGTACGATGAGAGGGAGGGGTAAGTGTACCTAGGTACCTGTGTACCTGTGTCTGTTCTATATGTTATTTTTTTATGAAGATATGCAGGTATTTTATTTTCTATAATATTTTTAAATAAACAAGCAGAGTGCAGTAGACGTCGCCTGAACATATTTACGAACCTCCAAATTAAATCAGCTGATTATCAAAACCATTAATGATAAATCCCGAAACCATTTAGGCTGGACGACGTGTCGCTTTAATCCCATCCCGTTAATTTCAAATTTCTAAAACAATGGCAGGAAAATACCTGCCAAGTGTAAGTCGTACTTATGCAATAAGTGTTCCGTATACGATCTAAATTTGATAAATTTATACATATTGTCCAGCAATAAAAAAATTGTGATTTTTGATAATTTTCGATGAATATACACTTTATTTCCAATGTTCATGATTCCTATCAGAATTTTTTGAGCGATACTTGTGGGGACACGCTGGAGAGACAGCAGCTTTTGAGCGTTTCCTCGGAAACATGTAAAACAAATAAATGAAAAACACCAGTTATGTATTTTTTAATTACTATTTACAAGTTTTTGTTTGACAACAGATCAATTGTTTATCATACGCAATGGGTGAGATTTTTCAAAAATCTCTATTATATTTTTCTTTTTTGGAATCTAAATTAGAGCATGCGTGTCTTGTTTGACAGCCCTGCTATAACATTCATAGTCTTAAATTAGAAAATGCGCATCGATATTTTCTTTTTCTCCATCTAAAATCTCATGGTATACATCCACGAATTGATTTTCCACAAAGCGATTTACTTCAAATGTTTTCTATGAGTAACCTATCTGAAAGACGCAACAACTTTACCATAAACTTGTGAAAAAAGGCGACTCCTTATGATATTGACTGTAGTAAGATACTCCAGAGACTTAGTTTCCTTATTCTGCGAATAAATTCAAGACAGAACCAAACTTTCTACCTTGCTATAGCCCGGACTAATGCTCAAGTTTTCACCAATCTACAACATGTGCTCTAGCTATAACCACAGCCAGCGTGATATCGACATCTTTAATAAATACGAGATTTTGTCTAAATCATATATGTATATATGTTTTCTATTCTCTCTCTTCAATATAAGTAAATTCAACTCTCTGTTCTCTCTAATATTTACATTGTTTTATTGTTTCATATCTTTATTGAAATGTATGTTAGTAAATTTTAGTCATCCTTGTGTGATGTAGGTGTTGTTTCTCATCTTATAAATGCTCTTCTACCGTTAAGTGGTGTATGAATAAAACAGAATAAAATAAATAAAAAACTGGTTCAGTGAAATAAATTTCCAGTTTTCTAGTCTACTTGTCTGTAATAACTAGGGTTTTATTCCCCTAATGACATAATTTAATCAGACATTGCCATTGGCAGAGTACGAAGTGTCCCAATTACTTTGCAGACTCCGTCGATATCATAGTATATGTATCGAAATCAAAACTGTGCTTACCCTTTTCCTTCTAGGTGATTATATCCTTTTTGGTGTCCCTCAACCAGGTTACTTTTCAATCAAACTTTACTGAATACAGAATGAACTCAATTACATAACAAGCAAGTAAAACACGTGATTTCTCAAAACACTTAAACCACTATATTTACACAATAAAATGAAAACAAATGAAAATGAAAATCACAAACATTTAACGATTAAATAAATTAACAAACAGTAATTACACGATATCAAGAAATGAAATGGTCCGCGACAAGTTCAAATCTTTAGCTGAATCGCGACCGAATACTCTTAGTTCAATTACAACACATTAATTTATTATAACCCCTTTTGTTCCTTACTTTGCTTTTGTATGGGGGAAAAATCTACCTTATTTGGTCTATCTATCTTATGGTGTATTACATATTATATTTTCTGGAATCCTCCTCAACCCCCGGTGGGTATTTGAACAAGTGTCCTTAACTTCAAGTGAGCAAAGCGAATTGGACATATAATAATCTAGATGGTTATTTATTGCTTTCAAGTGGCTAACGTCGACTACCTAATAAAGACTAAAGTTAACAAAGCATGTTTCCAGGGCTCTAAATCAGTTTGCAACATAAACCAGATGTTTCTATGACCAGTATTTTACGTTATTGTACTAAAGTCTCGACCCTTAAAATGTTAGCGAGATAGGAAATAATAACATACGGTGATTCTATACGACAGGGCCGGACTTGGCTCCGTTAATTTGACTTTTGTTACATGTCGAGTAGGGTTGGTCACATTAAATTTGTAGTTAACAACTATCTTCGTCTAATTTTAATTTCCTCTGTCTGATTGCCGTGTTAATTCTCTACTCTTTACTATTGAAATGATATTACCGTTTACCTGTCGCATTTTATTTTGCACTTTTCACCGCATCTTGCGGAATAAGATTAGAATTAGATGTAGAAACTCGACTACTTGGAAACAGTACCATAGGCTTGATAATTGTTAGCAATATTCAAAATTTATTTTCTTGGTAATTTTTGGACATTATAATATATAAATATTTTTACCCATATCACGAAGATGTGAGCATAACAAATAGGAATATATTGTTATGAATTACACCCCCTTGGAACTGGAGATGATACGCCTATGCCTACTAATGGTGACTGGAAGCTTCTAGAAGGAGACATGGACTTTTCTAGAGTGTGGTTGGAGAAGATTCTGGTTTAATCTAGAGGTAATTTCATAGTATATAAGGCGCGATTACCGGCGCAAAGGAGGAAGTTTACTAAAGTGAAGTTTATTAAAGTGATGTTAAATAATATTAAGTAAACAAAGTGTAAAGGTTATTTTGAAGTATTGTATAGTCAGTAAATTATTAAATAAAGTGTTTATCTCTTGTTGAAATTATTTTAGAACCCACAGATTCATATAGGGTGTTTCCTAAAAGGTGGAAAATACCCAGCAATATGGATGTATTTAAAAAAACAACCCACGGAGGGTGATTCACATAAAGCTTCCCAGGAAATTACCGTGGTAACAAAAAGAAACATTCAAATCCTGTAAGAGCTGATCGATAGATATTCTTATTTTGTCTTTCAAATGTTGCCAATGATAGTGGCGTCTGTGGCGTTTCGACACCGGAAAGACATTTTTCGATGACAGGAACATTAGAAGTATAATTTTATTGAAGTATACTTAATTGTATTTCTTGCAGTACACACTTTTCCATTAATACCAGTGATTCTCAAGATAAGGCAAAAAATTCCCAGTCCAATATTTAGTAGCTAGCAAGAAAATTAACTTTAACTGATACGCAATTTTTTAAATGCCGTACAAACGGGGACATATAATTTTGTAAGCATGCATTTTTCCTGTAAAACAAACATCTTGTATTTTTTAATTTTTTAAAGTATAATTTGTATTCCTTGTATCTCTTCTGTTAATTATATAAATTAGTGGCGCTAAGTGTAATTTAATAATGTAAAGTGAAGCAGGTTCTGTAGTAATTTATTTTGACGTTTAAGTAAAATATGTACACATTTATTTTAAAAGCAAATGTTCAAAATTGTTTACCCCTTCATGGATACATGTTACATCATATTAATTAACGCTTCCACAGTTATTTTTATTAAGGTATTCCTATCTACTATTTTGTTGTGTAAGTCTGCCATTTCATCGATTGGCTCACTTTGAACCAAATTTTTTAGATATCCCCATAAGAAGAATGCTAATAGAGTTGCTGGTCACCTGATTACTTCATTATCGATCTTCCGGGATACCTATGTAACTACTGTTCTTAGATATGAACCGGTGCTTCGCCTTTATGACATCAAATTATGTGGCCATCATGAGGAATGTTTCTTAATAAATTTTGCAGCCCATGTTGCAGGAACCTCAGATATCGAACACCGTTTAATGTCTCATGAAATAGAGAAGGTTCGACTATATATCCGTTCAACATTCCACACCAGACATTTACTTTAAGAACTGTTTGATTTATTGGTTTTTTGTACCCACCTAGGATTGTCTCGAGACCAAGTACGAGCGTTTTGTGTTATCACAAGCCCATCATTATGGTAGCAGCTGTTATCACCACGCAACACATTATTCGAATAATTTCGTCAGTTTTTGCTAAACACTGTAGCCTCACCTCTGTATTATTTATCTTCCACGTATAAGTGAGCTTCTTTTCTTCTGCGAGGAGTAGAGCAAGGGTTATTTTCTCTTCAATTCTTCGATTGTCTTGTATATCATTACACACTACTTCTGACAATTCCAACACTGTTTATTAAGTGAACGTTGCTATCGATATTAATATTTTGTCATAAAATTAGAAATAGAGAAGTTTTTTCACTCGTAAAATAAATCGAAAGGCAAATTGTATATAATAATTGCAATAATTTGCTTATTAATAATTTTATATCGACAAATCTACCTTTGCCTGCTGCTCATAATATCAAATAACTCTGCAGCAAACGAATATTCTGTCTTCTCTATAATTACGGTAATTAACAATGACACAAAAACTATGCTGACTTGATTAAAATGTCAAATTTCCGACATAAATGTATGTAAAACAATGCATTTTCCGCAAAATGAGTTATGCTGCTATTTGGGCACATCGATAACTCTTTTCTCGCTTAGCGTTCAGAATTCAGACGGAGAACTCTTTCTTTCTTTCTTATACTTGAATAAATGCACTTTAACGTCTATTTTCAGTCAAGTTATAATGCTTCCGCAAAGTTTTAAAGAAGTAGGCAACTAAAACTTACAGAGTATTAAAAAAGTTAACTAATCTGTCCTTCCTCTTTAAAAATGATTTATTCATGACGTGACTCCAATTTCTCTATTGTTTACAAACAAGAAAGAGGCAAAGAAAGGGTAGATAAAATAATGATTGTAATAGTAACCGAAACCTAATTTAAAGTTGTATTGTCAAATGAAATGTTAAAACAAATCGGCAAGGTAAGATCCTGAACTAATCAATATAGATAAATGATATTATGCATAACTGGATAGTCCGCCGAAATTAGATTTTTTTTAATGAAAACTGGCACGTCAGCATAATTTTTGGTAGAAAGTTGGGTCATGGGGCACTAATGAAATTATGGATGTTTCGCTAAAAATTTGGGAGGGGCATCATGGTTTCATATACTGCTATGTATTTGCAATGTTGCATATTTGTGTTGTGGAGTTATTTATGTCTTCCAGATTTGGTAAAGATTTGATGAGGCAATTGAAATATTTTGAATTGTTATTTAGTTGTTGTAGTTTGGTAGAACTCTTTTTAAGTTAGGGAATTTGTTTTATAGTTTTTATATGTCATATGTTGAGGTTATTATAATTTAATGACACTGACAATGAAAATTCTAATTTTGGGCTGAAGGGGTCAGGTTTGTAATAATAATCTAAATTTGGTTGTTTTAAAAAAACTTTGGCTTCTTGAGTGAAAAGAAAAAATTTAAAAAAAAAGAAGAAAAAAAAAACAATAGATACGGGTAGGAGATTGATAAGATTGAAAAAGAATTAAAAATTTGAGAATTTTGGAGGGAAAAATAAGTAGAAGAAAGAAGATCAATAGATACGGCAGATGCGTGAGAAAAGTTTTGAAATTTGGAAAAGAAAATAGGTAGAAGGAAGGAGATAAAATAATTTGAAGAGAAGAAAAGAATATTAAGGCTAGTCGGAGAAGTGAAAAATGTAAAGGAAGAAATAATTAAGAGGAGTTGAAGGATAGGAATTGTAAGGTGGAGAAAATAAGTAGAAGGAAGGAGTTAAATAGTTTGAAGACAAGAAAAGAATATAAAGATTAGTCGGAGAAGTGAGAAAAGTGAAGCAAGAAATAATTAAGAGGATTTGAAGGATAGGAATTGTAGCTACGAAGAAAGAAATGAGTGAAAGGTATTAAAATCAAAATTATTTATAAATTATCACATTCATATAATTACATCAAGAAATTAAACGGTTGTAATAAATAAAAATTTTAGTCAATTGAAATTTTAATTTTATAAAAAAAAAGAGGAATTTCCAACATAGAAAATTGAACCTGCAATCTGAGGTGGAATTGCATAGCCGGAGCTACAGAGATAATTAAGAATTGAATATTGTTGTTTTAGTTAGTGGTATTGATTTGGAAGATATAAATGGTTTCACATCAAATTTTTAATCAATCATAATAAAACATAACAATACATATATATACAATTTTACGTATTATTCGGTAGAAAATCGTAAATATCTCGAAAAGAGTTCATTTTATCAAAAAATGGCAAATTGAAAAAAGTTTCCCTATTAAATTTCCTACAAGATAATCTATTGCACAATATGATTTTCATCACCGTCTTTGAGCAATTAATAAAAAACCATCATATCCATACGTTTTCTCGTGTTTTTCGGTAGACAATCTAAAATATTTCAAAAACTGTTAATTTTACCAAAAATGTCAAATATAAAAAGTTTCCTTATTAAGTGGATAAAAGAAAATATTGCAACTCTATTTGATTGGCCATTTTGAATAATTTCACTTTTTGCATCAGACCCGGTATCACTTTCTCAGTAAATATCTAACTATCAATTTTAATTTAATTTTGACGAAATTTTCACTAGCGTATTCGTGAAATTCTAGAGTAGAGAAAACTTTTCCGACTTTGGTTAACTTTATATTGATTGATTCATTTGCCAGCGTAAGGTGAGCATTGCTGCGGATTCCAGGCAACCATGGAGGTTCGTTCCAACACGCAGATTGGTCGGCCGCCGATGTTTTATATACCGCCGGACTGGCTACATGCGCTGGGTTGGACATGGGACATGCTTCTTGTCAGCAGCGAGAACCACATGACGCATGGGGTAGGAATATAGTATGGGAAGTGTAGGTGTTTGTGAGATGCTTCTTTTAAGTTTCCATGCTTTTTTTTGTTAGTTTCCATCTATCATCATCGGGTGGGAAGTGTAGGCAATTGCAAATTGCTTATTTTTAGTTTCCATGCTTTTTTTAAGTTTCCAACTATTATCATCTCCTTATTTATTCTTCCTCCAAGTCTTTTGTTTCTAAATCTAACAGTGTGCACCTCCTTCTGCCCGCTTGCGTTCACTTCTTTTGTCTGCCAAGACATACATGCTTTCTCTCGCCACCGCAGGGAACTTTTTTTTTTAATTAACCATTAAACAGGTAAATATCCATTTACAGTGGAAGTGCCCTATCTCGCGATAAAAAAACTTTTTATGGAGGGTTAGTTATGAGAAAGGGGCCCGAAAGGATATTTTGCACACCCTGTATATTAGCTTGTTTCTACAGTAATTATTTTCAACTGCCGCTTTCCACTTCCGGGTATTTTCTATTTCATTACCTATATTTAATACCTGTGTAATAAACTGTCCAGTGACAAGGATTAATAAACCAATAAATAAATATCTTCTAAATTTTAATTTCTAATTTTTTCAATTTAAATAAGGAAATAGACTTCATTAATAAACTAAACTAAATTAAAATTAAATAAACAAAAATGTATCTGTTTCATTCACAGCTGGCTATCTATTGCTTATATTATATCACCCACTTGAAGAAGGGACAGATCCAGTTATATATTTTACGGTCACTTTGTCGAGTTGTTTATATACACGCTTTTGTGTTGCTTTGTTCAACCAACATAATTTAATCAAATATCAACTACATGAAATAGCCAGACTCGTGCTAATTTATATCAATCAATGTAGAATTTTTTACGCTTTAATTCAATACAATTTCGACGTTTTGGTGCCGCTTTATCCGGATTTATTTCGAGATCTTGTAGGAGCGACAAAACACACGTTTGTCACCGAATTCGACCCACTTTGAACTCCTTCGATTTTTGTTAACTTTATATTGAACACAACAAATTAAAAATATTCGCGTAGGTTGAATTGAGATCCCCTCGATTTAAAAATTTTCTTAAAATTAAAATTTAAGAAGACTTAAATCAATGTATTGAACACGTTGCCATACTTTTACCAGAGTTAATGAAAGCAAGTATGACCGCCAAAAGATTATGTTTAATTAAGTACTGCTGATAGGTACTGATTTCCATTAATTAAACTTAGATGGCAAAAAATATACAAAAGACATGGACTAACGCTTCTAGACAATAGAAAAATTATTCTGTGACCTCAATTTGACTATTTTGCCAACATCACCCAAATATAGGTATATTTAATTTTGTTACATCGTATATTAATTAATAATCCATAAAATGTAGAGAGATAATAGCAATATCAACTTACCATAATTCAGTTATTTGTAAATTTAATACTTATGCACATAATATCATCACATTCGAAACATTAATGATGTTTATAGTTACATTTTTACACATCAATTTATGGTTTTAAACAACACATATTTTCATACAAAAAATCGCATATTTCAATATCCACCTCTGATGAAATATTATTTCGCAACATAAAAATATAAATATCTAGTGGTAGAGGGATGTATCGATATTAATTTGAAGCTATTACTGTATCTAAATAATCTAGGTATGTATTACTTGGGTTAGGACATTTATACATTCTCAACAAATGGTGTATGAGAGGTTAAGAGAACAACAGCAGATTTTTCTTCAACTTAAATATGCGGTATCAATTGTAAAAAAAGCAAAGGTAGATTCATAAATATACGGTGTGTTACAAAATGTTTTATATAGAAAAGTGAATATTGGAAAAATCTACAGGGTGTTTCCGGATGTGGCTGTTACAGTCTATTTTCGTATCTGTACATTTAAATTTGAATATCGCAATATGTTATCGTTTTAGTCGAGGCCATATATAGTATAACTGGTTGCCTACCGTTCGTGCTCCATGTGAGCCACGCACAGTGATGTTAGCAACGCGTTGCTGGCAACGCATTGCTAGCAACGCACTGTAACTGTACCTAATTAGGAAGCCAGTTTCGAACGTCTCTATTATGACCTTTTCAAGACCGTTATTATCAATTAAACTTATTGTTTTGTTAATGGAATTACGAAATTCTATATTATGTGTGAAATATAGACGTCATTAAGGGAGATTTATCAGATTTGTGGGTTATGTTGTATAGTGTTCATTCGGAACGTACCCATGGACAAAGATTTAGTCATTCTCAGATTTTGACAGAGGTTTCCGTCTGGGCCATTTTTGGGGATTTTTTCCGTTTGCCGGCTCGAAGAGAAGTTGTGTCACTGAGCACGTGGATAGCATTTTGTGAAATTGCTCCTTTAATGGGATTTAGTGCTGTAGTGGCAAATTAGCAGGATTTTATTTTGATATTTTTATTATTTTCTGTTGGGAAATACTGCTACGGAATTTTCCGGATAAATCAACTTGCTGGAAGCACATGGCAAAGGAATTCTGAAAGCCCACTCAACATCTAAGGTATACCTCTGAAATCTCTTTAGAAAATAGATTTGTAATATTCGTTATTTCTTTATTGCAGGGCTTTTTTGGTTTTTTGGTTTTCTTGTTCTTGTTGTACCTTTTGTTCTTTTGGTTTCATTTTATCTTGAACTTTTACTGGCATCGCATCATGTATGTTTGACCCCACATCTTACCTGTTGGATTTGTACATCTGTATGTGAATTTGGTTTTACTGAAACTTGGTTGGCAAGATATTTGGTGAATTTGGAATCCTGAGTGTACCGGTGAGACTCTCCTGCCTGGTTCCCTTAGAAGCTACGCTCCCCTGGTAGGCCTAGTGGTTACATTTTGAAACCTGCTGGAGGTAAGCGTCTTTGAATTACCTAACGAGGGACCTTATATCACATTCCACCTTCTACGTGAGGCATAGAGAGCTCGTCAGTTTTACTACGGTACTAAATTACACGTTAAAGGTAAATTGTCAGTAACTATTTTGCACATGACCAATTAAATTTAGTAGTTTTGAACACCACGCTTGAACCTATCGTCACTTACTTAATTCACATTATTTTGTTCATTTCATGTTATTTTTCAGTATTTTAATGTAATCGTCTGAGCTAATATATTTTGGGGGGTCATATTTTGCCTATTATTAGTTAAGATTTTATTAATTTTAAGTTATCATATGTAATATATTTTGGGGGGTCATATTTTGCCTATTATTAGTTAAGATTTTATTAATTTTAAGTTATCATATGTTTTGTGTTAGGTTAAGTGTGGGCCACACATCTAAGCATATCGATTGTGTGTAATTTTATCTCTGTGGAATTTGGCTGTAAGCGTACCTAAATATAATTATTAAATCTGTTATAGTAAGAAGCGTATTTGTTTTCATCAGCTTACATTTAAAGCCCCAATTAGTCGAAGCCACTCCCCAGGTACTTGTCTAGTCGGCCGTGTGAGCCTCTTTCGCCACCAATTAAATGCAGAGAGGGGACTGCACGTAAAACATAAAAATTTTGTTCAGGGCACAGGATGACCACCCTACCCTGCTGTATTGCTGATATATCAGCCTCTAATGTAAAATTTTTTTACACATTCCCCTTTTATCTGGGAGCGGCCCTGCAACATGGCCACTTAAAAGGTGCACCAATAAATAATCCCAAGCGTAATTGTTTGGAAAATAATATACATATTTGAGTTATTCAAACTCCAATTGCTAGTATGTGTAAATGGCCTCTGCTTTGGATACAGATCGTGTTTCCATATGTTAAGATATAGATGACGCTGTGCTGCAAATATATTTTTCGATGACAAGCACTTTTGAGTGGATGGCATTTAAGAAATATTTAATTTTAAACAAAATTTCGATATGTAAAATATTTTCGAAAATGTGTAATCCGGTTCCTATATTGGCTCCTTATACACCTCATTTTTAAGCAACCCCAAATAAAAATCTAACGGAGTCAAATCTAACGGGTACGCCTCTTGTGCTTGTCCATTATCCTCTATAGGCATGGTGAAGATAATTACCGACATTCTTTCTATTATGTGGACCTGCACCATCTTGATGAAACGACATCGTCTCTAATTGAATTGGTAAATGAAATAATAGTAAAGGTAATTTATTTTGCTAAAACTGTAAGTACCGGTTATCATTTAAATTTCTTTCATACAGATATTGTCCTACTATAAATCCATTTGCAATGCCACACCAAATATTTACTTCAAATCGTGTTTGGAATCTGATATGTATATCTCACCCACTTATGATTTTCTTGAGACCACAGTATCGACAGCAGTTTATTATATTATTTAATTAATATTATATATTATGACTTCTATCACCATATTTATAGTACGGCAGCCCGCTACCAGTTTCTTTAGTAGGAGTAATTCCAGCGTTTCTAATCAGTTCTAGGAGAGCTGAGAAGAAAAGTTTAAGGTAACGGAACTTTCTACCTATCCTAAAGGCTTTAAATCGAGCTTTGAACATGTAAAGAAAAACCGATCATCTCGATCTTCGCAGTTCCTTTTGTCTTCTTGTCGAGGGAAGTTAATATGATGAGGAAAAAATGAGAACTGCCTTTTTGACTAATACGCAGATTTACAAAGACATAAGTAATGAAAAAAAATTTATTCAAAAGATATTTGAACATTAATTTTGACAAATTAATTTCAATATTTGAAAAAATTGTAATTGAGAAGGTCACGGAATGGTTGCTGTGGTGTTAATTTTTATCCAGCATATATGTGACTCCATTCAGTTTCGCGCAGCTACGACCAACTGAAAACGACGGAAAGTCATTTGTCAGCCGCTCGCATCGTTTTTTTCAACTTTGTCGTTTGAAAATGTGTCTTAGAATTTCATAATCTCGAGAGTATCCCTGCGATAAAGCTCGCTTTTTTATAGGGGTTTTTGGTAACGGGCTGCTCTATTATTACATTATATTGTTATTTTCTTCAATATTTTGTGATAAAATACAGAGTGTCCCACTTAAGAGTCCAAAGGCAAGGTTATTTTTGGTTGCAAAGTTTTAAATTTTGTTTTACTTAGCGTGATTCGAATTAACTTTCCATAGAGAAAGGTTGCAATGACTAATCGTCTAAAATTTATTTAATAATAGTTACATAAATTTCTGTTTTAAGAATTTACAACATTCAATGAAATATCTCGAAAACGGTTGGAATTTAGAAAATATTTTATATAACGAAATTTGATTGAAAATTAAAGATTTTTTAAATGCCCTCCATTTCAAAGTGATTGTCACCGCAAAATTTTTATGTAGCAGAGTGCCATCTATATCTTGACATATTTGTATCCAAAACTGAAGCCACTTATACATTCTAGCAATTTGTTCTTGCAAGACTCGAATTCTATATAACTTTCCGAAATATTATGCCCGAGAGTTCCTATTGGTGCACCTTGTATACCACAAATGAACCAATATTTTAATATTTTGACTAAATGTCATTGTTTTAAAAAAAATAGAGTCTGTAGTAATATTTTTTTTAATGCAGAGTGCTCAAAAATATGAATATTACCTAAAAGTATACTACCTCTATTTTTAATTTTAATTACAATTTCCTTTGAAAAAGTTGGTTACAACTACTTTTATAGTGATAATCCAAATTTAGAAAAGAATATTTATTTTTTAATAGCAAAAAATTATAAATGTTTACATATAGAATATTTTAATTAACATCCAAATGTTGCAATTAACAAAGTTCTTAATCAACATGAAAACCACTAACATCCACGCACCTTTGCAATCCTGTTTTAAGGTCATCGTAAACAGAACGAATTTGATTTACTTCTGAAATAGCTTCAGCTATTCTTGTTTTTATAATACCAGTATTATGTTGATTAAGATTATATATTAAGTTGATTTTAAATGAAAAAAAGACAGTTTGCCTAAACTGTCACCTTCAAAAGACCGTACCAGAAAACTTCATGGTCAATGATATTGTGCTATCAGATTCTGTCAAATCACTCGGCACCTTACTTGATTCCAAGCTATCCTGGTGTAGACATATAGATCATGTATGTAATAAACTAAATAAGGCATTTTTTGCAATGTTACAGATAAAATTCACTCTAGACAAGGAAGGTTTAATCAGCATATATTATGCTATGGCGTATAGCCACATTTCATTTAATATCATTACATGGGGCAAAGCTTCTGAGTGTGAAAGAGTGTTTATCTGTCAAAAAAGAATTATTAGGCTTATCTTTTACCTAAAAATAAATGAAAGCTGTAGAAAAATATTTATAGAAAAACGTATTCTGACAACACCCTCGATCTACATCCTAAAATGCCTAACTTTTACAAAAAATAACTTAGCTCTCTTTAAAAAAAGATCTGATTATCACAACTATTCAACGAGAGATGGCGATCTTTTATGTGTACCGAATCACCATAAAAGCTTATTTAAACGATCATCTATATATAACTGTATCACCCTATACAATGCTCTCCCAAAAAATCTTATCTGATCATATTAGTGTGAAATTAAAAAATATCGGATGGTTGAACATGGAAAAGAGGCGTATAGTTCACGCTGCTATTCTCTTTCATAAAATTATAACTTCTCACAAACCAGCCTATCTTTACAATAAAATTCGATATCGCACGGACGTGCATAATGTAAACATTCGTTTTAAGACACAGTTGACTTCACCGCAACACAGAACATCCTTGTATAAGGGCTCATTTTCATATTACATTACTTGGCTGTACAACAGGATACCCGAATCTCATAACAAGTTACCAGCATCTTCTTTCAAAGTAAAACTAAAAAAAGATTTGTTTCTAGGCACTGTTATATTGAATAATTAATACTTTCTTATATTTTAGTGTTAGTGAATATTGTATGATTTATCATGCTACGTTATATAGTGTCAATACGCAGGACTTTTTGTAAACTATCATTATGTTACTGCTTATGCGTGCTGATACTTCTTGGTTGAGTGGAAGAGCAAAATTCTGTTTTCGAACAGAAATTTTGAACTCTGCCGTTTGATGAATATACAAATTATAATGTTGTTAACTAGCTAGTTGTCATTGTAATCGTTCATCAATAAAAGCATTATTATTATTATTATATTATTATTTAAATCGGCGAAGAGTATAATAGTTAGGTTGTTATTATTACTATTATTATAACATGTTGCTTTCGTTTATATTTTTACCAGATTCGAGTGACTATATAAGGTATTCTAATTAAGATAAATAAACGCAGTTAGTCTCATTTGTTTTTTATTATAAATAATTTTTTGTATTATACTGATGCTGTTAAGGAATAATAAATGCCATTTAATTTATTTTTTCAAAAGCTACAAAAACGTTTAAATTAATATTTCTGTTAGAACGCGATCTGAATATACGTATAACTTGGCCAAACAAAATACCCTGGTATATATTATAGATGAAACATTTTTTTGGTAAAGAAATGTTTTTAAATGATTTCAAGAGAAATTTAGATTCAAATTAACTATTTGCCACCAAAGAGACATATGATGTCACGCTCTGTATAAATAAAGCAGCATTGTGTACTTGAGATGGGGCAAACGGTCATTTTTTAATCACAGTGATCGCTACGATGGTCGCTCAGCAATCACTGTTCTTTCTAGCAGTGATTACAGATAACCCAATAGATGGAAGCAAAGCAAACCCTGTAACTCTTAAACGATTACCCTATAAACCCAAATGACCGAGGGAAAGCGAGCGATAAATTGACTCTACTTCCGGTCCGCCATTTTGAATTTACCAAATTAGACTACGGATTCGTAATCAGCGACCTTGAAAACCCCCAGAGTACAGATTTTCAAGGCCAAGATAACCATTCTCATTTTTTATGGCAAATGGCGCGATTTCCAGTCCGCCATTTTGAATTTCCAATTTCAGATTCGTGATCAGCGAGCCCAAAAACCTCTGAGTAACCATTTTTGTCTAATTATATGGCATATTGTGTATGATAACAAATTTTCCAATTAATTTGATTAAATTGGCCATTAAATATTGGCCAATTATTGGACAAAAAATGAATCCAAACATTTCCGCCAAAAAGTAAAAGGTACTGTTTTTTCTAAATGCCTTTCTGAACCCTGCAAAAAAATGAAGTCAATTGAGCCTGTGTCTTTTTTTGAGGTGAAATGCTATAATGACTATTGATAAATATTTGTTTTAATCTCATGATATTTATTTATTTTTTATTTATTTATTTATTTAATTATTTAATACACCATTCTACAGAAGTCCAGTTCCAATTCCAGAATGGGACAAATCTACCAACCACTATATTAAATCTAAACCTAAAACTGTATATATATACATAATACAAACAATACAAATAATGCAAACAACAATCATAATCAGATATAATTAATATGAATGCGTTTGGGATTTCACATATAAATATGAAATAATAATACATATGTATTACTTCATATTAATACTTCATTTGAAGTGAATTGTTATACATGGCAAACATCCTATTCTTGTCGTACAATGTTGTACTAAGAACCAAACTGTACCTTTCAACTATGTAATAAACATATTTTTGTAGGCCCTTTTAGTTTTGAATTAATCACTTTGCAACTTGAGTTTTATAATTGACTGAACCAGTACTAAACCTTAAAAAAAATGATACCTCGATACATTTTTGACCAAATTCAACAGGAGAGAATTCTAGGTAATTACAGAAGCATCAAGTTACATAGGCACTTGTCAAAATTTGAAAAAAACGGTATAACCCCTACCCCTCCCCAAAAGTTTAATGGCCGATTTTAATCAACTTATTTTTACATGTTTCGAAATCCTAAGCAATACAGATGACGGAGGTGATTTAGACCACAGTTAAGTGGCACAACATGTCTAGTCGCTGTTATCACTATTTAGTTCCAGTCTTAGTTGCGGCAGATAGCAAAGTCGCAGGGAATGGTTGTTGTGCAAGGGTACGTGTCCAGCTTAAGTGGTGCAACAGCTGTAACTAAACTCCACCAGAATGTGGTATGACCGATGAGTTGAAATTCAATTGGTAGTACAAAAGCTCTTGACAGGTATAATAGTCTGTACAGCCTTTTAAAAGACATATTTACATGAGGAAAATTAAATATAATTTCCTTATTAGATGTTACAGCGGTTCTTGGTATATTTAAGCATATTTCAAAGTTTATGAAACCGGCCCACAGCTTTGTGAATACAAATTGAAATTACAGTGAATATTTTACGACCAACAAACAGTAGGTTGCATTTGCCTCTTAGACGTGCTTTACATATTTCAATGCTCGCTTTTATACCACAAGTACACACGTACCTAATGCTAATATTTTTTGAATCTATAATTTCCAATATAAAATTTCGTATCTTAAATGGTATTTTATTAATATGTACTTTTCAGATCTAATAATGTTAGAAAGCATAGAAATTCATCCGAATTACAGATGTTAGTGTAATTATCTGAAAACCACGCCACATTACAATACTGTCCTTCGGTATGCAAGGAAAGTAAATAATCTAGAGGGATGCTAGCCCAGCGGTTTAGCGATTTTGTCTTCCAAAGCGACGCACCTAGCGAAGTGCATCCAAACTCTGCTTACTAGGAAATAAATTTAATTATAAGATTATCCCCAAGAAGTGGTTCGAATTGTACTATAGACTGTAGGGCTTCATTTCTGTTTACCTAACAAAGAATTCTGGATTATCAAGGAGTTACCTCATTGACTTGAGATGCACCTAAAAAAAATTTCTTGTAATGAAACAACAAATTATACTTTAAAAAAATCAAAGACATCATCACTAAGCAAAACCTGTATCATTAAAAATTACATTTAATTAAGAGTAATATTAAGAAGAAATCTTGTCTTGTTCTAGTATTTTTCGAGAAAATCGTTTTGTTATAATTAATTCCATTCAATTTCTACGCTCACATTGTATATTCACTATACAATTCGGTTTCAGAGGAGGACACAGTACGACACACGCTGTATGCAAGGTGGTACAAGATACCTACCTTGCATACACGAAAAAACAGTGCACAGTCTTATTACTTCTAGACATAGAGAAGGCTTACGACACCGTTTGGCATAACGGGTTGCTGTATAAACTTGACAGCATCCTGAAGTTGCCCAAATACATAGTAGCCTTGATTAAATCGTACATTAGAGGGAGACATATTACTGTTAGAGTAAACAATGCCGTTTCTACACATACACCTTTATCGGCGGGTGTCCCCCAGGGGGCAATCCTCTCCCCTCTCCTATATAATTTATACACGTCAGACATCCCTTCCTATCCAAACTCCAATATAGTCCTATATGCAGATGATACCGTGCTGTATGCAAAGTCCTTTTACGCGCAGACCGCTACGCAGAAAGTACGGTATCATCTGCAAACCCTACAGACATTTTTTCAAAAATGGAAAATAAAAATAAACAATGACAAGACTAAGACTATTAATACATTGGGTTGATTCTACGGTTGGTTCCTTGTGAAACATTCTTCAATAATTTAAATATACAGGAAAATTATGGTGAGTGTTTAAAAAATAGTGTTACACCGAAGCATATGAAAATATACTGCAACCATGGTTCAATAGAAGCAAAACAGGCCGTAGAAAAAACCTTGAAAATTTGGCTAGTATTAGAACGAAAACAATGGTACATAAGAAGAGAAAATATTGAACTTCATTTAAAACTAATACATACGGAGCTCCTCTATAAAGAAAACTACTTTCTTTTTCAACATATGGACCGTATTATTAGAGAAGAAATTCAAGAATTAGTCCAAATACAATATCTCAAGCAATATAAGAAACTCCAGAATTTAATAAAAAGTAAGTCAGACCCTTCCAGTTGTTATAATAAAACGACGAGCAATAATTCTACTTCAACTTTTAAATTTTACCCTAGACTAGTAAATCTAACAGAAATCGAATTCAGTAGGAATGAAATTAGTTTATTAGAAAAAGGATTAAAATATTCCCCGAATTTACATAATAAACAGGAGGTCGAATTACTTGCAATAAACACAGAATTAGCATTGAATTCTTTGAGTAATATTCCAATTGAAGAGAAAATGGGTATATCAAGTTTATTCAATAAGGTAGACACCAATAAAAGTAATAAATTTGAATCATCTATTATTAATAGCATTAAAAACAAAATTCTTGATAATAATTTAATACTTTGTAAAGCCGACAAAGGAAATACTATAACAATTTTAACTAGAGAGGAATATAATACAAAAATATCTTTAATTTTAAGCTCAAATGAAATAATTAAATTAAACCACGACCCTACTAATAAATTTCAAGCAGATATACTAAATACATTAAAAAATTGCACACTCATCATTCCCCCTGAAAACACATACAAATTTAGAACAATGAACCCCCTACCCCCCTTATTCTATGGACTTCCTAAAATTCATAAAGAAGATATTCCCATCAGACCTGTAGTATCTTATGTAAATGCTCCATCTTATAAATTGTGTAAAGAATTAAACAACTTATTACCCACTCTGACAAAATTTGAATCAAAATATGCCATTAAAAATTCCTTCCAATTCATAGAAAAAACCAAAAATCTCAAAATTCCGAACAACGCAAAATTAGTATCCTTTGATGTTAAAAGCCTCTTTACATCCATACCATTACAACCATTATTTGAAATAATAGAAATACTTATCAATCAATCTGATATTGACTTAGAATTAAAAAATCAATTAAACATCATAATAAAAACCTGTACGAGTCAAAATTACTTTCAATTTAATAATGAAATTTATAAACTAACAGACGGATTACCTATGGGTTCCCCCATATCACCATTATTAGCTGAAATATTTATGTCAGACTTTGAAAATAAGTTGTTTAACTGCGAAAATAACCTAATAAATAATGTATTTTTCTGGACTAGATATGTGGATGACGTGTTTTGTATTTGGCAAGGTACAGAAAGACAACTTAATAAATTCTTAAATCTTCTGAATTCATTTCACGATAAAATTCAATTCACTCTAGAAATAGAAAACGAGGAAGGTTTAAACTTCTTGGACGTTAACTTAAAAAATAGAAACAACAGCTTAGAGTTTGACATTTACCGTAAACCAACTTGCACAGACACAGTCATTCACAAGAACTCTAACCAATCATCACAAATAAAAATGGCATCTTTCCACTCATTTATCCACCGTCTGCTAACCTTCCCTTTAAATAAGAATAATTTTATGAAAGAAGTGAACACTATTAAAGAAATAGCTAGAAACAACGGTTATAGTGAAAACCTCATAGATAAATTAATAAAACATAAACAAAAGAAAAAGTTACTTAAAGAATTTTATGCTGATACTCCACAAAGAACTGACATATATAAATGTATTAATTATAGGCCTAAGATTAGTGATAAAATTAGTCATAAACTGAAAAAACTAGGATGTAAAACTATTTCTGTTAATAAAAATAATCTAGGGAAAATGTTAGTTAATAATAAAGACAAAAGAGATTTATTAGAAAAAACAGGTGTATATCAATTAAAATGTAATGACTGCGATGCTATATATATCGGTCAAACTGGTCGTAAATTAAAAAATCGTCTCGCTGAACATAAAAAATCAATAACGAATGGTATACATAGCACCGGTATGTCAACACACTGCATAGAAAATAATCATTTTGTTAATTTTAATGAAGTCGAATTACTCCATACAGAAAATAAAGGAAAGAAGTTAGATTTACTAGAACAATTTGAGATCATGAAAGCTGTCAAAAAGCATAAAAATGTAACTAATGATCAAACATTATTTATGGGTCATAATATTCTAGAAAAAATAATTTAACATTAAGAACTTATTTGTAGTATATTTACATAGGATAGGAATCATATAACTAGTTGCATGTAATAAATAGATTAAAAGCTTTGAATAATTTATACCTTCCATTAGGTATAAATAAGTGAGGAACACATTTTAAATTTAGTATTATCTTGTACTCTTGATAAAGGCCTAATAAGCCGAAACACGTGTAGAGTTTTAATAAAACTTTTTGAAACATTAAAAAGCATAATTTTCCTGTATATTTAAACTAAGACTATTAATTTTAACAGAAAGTTCACAAACATAAAAACATTTAACAAACTGCAAATAGACGGACAGACTATTGAGGAGTGTAAGACAGTCAAGTACCTAGGGGTAACCCTGGACAAAAGGCTGTCTTTCGCTCCTCATGTGACCCAAACAATTAACAGGACATACGCGACACTAAATAAATTATATCCTCTTGTAAACCGGCGGAGTAAGTTATCCACGGACAATAAATTGACTCTATATAAAGTCATATTTAGACCAATAATGACATACGCATGTCCGGCGCGGAATAACATCTCCGCCCGTCAATGCAAGAGGTTACAAGTAACACAAAATAAATTAATACGACTACTGACTAACGCAGACAGATACACGCCGATAACTGAACTTCACAGGGCCACAAATATGTCTATGATACGTGAGTATATAGACGAGACTTCCCAAGAATTTTTCACCAATAAAATTCAGTTATCGGCACTGACAACACACATAACAAATATACGAGCAGACCAAAATCCAACACACAGACATACATTAATACACCAGAGACTACCCATTTACTACACAAGACGGTGACCATAACTAACGCCACAAATGACACACTACTCGCAAAAAACACAAAACCCCTCCAAAACACCTATCCACAACTCCACCATGCCCCCTACCAGTCGATAACATTAAAAATCGACCCTTTCCCTTTCCCTCCTAATTTTAACAACTCATAAATATACGATTTTATTTATTGACAAAATTTTAAACAGGTTTTTCTTCTACGCTTTTCCTGTATAATAAATGTATTTTCGTTCCTCCCTATATGCTCCCGAACTATTGCCATAATATTGAACCGATGTATAAATTAAAGATAAGAAATATTAAAGTGTTTTACTGAGATATTTTATCGAGCTTTTTAATAGAAATAAATCCAAGGTCACCCGATACGCCAGCCATACCATCGGCTCATCATTATATATTTTTATCAATGATAAATAATATTTTGATGTTTTATATAAAATTATATTATATAGTCTCACTAAAATAAATGAGGTACCTTTTAGATTTAAGTTAAAATTATAGCGAATAGGAAATAAAGATGTTTAAATGGAAATGGTATTTAGGGAAGTTTTAAATATTTAAATTTTATTAAATTAGTTCTTTCAATCTATTAATTATCATTGTGCAAATACAAAAAGTTCGTAAATTTATTTTTCACATACATAAACTCGTACTTGCTATAAAACTGCACACGTGATATGATAATTCAAGCCACAGTTCCCAAGGGCTGTATATAAAACGAACATGAAATGCGCTCAGTATTCGACTCCCGTTAGATTAAAACAAAAACTTTTATTACGTAAAGTTAATGCAGTCTGTATGAACTGGGCATTTGGAATACATCCAGATCGTCAAATATGATTTTGTGCTGCGATACGGGTTTGATCGATCTATCTCCGTAATGATTCGGCTTGTTCATGCAAGAAATTTATTAGCGCATTATTGGTATTGACATTGTAGAAGGTATGAGGATACAGTTTTATCTTTTGAGAAAATATTTTATGTAAATTACGTAGTGAAGTTACGATGAAGGGAATCAGTTCTATAAAACAGGTGTAGAGTAACCAAAAATCTGTTAGACATGTCGACATTTTAGTACATTTCTGTATTTATTCACATTTAAATATATTTTTTCAAACATTTATGGAAAATTTATGACATAATCGATATTTTTTAAATAGTGACCTCTGTCTCTGATAGCTTCATTTAAAAGAGCACGCTATTTCCATATGGAGCTACAGATATTATAGTCATATAAAACTCATTTCGGAGAAATATTATTTCAGATCTTTACAATAATTTGTTTAAAATAAATTCAACCGATTAAAGAAATTTAAATTAAATGCTGTCAATTGTCATCAATGTACTTCTTTATAATATCCTAGTTGTCAGAGACAGGAATTGATAAAAACCTGTCACTAAATGCTATATGGCTGTATTTTTCAGAATAAGTAATTTTGTTGGTGTAGAACACGACCAAAAAAAGTTTAAAGCTGTAAGATGCCGGCGACCCATAAAAGAATCGAAAATATTAGCCGAAATTCGGTTTCTGGCCAATAACTTGAAAAATAAAATATATACATAAAAAAACTAATAGAACTAGGCGATGGAAGGGCAAATTTCACATCAACAACATATATGATTTTTTTTGTACGATCCAGATTTTTTATTTTTAAAGCACGAGAATGGAACGTGGCGAAATAAGTACGGCGCGCGTAGCGTGCGCACTGCGCAGCCACGGACGCGCTACACTAAATTTGTTGTAACTTTTGAAGTAATTAATGAAATTGAGCTCAACAAAGCTTAAATCAAATGAGGAACATGTGGCTATTAGATTATCATATTTTGAAATACAACAAACCGCTGCCTAAGGAATCACTACTTCCACATCCAGATTTTCATCACATCACATCCACATTTTTCACATTAAAGGAAACATTTTGCCTAGATTTGCATTCTAGTATGTGAAAACTATTGGCCATAGAATTTTAATAATATTTGGAGAAGATGCCATAGAAAAGTTTGAGGCGTTGGTTTCTACCATATGCGTCAAAAATGAAGTTTTTAGTTTCCCCCACTTATTTTCTCCTATTCACAACCTACCACGACCCACCCCTTCAATGGAATCATCTCAGTCAGATGTCGTTACAATTCATCCGTGTACTAACTTTCAAGGAAATATCTCAATTTTATGTTGTCAAACACATTAATAATGAAGCGGAGATGGTGGTGTTTGAAAAATATTGGAAAGAAATCTGGGGCCTTGGTTTCTAGTATATACACCAAATCCCATATTTCTGTACTCTTACCAGCTTGATTTACTTACTTTCCCCTATTTACTGTTATTCAACCCTCAACCCTTGAAAGGAATCATCTTAAAATATAATCTAGTAATAATGTCGTTATAATACATACGTGTCCCAAATTTCAAGTGAATATCTCGATTTCACTTTAATAATGGATTAAGGGTGTTGGGGGTTGAAAAATATTACTAAAAATATGAGGCCTTGGCTTCTAGGACATACTACACCCAATTTTAAGTTTCTGTACCCGTACCAGCTTGCTTTACTTATTTTTCCCTATTTACCACCAATTACCCCCACTCGGTCAACGCAATCATGTCAAAATATAATCTAGTTTAACGTGTACGTGTAACAAATTTCAAGTGAAAATCTAAATTTAATTTTATCAACTATTTTAATAAGGGAGTGGAGTGATGGGGGGATGGAAAATATTATAGAATAATCTGAGACCATCGCCTCTAGTATATACACCAAATCCCAAATTTCTATACTCTTACCACCTTGATTTACTTAGTTTCCCCTATCTACCACTATTTATCCCCCAACCCTTCAACGGAATCATTTTAAAATATAATCTAGTTCCAGATGTCGTTATAATACATACGAGTACCAAATTTCAAGTGAATATTTCAATTTCATTTTACCAAGCCCTTTAATAATGGAATAGGGGTGGTGGGAGTTGAAAAATAATATTAATAATCTGAGACCTTGACTTCTAGTACATACACCGAATTTCAAGTTTCCGTACTCTTACCAGTTTGCTTTACTTATTTTTCCCTATTTAGCCCTATTTAACGGAATCATCTCAAAATATAATCTAGTTCCAGATGTCGTTATAATACATACGTGTACCAAATTTCAAATGGATATCTCAATGTTATTGTATCAACCCCCTTTAAAATGGAGTAGGGGGGGGTGATGAGGGGTTGAAAAACATTTTAAAAAAATTTGAGTCTAGCTTCTAGTTTATACACTGAATTTCAAGTTTCTGTACTCATACCAGCTTGCTATACTTATTTTCTCCTGTTTAATCCTATTTAATCCTATTTAACCCCCAACCCTTCAACGGAAGCTTCTCAAAATATAATCTAGTTCCAGATGTCGTTATAATACATACGTGTACCAAATTTCAAGTGAATATTTCAATTTTATTTTATTAACCCGTTTAATACTGGAGCAGGGGTGGTGAGGGTTGAAAAATAATATAAATAATCTGAAACCTGGGCTTCTAGTACATATACCGAATTTCAAGTTTCCGTACTCTTACTAGCTTACTTTACTTATTTTCCCTTATTTACCCCTATTTAACCCCCAGCCCTTCAACGGAATCATCTCAAAATATAATCTAGTTCCAGATGTCATTATAATACATACGTGTACCAAATTTCAAATGAATATCTCAATTTTATTTTATCAGCCCCTTTAATAATGGAGAAAGGATAGTGGGGGGTTGAAAAATATTATGAAAAAATCTGATGCCTTGGCTTGTAGTACATACATCATATTTCAACTTTCTCTACTCTTACCAGCTTGCTTTACATATTTCCTTATATTTACCCCTATTTACCCCCCAACCCTTCACCGTATATCTTCAAAAAACAATCCAGTTCCAGATCTCATTGTAATATATACGTGTACAAAATTTCAAGTCAATATCTTAAACCGTTCCGGAGAAAGCGTGCGGACAAAAAAAAAGTTACAGACAGACAGACCAACAGACCGACAGACCGACAGACAGAAAATTTTTTTTTGCTCAAATTTAAAATCTCGACGTTTCATGACATTCTAAACCGATTTCAAGAAAAAAAAAATTTGAAATTTTTTTTACGATTACTGTACTTCGAATCCACTACGTGGATGTGGAAGTAAATGAATTTATGTAGTATTCCTACTATTCGTACATATATGAAGTTGGAACATAAAGTGATTTCCGATGAAATCAGTAATAGCTCTACCCATTTCCACAATTTTGAAGATAAAAATCTGAAACTTTCACATGTTACTCTGGAAGTAATGTATAAAAAGATCCAATGGATAGGTATTCCAAATATTTTTTGTAATAAAATATATTAACGTTTATTTTACCCCAAGTTTTACAAATTTTGGAGCAAAGAAATATTTTTCTTTTATTTTCGTAACATAAAGAAGGTGATTTACTAAATAAAATTTACTAAAAATTGAATTACAATATTTAAAGTAAATCACCTGAAAATATCTTATAGTACACATTTCACGCTTTAAAAATTGCACCTACAAAAATCTAATAACGCGACTTAAGCCAAAGTAATAGGTGGTTAAAGGTGGTTTTATCACTTTCTCAAGATCTTGAAATTTTGGAAGTGTACATCTTCAAAAACAAATGTTTGAGATCTGTTTCACTTATCGTATCTCTTTATACATTACTTCAAGAGTAGTATGTGAAAGTATCAGATTTTTAACTTAAAAATTGTAGAAATGGTAGAGCTTTTACCGATTTCATCGAAAGTCTCTATAATTTCTTACTTCATATGTGTACTATTCCTACATACATTAATTTTCATATTTGAAACATGATATTCCAATAGCCACATGTTTCTCGTTTCATTTAAGCTTTGTTGAGCTCAATTTCATTGATTAGTTCAAAAGTTACAACTTTTGTGTAGCGCGTCCGTGATAGCGCACACTTCGTGAGCCGTACTTATGTGTTGTCACGTTGCATTCCCGTGCGTTAAAAAAAATCTAGAGCCTACATTTTTGATCGCACAAAATACTTTCATATACGTTTTTTATATGAAATTCTACCCTCTATCGCCTGGTACTATTAGTTTCTTGATATATATTTTTTATTGGCCAAGAACCGAATTTCGACCAATACACTCGATTTTTTAGGGGTCGCCGGCACCATACAGCTGTGAACTTTTTTATCGTATTCTACACCAGCAAAACTACTTATTCTGAAAAATTCAGCCATATAACATTAGTGACACCTTAATACCCCTGACTACTGGGCTATAATCTACAGTCTACTTTACTAGTCCCCGTCTATCACATGTTAGAGAGAGCACTGTCTATATAAGTTCGATTGTTAAGTATGTTTCTTTAGGTATTAATGTTTATAATATGAGTATATAGTGCAGGTGCCCCGCGTTCAGTTACCTGACATATTTGTATTAGCTAGAGATCTCGTTACTTAGAAGGCAACGAAAGTGATACGAGAAATTCTTAGACGTTCAAACTTCACTAAATAACTCAAAATGTCCTCTATAATTGTTATAAGCATTTGTACAAAGCGAGTAATTTTTTATCGATTACTTTCCGGATACAAAAATATAATTAGCCATCCCGTTCAGTGGAGGCTAAGCGACACTTCTAAAATGCAGGTTGTCACTGCGTATGACAAAGAGTTATCAAACTAATTTCTTTGTTATCGATTAATTATCATTCGTGTATTACAAAAATTCGATCGGCATACATTCCGATTAGTGGAAGTCCAGAGGCAAGCATACATCCCGGTGACTGGAGGTACAACTGCACACATATTCAACCCGCAAGGTGATTAACAAATGTTAAGTTGATTTCTTTTAAAATAATTAATTTCATTTATAAAGAAAATTTCCACCAGTAACAAAAATTTTTCTATCATTTAACAGCTATACAAATTTTCTTTTCTGATCTAGGGATCTGAGCATGTTTACTATATGTTTTTGGGGTCGCTGAATCCGAGTCCGAGATCTATTTAACCCCATCACTTCAGGATCTTGTCATAACCTCAAGAAACCTATAACTTAGACTATTAAACGCCCTAAAAATGAAGTTATAATCTGAAAGCCCAAGCTCTTAAACCCCATAATTCCATAACAGACTTAACCCCATAATCCATTTAACCCCATACCTCAATGTACATCAGAGTGAACGTTTGTAACTACAACTTCTCAGCTGGCTGCTGAGGAAGCTATGAAAGCGTAGCAACCAGTTAGCTCAGGGCTGGTCGAGGGTCACTAGGTGGGGAGAAGAGTTATATATTTTTGTTTCTTAACAATTATTTGCTTGTCAAATTTACCAAACAAAACTTTAATAAACTATAAACATTTGGATGCCAGCGTATTCAGTAAATAACACTCGTGCAAACTTAATCAGGGGGAGAAAACAATCAAAATCAAATATAAAACAAATAATATATTAACAGTATAAAAGATTGAAAATTTTACACTTTACAAATGACTACAAATATGGTGAAATTAGAATTAATTAACAAACAAAAAAATTAGTTATAAAAAAATTAAATTTGAAGATTAACAAAAAAATTACAAAAATAAACGATCAACTGGTTTACAAGTTATCTTCTGACCAAAAGTTGAATTTTGCACGTAAATTTGGCTACTTAGCTTAGCGGAGACGTGGAATCCCGACGAGGTCTGTTCCTGAAGATGGCCGCGGGTATCCGCAAAGGAGGACGTAATATTCAGGTCCTGACAACGCTGATTTCCAGGAGACGCTGCGTCGGAATGATATCCAATACTTTTAGGATAACTCCAAATATTCAAGTTATGCCTTGTACCTTGCTTCAATGGTGGTTTGGTCCAGGATTTCACATGAAAAAGGAGAATTTAAAGAACCAGTTGATAATATAAAAAATTTAAAATAGTGAGAAAAAAGAGATACAAGAAAACTACAAAAAAACTATGGTGACGAAGGTCACTGCAAAACCAAACTATTAGCAATTTAATAAAAAACCTGAGTATTGATAAAATTTTACTTTACTACTGAAAATATATGAATAAACTACTGATTAATATAATATATTAAATTAATAAATAAGAAAACTCTACTCTCATGAAATTTTAGCCGTTTACAAAATGGCTGACTGGTTATGACTAAAAATTTGAATGAAGGTAACAAAATTTAATTAGAATTAGAGAGAAAATATCTGAATTACTATCTGAAAAAAACTAATACTGTAACAAATATAGCAAACAAAATTATGGGTTTAATCTCCCAAAAAATAAACTAATAAAAAATGATCTTTTAACCTCTTGTATTAATACGAGGTGAACTAAATGCGACTTTAGATTTTGACTTTTAATGAGATAAGATTGTCTACACACGATTAAGAAACAAAGACTCTAATTTATCCTTTGATTAACTTCCGAGTTTAATCCTCGTACACAATAATCTAAATACAGAATTGCCACGATAATTAATGAGTTAACATGTGTCCAGACGCCGACATCACACAAACAGGTGTGTTAATAAAAATTAATTATTACACGGAATATCCTTTAATTCCCAAAAACAACTATACAGCAAAGTTAACTCAATAATATGACATCATTTAATAATCAAATATATTCAAAATATCAAAGGATTAAAGAAATAAACGTGAAAATTCGTTAAAGAACAAGTAACAGTCTTCACTCACCTAGGTCGAAATCGAAGTGACCAGTAGAATGGATAATTCAAATGATGCTTCTACCGCGTATGCGCACTTGTTGACTTCCGGTCAGCATTTCCGCGGGTAATTCAAATTTATTTAGTACGGGTGTTTAAACGGAAAAATTATTTTTACGTTACACGTTTTCACCAAGATATTACTATTATGGAAACTCGCTATCAGGGACGGTGGTACGTTAATATGCTGGCAGAGTTTTGCTGGATGCTTAAAAGAGAAACACTTGGACAAGACAAGAAGAGTAAAATAAATCCTTTGCAAAGGTCTTTTGATGAGAAGAGAACTCGATAAGCTCGAAAAAGAGAACAATTAAAATTGCCATTTATCAGAAGCTTTATCAAGTGGCTCTTAAGAGACACCTGATGTACAAAACCCGATAAGCTGAAGTTGTTTTAAGGACACATGTTTCGGGTGCTTGAGAGAAAATAAAAATTGTACGAGAGAAGGAGCAAGAGTTATGTGGTTATTAAAATAACGAACGTACCAAGTTAAATGTCTGACATACGTGGTTATTGAAGTTGATGTACATTGAGCTATGGAGTTAAATGGATTATGGGGTTAAGTGAGTCATAGGATTACGGGGTTTAAGAGCTTGAGTTTTCAAATTACAAGTTCATTCTTAATGATAGAGCGTACAGAGTCCTGCCGGCAGTACGAAAACAACTCATTTGAGTACGATAGAAATCGCTAAATATTAGGACTATGAGATCTACCTGCAGGACAAATTTGTACATTTTCCAGAAGCCAATGAAATACTCTGAAAGCGCATATTTGTCCGAAGATGCTATCTTTATTACTTCCAAAGTTATGCGTGTTTGAACTTGTCAGTCAGTTACTCTTAGATGATGAAGCCAGGCGCACGTATTCCCACGCTGGCAACGGTTTTTGACCCGAAAAATAACCATTCGTAGAGTATATCGCAATTTGGCGAATAGTGAAATACCTACCGCAAGGTGTTTCAGAGTAATTAAAAAAATTTTAATATCAAAAAACCTCGCAAGTATCGATTGGACATTGATAGAAGCACCACGAAGATTTGTTGTAGTTTTCTTCAAATTGAAGGTAAGCAAATGCGTCTTTTGTACACTTGGACCTAAAACCGGCCGCATTAAAAGAATAATTTGTGAGGAAGGCCTTTTCTATATTTGAGTCAACATGAAATTTTTTTTTTCAGACACTCCAGAAACCAATATCCTCTCGCAAATTGATGTAGTCAAAGATCTGTCTGTAACCAATAAACTTAGACTAACGGATGAAGCTTCATCAGAAGATTGTTCTTCTAGATCAACCACTTCGTCTTCTTCTTCTTCTTCTTCTTCGTTGGACTCCGATTCAGATGACCTTGGTGGTGAAATTTCTCCGACTGAGTCAGAAAATGCTGAAACTCCACTAAATGAAGAATCTGTTTGATAAAAATAATAATACCATTGTTAATAAGGTGACGGTCCATCATGCTACTTGGACTTTTGGAGCAACAGTCACCATAAATACTTTCAAAGATGCTCAATATAAGCCCTAATTTATAATATCCAGAATATGACGCAGACCGATTCTTGGCTAGCCTTTTTGTCCATTTGAAGATATGGACCTAATTGTTCAAAGCACCAATGCAAGATTGAAAGAACATCGAAGGGTTATGTTATAACTTATTATTTATTTATGTCACTTACAATATGCTGCAGAATTTATTTATTATTCAACTAAAAATATCTTTCCATTTAAGGCTTGTGGCAGCACAATTTACAATTAAAGTGAGTCCTGCTAGCAGGACCGGGGTCTGTACAAAAGTCATTCCGGAAGCGCTTCCAGCAGGACACAGCTCTGTACACTCTATTAAATTTAGAGTTATATGCGTGCAATATCATAGATTATGGAGTTTTGAGGTTATGGTAAAATCCCGATGTGATGAGGTTGAATAAACCTCGGATTCGGATTCAGCGATCCCAAACACACATAGTAAATATGGTTAGACCCTAAGATCAGATTTTTTTTTGTGTGGCTATGTTTTTCTTATCTGCCATGCTCTAAGGTCAAGGATGAATCATGTCCCTAGCTGTTACAAATATGTTTGGTCATTGCACATTGGCTTCTATACCATTACCATTTATTTGGTGTTTCTAAGACAGCATTTTGAAATAGAGAATTATTATTCAAAATTCACCTGTAGTCGGTCCCAACTGGTTCTTCCCCAAGTTGTTTCAAAATGTACCGCTGATAATAAATTGTCTGTTTCTAAATAAACCGGTAATTTAATCATTCGATTAAAACCACTAGTGCAGTAAAAAAAGGCCAAAAAATGAGGAGATAGGTATAGTCTGGATATAGCAAGATTATGATTTTATCTTGTTTGAGGTATCACTGGGAGTATATTACTAAGTTTTGGACCTCGAAAACCTTGTGCTACTTTTTTTTATAAACAATTAAATTTATTTTACTGCGTTTTTCGAGCTTAGAATGTGAATAACTCCGGCTCTATAAGTCGTCTCGGGGCAAATGAAAAACCAGTCTCTTTATAATAAAATTGCCAATAAATTGTCGTTAGCTTCAATTCTCTGAAGTACGTACATAACCTACAAAACTGAAAAAACGAGAAAAAAACAGTATTTTTTTTCCTCTTGGTGCCCAAGACCGTCAACTAGACCAATTTGCATCAAACTTTCAGAAAATATACTTTTTGATGTAATAAAAAGGCTCTGAAAAGTTGTTGTCAAAATATTGAACCCATTGGCCAAAATTGCATTTGTTATCTAAAATTTGAAATGCCCGCCATTTCATGCCATTAAGTTCAAAATGAAATTTTTTTTTACAAAATATAGATCTCGACGCCATCTTTCTAATGCTGTTAAAAATAATTTTTTTTAATGTAATTTTGGTTACTTTTTTTACATTTGTTTATAACTCAAATAACAACAATTGCATTTTTTCGGCCATTTTGAAAAACAGATTAAAGTTTTTTATCAGATCTGGTGGTAAATTTTGGGTCCTTTAATTTATAAAAAAAGAAAGTTCATTTTTGTTAACGTGAACTCGAGATATTTAACTTTTTGTATTTTGGTCAATTGTTAATTAACAAATGCATATTTTGAGCTAAAATTTGGACTGTATAATTTTGAAACCTATTCATTTCATATGATAAATTAAAAAAAAAAATAAGTTTTATAGAAACTTATTTCTAAGCATTTTAATGTAAGTATTGTTAATTGAGCTAAAAAGTGATTTTTTAATTTTTTCATAAAGCTCAGTTGCAAAATGCAATAACTTCCTTGTTTCTTAAAATTCGGAAGACTTTTTTTTAAATACGTTATTTTTTTTTCCCTCGCAGTGCGATCATCAACTTAGCTTTTTGTTAATAATAATAATAATAAATATTTTATATTTTTAAATTTATATACAACCAACGTTTGCTAATGTACAAACCTATTTTACCTGCGGTGCGAATAGTTGCTTATAAATGAGGAGAAATGTTTACATTTTCTTTATCTTTCTTATTCATCACCAGTTCCATTCCTTACAGCTTAGATCGGTTGCCGTGCAGTATTGTCTGTTTACATTTTTATATTTGAGAAGCTGTAAATTAATTTAATTCATGTGTGATACCAAGGGGGCACGTTTAGGGTTAGACCGCTTGGACGTGTTAACAAGTACGACACTGATATTTCACTTAATACAATATTTAATAACAAAGTCTGAGTCTCCGCACGAATGATGCAAGTAAATAATACAGTCTTAATATCACCGAATAAATTTAGTAAAACAAAGAAACTAACGATCCGCTACCCGCTAGCCCGCAATAATCAAATCTTAACTCTTTCACAGGTAATCATAGAATGCCTTTCTGCCCCGGGCTAGCTGATTTCACCCTAAGCGTGTTCCTATGCCCATATAAGGAAATACATAGAATCTTAAACTGTTATTGGTTGGGATAAGTCTACCTGAATGTTTATATTAACAAAAATAATAAACAGTCATAAGTACTAGTGAAGGGTTCCTAAGAATCATAGGCGTGGAGAAATTATTTTCGGTGCCGCCGATAAATTAAAAATGACTTCGAGTGAAGGTGAGATTATTAGGTTTATTAGGTTTATCATGAAAGTTTTGTATGGGTGTAATCTAATAAAACTTATGGATTTGGGTGATTTAAGATTTCATTGTTTCCAAAAACTTACATTGAAAACCGGTTGTAATTTGAAAAACCTCCGATCGAAGAAGCTACAAATGAGCATTTATTGTGAGTGTATCTTCAAGTACACAAATGGCTGGAATATGAAGAATTAGATCCACGATTGTTTGGTTGAGAGAATACAATTAATGGTTTAATGCGTATTACAATGAGAAAACAGCCAATACCACAAGAAATTCTTGAAATTCTCGCTTGTGAATGTAAAGCCGGCTGTAAAGACCTAAGATGTCGATGCAGGAAGTTCGGACTACAATGTACACGTTTGTGTGAATATTGTGGAGACATTAATTGGGAATTGTACAGAATGCACTGTAGCCAGTGAAGAAGAAAATCGTGAAGTTGAAGAAGACAATATAGATGAATCAGACCTACATTCAAGGTGTACCGATATATCAGAATCGGAACCCCAAAGCGACTGCGAGCGCTTGCAAGTTAATGTACCCGATCTTAGTGTTCAAATTCGTGATGAAGAAGAAAATGGTGAAAATTTTTTATTTGAAACAGATTCAGAGAGTGAAACTGAATTGTATACATTACCAAGCAAGAGATATAAAATACATTAATTATGATTTTGTAAATTTATAAGAATAAAAATGTTTGTTTTGAAATAAAATGTTTTTACCATTTTATTAATCCTCGCTTTTAAAACTTTTTCTAACAAGTATTTATATTACAATATTTACTATTTCCTTTTTACAATATAAATTTAATCTAAGTATTCATATTTATATAGAAAGATTTAAGAAAAATTATACAGGTTTATACGTTAGCAATCGTTGGTACATGTGTACATATGAATTTGGAAATAAAAAATACTCATTTGCATTATTAAGAAAAAACTAAGTTGATGATCGCATTGCGAGGCAAATGTTTGTAAATAAGTTCCTATAAAACTTTTTTTTTTTTAATTTATCGTATGAAATGAATACGTTTCAGAATGATACAGTCCAAGTTATAGCTCAAAATATGCATTTGGTAATTAACAATTGGCCAAAATGCAAAAAGTTAAATATCACGAGTTCACGTTAACAAAAATGAACTTTCTTTTTCTTAAATTAAAGGACCCAAAATTCTCTACCAGATCTGAAATTTAATTTGTTTTTCAAAATGTGCGAGAAAATGTAATTGTTGTTATTTGAGTTATAAACAAATGTAAAAAAAGTAACCAAAATTGCATTAAAAAAAAAAATGTTTAAATGCATTCGAAAGCTGACGTCGTGATCTACATTTTGAAATAAAAAAAATTAATTTTGAACTTAATGGCATAAAATGGCGGGAATTTCAAAATTTATATAACAAATGCAATTTTGGCCAATGGGTTCAATATTTTGACACCAACTATTTAGCATCTTTGTATTACATCAAAAAGTATATTTTCCGAAAGTTTGATGCAAATTGGTCTAGTTGTCGGTCTTGGGCACTAAAATGAAAAAAAATACTGTTTTTTTTCCGTTTTTTCAGTTTTGTAGGTTATGTACGTATTTCAGAGAATTGTAACCAACGACAATTTATTGGCAAATTTATTACGAAGAGACTCGTTTTTAGTTTGTCCCGATCCGACTTATAGAACCGGAGTTATTCACATTTTAAGCTCGAAAAACGCAGTAAAAAAAATTCAATGGTTTATAAAAAAAAGTAGCACAAGGTTTTCGAGGTCCAAAACTTAGGAATATAATCCCGGTGATACCCGAAACAGGATAAAATCATAATCTTGATGTATCCAGACTGTGCAAATTAAAATGCTTTTTTTACTGCACTACACATCTAGAATCTTAGAGATATAATTTCGTAGAATTTATTATAACCTTGTTTCGGTTTTTATGGGAAAGCACTGCTAAGGACATATATACATATATTTTACACTGTAGTGAAAATCCTTGAAATTGAATCCTGGGGGCCAGTTTTAAATAAAAATGGAAATATTGCGATAAACGGCAACAACAGTTTTAGAAAAAATTGCATGCTCTTTTCCAGGCCTTTTTATTAATTTTTGTCATCCGAAACATTTTTTACTACAGTATTCATCTTGTAACATGAACAATAATTAATTATTTTCTAACTGGCTTTGCTTGTTTAAATATCAAAATAACCTACGCATTTCAAAATTTTTTAGCAACCTGGACTCTAGACGCACCCAGTGAAATTTCACCGGTTACTTAAACCGAGTCCTGTGATTAAAATAATGAAAAATGTTTTGCACCAAAAAGAATTTTGTTAACACACACACTTATTAAATATTGCATTTAAAATATAATAGAAAACTAAAAATTAACAGTATGAACAACATATTGGATATTATAGTCCCTATTCTTTAGCTTATATTTCCATCAAAGTTGAATCCCAACAAAATTTACATGGATATTCGTTCTTTGTTTAAGAAGCACTGCAATAGAATGGAGATTTTACTATTGTATATCAAGTAGTCCAGACCAAAGCTGGACCATTGGGTTTTATAGCAAAGGATCAGCATTACCAGGGATAAAATTTATTGAAACATTCTGCAGATAGCTGATAATCAAGTTGTTTATTTTTTGCAATAGTAGATTGAGAGTACCAGAAATTATATTAATGTTTCGTATTTTATACACACGGTTCAAGAAAGTTTCGAGTCACTATACCGGGTGTAACACGGACATAGTACGCCAATATTTCCTTTAAGTTTCCAAGATAAATTATTGAAACTTGGAACAAATATTTGAAATTTTTTGACAATGATTTTTTTCCACTTCCGGTTTCAGAGAAGTGGCACTAACTTTTGGTTTTCAAATGGAATGGTTTCTGCATAATTTTCAGAATTTACTGATATCGTTATTGAACTCTCTAAAATTCTCCATTTCAAAAAGATATAAATCTTAAACAAAAACTAAATTTCGCAAAAATTTACATGAAAAATTAACTTCCTTCGCGAAAGACTGAAAAATACCCTTCGGCGTCTTTGGTCGAAAACACTATGTAGGCTCGACTAAAACGATAACATTGGCACAATTGCGATATTGAGATTTAAATGAACAGATGGGAAAATAGATCGTAAAAGCATCTAGGGGAAAAATATACTACATATTACTGTGTGAATACATTTCTGACGCATCTCATTCCAACGTCTTCATAAAGTCGAAATAAAGTAAGCATCACCTAAAATAGTCTGTGCTATTAAACACAGCGTACAAGAGAAGTACCACAGGTGAAAATCTGTAACTTGAATAATTATATATCTGTCGTGGTTAAGTTACCACCAAGCATCATTTTGTATCCGAAGCATCTCCTTTCAATCTTTATTAATTTTCTTTTACTCTGGAACAATAAAGTTGACGGGCGCAAATATTGAAATTTATATTTTAGCTCCGTTATCTTAAGAGGTACATAAAAATTTACTAGAACTTTAATTTTGTACGTCCGCACAATAAGTCCGAAATTCGCTTTTCTTTGCGCAGTAGACTGCAAGCTGCATGATCAAGCAAGCGGAGGAAAGATTCAAAATTGATCTTTGTAAAATTTTGAGGATAGCGTATCTTTCCGCTCTACCAAAGAAACAGCAAATCCATATTTATTTAAGGCTTAAAAATATTTAAACAAGGCCAATGTGTAATAAATATTTAGAAAAATTAAACAATTACTGTAACTCTGATTTTAATAATAATTATAACAAAATAAAGTTTGAGTAAAGAACATGAGCATGAACCACAATATGAGCAATAGAAAACCACCCCCAAGGGTGCTGAGTATAAATAAGCACGAAAAACAGTGAAAAATAAGCATTTGGACTACAAAGGGCCTCTTATATTATAATAATAATTATTCGTAACATTATTGTTATTCAACACTGTTGTTCAGAGTGTTCTTTTAATATCATTTTTTGAATTAACGTTATTGGCAAAATAATAGGCGCATATTATCATATCAGAATAAATCAAATATATTGTAATTATAATGCGCATTTTTCCATGTTTATCGTAATTAATGTCTTTCCACCCCCTTATCAAAATCGCTGATTTTTACTAATTAATTTCCAATTGGGTTCGATAGAAGTAGAAAACTCGGTACCTATGCATTATAACACTGATAACTAGAGTAAACATTATACTCTTCGCCAACTTACTGCACTGTTATTTTTCTCAGCTTTTTTTTAAATCTCAAAAATTAATAACTTTTTTATTTATTGATCGATTTTATTCAAAAACAAAACGATTTTCCACTAGCTAACACTAACTTACTGTCCAAGTTTCAATACAATTTGACTTTTCGTTCTTAAATAATCGTGCTTACAAGTGACGGACGGACGGACAGACAATTTGAAAGTTGTTAAAAATTCGATTACCATTACTTTTACCCGTAATCTACCAAATAACTTGTGCGTTTCAATATTATATCTCGAAAACCAATATTTTCAAACGTTTTTAAAAGTTTGGTATAGCAGACCGTATCAAGTGCTTTGGTTAAGTCAACAAAGATGCAAAGTGATTTTTTCTTTTCATCAATTATTATTAAAATCAGAGTTATAATAGCTGTTTTATTTTTTCTAAATATTTATTACGTATATATTGGTGTTGTTTAAATATTTTCAACCCATAAGTAAGCGTGGATTTCGCGCTTTTCACGAAATGAAAAGATTTCCTTAGAATTTCCCAAAGATCAATTTGAGATCAATGAGATCATTCTTGCACCTTTCCTTCACTTGCAATATACTACGCAAAAAGAGGCGAATTTTCCAGTCGAAGTAAAAAAAAATAAAATCTAATCAACATAGATAAAGCGCACATCCTGTTTGCCATAAAAACCAAGACGGCGGACTTTCTTCTACTTTCAGGGATGAATTCCTGACATTTGTATGTCCCCAGCGAAGTTTCTGGAGTTAAACTATCCACACTCTGTGTGCTCATAGAAACCTTGATTAGGAAGAACTATAATACATTACAGATAACTATTTGAATTGGAAGGACCTTCGCAACAGCACGCTATATTTAATCTGATCCTGGTATTTAGCAAAAGCATCATTTCAGATTTGGTAGCCAAGGGATTAAGAATATTAACAGTTTGAAGAAGGAATTCAGAAGAATCCATATTGGGCCATATCAGGAATATTAGTTTAAATTCTGGAATATTGATAGTATAATCAATCTAATCAGTGTCCACCTATTTCAATGATAATTTACATTTACACCCGTGTTAATTTTTACGGTTGCGTATTTATCTTTGTGTTTCAATATAAATTACGATCACATTACTCGGTATTTCAGGGTGTAAATCAAAGCGATAATTTGCCGCTGAAATTTGCATATAACTAGTTATATGAAGTGCTCGTATTTTAAAATATGATTGAGTCGGCGTACGTCACAATACGAAGCTAACACGTAATTGAACCCTATAAATATTTGCCATATACGGTTCACCGCGCCATAATTTTATGTTGATGTGAAGAGAACCAACTGAATATAAAACCGATTTTATGCAAACATTGAAGATCGTAATATTTAAAATTGCTGCATAAATGCACTTCAATCAAGAGCAACAAAAATCGATGAACAGAGGCTATACAGAAACCGTTAAAAATTTTAATTATTGATGATGATGAGAATATAAATAACCTAAAAATTCGATCCCTTGTATAATAGATAGCTTTAGCTTTGAGCCTAGAAGTTGCCTAAAATAAGCGCTATGTTTACGTTATATTTATATTGTGTTACATACATTTTTTTGTGATAATATTTTAGTGTCTTTAATTATGTGCTAATTTATACTATCTAGGAAGTCACAGAATGTTCGAAAATATCGTCTTAACTCTAAGGGATCTAAATTTGTCCGAGTAAAGAAAACGGGGCTTTACAGATTATATTAGATTATAGTGGGATCCGAACCATTTCTTGTAGATAATATAGTATGAAAATTTATTTGAGGGCGAACCTAATTCGGTAGGTACAATCAGTGGACGAACTATGAGTAGCAAAACAAGATTAATGATAAAATTATTAGTGAAGATGCTCCATGAATCGAACAAGAGTGCAAACAATCTGTGGACACACTGTATATTAAGTTTATAGCTATTTTATGAGAAAATAAATAAGAAATATATAATAATAACAATAACACATTTATTATTTAGCAACAAATAACATGGATTTTACAAATGTATAAAAAAATATCTTGATAAGAATGAATTAGAGAACTTTTCCACAATATAATAAACTGAATCTTTTGCATGTAATAAAAATGTTTTGTACAGATCGAACGCACTGAAACAGTTTTCCAACACCAACGGCACTTTAATATTAACACAATGCATTTTTTAAAGAATGCTTTCGGGAAATAAGGGAGATAATAATTGTGATTGTTGGCATGCCTACGAAATCTTCGAAGAGATTCGGGAATTTAAACAAGAGACGCATATTATATTATTCAACAAACGCACTCAGATATCTGCTATTCTCTAAAGAATTCTCCGTGAGCTCAGGGGTTGGTTGAGTTTATACCAGGATTATTTACTAATTGAAAACAAATGTATAAATGCTATGACTTTATATTGTATTTATAATTATTATAGTCAATTGATCACATTGGACACAATTTTGGAAATTAACATTACCTAGTTATCTAACGTTATATCCTAACATCTGATTATATTACCAGTTTTACTTTAAGTTCCTTTTGAGAACGACGAAGTATCAAATTATTCATGTGACAATTAGGAGCTTGCAGATTTCACAAAATATATTTATATAACTTCAGAGTAGTTCCAACTCGTTAGAATAATTCTTAGTTTTCGCAGCTTCAATGGGAGACGTCTACAGCGTAGCTTGGTCCATTCACTTGCACTTATAGTATCGCAGACATTATTGCTGGTTTCTAAATAAAAAATAGAAGCCAGTATTCATTCCTTTATATGTCCATTTTCCGTATTATATTAGTTTTCCTTTACGCCATTTTAAATTTCGTTAAAACAAGGGACCTTGCACATTTTTCTCCTTAATATTAATATTTTTGGTGTAATGAAGGATTTTAAAACAACATTGTACAATTGAGCAAATACACATAGAACGATGAAACAAGGAGAATAGCGGTGGCCTTTGTCGATAGCATTTATTGGCTTGGCCACTGGGCGCCTCTACAAGTTCTTGCTACTGATAAATTACTGTCGAGACATCATCTTTTCCTGCAAAAAGTCATTCTACTTCCGGCAATGTCTTCCTGCAATCACTCACACTCGTGGAGCAGTAAGTCGTAAAAAAGGAGCAATAATTATGTTATTCACAAATTTGAACTCAAACAAGGATCTGGGTAATTGTATCCATCTTGTGATTATAACATCGATGGAAAATTTAATAACTGGTACAGTTCTAACTTGATCAACACAATCCTAGAATGTAGTTAGCTCTCAGTTCAGATATATTCTTCATTTTGTGCCAACGTGGTTTAGAGACCAACTAGGATTTTCAATCACGAGGTCAGACACTGGCCAGAGTTTATGTGTAACTACCGAAGCTAGTGTTAATTCATGGATACCCTATGTTGCCTTCACTAGGATTTGTCATGCACCCCATGTAAGCAGGAAGGTGACCATGTCCATCAAGCAACGCTCTTAGAAAAATGTGACAAAATGTTCACAATAAATATATTTTATAAATAAGTGTTATAACCCGCTGGGGCATATTTCCGAAAAATAACCATGTAAAATCTAATTATTTCATAGTCGTCATAAATGAATAATGAGTCTGTTTTGTTCAAATGAGCTCTAGCTCGCGGCTTCATTTATCTTGCTAAAATTCCTGGAGAAGTTCGTTCTAAATTCTAGTTCAATGTGTTTCCAATATGTTCGATAAATTAAAACAAGAATGTACTTTAAATTTCCAATACTTTAAGTGAATATTCATTCGTCAGTTCGGCAGGAACTTCATTTTCAAATGATTAAGTAAGCACGAACTACCGTTACCTACTTTAATTTAGATTGCAATTCGTGTGATACAAAAGTTTACGCTACAAATTTAAAACTAGGTGGAGATGTTCTAATAACATGCAAGTCTTACTGAACTGTCGTTCACCTAGATTTATCAGTTATTATCGGGAACTTAAAACTAAACATAGAATTGCGGGTCGTAAACTTCAATCAATTAGGTAACCGGTTATTATTATACTCTTCGCAACTACAAACCGAAGAGTATGTTGCAATCGATCGGCACATTTCTAAAACCGGTAATATTGCTCGTAGAGAAGAAATGTTCATATCACTGTGTTGGTGATCGAATTCTAAACAACTTTCAAAATATCCGTCCGTCGCGTTTCTTGTAAGCACGATAACTTAAGAAAAAAAAGTCCGACTGCATTGAAACTCGGACAGTAAGTTAGTGGAAGAACCCTATTGTATTTGAACAAAACAGATCAGTAAATAAAAAAGTTATTAATTTCTTAAATTTGAAAAAAGAATTGCGTTTTTTAATTAAACAAAAAATGTCTAAAACTAATATTATTTACAAAAAAATATTGCGAAGAGTATCCTATAAAATGTGCAACAATTGTATATCTAGTTTGAATCTACTGTTTATACATTACAAAAGTATAGTATTAATAGAGTTTGAGAAAGCAGAATTATTTCATCTGATGAATATTTCAATACGGAATATACTTTTTACCTATTCTGTTTAATCGACTTCTCACAAATAGGCTCGGTAGCAAGGGATCTAGCGGGCCTTCTGACCCGTACTCCGAGTTGGAATGGGGCCCCGTAATTGCAGGGCTGATATGATTTAAATCAAATGAATAAAAAGAATAATAATAAATAATGATTCTTGCTAACGTTCTAGTTGTCTTCATTTTTCCTTGCCTCTGACATGGACTGCAGACAGAGAGCGTATTGTTGATTTTGAAATGTGGGTTTAGAGATATTTGTTACGAATTTTGTGGACAGCTCGCGTCTCTAATAATACGTACGACAAAGCAACTCTTCAGTGACATTTTGACCCCAAATTCTCCCATTAGTACCATCAACCGAAGTGAAAATAAAAAAGAACAGTTCATTGTTCATGAAAAATGAAATTACATGAAGTGAGAAGAACGATTCAAAAGCGTTGAGCTGATATCACCAAAGAAGAAGAACAGCTTTTCCATATTATTCGATTTTAAGCACAGATTTGCATACGATAGAAATCGTTAATTTGTTTCCACTCTTCCTAACCTCTCGACATGTAAAAGAAGAAGAAATCCAGGAAAAGTTAGAAGAGAGAAGTATCCGCAAGAAATGAAAATAAGAACATTAATCACTGCCAAAAGTCTAGAGACTCCAACTCTGATTCGCTTACATTGTTGAATTCAATTCACAAGCTGAAATTGGAATTCGTCTAAGGAGAAGTTTGCATTGCACTTCATATTTTCTGCACTAATGGTTTGGCCTTACTTTCGGTCTAACGCGGAATAGCACACAAAATTGTCTTCACTAAAGTTATAAGAGATGTTCCTACCAAAGAGATAAACCTTTAATTCATTATTTAGTTGACCATACTCAATATGTATTTCATTGTTCATAAAAGTATACTACATACTCTACAAATACACATAGTCATAACAATAATAATTTGTTTTATTCTATATCACGACTTTATAGCCATTCGAATACTTGGAGGGAACAATAAGCGATGGAGGCAGGGGCTCCCAAGACCATCATGTGTCCAAAATTCCTGTCGCCAGGCTTGTTCACAAATTAAAAAAATCGGTAAAGGTATTTACACAGAACTTCCCTCGTTTTTTGTGCATGGCGGTCACTTTAAAAATTTAATAATTACGAAATGACATTGAGAATAATAATCGGAATATAGTTATTGCTATTATTACAAAGAAAACTTGATAAGTTTTGGTCAAAAAAATATACAGATTGCTCATCCAACAGCAAAAGTTCAATACTAAATAGCAGGTGCCACATATAGCAGACTTGCGCAAATACCTTTACAAATGTCCACCATGACTGAATTATTTCTTAGGATGACCACCCTGTACATTTTTCAATAAAAGTATAATAGTTACATATGCTAGATATTATTACCATCTGTCACATTTTCAATCCAACATTCACGTAATAGAGTGGAAGTATAGTTGTGGTTAAAAAATTTCATTTTTTAAAAATTTTTCAAAAGATGGTAAAATAATTTTCAAATTTTTTTCTTCTGAAATAGGTTTAAAATGTCAAACGTAGAAATTTTAACTTTGAGCAAAAAGGAAAGTTTCCTTCTATTCTATAGTAGTGCTAAAAAAAGTTTAAAAATTAAAAATTATGTATTTTTTAAAATAGGTTTAGAATGCTATGGAACGTGAAAATTTTAAATTTGAGCAAATAAAAAAAATTCGATCTATTTTAGTGGTTAAAACTTTTTGAAAAATGTTGGTGAAAAAAATTATCAAAAATTTTTTTTCTGAAATACCTAGGTTTAGAATGTCATGAAACGTGAAATTTTTAAATTTGAGCATTCTAGTGTTAAATTTTTTTCCAAACTGATAACAAAATGTTGCAAATTTTTTTTTCCGAAATTGGTTTGGAATATCACGAAACGTGGAAATTTTAAATTTGAGCAAACAAAATTTTTTCGTCTGTTCTATAGTAGTGATACATAAATGGATTAAAAATGTTTTCAAATTTTTTTAAAAAAATTTCAAAAACATTTTTAAATTTGGTTGATTAGTTTTAGAATGCCATTGAAACGTGGATAGTTAAAATGTGAACAAAGAAAAAAAATTCTATCTTAGTGGTAAAATTTTTTAAAAATAGTAAAAAAAATTTCTAATTTTTCTTTTAAATAGATTTAGAATGCTATGAAACGTGGAAGTTTGAAGAAATAAAAAAAAGTCCATCTATTTTAGTGGTAAACAAATGTTCAAAAATGATAAAAAAAAAAATTCAAAAATTTTTTTTTTTTAATCAGGCTTAGAATGCTATGAAACGTGGAAATTTTAAATTTGAAGAGAGAAAAAAAAATCATTTTAGTAGTAAAAAATTTTTCAAAAATATTGGTGAAAAAAATTTTCAAAATTTTTTTTTTCTGAAATAAGTTTAGCGCGTCATGAAACGTGGAAATTTTAAATTTGAGCAAAAGAAAATTTTTTTCACTATTTATTCCGTTTAGACGGTCCACCCTGTATATTTTCCAGTGAAATTTCTACCATTCTACGTGTTCTGAAACGTCAGAATCCGAAAAAATCTCGGAGGGTGATTTTTTCTCGAATACAATACTTCCCATCGGTATGCGAGGGAAGTAAAAGTGGGTTCCCACGTTGAAAAAAATTCACTTGGTTAGTAATTTGACATATCCACTGACTAATCGACTGATTCACCCCTACTGATGCGAGCACGTTGACTAATGATTACTTATTTCTTGTAAGTTTCCACGTTGGTATTCTTCCCGCCGCACACACGGCAAAATGCAGGATTTAGGGTGTAATAAAGTGCAAATGTCAGTTACCGCCAAGCGAATCCACTTCTCAAAAAAATGTTAAGTGCATGGAGAAACCGCCCCTGTATTTATTTTGCAGCCAGTATCACTGTGACGTGACGATTTGCGGACAAAGTGAAACGTTGTGATATCAAGAGTGCGTTCTCAGTTTCGCTGACTTTGTATCGTGAATAGTTTGGTGTTTGTATTAGTTCTGTAACAAGTTAGCACACGTTTTGGCCATAACGAAACCCACAGGTATATAAATAAAATTTAATATGCATGATTTCCTGTCTCCTTGCGAATATAGTTTTTGAACGGAATTTTAAATAAGGGCGTTTTTTGCATTTTTAAGTATATTTTACGATTTTCCTAAGAGTCTACCTAAAAAGTACTCGTGAGCGCCTGTGAGTTTCTTTAAAATTAAGTATGCTTATAGTATTGAGATTACAGTATAGAAAAATTAGAGTGCCGAAAGAAGCCTATTCTGAGAAATCTTTTTTTTTACTACAGGGAGTCACACAAAATACCTGAATTCTAAGATTACGAAAAATGAATTATTCTTCAAACTTTATCAAAATAAGTTTTTCAACCTAAAATCAGCTAAATGTAACTGATTGTGTAATAGGGAAATATTACAACAAGGAGAATGTTGAAAAATTGGAGGAAAATGTTAAAAAGCCGTCAAGTTTTTTGTATCTAAATGTATCCTCAAATGGAAAGCTAGTCGTCGAATATATGACAGATTTGTGGAAAAAAATGGTAAATGGCTTCAAGCTGAATTTCAATTACCTAGAACTGAGCGGAGAAATTTTGATACATCAGATAAAACAAAAGGTAGACCTAAAAAGCTATTCGAATATTGTTCCAAACGCACAAAATCAAGAAATGTTATGACTCTAGTATCAGAAAACAGTCAAGAAAAATTATGTCTTGCAGCAAAAAAAAACCTGAGAAATAGTGGTAAAAGATTAGCAGCTGAAGTTGTAGAATTGGCCGTTCATTCAACATCACAACAGCTAAAAGAAATGAAACTGGTTCATGACTCTCCATCAACCCCAATTTTGCCTTATAGACCGGGAGAAGCTTTGGCTTTAATCGTAGACTGCAATTTGGGAAAGGACCAATATACAGATATTCAAAAAGGAGCCAAGAGAAGGGGAGCAAACATTTATCCCCCGTACAATGTTATTTCCGAGACTAAGAAACAGTGTTACCCTTAAAGTATTGTAGTTACAGATACTGAGGCTCGAATGCCTATGCAAATCTTCTGGATTTGACCGTGCAACGTTTAGTTGAAGTTCAGTCAGAAATATTAGAACGGATACCAGCTGATATAACAATTGTTGATGTTATGTATAAATGGGAATTGGATGGTAGTGGTAGGCATAGTATTTACAAACAAAACTTATCAAGTTCACAATATGGCGATTCCAACTTAATACTATCCACAATAGTACCTTTACAAATGTCAACAATAACAAATAACTCAAAGCAGATTTACTGGAAAAATAGAAAATCCTCGTCCACACGGTATTGCTGTTCTATTGCATTTCGGTTACTAAAAGAAACTTCCGATAATATGAAGAAAGAATATGACTTAGTTGAATCACAAGTCGCTAAATTGAAACCAACTACAGTGACCGTTGCTGGAAAGGACATGTTAAGCACATTGTTATGGGTATTATGTTTGATGACAAAACATGTAATGTCCTAACAGACACCGCATCAACGCAGACTTGCAATGTTTGTAGAATCACCCCTAAAGACATTAATGACTTACCTAACGTTGTTGCCAGAAAATGCGACACAGACACATATAAATTTCGAATATCTGTTCTACATTGTTATCTTAGATTTTATGAACTTTTGTTGCATGTAGCATACAAACTTGACCTTAGAAAATGGCAAGCTAGAACACCCAAAGCAAAACTTAGCGTAAAGAATAGAATATAAAGAAATGGGTTTAGTCGTTGATCAGCTGAAACAAGGAGGTGGAAATAGCAATGACGGCAACACAGCTAGAAAATTCTTCGAAAGCTCTGAAAAAGTTGCTAGTATTACGGGCTTAAATAGTGACCTTCTGAAGAAGTTTTCAAATATTCTGAGCGTGTTAGCAAGTGGGCATTATATCAAAACTGAATATTTTAAATCTGATTGTTTGGAGGCAGCCGAACTTTACATTAACTTATATCCGTGGTATAATATGAGTGCCACTGTACATAAAGTCCTAATTCACGGAGCTGATATTATTGAGTCTCTTCTTTTGCCTGTAGGACAGTTGTCCGAGGATGTTTTAGAGGCAAGTCACAAAGCATACAAAACAATTCGCCTCCATCAGTCTCGAAAACCCGCCAGAGTTCACACTAATACAGATATAGTGCACATGCTCCTTATTTCCTCGGTTCCTTTTATTTTATCATACAGAAAAGCAACACGAAAACGAAAAAATGTTTACCTGCAAGAGGTCTTGAATATGTTGAAAATACCCGACTTTTTAGAAGGTATATGTCAGTTCGACAGTGGCAGTGAAGACATTAACGACAGCGATGTGGACTCCGAATGAATTTTGAATACTCATAGTAGTCGTAGTACAAGTTTTACAAGAATTTTGATTCGCATGTGACCGTTATGGACCAATTATTATTATAGTGATATTACCCTACCCTACCCAGATTTATGGTTTTGTCTGTTGTATGTTTTGAAGCCCCTGTATATAATAAATGTTGTTTGATATAGTACTGGTCTTCTGTCGTGAGAGCATTAATACAAAAATAATTAAAGTTGCATTGTCGCATTCAAATTATATTTTTGTCACCCTAAATCCTGTGCATTTTGCCGTGTGTGCGCCGGCTTCTTGCTGCTCGTGTCTGTGCTGTGCTAGTATCTTTTCTGTCAGGCTGATATGTAAGTGTGTTTTTCGGAATATGAGGACTATTGGAGTTAAATGGATCACATTTTTTATGGGTTGTTCAGAGCTTAGTTTTAAATATCTTTTGTTATATCTAAGTATTTCTAACTGCTACATCTGACAGTAATTTAATATAAAGTAATTCATTCGCTATATGATAAACTTTGAAAGGCGGAAAGTGATGATATTCTAAGATTTTTTTTTTATAAATGTAGCTCTGAATGGTGTTAGTTAACCATTTACAAATCGTTGAAGATTTATAATAATCAAAAACCTAGATAGCAATAATAAAACATAAACATAGTATTGGCTAGGATAATAGAGGACTTTTATAGATAGTCACAGAACACGTGCTCTGTTAATTTGAATTAAAGCTTGCAGTTGCTTAAAGATTATTTGTATAACGTCATAATTTAATTATTAAGATGGTCAGCTGTTAACGACTGATTTGTCCTAAATAATCGAGACAATTAACAATTTGATATACTCATTCAATGGTTTTGGAATGAACAAAGAATTAAAACAATAACTTTTGGGTTGACTGTTGTAATTAATTTATGCAATCCCCTCAAACCGTTATTCAAATATTTATCTTTGTAGAGCTCCCAAAAATGCTTCATAATTAATGAAGTGCGGAAGTTTAATTCAAACTTTTGAGGAAAATCAATGCATAGGAAACAAGTAGAATTGTTGAAGTAAAATAATTCTAAAAATCGAGTTATAATATATATTGTTTATTTTCGGTTAAGGGTTCACGATCAAGTACATCAATAGTGAACATGTCCAGGCCACCATAGAATAATATACTGAGACACTGGTAAACTTCAACAAGTACAGATACATATTAGATTTACACCGAAAAGCAAAGGCAAAAAAAAATTGTTAATAAAAAATGTGTGAAATACAACAGCCTGAAAAATGAGGATGTAGACATTGTTATCGAGGTTGGCTAAAAACAAGTCGAATTCACATAACCTCTTATCAGGTTAGCTCTCGAAAAATTGGTAACCCCCTAAAATTTACATATCATCTAAGGAGCATCTAGTTCTGACGAGCGACCGATACATTCGATAAGAGATTGGAATTACCTCAAAAACAAATACAACATCTCAACCTAGATTCAACTTGAGCGAGGTATTTTCAATTTTTTTAATAAATAGAAAATTCAGTTTATTTTCGCTATTACGTTATTACAACGTCCCTTCCAGTTTAGAAATTCATCGATGTTAATACCCAAGAAACGTACGATACCAATTTGTTCGAGATAAGTCTTGTTAATATTAAAATTTAAATTTGTACATGGATTCTGTCTATTGTAAAACCTCATAAAATGTGTTAATCGATATCTAAATACAATGTATTACACGAATATCAATTGCTTAATAATTTCAAAACGTTATCGCTAATGGATTCCAACATTGCGTCAGATCTATATGACAAAATAAGTGACTTATCATTTGCATATAAGATTAAAGATGCCTCTGCGGTTTAAGTATCAAGATAATTGTATAGTAAATATAGCCTAAATCTGAACCCTGTGGAACCATTATTTTAACTTCACCATACTCACCCTAACATGTTGGCTACTGTTATTCAGAAATGAACGATCCAATCGAGAGCAACACCCATGATACCTTAGCTTGACAATGTATTCACGTTTATTATGATTTACACACATTTGCCTGCCTCAATATAGTGAATAACTGTTTAATATAAAGAATATATCGCTGTGCTTGTTGATTTAGGGGCACGAAATCCATGTTGATTTTCTGTGAAAATGTTTAAAAGTGAACATGATATGAATATTAGTACATGTTAAGTTCGACAATACTGGATGTCGTGATAAAAAAGAAAAATATATATCTGTATAAAGTGTCAAAATTCTATTTGTTTAGAGTGCTGTATTGCACAACTTCTTTTTATGAAAAAATGCATTATCGTTGAATATAATTTTACGATATACAGCGTTTGATGAGTCAATTTATTGTAAAATGTTTTTGTTTTACTACCACAAAATGAATAAATAATTTAAACGAATTTTTGTGTAATAACAATATGAGTAAAACATTGTAGCATGTACTGTTTGTTTTATTGAATACAGATGAACAAATGCAAAATATATGTTTATACGTATTTTTATTTAATTTTAGGACCTCGTTTAATTAGATATAGTTATTAATTGGAGTCTGTCAGACTCCGCCTCAGTAGCCGAAGCCGAAAATGTCACCTCAATAGCTCCGGGTTAACCAGAAATCACAAAATACCAGTATATAGTATATAATTAACTAACTACTAAAGTTGGTTTCTCTTAGTCACTGTAGATTATCGTAGACAAATTAACTTTCTGTAAAATTAATTCTATACAACCGCAAAATCAAATCTAGGTAAGCCACTTATCCGCTTTTACTCAGTAGTCCCCAGAATATTCCGCAAAAGGGGACAAGAGGTTTTCGGTCGCTTAAATAACACTACGTTAATAGGACTCCAACGCGCAGCGGAACATTTCTTTGAGTACTATAGAAATACTAACACTGGCACAACCTGATCCATTTACAGATATGTGCCCTTGCGAAACACGCACACGAAGTAAATTGGCAGAAATATTCTAGACAAAAGTCAGTACGATTGAAATATACAGTGTGTTCCTGGAGGGGGTATCGCAGTCTTGTAAACATTCTTGTTGTTAGTTTTTCGAAAATATATTCGTTATAAAAAGTTGTTTATTTTGAGAAGCCATGAGTTGGAATCAGATTTGTGATAAAATATACAGGGTGGTCATAAATATTTAATGAGCAAAGTGCGTTTATTTTCTGTTTTTTTTTTTATTATATTTCATAATAATTGTTTAAAAGCTCAAGGAAAGCTCAAAAAGTTTTTTTCTTATATCTTATTATTTTCGTCATGGCATGTTTACCAATCACCGTTGAGAAAATGCATGGTGAGCTATCGTGGCTGCAACATCAGGTCATGGTCATCAGATAATTGTAATGTCGTCGGTACTTCATACAGACTGTCTATTTTACGAGGGCCACACCAAATATCTCGCTTAATATCTATTGTAGAAGAATAAAGTTTTAGAAACAGTTATCCCATTTTTTGTGAGCTATATTTCAGTAAAAAGAAATTTGAAATCCATAGCCTACTTTATGAGATATATTACAAAAATCTGAAAAATAGGAAAACCACAAACGGTTATAGCTTCCTTATTTGAGGAGATACGAAAAAAGTTAAAGGAATGAAAGTTGACGGCAAAGACAATAAGAATAATAATGTGCAACAAAAAAATCGAAAAATGCAGTTGGCTTTGACATACGCTATTGTGCAAAAATGAAAAATACATATCTCAAAGTAGGCCATGACGCCATTAATTCCGTTATTTTTTTCTCATTCCAACGATATAAAACATGTCACAGAAATTTTAACCGATAGTGTCAATATTTAATATTTTACGAATACCACAATTCATATAATTGAATCGTAACAATCAGCTGTGCCATAATAGTAAAAATTCACTTTATAATAATTATAATTCCTTAATTATTTATTACAATTTAATACAAACCAATAAATATCTCATTAATAAAAATACAAGTACAAAACGAACATCCAAAGAAAAAAAACGAAAAACTATGTATAACAGTACTACCTACTACTATATTGAAAAGAAATTGTGTGTATTTATTTTTCTAACTATAAATGCTCAAATTGTGCACCATGCATTCTGACACATAAACGTGCTCTACGAGACACGTCACGCATTACATTTTGGAGCATTTCAGGAGTAATTGCCTCACATGCGTTTCGAATTCTGGTTTTGATGTCCTCAATATTTTCAGGGGCAGTTTGAAATACCTTGTCTTTAATGTAACCCTAGACGAAAAAATCCAAGGGAGTAATATCTGGTGATCGAGCTGGCCATAGAATGGGTCCATAGGTGCCTATCCAGCTATCTGGCATAACTTGATTTAAATAATTTGTACATATTACAGCAGTGTGAGGTGGAGCCTCATCTTGTTGAAAATATGAATAATTTAATCTTTCTGCCACTGTTAATTCATAAAGAAAATCTTGAAATTCGTTTTGCAGGAAATTAAGGTATCTACGAGCGGTTAATTTGCCATCATAAAAATAAGGTCCAATTACTTTAGTCCCTAAAAGACCCAACCAAACATTCGTAGAAAATCTTTCTTGGAAAGCAGTCTCTCTGCACCAATGTGTATTTTCTCGTGTCCACTTATAATGCATATTTCTATTGAAAAATCCATTATTAGAAAAATTTGATTCGTCCGACCAAAGAATTTTGCTACATATCAGCGCGTCATTCCTTTTCTTATTTAATAACCATCTACAAAATCTTACTCTCCTTGGATTATCTCCCTCATTTAAATGTTGAACTTTCCATTTTGGTTAACATAATTCATTACTCTATTCACTTTTCTTACATTATCCGCAACATGCGCTCGCCTTACTACTTTTTTTGAAAATGAACCGTGCGTTTTTAGATTTTGAACTAACTTCCTAAACATAGTTCGATTTGGCTGCGGAGCATCTGGAAATCTATCTCCGTAAACCGTGACTGCCATCTCAGCGTCAAAATTGCACTGAAAATAAATGCTAATCATATCGAATTTGTTATTATTGGTGTACACCATAATTACTTATATAAAATTTGTCTTAGAACTCGACAACGCAACATACAACGTACAACAGTGACAATCTGTCAAATTTATTAATAACTGTATACATTGTTTTTCACTAATTATGGCACAGCTGATTGTTACGATTCAATTATATGAATTGTGGTATTCGTAAAATATTAAATATTGACACTATCGGTTAAAATTTCTGTGACATGTTTTATATCGTTGGAATGAGAAAAAAATAACGTAATTAATGGCGTCATGGCCTACTTTGAGATATGTATTTTTCATTTTTGCACAATAGCGTATGTCAAAGCCAACTGCATTTTTCGATTTTTTTGTTACACGTTATTATTCTTATTGTCTTTGCCGTCAACTTTCATTCCTTTAACTTTTTTCGTATCTCCTCAAATAAGGAAGCTATAACCGTTTGTGGTTTTCCTATTTTTCAGGTTTTTGTAATATATCTCATAAAGTAGGCTATGGATTTCGAATTTCTTTTTACTGAAATATAGCTCCCAAAAAATGGGATAACCGTTTCTAAAACTTTATTCTTCTACAATAGATATTAAGCGAGATATTTGGTGTGGCCCTCGTAAAATAGACAGTCTGTATATATAAGTATGCAAAATTTCAAGGCTATAAATCAAGTGGAAGTAGTTCAAATTTGACTTGCAACTAAATTGTTTAACAAATATGTGAAGAAGAATATAAAGTGAAGTATTTATTATTTGTTTGCTTATAGTAATGAAACATATTCTTTATAGAATTTTGCAAACAGTGGAAAGAAAAGCTATCTATGAGAACTAAAGGAAAAACTATTTATAAATATAGTAATGAAATTTTTGCATTCTTTCGATAACCTGACTTCTGGTTATGCTAACAAGTAAAAATTCTTATCTGCCATTCTCATTTTAACACTAGCATCCAACCTAATCCCCTACGGCTAAGCAGGCTAAACTAGTAACTGAATTTACATATCGTAGTGGATCATGTGGATACTAGTTTAGCCTGCTTAGCCGTAGGAGACTAGGTTGGATGCTAGTGTTAAAATGAGAATGGCAGATAAGAATTTTTACTTGTTAGCATAACCAGAAGTCAGGTTATCGAAAGAATGCAAAGATTTCATTAATGTTTTTATATATAGTTTTTCCTTTAGTTCTCATAGATAGCTTTTCTTTCCACTGTTTGCAAAATCCTATAAAGAATATGTTTCAAGAATATAAAGCTTATAACAAATAAAGAAGTGGCAAATTAAAATGTAAATAGTTTAAAAACTTAACATTTCATATAAATAACAGTTATTTATTGTACTGGTGTGTAATTACACACATTAATCGCACAAGAAAAAGTTAGCCGCGAGACTGTTAAGTCGACAACTCATTTAACAAATTAATTTTTATATTTGTAAAAAATGTAATTGGGAAGATCATGGAATGGTTGCTATGGTGCTGATTGTTATTTATTATTTACTAATTTATACACATAAACAACAAATACATGTAAAAAATAATAATCGTTAGTTGAGAAATATGGATGAAAACACCTCGGAAGAAATTAGGAAAGAAGGAAACGAAGCTTGTTTAATCTTACTACCAAAGAAATCCCAAGCTTTTTATGGCAAGGAATTCAGCGAATACAACAACTGGGCAAAATGCAGAGGTGTCACTTGTGTAAATCAAGATGCAATACTGGCTTGTTTTCTTAACGTACAAAAATAGTGTGTAGCTTCTCCAATGTAAAAAAAAATGTTTACTGCTGAAGGCAACTTTTTAAAGTTGCTTTATATTTTTATAAACCCTTAGGTTTATAAAAATACTGATATTTCTAAATATGGAAAACTGAGTGCCTATTTAAAAAGCGAGTCAAGAAGTTACAAATCAAAAAAGCTATATTCACATTCCCTAACTATAGCATGTAATACAGCCCATTCTATATGTAAAATAACCATACTAATAGCTTTATTCTATGCCTGTGTTGGATAAATAAAATTTATCTAATTCAGCGATTACTTAGCATTTTTGCCGGAGGCGCCGGTGATACAAACACGACCTCCTTCTTCGTCATTGACTAATATATCTCATTTTCTATGAATTTCATGCTGCAAAATTATACTGTGATCGATACTACATATACAGGGTGGACCATTAATAATAGGCCATAGTGCAGGAGTAGATTCTTTGGGCCAAAATATGAGGATGTAACCAAATATGTGTTAGTAAAATGTCGCTGTGTAACAAGATACAGTGTCAAAATTCAAATTATTTTTTCGTTTTTTTGCAATAACTCAACAACCTCTTGACTGATCTTCGCCAAATTTGTTAGAAGAAGTTTTTTATTCTAAGAAACAATAATGTATGTATACATCACGTTAGATCATAGAGGGCGTAGCAGGACCTGTAATGATGATTTTTTTAAATATTTTTTTGGACGAAACGTTGTAGTACTTCGGACCAGAAAATTTGATGAGGGCGTCATTTCCACGTATAATAGGTACACTTCGAAAAACTTGATAACTCCAACCGTTTTCGAGGAAATTGCTGTTAAACATTTGAATAATTTTTTGAAAGACAAGTTCAAATTTAATGAAACAAAGTGTATTAATTGAAAAAAACAAAACGTAAAGGAAAACAAAATCGTAATAACAGTGTAAACTCTTTCTCACTTTCTTATGAACTAATGGAGTATTTTCATAGTATTGACATAAATACATAAATCAAAAGATTGTGTAAGATAAGGATCTAACCTAATTAGAAGACCAAAAAATAACATAAAAGTTGACATAATAACATTAGTATTTATTGTATAAACTTTCCCCCTACGTAAAGTCCCAATTGCTGCAACTTAGAGTAAATTTTCGATGTTACACCTTTTCAAATTCTGTTCTTAACAGATTTTCTTACATTGAAAAATACATTTTCCTGTCCTCTATTAAAATTGGCTGCGTTTTGTATTCTGTCCCACAGATCTTCTCTTGAATTGATAGTATTTACATAGATTAAGGACTTCATATGTCCCCACACATGATAATCCAAAGGATTATAATCAGGACTTCTTGGTGGTCAAGCAAACTCACTTCCTCGACCGATTCAGCTGCGTGGGAAAGTCTCATCAAGATATTTCCTGACTTCAATGGAGAAATGAGGGGGAGCTCCATCTTACATAAACCGCATTCTGTTCCGTATGTCTACCATGAAAGCATGTAATATATCAGCAAGAGTATTTTGAAGAAAAAACAGATAACACTCTCCATTTAAATTTGGAGGAAGGACAAATGGTTCCAATAACTGATCGCCGATAATACTATACCAAACGTTAATCTTAAGTTCGTGCTGATAATGCCTATCTTTAAAGGCATGCGGATTTTCTACTTCTCAGTAATGAGTATTTCTCCAGTTAAAAATGCCTCGGCGAGTAAAAGTTGCTTCGTCGGTAAATAAAATGTTGTTAACAAAATTTCGATCCCTGTTGTGTTTATTTACAAATTGACAAAATTGTACCCTTTGTGGAAGATCCCTTCGAAGTAAGTTTTGTACAGGAGTGAAGTGATATGGGTAGAAGCGTTCTTTGCGTAAGACTCTTAGAACAGATTGTCTATCGCCCCTGTTGCCGCTGATAAACGACTTGAGCTGACTTAAGGATCTTCATCCACATGAACTAAAATTTCTAGTTCTTGATCTGGAGTAATTCGTTTCGGTCGTCCTATATCATTTTTATGGCGAAATGAAATCGTTTCTCCGAAACGACGAAACAGATCTTTGAAAATCTTATGGTCTGGCTGTATTCTATTTGGATATTGAAATGAGCATCTCCTCGCTGCAGCACGTCCGCAATTATTTTTTTTTTACGTAAACACATATCATATCTCTATTTGAAAAATTATTATGTCAAAGCATTTTAAATAAAGAAGTTAAATAAATTAGCTCGAGGAAAGCAAGAATAAAATAAAATAATGAAGTGACGTACATGACAGAACTATAACGTAACCAAAGCACACTTTTCAATAAATACACTTTATTACATTAAATTTGAATTTGTTTTTCAAAAAATTATTCAAATGTTCAATTCAATTTTCTCGAAAACGGTTGGAGTTATCAAGTTCTACCAAGTGTACCTTTTATACGTGGAAATGATGCCCTCATCAGATTTTCTGGTCAGAAGTACCACAACGTTTCCTCCAAAAAAATATAAAAAAATTTATCATCAGATACTGGTCCTGTGGCGCATTCTATGATCTAACGTGATGTAATACATAAATCATTGCTGCACAAAATACATTTCTATAATACTACATCCATTCCGAATTGTTCATTTAATATTTATTACCAAAATGTTCGGGGATTGTTAACAAAATTAAAAGATGTTTATTTATCTGCTCTAAGTGAAAACTACCCAATTATTTGCTTCACCGAAACTTGGCTTAATAAGAACATCCGAAATAGTGAATTAATTGATAATCGTTATACAGTGTATAGAGTGGATCGTAATGAAATGAACAGTAATAAATCAAGAGGAGGTGGGGTACTAATTGCTGTGCACAAAAAATTATCATCTTTTATGGCACCTGTGATACATGATGATACTGAAGAATTGTGGGTGGTTATTAAATATGAGACAATTAATATTCTTGTAGGTGTGATTTATATTCCACCTAGGTCGGACGCACTTATTTACGAAAAACATATATAAAATATTGAAGGATTAAAAAACCGCTTTAAAAATTATAAGTCGGTAATTTTGGGTGACTACAATTTGCCGAACATCAAGTGGACCAACACCGAAGAGCAACCTGGCTACATCCCGACGAATATCAAAACCACGTCAGAAGAAATACTTTGTGACAATCTCATATATCAAGGCTTAACTCAATTCAATGGTGTGCTAAATTCGCGGGGTGTCTTACTCGACTTGTGTTTCTCAGATGTAAATGTTAATGTAAGTGAATCTATACCTCTTATAAATCGTGATATTCACCATCCACCACTTAATGTAAATTTGGATATGACCGTTAATAGCAATCTAGAACCACCTGCGAACTACTTTTACAACTACAAATATGCAGATTATATTCAATTAAATTATTATTTAAGCACCATTGACTGGAATTTCCTACATCAAATTGATAACATAAATGAAGCCGTAGACACCTTCTATATAATTCTTTTCAAGGCAATAGACCTACATGTCCCTAAGACCTTATGCATGCAAAGAAAATTTCCGTTGTGGTTTAGTGAAAATCTTAAAGCACTAATATTTGAAAAGAAAATTGTTCACCGACAATATAAAATGCCGGGTAGTAGAATCGCATACAATCAATTTTGTTATTTACGCAAAGAATGTAAAAAATCGGTCAAGCATGATTTTGAAAAATATATAGAAGGTGTCGAAAGCAGTATTCCCAACAATATTAAAAATTTTTGGAATTATGTTAAGATTATTAATGATAATGAAAACAGTATTCCCTCTACAATGTTTAATAATAACATAGAAATCACTGGTGGTACAAATGTAGCAAACTTGTTTGCAAGTAATTTTAGAAATTACTATAATAGCAAAAGTAAGAAGAAAATTAACCTCAACTCAGTAACGTCTAATAATATTAATGGGGTCAATATATCCGTTGAAATTATATGTGACATTTTGGATAACCTAAATACTAACAAGGGCCCTGGACCTGACGGAATACCACCCTTGCTATTGAAATCATGTAGACTTACCCTGTCAACTCCGCTATACATTATTTTTTATAAATCACTAACGACTGGAATTTTCCCAGACAAATGGAAACACGCTTATGTTTCTCCTATTTTCAAATCAGGAAATAAATCTAATCCAGCAAATTATCGCCCAATAACAATTCTTTCAGCAATTCCGAAAGTACTGGAAAAGATAGTTACAAATTTTTTAACGTCTCAGTTCAAAAATACCATCATTAACGAACAATACGGATTTCAGTCGGGTAAGTCTACTGCAGCAAACATGGTCTCACTTGTAAATTATGCCCAAAATTCCATGGAAGCAGGTGATGAGGTACATGTAATTTATACAGATTTTACTAAGGCGTTCGACAAGGTAAACATAGATCTCTTAATTCAAGAGTTATCTAGCGTGGAGATTGGTGGTATGTTGCTGGAGTGGATATCCTCGTACTTATTAAATAGGTGTCACCAGATGCGAATCAATGGACATTTATCCAACATTTTCACACCTACCTCTGGTGTGCCTCAAGGCTCTCACCTAGGACCATTATTATTTAACTTGTTCATTAACGATATTTATGAATGCTTTAAATTCTGTCGCATATTGCTATTCGCTGATGACTTAAACATTTATTCAAGGGTATCTGATTTACACGATTGTCAAAGAATTCAAGAAGACCTCGATAGTTTCACTGGTTGGTGTCATGAAAATGAAATGACATTGAATGTTGATAAATGTCATTTTATTAAATTATCAAGGAGAATAAATAGAGGTATTAATGTTATGTATCAACTTAATGGCCATGATCTCCATGAAACCAATCAAGTACGAGACCTTGGGGTTATACTTGACCCTAAACTCAATTTTAATAGTAACGTCGATCATGTAATCTCCAAAGCGAATAGAATGTTAGGCTTCATAAAAAGATCCACTTCAAGTTTTAAGGGTGTTCAAGCTCTTCGTACGCTATATATTTCGCTAGTAAGATCAGTACTTGAATATTGTGTAGTGGTTTGGTCACCTTCATATGAAACCCATATTTCACGGGTGGAACATGTACAGCATAAATTTCTAAAACAAGCATGCTACAAACTCACCCTGCAAGGAATTCACCTGGATACTATTAATGCTGCCGTATATCTTAACCTGCCCACCCTTAATCAGCGACGTATATTCTACGATTTAAGCTTCATTTATAAGTTAATGAACAATCTGATCAATTCACCGTACCTGTTGTCTGAAATTAATATCAATGTACCTCCTAGGAAAACCAGGAATCCACTCGTTTTTAACCCAAAATTTCATAGAACCTCTTACGGAAATCATACACCTCTGAATAGAATGATAAATAATTATAATATGTATGCAGCTCATATTGATTATTTTAATATTAATTATAGCTTATTCTGCAAACAAGCTCGGCTTATTTTGTACTAGTGATTTTATTTATTTAATTATTATATGTTTAATTTATATTAGGTAACTTAAATAATGTCAATGTGTTGTATATTTTATATTATATGTGTATGTTCGTATCTGTGAGATTAGTGTGTAATATACTGTATATGTATACTCAGTCATTGTATCCAACATGCATACTTTGTAATGGATTTTTTGTCCGTAAATAAAGTATTATTATTATTATTATTATTGATTCTTAGAATTAAAAAAGTGCCTCTATAAAATTTGGCGAAGATCAGTCAGAGGCTGTTGAATTATTGCCAAATGAGTTTTGACACCCTGTATCTTTTTCCACAGCAACATTTTACTAAAGCATATTTGGTTGTATCTTCATATTTTGGCCCAAAGAATTTACCCCTGCACTGTGGCCTATTATTAATGGTCCATCCTGTAAATATGTAAAATTTAAATGTAATAGATCAAGGGGCTATTCAACAAATACGTCATTCTTAACCCATCTTCCCTCTATATAACACTTTGTAACATTTATGAGACTTCCCTGATTAGAACGTTCGTTTGCAAATTCCGCCTCTCTACAGGTAAGAATAAAATAATTGTACTTTTAAAAAATAATAAAAACATGTGGATTAGTTTGTCATGGTAGAACAGACTTATATTTTTTAATATATCTATTTTTTAATGAATTTCCTTATTATGAGAACGATAACTTCGTGAACAGAGGGAGTTGTTCATTGTTCACTATGTCACAATTTCAGTGACTCCCCTCTCCCCCACCTAAGAGCAAACATATTTGTTGAATGGCCCCCAAACGAAAACGGCTTAAAATTGACTTTGAATCGATTCCGTTTGGTGCCAAGATTTGAACTGAACTGACTGACTCTCTGGCTGATAAACATGTAAAGTTGGACAGAAGTTTGCTATAAAAATTGCTGTATTGAAACCAACGGGCAAACCGCGAAGGACATCTAGTGTTCATCCAGAGGGAAATCCAAGGAAATCTCGAGAAAATTTCAAGGACATCTCAAGTAAACTTGAGAATTTCTGAGAAAATCTGGAAGTAATCTGAGAAAATCTGAAGGTAATCTTCGTCAAAAGGGGAACCTGGTGCATATTATTTGGGGTGGTGCCCCTCAATTGAAGCAAACGTTATCATATTTTACAGTAAGATGCAGATATTTTCATATTACTTACTTTGCTTTAGATGTCAATACTCATTATAACGACAATAAATGTAAAAAATGTATATGAAAATATAAAATCAACTAGATGAACCGATCCCATTAGCATGCAACTATGTATGATGATAATTATGTTGACTTATCTTAATACGATACAATAAAAGACATGAGCGAGATAGAACCCGTCATTGATATTTTATTCAAAGCTCGAATAGGCAGATTGTACTGTAATTCTATTATAAATGGAACAATAACCTGGACGAAGGCATCAACTTATATTCACAGTAGTTTAACTTCAATAAAACGTCTCCCGCTGAGTACAATTATTACACCATTTTAAGTAATTTGTCGTTACAAGAGACTTAATAAAAAAGAATCTCGGAAAGAAGTTACAATATTTCATCACAATTTTCTTTTATTACGCGTGTTTTTCCCAACTCGTTGATTTGTACATTGAATTGGAAATATGGAATATATAATTACATTATTCATTTCCAATTACCTGAATACAATTTTATGGGGTGTATACTAGTTTTAATTTAGAGTCTATATTCATCATATCATATCATATCATATTCACGGTGGCTCTCTAATATACGTTAGGTCTAGCTCTAACATAGTGTTCAATGAAATTTGTATATTTAAGGAACTAGCCGAAGAATGTCACATCGAAATGTGTGGTATAGTGGTAATTTTGGAGCAAAATATTGAGGCTGTTATATGCTGTGTGTACAGACCTCCTAATGGAGATGTCAATATTTTCTTTAATAAATTGACATTAGCTTTAAATTTTGTTACGAAAAAGAAATATGACTTCATTGTTTTGTGTGGTGATCTAAATATTAACCTGTTTGACAAATGCCTATCAACTAAACTATTATGTGACATGTTTGAATCATTTCAATTAGATATTACCACAAAAGAATCAACACGCATATTTCAAAATGTAAATGGTCACATGAGCTCCACAGCCATAGATTACTTAGTGACTAATATGCCGATCTCAAGTTATAAGGTACAGGTATACAACGCACAACTAGCAGATCACTCTGCGCATTTATTCTCCTTTAGCATTAGAACTGCAACAAATAACAATAATGATAGCAAGATATCTAAGTTAATAAGAGTTGTTACAGAAGAAAATCTTCATGAATTCAATGTAAGGCTGTCCAACATAAACTGGGATTATATCTCAACTTTAGAGCCAAGTGAAGCTTTTAACACTTTCTTAAGAGATATACAATGGTGTTTCGATGTATCATGCCCTCTCAAATACAAAAAATCTAAAAGAAATAATAAAAATGACAATGGTTGGATAAGTAGTGAAATAATTCAAGAAGGGCTAGCACTTAAAAACCTATACAATAACCTTAAAGGTACCCAAAATCACAACAGCCTTGTAATTTATAGTGATAGGAAAAGGCGGCATAAAATAAACATTAGAAATGCTAAACAAATTTATTATAATAACAAAATAAATAATGCCGAAAATAGATCGAGAATAACTTGGGATATTGTGAATCAAAGACTTGGCAAAACGAAAGGTTTAAGGAAACTCATTGAATTAAATATAGACAACGAGATAGTATCTGATAGTAATAGAATTGCAAACTGTTTTGCATCACACTTTGTAACCATAGCCCCAATGAATGCAAAACGACATTTTGGTTATAATTTATCATTACCTCCTACAGTACTGAAAATACCGTAAACTCTATGCTTTTTCATGATGTTACCAAATCTGAATTGACTGAAGCCATTAATGAACTAAAAAACAAAAAGTCATCAGGCTTAGACGGTTTAACTGTACAAATAATTAAAAGTATATCATCAAACATAATTGACCCGCTGTTACACCTAATTAATAAATCTATTTCAAATGGCCACTTCCCTGATGCACTAAAAATCTCGTCCGTTATTCCGATACTAAAAAAAGGCTGTGAGCTTGATCTGGAAAATTACCGTCAAATATCATTACTAAGTGTAATATCAAAAATTTTCGAGCGCATCATCAGCAATAGGGTAATAATATTTTTAGAAAAATATAATATATTATCAAATTCCCAACATGGTTTCAGAAAGAGTAGATCAGTTGAGAGTGCGTCATCTAAATTGTTTGATTTTATTTATAAGGAATTGGACAGTGGTAAGTATATTGTGACAATTCTATTTGACCTCTCAAAAGCTTTCGACTCTGTTGATAAAGATATATTAGCTGATAAGTTACTGAGTGTTGGTATTAGAGGTAAGTTACAAGAGTGCCTGATTTCATTCATGCAAAACAGAACTCTGCGTGTAAGCTGCAATGAAGTGCAATCGAACATTTTTTATATTCTCTTGGGAGTTCCTCAGGGATCTATATTATGCCCATTGTTGTTTTTGATTTATGTAAACGATCTTCCAACTTTCATCAAAAATGGCTTCACCATTATGTATGCGGATGACACCACCATAACCGTAACTGCTACAAACCCGGAAGAACTATCCAATAAAATTCATATTGTATTGAGTGAGATGAGTACCTGGTGTAATCGAAACAGACTAATGCTGAACGAGAATAAAACAGTATTTCTGAATTTTAACTTACGGCGTATGGTTACTTTACCTGGCATAATTTTAAGTGATTACTCGAAATTTCTTGGCACCTTGGTAAATAGCAACTTATCTTGGAAACAGCATATTAATTACGTATGCAAAAAGCTTAATCAAGCCTACTTTGCATTATTGCAACTTAAAGATATGCTAAACGAAGTGGGACTCACTAGTGTTTACTATGCGTTAGCATATTCACACATGTCGCTAAATATTTGTATCTGGGGTCGATCATCCCATGCTAGGCGAGTTTTTATTATACAAAAGAGAATATTGAGATTCCTGTTTAACTTAGACTACAGAGAAAGCTGCAAAGCAACATTTATAAACAAACAAATCCTGACGATGCCATGTATCTATATTTATAAATGTCTAATAAACGTCAAAAATAATATTGACGCTTTTGTGACTCTGTCTGAGCATCATTTATATAATACCCGAAATAATAATATTCTTACATAGGACATCGACTTTCAAAGAGTCACCTCAATATAACTCTATTGTATTATATAACAGATTGCCAAATAATATCCAAAACATGAGCATAGGCAAATTCAAAATTACCATTAAAAAAATCCTTGTACAAAAAGGATACTACACAATAGATGAATTCCTAAGCGACGTCATTACGTAAAATACTATATAATTGTATGTATTTATTTGTTAGACATATTACACAATTGTATGTACTATTTCTCTTCTGATTAATTGTTTTGTTGTAACCTATCTCTTGAGAGTTGATTATCTGCTGTGTACTTATATGTGTATTTATGTATGTATATATGTGTGTGTGTATATATATATATTATTACATTCTCCCTAATCTGACTCTATAATATTATTTTTTTTTGTTAGTAATAAATTTTCTTTGCTTACCTTTATTGTTATGCTCAGATAAGGGTGTAATAGTTTTTTTTTATAACGATGAATTTTACCTCTTATTTGTTAATTTTTTTGTGACTCTCATCTCAGGGTTCTTGGTGGATTACTATTATTCAAATATTTTTTTATTTTTAATTTAAATTTTAAGTTGCTTGATATCCTTGAAAGCTAAATAACTTTTTTTTTATATTTAAATGTTTATTATAAGTATTAAATTCAACATCATTAATATTGTTTCAGTATTTCTTATTTAAAAATTCCTAATACCCTAACTAGCTAACTTAGTCTATTTTATCATATGTCAAATTGTCATAAAATGTTTATTACAACTGTCAATTATTATCAATAAACTTACTTCACTTCTTTTTCTTAGTTCTTACACTTTTTAATCATTCAATTTATACTATTCTTTACTTCATTACCTCTATTCCTCCTATTCTTATATTTCTTTTTTTATTTCATTATTTCGTTTCTGATTTTCCTATTTTGTTCCCATATTTTACCATCAATATAATGTTGTCTTCATCTCGTTCTGTTTCCCTGTTTTCTAACTTCTCTTTCTTTATTTTTGTATATACCTATTACTATTTTGTATTCTCTTCAGATTTCCTTTTCCTTCTGTTTCTATAGATTTACTCCACAGTATTATTATTTCTTCTTTATTCTAACTTATTTTGACTTGCTAAAACTATGTTTATTCTGTCCAAATCATTATTTTCGTTCTTCGCGTTTACATTTATTATTTCTACTCTTTACTTGCTTATTTCTTCTTCACCTTAGTTTAATTCTACTTAAATACTCTTTAATTCCATATATTTATTTTATCATTGTTTCTAACCTTGTTCTTCTTATTCTTGTCTTTTCTTCTTTTACTTTGATTAACTTTTTTTATATATACTTTTGCTTTTCTATTATCATCGAAAATATTCTTTTTTCCTCTCGTTGTAACTATTGATCTCCTCTCTTGTTTTTTCCGGCTTGCTTCCTTTTAATAATTTCTTGTCACTCTTATTGATGTTGGCAAGCATTCTATACTGTCAGTCTTTTGTTAGGAAATTAATTCTGTCACAATCACTATCATGACCTTATATCAATTCAAATTTTGGTTTGTATCACTTTTTTAATTAATTTTGCACCAATAGCTTCTTTTATTTATTTGTTTAAACCTTATGTTTAATCTACTTTTAACAATTCTTAAACCTACTTGAATTTTAATGATGTTTTTGACTTAATCTGTTGCAAATTTTGATTTCTTAGCAGTAAATGCAAACTCTTATAATAATTATTTAATTCCACTTCAAAGTCTGAGAGTTGATATCTTTGAGCTACTACAATTATTACTTTTTACTTTTCGTCTTATGTTTTATAATTTCAGTTTTAAGCTAATTATTATCTCAAATATAAAAATACATGTCAATATGTATATATAGGTATGTTTATATTTCTGATGTATGTAAAATTATCGTCAATGTGTTCTCTGATGATATGTTGGTTTCATTCATTTGTTATTTATTTATTTCTTTGTTACTGTTGTATTGTTATTTTATCTATATTTCTGACTTGCCATATATACAAAATTTGTATCATAACAAATGGTTAATAAAGATTATTATTATTATTATTATTATTATTATTATATAAGTTAGAGACAGTCACATTGGAGAAATTACTATATTTTCGTGTTAGACAGTGACTAAGTGAAATAGCATCTTATATATTAGTATTATTATTTCTTGTTATGATAACTACCAAACTTAGTTATATTGTTATGCCATTCCAGTGACATTCGTTGGAACTAGATGCGGGAGGCATCAGAACAGAGAGTGTTCCATATATAAATATTTACTTCAAATCATGCATTACTATGAAGTAATACATACATATAAAAACCTACACGCATTCGTATTAAAGATATTATTCAAATATCAATGATTTCGAAAACGCAACTTTATTGGGTAATGATCGTGGTGGCGTCGCGTCGTCTCCTATATCACATGTTTCTGACATATTGTTTACCATATACTTGAGTATAATTAGTCATGTTTCTATAAATATAGCTATAGTAGCTTAATATAATTATTAAATCTATGATTTAGTTTTCGTATTATTATGTAATAAACCCATCGCACTACTTTGGTGGGAGATAGCGACAGATTTCCAGACGTGATTTAGTCCAGTATGCCTCTTGGAGTATATTAAGGTATAGATATTGTGACGATAATAAACCATATATTAATATTGTGACGATAATAAACCATATATTAATGAATAATCCCGAGTTCTTCATATTTAAAAGTTAGTTAACATATGTTTACAAATTAAGGGTTTTTATGCGATTTCTATCAGGCTGCCATGTGCTTCAAAATGAAATTTAACTAAAAAGCCACAGGCAAAGTCATTGGCATACCGTTTGCGTGAGTCCATAGGGTCGTGTCGGACATGTGTACCTGTATTTAAAAAAATTATTTATCCGCGTTTCGGAACAGTCTGCCATTGAGTAGTATACATCTTTATGCTATACGCGAGCTAAATAAACAATGGCATACCGTTTGCGCATGTCCAAGGGCACCTCGCATTAAACAAATCTAATAAGTAATTTTTTTTTTAAAATGTGCCGTCATTTAATTCAGTATGCCATTATGTTCCCATGCAGTTTATGATAACATATCATATTACACATATAATGTGTATATGTGTAATATACACATTATATGTGTAATATTCAATTATTAATATTATACATTTACGACTGTTTATTTACAGTCGTAAATGTAAAATTGGTATAGCGATTGGGACAGTAAGAAGTGCAGGCATACGCAACAGAAGTTGAAGAATAGATTATGAAATTTCCGTGTATTTAAACAGTATGCCCCTTTGTTTTTCGATCCATTCAGACATATTTAGGTGGTGCACCGAATGGCATATCGTTTGGTTGAGTCCAAGGCTGTCAAGCATAAAATAATTTCTAAAATCACGACAACGGCTAGTGCGAAATAAACGACTTATTTTTTATGATTTCATACAGTATGTCTCTCCGTTTTTAGGCGAATCATGTGATATCTACGCCAAATCATAAACGGCATACTGATTCAAATGGTTAATGGTTTCCAAAATAATAAAATTTTATGTTATGTTTAATTAGCCTTAAAAATTATTTTACGAAAAAGTAGAGCTTGACAGGGTGAAAAAATTATCCTCCACCTTCCTAAATTATCCGCAAATCGGATAATTATTCGCCAATCGGCAAGACTGCAGCACATGGTTCCCTGGCACGTGCTGCCAGAGTGTTTCAAAGTGGGGGCCACACGACCAAGAACAAGGCTTAGACCCAAACAAGGGGGAAACATGATTAAATGACGGCACATTATTAAGAAATATTAACTAGATTTTTTTAATGCGAGGTGCCCTTGGACATGCGCAAACAGTATGCCATTTTTTTTAACTCGCGTATAGCATAAAAATTTATACTACTCAATGGCAGACTGTTCCAAAACGCGGATAAATATTTTTTTTAAATACAGGTTCACCTGTCCGACGCGACCCTATGGACTCACGCAAACGGTATGCCAATGACTTTGACTGTAGCTTTTTAGTAAAATTTCACTTTGAAGCACATGGCAGCCTGATAGAAATCGCATAAAAACCCTTAATTTGCAAACATATGTTAACTAACTTTTAAATATGAAGAACTCGGAATTATTCATTATTATATGGTTTATTATCGTCAGAATATCTATACCTTAATATACTCCAAGAGGCATACTGTCTATTGTGTTTATTGACTATATCCGTTAAAATTAATGTACCCCTTTCAAATGAGACTAGTTTACACTACGTGCGACTACCAAGGAATACTCATCAATCTACCAGCGGGTCTTTTCAGAAACTTTGCTCACAGCTACTCTAAATGTTGTACCACGTACATTCTGAATTAATTAAGATCGTTTATACGTAGACAATTCTCAGCGACATGTGAGTGCACTTTGATATGTTACAGTTCAAACTTACCCTATTTTCCTTTGTCGGGTCTGCTTCATCTAATCTTGATGATTCGACATTCAACTAATAAGCAAGAAAATGAAACATCCATTTTCAACGACACTTAAACTATATTTTACAAAAGAACACGAAATTAATCGGTTAGAAAATATAACAACAATAATTAATACTTAAATTAGAACAAAAGAAAATCCAACTTAACAAATAAGAAAAATGGACCGTGGTCTCGAACTTAAGCAACTTCGTTAAAGTAGAAAATCGTTTACACTCAAATACAAACTGATTGCCAGAAGGGCCAAAAATTACAATACCATTAACGAGCATGAAGTTAATTAATTCTAATGAATATACCAAGAAAACGAATGACGAAACGTCAATTACTAGTAACAATAATCCAAAGGAGGCGAAGTTTAATTTGAACTCAAATGATAAGTTAACTTTTAGTACAAACTGTCAAAATACATAAATATAACCGGTGACACAAAAAATTACCACTACGTAAAAAGCATGACCTGTTTAACACACTCGAGAGCAGAACAAAGCGTGTCTTATTAAATTGACGGGATTATCCTCGTCAGTTTCTTTGGTGAAATAGGGCGCCTATGAAGCCGGTGAACCTTCACTGTACTTGGAGAGAGAGCGGTAGATGCGCCTATGAAGCAGGTGAACATTCACTGTACTTGTAGAGAGAGCGGTAGATGAAACAGAATATAAAATTGTACAAATATATTATAGGACATTTCAAAATCTTAATTTGCTCCCTGAAGGCATAAGGTTGATTTTATATTATAACCACAAAAGAAGAAATTAAAAGGAAAATAAAATCTCGCCGAAACTACCTAATACACTGTTTAGGAGAATTCTTGTAACCGATTACCCTATTTACGATTTGATTCGCACTCTGACTAATTTAGATATTTCCTCAAATAGTATTATTTTACCTTAATCGCGTTTTCGCGTAATTGATCCCGCGATTTGTCATTTCCAATAAAATGATTTAATAACGACGACCCAGTCGAAGTTTCTCATGGATTTGGAATTTATGAGATTATGGAGGGCCTTTAAACGGTAATAAAGCATTTCCGAATTTAGAAAATATACTACACTGTACTTTATAGTTTTGGTCGAAAAGTGTTTTGTATTTAACACGAAGCGATTGTTAAAATTAGAAATTTATACAATCTTTTTTTTGAAATCCTCAAATATTACACTGACACGACTATGTAATGAGAGATTAGAGTCTGTGAACTAATATCTCAATTTTCTAACCACATCGCGCTATTGCGTGAAAAATAGTTTTAATTTCTATAACCCCTATCTTATTGTTTATGTTAACAGTTAACCTTAAAAGGAAGCACAATTAATATTAGTCTGCCACTTTCCGCGAATAATGGGTTATGATAGTTGTATATAGTACCACTATAGTACACAATAGCCCAACTAGCACCAAAGTGACAGTAACTGAGATGGGAACTTCGTATGAGTAACCATTACGTAATTGCGACTAAATTTACGACTTTGGTGTAAAAATAACTTCATTTGACAAGTCTACAGTCCCTGCCTCGTAGTTTCTACCACTAATGATTACTTTATAGTTATGCAACTTCTACGTAGCTTTTATGGTACATGGGAACGTGGTAGTTACCAGTGGGACGACTTTCGGGTTTTCATAACTTGAAGGTGGTAAACTATAGTAGCAGCGACTAACTCGCATCACTGAAATGTGACTTCAAAGTTGCAATCACCTTCAAGTAGCTTCAATAGTTACCGCGACGTTCTGGGAACCTTTACTATTTCTTTAAAGTAGTGGAACTTGTACGTACCATTCATAGGTGTTAATGACGTTACTGCTACCTACAGAACTGTGTACGCCTACTACAAAGTGCACATCACCTCTGAAATTCACCATGAAGTAAATTTCACGATCTAGTTCCCAATATTGGCCATAGATAAAGTTAATGCAACAAACCTAACCTATATAATATGTTTGCCTAACCTAGACTAGAATTATATGCTGCTATATTATGCTATGCAACATATTATGTTCAAAATAAGGCAACAAAATTTAATATTTCAACACAGTTTTATTACACCTACCTTTTTTCTAAGTTATCTATCATTGGAATAGTATATTATACCAACAAGGTTTATGTTTATTAAGTCGTTGATATATGGCTGCATACAAGTAAATAGCGACAGCTGATAGGTTTTTCAATGTGAAGTTAGGTAAATGATAAACAGCAAAAGCTATGGATGCGTTCAGTCTAGACCTCAACGTACGGCTAACACGTACGTTCCGAATCAATATCGGGAAAAATGTAACCATGAAGTAGCAGCGGCAACTTTGAAGAGGTAATTTGTGGTAGTCACAACTTTGCTACGAATTTGAAGTGATGCTACAGTTCCATTCGCAGATTTGTGGTAAATATAACTTTAAAGTTACGTATTTGCAGTTTTCGTTACTATCGCCAAGTAGCAATTACTTCAAGTAGCATTTCCTGGCGAAAACGACCTTAAAGTCATATTTTCTAAAATACGCCATGTTGATGGCCAAAATTATCGACGCCATTGTTATAACACATGAACCATAATTTCACAATTGATAAACAAATTTAATTTATCGCTATTTCTTCACCAAATACAACAAATGAATACATAAAAAGTACTGTTAAGTTCCGAAGAACAATAAAAAATAGGTTTCGGCATCTAGTGTGTCAAATTCTCGCATGACATTACATATTTTAAAAACAATATTTTCATTAAAAAATGCAAATTTAAAGGCGCTTGGTTAGATACGGACGTTTTATCATTATGTTTTTCAGTAAAATTGCATTCGTTTTAATTGTGACCCTTAGACCATTGGAAAATAGCGCAAGAATCATATGTAAGAATGAAACATAAATATAATGAAATCGGTTGCAAGACAAAGAAGGGACAACATCGATTTGAAAGAGTAGGGAGTGGTAAAGTTTTCTGAGAGTTGCGGCGTCTACGCCGCCACGTCGCCGCTATGGAGCAACAACGTCATTGGAACGTAGCCAGACAAGTTCCAGGAACGTGGCTGGAATGTTATCGTCACCCAAAAATATTCCCCATTTTGGTCATAAACACGTATTAGGAACGTTCCTATTACGTGCCTGTGACTAGTACCAAAACACTTTAAAGTGCCTACAATAGTCATTGCTACGTTCCCACGACTAATTGTGCTAGTTGGGAGATATGTGACAGCGATCATTGCTACTTATTGCCGCTAAAAGCGATTGATGAGAAAAGATCGGAGCGATCCAAAAAGTGAAATAATCACTGCTACCGTTGGCCCCATCTTTAGTACATGCTTTATTTATGTAGACAGTGATGTCACATGTATTTTTTGGAGGAGAATATTTAATTTGAATCTATATTCTTTTGCCGAAAAATTGTTTCAGCTATAATATATACCATGAGTATTTTATATCTTTCGACTTAAAAAGTGAACACGCCCTACCATTAGATGCATGTACTGGAATTCAGCCTTCAGAGATGGCGCTAGAAGTGGCTTTAGAAGCAGTATCGAGATTTATTCTGGAGAAATTTAGATTGTTTTATAGAAGCTTGGATTATTCGAGTTTTTATTCGAGACGGAGAACAGAATATTCTAGAGGCTATTTGTGGGGTATATGAGGCGAGTAGAAAAGCGGCGGAGATGTCAGTTAAAAGCAAATAAGTTCAAATAAATTCAGAGTGATCCCAAGTGACCAGTAAAGTAAAATATCAAATAGTAACAATATATTACATGTTGTAGCGTCCACTTGAGCGAAAAATGAATATCAAGAGTCACTGAATCCTTAGTTCTATTTTTTTTTTTTAATGCCTTATTTATATTAACGTCCTGGCGGAGTTCAGCTAATTGCTGCTCTACCACTCAACCAGGACACGTACACATAGACATCGACACAACAACCATTCCCTGCGATATTGCCATCTACCGCAGCTGAGACTCGAACTCAGGAGAGATAACAGCGACTAGACATGTTGTGCCACCCAACAGCGGTCTAGGTCACTGCTACCGTCTCGGTAACACATGAAAAAACGCCACCAACTATTATTTTCTACAAATAAAGCTTTATGACCACTGCCATCTAGTTTTATTTTTTAGTTTGATCAACATGTTAGGAAACTGTCAATATTATTGTATTCAGGAAATAGCATCATAATATGTACGCACAACGGCATACTGACGAACTGAATAATGAAACGATATTTAGTATGATGTTCTAAGATATACACCCTGCGTTTTCAAAATTTATATACCAAATATTGTTTCATCGTTCAGTTCACCAAGGCTATCCTTTGTGCAAACATATGATAATGCTATTTCTTGAATATGACAATATTGACAGTTATTGTTTAGTTATTTCCCTTACATGTTGATCAAACTGAGAAATAAAACTAGATGGAAGAGGCTTATTGTATACAATAATAGATAAATAGAACTTAAGATTCAGTAAATCTCGAGACATTCGTTTTTTTCCCAAGTGGACGCTACAAAATGTAATATATTGTTACTCATTCACTCTTAATTTTTTATAAACTTATCTGTCTAACTGACTTCTCCGCTGCTTTTAATTGATCTACTCAGGAATATATGTATGTTTTTATTTTTACGATATTGTTTTCAAAAAGTCACAGATTTGAAGGCTTTGAAAACAAGTCATTTTAAAAAGAAAATAAATCTCTAAGTCATAGAAGCTATAATATTATGACCTTGAATTCTCATAGTATTAAAATTATGGACTCGAATTTCATCTGTGTTATTATACCACTTGAAAATACAGAGGAGCATATTGTATTTGATCAGTACATTTATAAACCCATAAATGTAGCATGTAGAGAAAAGAAATTCATGTCGTAGTATTCATGGTTGAGTTTTCAACAATTTTGAAAATGTCTGTCTGTCTACAGGTCATATCTTGCACCCTTTTTGTCACGAGCTCTTAATCTATTAGACGATTGAAGTAGCTTCATAAAGTTATTAACGAATCTAACCTAAGACTATTCGTCTTGAATTTGTATTTGCTGACATAACAACATATAATGATTATATAAATTCACCTCAGCTTTTGAAGGTTAATATTTAATGGTAGAAAAAACGTGCTGCACAGAACCGATTATATATCTTTTAAAATAATACATAAATGTACTTTATGCTTCTAAGACTGTGTATATACATCTTATAAATCGCACTTTGCATTCAAACTTAATCATAATAACTGAGAAACCTGAAAATCTTATCCGGTGCTTTGTAAGAAGTGGTATACTATACTATTAACATTTCGCATATTCTCCGATATCACCTTCCATGTCTATGATGCCTAAAGGAATTTTATAACACGGTAAAACTTTTTTAGGAAATCCCGGCTTTCCCTTTACTTTCAGCAAGTTGAGTGAAGGAAAGAGAAATAAAATAAAATGCGAGGAAGTCTGCGATGATTCGATGCTCGTTCGTGCCAATTGCCAACTGGGCGCATGAAAAGGGTTTCTGGAAATTTGTTATCTCTAACTCAAGCCCTTTCCTCAAATGTAGTAAGAAAATAATAATACAAAAAGGACAAATAAAATTAAGTTAATCTAAATAAAAAGACGGCGTTATGTGAAATATTTAATATAATCTGACACAGAAATTGAATCTGTAAAGCATCTAAATAGATTTGTAAGTAATGTATCTTATTTTTATTAAAAATAACACTCTATTATAATGATAATATATAAATCATATAGTTTTAGTACAAGATTGTTGCTAAAACATTTGTATCCTTTAATTATGAATAAAACAAAATCACTTACGGGTATTTATACACATACACCCTTGAATGTGATGGAATGTACATTTCATATCATTGAATTGGTTGTATATTATAGCTTATCTTAACAACTATAAATAATAGACAGCAAATCAGACATCAAACAGCATATCAAAAAATTTGAGAAAAAAGGCAAATTATACACTATATATCCAAAATTACGTGAAAAACATTTTGTTGCTCGGGGTCTCGCCATTTTATTGTTACAATTGTTTAAAAATTTTATGTGAAACAGTAGCAAACGCCTTAGCGACGTCCAAGAAAACACATAACGAGGGTATTGATTGATCTCCTGCTTTATATATGAGTGTGGTAAGTTTTTCAATAGCACCGTTTATTTATTTTTTTTTCTTGGAACCCAAACTGCATGTCTGATATTAGTATGATCCTAATAATTACTTAGTTCTTACGAGTTCCATTGGATCATGAATTTTTTAAACTTTTCTTGTGCGTTTCAGTTTTTTTTTATTTATTATACCTTTGTTTAGTTTCTAGAGGACTCCAATTAATTGAGACTAGAAAAGTTAGTTAATTCTTATGTAGTTAAATAACTAATTAACTATTAATTGATTGTATAGGGTGACCCAGAGTTAAACCGCCAAACGTTTAGTATCAATTCTTTCGGTTAAAATAAGACTTTTTTCATTTATAAACTTGCACTACCTCCGAGCTAGAGGAAAAAGAAAAAAAAGAGGGTAAAATTCACAAGAACTGCTCGAAATGACTGCTACTATTTTCAATGCAAAGCTCACACTTACGTACGACAGACTGGGCTGCTGCACCGTACTCTGCTGCCGTTCAGCTGCTTGAACAGCTACTAGAACAATTCGCTCCTCTAGGGCAGCTTCGTTGTTGACTACGGTTTTGAATAAAATGCGTACTCTCATATTTGATGGGCTTTTTTATATGTGTCAAACTTTGACAGCTTTTGCCATTTTTCTAAGTGAATTGATTAACTGGAGTTGTAGGGCATTTTAAGAGTGTTCGTGCGTATTTTTAACAAGAATCATGCCAAATATTTACACCGCAGCTGAATGGGCGGATATTATATTTGTTTGCTGGTACTGTGATGGAAATTTGGCTGCAGTAGTTGAGTACGCCCATAAATTCCCACTAAGGAAGTTGCCTGACAGATCAGTTTGTTAATAGTAATTTACGTTAAAAGACCGGAAACAGGTGTTTTGCAATTCGACCCAAGCAAGCTTGGAGAGACTTGCAAAACGCTATTTCTTGGTCGGTCGGTACTGCTTATAACGCCTCAAAATCTAAATCCATATTTTCCATAACTTGTAAGTAGACTTTTGAAAACTGGTAGAAGTTAAGTGTATTTATAGAAGTGTATTTTAAAATGGTTATAGCTTATTTCAAAACTTTTATTATTTAACCATCTTTCTATGTTGAATAGTAACCGTCTATCTACTTGATATTTACCACAAGTTCGTTTCAATGGCAACAAGAAAGCAAAGCCGCCTATACCAAAAATTTACAGAATTTTTTATCTCCGTAGATCGGAAAAGACAATAACAGGGATCGGAAAAACTTATGTCGATCTCTGATATCCATTCTCCGGCCTAAGCTAGAGAATGTTACTTTTCTCCAGAAAGGGTGTATCTTCTGGTCAGTCGAAGAAAAAATACTTTTCAACGCCTAAGAGAGACAGGGCCAACTTCATTGTGGTCGCGAGCAGAAGATCGCATCTCTTCAGAATGAAGGAAAAAGAGAACAGATCTTTGAGAACTTCGACGAAACACTTTCTAGCAGCACACGAAGATGTTCCTTGCAACTAGTATATACGCAGAACACTCTAAATAGGACTTTGAAAGCAGACGGTCGTCGTCCATATCATCTGCATGATCAAGCAAGTTACCTGATGACCTGCCACGAAGAAGAAAACTTACCTGATGGTTCATGAGGGATACAACAGATGATAATTTTTTCCCGCGGAGAGCGTTTTGGACCGATGAAGCAACTTTCACCCGCACTGGCATTTTTAATCAGTACAACTCTCACATTTGGGTGCACAGTAATCCTAATGCCGTAGGAGACATAGGCCTAATTGGTCTGCCTTCACGCCTAAATGGTCCAGACTTCTTTCATTTTTTGGAAAATAACTTTAAAATAAGTTTAAAAGGGAATGACTTTAAAAAATAGATGAAAGAGATTATTCCAATTAGATAGATGTCCAGCCTATTACGCTCTACCAGTCCATCGATTGTTGCAAGACTATTTTCTGGGAAGATGGATTGGACGCGGTTGACACTGCCCCTCTTGGCGTACGCGCTCTCCGGACATGAGTCCTATTGACTTTTATTGTATGTAGTACGATGAAGAGCAAAATTTATGTGGAGCTCACCAACGGTGAAGCGGCACTCCAGGAAAAGATTGTTCAAGCAGCCCGGGAGATCACACCAGTAGAATGCCGTGCAGCTGCTCAGTTTGTCATCCGTGAACTGAGAGCCCTGCATTGAAAATGGTGGCAGTCATTTCTAGCAGTTCTTGTCAATTTTCAAAACTGTACCATTTCGTAATGAATGCCATGAAACGGGATGCATTTTTCTCTCTTTTTTCTTTTTGTAGCTCGAAGGGGTGCAGTTTTGGAAAAAATTATAGATGAAAAAAAGTCTTATTTTAACCTGAAAAACAGACTCTGAACGTTTGGCGGTTTAACTCCGTGTCACCCTATATAATAAATAAAACAATAAATACTAAACAATTAAAAATTTTTCCTCTCAGTTTGAGAGCCGGAAGTTTCCATTTCCGTCCATTAAATTAAGATGTTCTGTCTGTTTTTCTACTCACACACACACATTTTTTGGATATATTCTAAAAAGTACAAAGTATGCATCTAATTTTTGATTGACATCACTATTTACAGCCATCGTACTAACAAAAATGGCATACCTAAGGCAACATCCCTTCAAAAGGGATAAATTGCAAGCCATGAATATAAAAACTCGAACACGAATAATATGTTTACGCCAAGCAGATAACAGTTGCAGACCAATTGAAGTTATGTTGGTAAAACTCATGAACTGATTTAAAACTTACCAGTCAGAAAATAGTTCAACTTTCATTCAGGCACTGTGGCAATAATAATAATAATAATAATACGTCTTATTAACCCATAACGTGGCCATTCCCTAGAAAGAGACATCCGATAGGGAAATATTTACTATTTTGGCCATAACTTTTTTCTTAGTACGTAAATTTAGGAAAAACTATAAGACTACCTAAGTAGATCTCTAACAAGGCTATTGCTAGGAATTTTCACTCAATAATTTCAGTGGTTTGCAAAACGGTTACATTTAAATTTAAAAATTAAATTAATCTTCCTTTTCGTAGTTTTAAATTAAACTATTTTGCAAACCACTGAAATTATTGAGTAAAAATTCATAGTAATAATCTTGTTAAGGTTCTACTTAGGCAGTCTTATAGTTTTTTTAAATACACGCACTAAGAGAAAAAAGTTATGGCCAAAAATTGTAAATATTTCCCTATCGAATGTCTCTTCCTAGGGAACGATCACCTTAAATTGCTACGGCACGTTACAAGGGATTATATTATAATGTACATATCGTACAATAAGTAATAAATAAAGAAAAAAATGAATATTTCATTCTACCTTCTTCCATCGCAGAATAATTTAGTTTGGACATTTTTATCATGCATCTGATAAACTGAGGACCATCGTTTTCACATATTCTTTAAATGATGGCAAGGTATTATATGACTTCGCTTGGCTAGGCAACATATTGAATCATTTTACTGCGTAGTACATGAAACAATGTTTACCATATAGAGTGTAGAATGGTTGCAGTACAAAATTATTTCTTTGACACGTATTATATGAGTAGATGCTAAGATTTTGCGTTAATGTTAAATTTGATTTTAAGCTACAATGTGATATTTTGGAAAATGTTATTATGGATTCGTATTTTAACAACTGGTTTATATTAAGAAAATTACATTTACTATAGATATATTTAGTTGAACCTGAGTTAGCAAAACCATAAAGGCGTCGAATTGCTCTATTCTGTATAACTTGTAGGAAACCTAGATTTGTTTTAGTTGTGGCGTCCCAAACGGGTAATATGTAAATTAACCGTGAGCGTATACCTGCAAAATAAAGGCTTCTTCGGGTACTATCGGTTAAAATGTATGATATTTGTTTGAACATTGCTACTAGAGGGTTAATATTTTTAATAACATACTGTATGTGGTCATTCCAATTTAAATTCGAGTCTATTGCTAATCCTAAATATTTTATATTGTTGACTATTTAAATTTTTTGGCCGTTGAATTGCAATGTGGTAGACGGTATGCTTTTTTGTCTAGATGTCATTATAATATATGTTGTTTTGTTTATATTTAAAGAAATTTTATTATTTTTTAACCATAGCTCTAATTTGCATACTATGCATTAAATAATCTATATTTTTGGAAAAGTAAAAAATGCAGGTGTCGTCGGCGTACAGTCGTATGTTCCATTTTGTTTGGTTGTGTCATTAATATAGATATTAAATAACAATGGTCCCAAGATAGAGCCTTGTGGGACACCATAGTTGAAATTCACAATGTTACTTTTTGCTTCACTTATTTGAACATACTGCTTACGATTAGTTAGATACGAACTAAAGAGATTCAAAGCTGCACCTCTCACTCCTAGATTTTATAATTTTTTAATAACGTTGGTGTATGCACTGTATCGAAGGCCTTCTGTAAGTCTACGAAAAGTTTCGTTGTTATGTTGCCTTTATCGATATGTTGTTGAATGTTGGTAATTATGTCTAACACAGTAATTTGGGTGTTTTCCTCTTTTCTAAAACCGTACTGAAATGGTTTGTACTTTCATTTTGTTATGGTGTTGGCTAAAACCCAGCATTATTAGTGCAGTGCAATCAAAAATTATTTCCGTTAATTTCCTGGTACTAAAAAATATTTTTTTGCCATTCGATTCAGCCCGATGGAAATTTTTGGGAATACTTTAAAGGCTATACTAATTGCTTAAACTATTAGTTGAGGACAGTATTGTTCGGCCCTACGCCCGCCGCTGATGCAGCGAGAACGGTAAGAGATAAAAATGCACTCAATATTTTTTTAAAGCATTGAACTTTCTACAAGAAAGCCCATGAGAACATATATTTGTCTGTTATAGTGTAGGAATGACAGGCGCCCGCTCGCAAGCGTAAAAATTCCCGTCTTTAGCGTAACTCTCCAACTGGGTGATCAACTGTAAACTTAAATTCTATCAGAATGTCTGGAACTGGCAAAGTATAAAAAATGCAAAAAAGTTATACTTGTACTTGTTTTAGAAAAGAAAATATGAAGTGTTGTAATTAATTTTTATTGTTTTGAAAAGTATTTAAAATGTTCTGTGTAATTAAAATAAATAACTTAAATGCCTAGTATCATTTTCAGAAAAAAACACAATTTGCCTCTTTTCGGCGCACCAATGCAACAATTTGAAAAATTATTTACACACATTTTTCTTTCTGCTTGGTCACCTTTTATTTATTAATAATTTTTCTACTTTGCGTGACTATGAAATTTTTGTTACTAGAGGTAATTCAGGTTTTTCCCTTGGAAATATTATCAACTATAGTTGTTGATACTATTCCAAATATTATTTTTTGTTAAATAATCTTTTAAACTTAGTGTCAACGGCCAGATATACTAATGGAATGGGATTCTTCAGCAAATGCTTAAATGTGTATCTATATTTATTTGAAAGTTTAAACATTACAGTGCATTTTAAGCTATGAAACAATATAACAAAAAACACTCCGATCGGACTACCCCTGCGTGCAGCGGTCGCGACCGAACGTTGTTACACTTTAAACGTATATACATATCTATACACAGGACTTATAGCATATACTAGAGCATATAGGTATAGAATAGCATAACATTTTGTACATATTATATCTTTTACGGTTCCCCCATTGAAATCTACACCTATATAGCTTTACACAACCGAGTCCTTAAACATTTTTAATGTTTTAGTGATTTGCGTTACATGTTCGGTAGGTGGTTTATTACAGTATGAGTATATTTGTCTTTATAATCCTTTTTAAAATGAATAAAAAGTTATAACTATTCTAATTTAAAAAACTTAGTTCCTTATCTAAGAATCGCATCCCCTTAACGATGTTGCTATGGTTTTTCATAGCTAATTACGATTGTCTTTAAGTTGTCACTGTCAAAGAAAGGTAAATAAAAGTGTAAACTACATAATCCCTTGGCTCCAATTAAAACAGAGAATATTAACTTTATTTAATCAAAATAATAAGAATCCAGTAAAGAGAAGCACGATTTTTTATTGTTTATCAGTTTTTATTTACTAAAGTTGGTAGAAAACTATATTTGTCAAGTAGAGGTACCTGTAAATGCTTAACAGTATTAATATGGCTCTATGGCAATTTTCTTGACTAAAGATGACGGTCTCGGATGATTAGGGGTCGAGCTTGAGCTCTTTGCCTCAATCATCGCTGTAGACCTGGACTGGCCTCGTAAGGGGTGGACCTACTTTTTCGCCTATCTTCCCCGCAAATGCGGACGGTATTGGCGATGTTATCAAACCTCCCCTGATCCTGGCTGTTAGACTCTGTCAGCTGGGTCGTTTCTTCTGGCGCTCTTCTGTCTTGGTCTTCGTTCTTCGCTGTCATGTATAGGCTCCCGGGAGCGTCTTAACATAACTTCACTTAAATAAAAATTACTAATTTTGGTTAAGCAAAATATTAAAAAATTCGTAAATAGAAGCCTAATCTATAGTTATCTAACATAATATTACACCAATAATATTTTCACACTATATAACTGACCACTTTCCAAATATACTTCTTATAGAAATAGAAAAACAAAAACCAACTCTAAACCGAATCCAACATAAACAATATACAAATTACCCAACCTTAAAAAACGATCTAAGAAAAGAAACTTGGCACGAAATTTTTAATAATAACAATATCGATACAGCAACAGAGCTATTTATTAATAAAATAAAATATTATATTTCTCGTAACACAAGAACTGTTAAACTAAAAAGTAAAGAAAACCCAAAAACAGATTGGGTAACCCCGGGGTTAATTAAATCAATTAACATAAAAAATAAAATGCAAAAAAATATTTAAAAAAAATCCAAATAACGCAAATTTGCTAGCAGAGTATAAAAGGTATAAAAACAAACTAACTCAACTGATAAGAACTGCTAAAACAAAACACAATAGACTTCAAATAGACAAAAATATTAACTCTAGTAAAAATTTATGGAATACAGTGAATAAATTATGCAATAAAAATAAAAACTCTGAAAAGGTAATAAAGGAAATAAAAACAGAAAATGGTAATCTAACAACAAATGCAAAAGAACTTGTAAACATATTTGTAAACTATTATACAGAGCTAGGAAAAAAATACGCAAAAAAAATAAAAATACCAAAAAATTTTAAAGAAATCGATAACGCAGTAGAAAATTCAATATATTTATATCACACAAATCCGACAGAAGTTAAAGACGTAATAAATAGTTTAAAAACAAAAAAATCTCCTGGATTAGACAATATACGCGCAGAAACACTAAAAGAAATTCAAGAAGAACTTGCAAAACCACTAGTATTTTTAATAAACCGAAGCTTCGACATAGGACAATTCCCAAAAATCTTAAAAACAGGTGTAATAAAACCGCTCCATAAAGGCGGCGATATAACTGAACCTATAAATTATAGACCAATATCTGTAATTTCCAATGTCAACAAAATCTTTGAAAAAATCCTGAAAAATAGACTAACGTCTTTTTTTAATAAATATAATATTATATCAGAGAAACCGTGTAACGTGCGGAATGCGCAATAGCATCCTTCGTTACATTTTCTAACAATTATTAGAAAAATTTTAATAATCAAACAGTTTATTCTCCTATGCTCTGGTACCATAACGAACATTTCTGGACAGATGAGAGGTTGGTAGTAGCTTATACTTACGGATCAGTATATTAAACAGCGCACGCTCGATAATATTCAAATTAAATTAAATAAATAGATCAAACTGACTGAAAAATGAAGTTGAGTCGAGTATTTATAATAAAGTCGGATAGTCACATGAAACGTAGAACTATCAGTAACAATATAGATCATTTGGCTAATTAATATTTCACTAAAATAAAGAGAACTACTTTTTGGGGCGGAGCCGCATTACTGTCGGTCCGAAACATATGTCACAATACACCGCGTTAGACTAAATTCGCTCTCTTTCACTCGAGCCGTCCTTCGAGGTGGACGTAATAGAAATTTTGTAAGACCCTGACGGGGATATTGGTAGAGAGGAACCTTATAGACGTATAAGGTAATAGTTAAATAATTAAATATTGTTAAATACCATCTAACATTTAAACATATTGTTTTAGGTTCTTTCTTTCTTTCGTTCTTTCTTTCTTTTGTTTTTCTATATAATTACAAATTTCATTTCAACGTCGAAGTGATCTTAATGTTACACCTTTGCTTTAAGAAAAATTATCTACGTTCTATGTTGATACTACGTTTTTATATCAGTTTCCTTGATAACTTTTTGGGATAAGAATACTATGTTTACCTTTATTATGAAATTTTCGACACAACATCTATTTAAGATTTTCTATCAAGCATACGAAAACCTGGGCGAAGAAATTATTTATGTTATTCGAGCATAGCACGCCTCTACGATTTCATAACCTTCAAAGGGGAATGGTACGACATGTGACATCTCACTAGAGCAAAATGGAGATCATGAACCATTTAACTGCCCAACGGTTATAATCTATTATCATCGGAGGACAGGGGCATACTTGGGAATTTCCCTCATCAGGATATTATAATAAAAGATAAGTACCTTTGATTATTACCTGTAAAAGGGATTATTTTCGCATATCTAGTGCTACACATTAATTCGTAGTCACTCATATCTTAAATCCGTTGTTACAAATATTTCGTCGTAGTTATTTATATCTTAAATTCGCTGTAACAAATATTTCTTCGTAGTATCGATTTCTTGTATTCAACGTTTAACGTAATCGTAGTCGCTTGATAACGTGATATTGTTTGAATTTTGCCAGTATCGCAAATTCGCTGTGTCAAAGTACTTTTGTTTTAGATGTGTCTCAATGGTTAGACACGTCAGTTATTTGCACATAATACGCGTCGTGTGATCTGATATTTCCTAGATTTGACTCGTCAAGTCGCATCACTTATGTGGATTATTTATTTAAAGGAATTCGGATGTTCGGGGCGCGGTGAAATGTGTATTATCTTTTGTGGTTATATAACTTGGGGTGTCCCGTATTTTATTTGCTAGAGATGAGTTCTAGTATTATTATTTTTATGGTTATATAACTTGGGGTGTCCCGTTTTTGAGTATTTGGCATTACGTAGCGGGGAGGCTATATACTGGTAGGCTCAAATAAATATCAAGTTCGAGTGAAATAGCATATCTTTTATTAGGTTAAGTTTTATTATCTTTGTAATATATTTTGTGTCGCAATTTTAGTAAATCTAATGGGTGTCTTTTGTGTTGCACTTTAGTATATCTAGTGCTGTAATATAGTTTGTTTGTCGGATCGTTTGCGAGATACCTTTGTATTATAGTTCGGTTTAAATCTCGTAAATGTTCATATCTTTTGTAATATATGATTTTTAGTATTGAGGTAAAGTTACGAGACGTATCTTTTGTAATATAGTTTTTTTTATCTCGTAAACACCTCAAGTTTATCTTGCTGTTGAGCAATATGTAATATAGTATATCTTGTAATATAGTTTACCTTGTACATATTTTGGTGATATTTTGCTATACAGTATCGCTGATGCTGTGATAGCTCATTGTTGTTGTAATATAATATTTTGTAATATAGTTCTATTGTACATATGTAACATTTGTCGTTTGTTTATCTTTATCTTTATCTTCAATTTTCCTTGATTACACTCAGTAATCAATGGCGCCCAAGCCTTGATCTCCATGCCCTTTAGCTCTCCGTATCTTTACTGTGCTAGCCAGATTACACCAGTGACGCTAACCACGTCGCTCGTAGGGTGGCCCACACTTGAACACTTGGGCAATATTTTAACATCGAGTGAAAACCTCTTTTCTTAGCCACAACCGTTTGGTTTTCAGAAAGGTAAATCCACAGAAAATGCCATAGCGTGCCTAACAAGTTATGTTTATGATGCCTTGGATGAAAAATCACCATGTTTATGTATATTTGTGGATCTTGCAAAAGCATTTGACAGAACACAATATGTAAAAATACATGAAACCATTAGTGACGCAAAAACCGTCTGCTACGGTGTTCCACAGGGAACAGTTCTAGGGCCGCTTCTGTTTGCCTTATACATAAACAATCTACTTTCGATGCGAACTGTCACAGCTAAGATATTGAGTTTTGCTGATGACACGGCAATACTTTTCAAAGCCAGTTCATGGAAAAATCTGAAAAAAACTGCAGAAAAAGAATTCAAAGAAATAAAAAAATGGTTAGACTACAACTTACTCACAGTTAACTTTAAAAAAACTCGAGGACTACTACATCGATTTAAGTACCTAAAACCATACCTAGATATAAAACATTTAAAAACGCTCTATTATTCCTTAGTAGAATCACATTTAGCATATGGCATTATCGGCTGGGGAGGTGTCTGCGATTCTTACTTAAAAAACATAAACAATCTACAAAAATGGATATTAAGGATAATTTATAGTAAAGATAAAAAATACAAATAAATTGCACATATTTAAAAAAAATGTTGAAAAGTGGTTAAGAGAAAATCCTAGGTCTCAAATGCACAACCTTATTAATCAAAATGTAATATAAATTAAACAATTCAATTCAAACAAAATTCAATACTCAAATAAAATAACACTCTGATTATGACAAAAAACCCGAACTAAGTAAAAAACCTGTCAAATTCTGACAGAAAAACCAAACTAAACGAAAATCTACCTAAATACAACATTTATAAACCAAAAGAGACAAATATATTTAACCCGTCACGAACAAGTAGTGTTAAACTACTTACGTGATTACTGCACTGTTTATTTACAATATAACGATACGGAATGAAAATAATTAATACCTATTAGATAAGTATGTAATGTAATATTGTATTGTTAAAATATTGGAAAATAAACACATTATTATTATTATTATTATTATTCATTTACTAGAGTCGGTAGAAAAATATGTTTTATAAGTAGGGTAGGTGCCAAAGTGTTTACTTCACAATAATATCACTATGAAATGATGTAAGTTACAATATAATAAAAATTACTAACATTAGATAAGCAAAATATTATAAATTTAGTAGAAGCCTACAGGCTTCAGTTATTAAAGTTGGTAGGAAGTATATTTTATAGTAAAACAACGCTATTTAGCAGTGAATCATTTTCTTCAAACGCTTCTCGGGACACATCTTTATAGTTGGCTATATTGACAATAGCTCTGTTTCTTTGAATTATGATAGTTATTTTTGTTACAATTATTGAATAACCCACGGTAAAGCAATGTTATAGGTGTAAAAAACATTTTTTTTTTATTATGAACACAATTTTCTGTATTCTGCTCTCGCTTCACCCAAAACCTACTTACGTTAGACTTTAAAAATATGTATAGAGGGCGTTGATGTCAACATAAAAAATAAAATTCGCTTTTTTCTTACTATGAACACAATTTTCTGTATTCTGCTCTGGCTTGTCAAAAATGCTATTTTCGGTACGTTAGAATTTCAAGGATGTATAGAGGACGCCGGGGGCAGTTAAAAATGAAATTAGCTTCCGGTAAACTGCCACTTATGCGCAAGATATTGAAAAAATTTATGAGAAAAACTTGCTCAAAATTTAAGAATATGACGTTGTACCAAATTTGATAACTAGACAGAGTGATTCACGTATGCCGTTCGTTAGAAGTATTTTATCTTTTGGCACACTCCGAGAACCGCTTAAAAAAATATGTATATCTGGCAGGAAGTCCCAAAAAATTAGAGGAAAAATAATTAAGATAATGCCACAAATAACATTTAAACAATACCTTATATAGTTATCAAATTAGGTACAACGTTGTATTTTTTAATATTGAGCAAGTTTTGCTTACAGAATTGTTCGCCCTCTATCCATTTTAGAAATTCTAACATACTGAAATTAGGTTTTGGGTCAAGCAAGAGCAGAATATAGAAAACTGTGTTCATAGTAAGAAAAATATAATTTACACCTTTGCCTTTGCCATGGACACATTGTATATTACATGAAAACATAAAGATTTGATTGTCGATGGTTTTCATCCCACATATTCACCATTAAGGAGAGCAAAGGTTCTGAAAGAATTTGAAGAGTATCTGAAGATAGTGCTAATAAATAATTGCTAAAACTGTGTATTTAAACATTTTGTTTCTTATATTTTTAAGTGAAGAAGTCAAAACTGAAAAAAATAGGACGGTACTGCGTATGAAGGCAGTATATCAATTTATATTTACAATTTCTGGACAATTACAAATAATTTCAGAGCATTATCTACTGTGGTAATTTTCTACTTTCCAGAACATTAGTTTTCCCTCCCGTACATTGATACAATCTACTTTAAATATTATAGATGTTAGGCATGTATCACAGATCTTAATTTCAGCATTAGTTATGGTAGCTTTATAAGTATCATAACACTTACGCGTTCTCAATCATCAATAACGATTGACCGATAGCCCACCAGTACACATGATTGAGTGAGTACGTTTATTTAAACATAATCAATATCAGTCACTAACATAATTAAAATAACTTGTTGCAGAATGATTTGCAAATTTGCTTTTATTCATTTCAGTTTGCAAATTAAGTTCTATTTAACGTTGTTTTATGAACATTAATTGCCTAGAGCAAATTTAAATTTCTACATTTAGGTGTCCATTATATGTTGATTTGCTTTTTACAATATTATTTAAAATTTTCAGCTTTAACAGCAGATGTAGTTTAACAGACCGTAAATTATTTTACGGATTACTAAAATGTTTCATCAAGTTTAAAAGTTTAATTAAATTCTGTTCCAAATGAGAGCCTAAAAAGTAGAATTTCCTTATATTCATCTTTTTATATTATAATTTAATCCAATTTAACTTGATGAGTTGAAACAAGGTTGTCAGTTGCTTAAGATTCACACCATGTTGCAACCAAATCTTTATAATAAACTCAATAACTATGGTAATTGACGTATAGATGTCCAATTTTCTATTTTTATATTGTTGCTTTAGCATATGATACACTTAATTATTGTATACATTACAAAAGCCATTAGCAGTGTTAGGGTAATCAAACACGGAATAGTGACTACATTAGAATAAAATGTGAGAAATATTAAAATATATAAAAGAAATGCAACGGGAGGAAAAAACGTACAACTAAAATAAGATTAAAAATAAAAAGTAAAAGGCATAACATGTTACACTAATCATATTAAACTACTGATGACATAAAATTTATTTTTATGCATTTATTGCACTATTGAAAACATTGAGAGGATATAAACTGGGAGTTGTGCATATGTTTCTAAGTAATTACATACATAAACATAGTTGACAACCCCCATATGCAAAGCCTAGGCTGTCCGTGAACCACTTACATATTTGAATAAATGCAGAAAACATCCATTACTCACCAACGTTGTCAGTGTCCAAGCTGGAGATCGACCTCAAGACATGATAGACAGTCTGACCTAGCGCACTTGTCACTAACACGCTCTAGTCGGCTAAGTTACCGACCGTCACTTGAGTGATAGGATGCTAATAGTAAAGTATGACGAGACTGTATCGACTGCAAATATAAATGTTGGGATACCGCAAGGCAGCATTCTGAAGCTGCTATTGTTCATTTCATACATTGATGTCATAGTAACTGTTTAATAACTGCTCTTTTCATTTGTTTGCAGATGATGCGGTTATTTATTTATGTAAGTAACCATATCATTGTATTTTGAGAATTTTATTTATTATATTATCTACATTCTATCAGAGGAAAGTGGTGCGTTGTCGGTAAATAGAACGAATACAGTTCTCAAAAACGTGAGTGAATGGCTATAAGTCCGTAAACTAAAACAAATGGTATGATTGTGGGAAAACAGAAAAATATGAAATAGAGCAGCAAAGACTAGAATTTAGTGTTTATGGGAAAATATTTGAAGTTATCAGGGAAATTAACATTTAGGAGTAATCATAGAACATAAACTTAATTTCAGTAATCATGTCAATTATGTGTGTAAACGGATAGCTAAGAAAATTGGTGTCATAAAAAGAGTTAGTTGGTATTTGTCAATAGAAAGTAGAAAATTGGTGTACAACACTATTATTTTACCAATTATTGTAGTACTGTTCTGTATCTTGCAAATCAAGCCGACATGGATCTCGTACAGAAGTTACAAAACAGGGCAATAAGGGTTATATTAAGATGCAATATAATATATTAAAAGAATTAGGATGGATGATGTTTAATTATGTGGAGTTCAATGTATTGGTTTTCATACATAAAATTAGATTGCATAGTTTACCTTCCTATCGACCAGAAGGTAAAATATGCACACTTTGGAAGATTTTTACAACTTTATACCAGGTAGAATTAATTTTGTTCTGCAACGAGTAAACACAACGGTTGCACAAAGTTCAATTTTGTTCAGAGGTTTAATTGAATATGCCTAGGGAAACTAAGCAAGCTCGTAGCACATTTGTAGCAAATGCTAAATAAAGGACTATTAATATTATTTTAAAAATCACAGAGTAAAATGTATTTAAAAGTAAGTGCAATTTAAGTTGCTTTTTAAACTGGCTTTAATTTTTTTTTTAAATGAAGGTGCTTCAATTCGACATTATAACATCAGTATACTGAAGTTTCTGGATGTTTGCCCTTTGTACGGAATAAGTAAGCACGACAACCAAGAATTTACTTTTTCCCCCCTCATGCTAGCTGAGTAATAGTATTGACGCAACTTGCAAAGAGAGCCATCTACCAAGAGCTTACTGCAATCAACCGACGACGAAAATAGCCAAAGTATGAAATGGTATTCACCACACAGGATAATTCTTGCTGTTGAGGCTTATTGTAATCAATTTACTTGTTACAATATGTATTGCAATAATGTATCATTAAAAAAACTGTAAGCAGTAGTGACATGAGAGTATAGAAAGGAATATTTGTGTATTTAATTTTAATTACAGCTTTTTGATAGAAAGACGGTACTCTAAAAATGGTACCATTTTTAGATTCATTAGAACTTCTATCAAATTCTAAAATTGTTATTGAAAATTGCCATACGACTATATCATGATGAAGATCAATAGAATTTCATCATTATTTGTTACGCTTCCGCGGATAATTTCTTTCAATCAAGGCACCTATTGGATAAATAATAATAACCATAATTAAAATAAGGAACCAGCTATTTTTTAGTTTAACTTGCTCTACTCATAAATGAAACAATAAGTTAGTCTCAATTTTTCACCTAAACTTTGTTTGCTAATTTATACAAAAACAGAATGTGTCAATTTGAAGATCAAATTTTGTAGAAAACACGAAGGTTATGCTAGTAAAATGCGAGAATTTGCAGACGAAATGTAGCAAGCTGGAAAGTTTTTATTTTTCGTAACAGATACATGGAACTTTTTGTGCAAATGTTTGCCCAAAGAAATAATGATGTAAGTACGTAGAACATTTATTAGTAAAACTATTTTGAAGTGCATTTCTGGTTCGACTAATGATTTTTCTTAGAACCTTGAATAGCTGTAACGCCTTCATTTACCAACAATAACACAGGCACACACAAAAAAGTAAATTGTCTGAGGTTTCACATATTATACTCCCATGTACTTTTGACCTCCTAACACGATCCCAATGTCAGTTTTACAAAGTTAGATAAGATTTACTTGTTAACTACCAAAACAGGTTAAGACAGACCTGAATAAAGTTTAAAATGAAAACTGCAAATTTTAAATAAGTGGATCATGCATTCGAAGTATTTTTGACTGCTGAATAAGACACTAATGTCAGCTTTGCTCCATCAGGCCAGGATTTCTTGCTAACCACGAAAAACAGGTTAGAATAGGCATACAAATTTGTTCTTCCTTCAATTTGGAAATTTTAATAGTCCACAAATAAGGAAAATGATAAGAGATAAGAAATTCATCTCTATAATGTCAGATATGGAAAAGCGAGCATGGCAGAGCTTTAAAGTAGAGAAGTAAAGAAATTTTTAGGAAATAAGAGCGTAGTATTCTCTGTAATACTACATCCAACACGGTAGAGAAATTCGGAAAACTAGGTTGTGCAATCAATTTGAAACTACATTTCCTGCAATCTCATTAGGACCAGTTTCCAAATTTATCTGATTATAGTGAAGAACATGGTGAATGTTTGCACCAAGACACAAAGGAAATGGAAAGTAGATATCAAGGTCGACGGGATGTTAATATATTGGACATTGAAAATGGATGTGAAAGATCATTTGAAGACAAAAGTGTGCGGTACAGTAGAAAAGAATAAATCAGGACAAATAAGAAGTCATGAACTGATTGGTTAAAACTGACATCGGTATGTTCAGAAGTCAAAAATAGATCGAATACTTAATGGCTACTTGCTTAAAATCTTCAGTTTTTATTTTTAACCCTATTCAGGTCTGTTTTGATCGGTTTCTTGTGGTTAGCATAAAATCCTGACCCAACTTTGTAAAACTAACATAGGGATTGTATTCAGCAGTCAAAAATACCTGAGAGTATATATATGTGTGAAACTTCAGAGAATTGACTTTTTTGTGTGCCTGTGTAATTATTTCAGTTTTCTAATTTATTTCAATTCCTCAACAAGCTCGGGAAATTATTTTCCATATTTCAAAAAGACCTGTGTAAAGAAATAGTCCCTTTTACTGAGTTGAATTAAATTTATATATCAAAAATATGTGTAATTTAATTAAGGAATTAAAGCTCTCTTGAAAACCAAACCGGCTGAAAGCTTCCTTTGCTAAAGTGCCTGCAAATATCGGATTTACGCCGTAGGGCACACCTGTGAAATGAGAAAGCTTTTATGTTGTTAATCTTATTTATACCCTTTCTCTCTTTTACCGCAATCCAGCCAGATAACAAAGTAGTATAAAATTAAACTTTAATTTTAATGCCTTTTCAGAAAATTCAATTTCGATATATGAAGAAAAAGACACTTTAGAACACCGGAAAATTTAAATGGATTAATATTATGCTCAGTACGTTACTAATTCTTCTTTACTAACTAGAGACTTCAGTATATATATAGCGTTATTAGAAGGCAATAGAAAAATTGCTATGTAGCTTAAAATACTTTGCTTTAAAATTATAAGAAATCCTAGTCAATACAAACACGACAATTTATACTATTCTGGCGACTATCCCGTATGACGGATATATTCCAATTTTAATAGAAAGCATTTTATCATGCTATTATATGTAAGTGTCAAATTTTTAAATAGTTTGAGGTCTAGCAGAAGTTATCGTGTTTACAAGAAACGGTATACACACGTAAATGTATGCAGACACACAGGCATTTTCAATTCCAAATTTGAGTTTAGCATATTATAAAACAGAAACATATTCTTTATAGATCTACATGATCCCCTACGATATGTAAATTCAGTTAAAAATGAGAACAAAGGCCTGAAATTAATTTATTTACCTACCTTGTCTTTAAAATTTTTTTCATTCTAATGAAATACATTTTAGATGTCTGCATTAAATCAGCAATGTCTGTTTAGAAGACCCACTAGTATTCTAATAGCCTTTCTATTTCAGCATAATAGGTTCTCCGTAAAGCCGATCGCTCTTTATTGAACTTCTTGGCCAGTGTCTGTTGTGGGAAACTATTCCACCGCTCCAGACATTTAATTTGTACCCATTTATCAATGGATGCTCGTATGCATGGCTTACACCGCAAGAGGGTTCGGGTACTGTTTCGGCCTTAAACGCACCTCTGACCAGCGCATCGGCCTAGTGATTTCCCTTGTGTCTCTTGTAGTACCAATGCTGTCACTTTATTCTATCTTTCCAGGTCTATAAGGGTACTCTTACATTTTCGTGCCTTATAATTTCTTTCGCACACCAATGTATCGCGGCCACTTCCACCTGAAATACTGTTGCGTATATTTCTAGACCCATCAGGATATTAGGTTTTGGTCTTATCCTGTAAAGCCCAGCTCCGACTCCCTGTTCTGTCTTGGAACTGTCTGTATACCAAACCGTTTCTGCTGATATTAGGGGGCCGTTTCTACAGTCTCCCGTGCCCGGTATTATAATTTGGAAAATATTTTTGAAATTATACTTTGGGACTATATTATCCACGGGCATTCGTAGAACTGGATCTGCCTTCAGCTCTATGTATAAATTCTCGAGTTCTATTCCGTGTTGCTGCACCACTGAACGGGCTTCTCCTTGAACTTTCGTCACATTATTTCATAATTTCGATGTGAGTTGTGTAAATTTTTCACTTGTCATGATTCAAAACAATAATTTTAATTTGATAATGTGTTTCACATTATCAAATTAAAATTATTGTTTTGAGTCATTACCTACCCACAAAAATTAATGAATTATTTTTTAACAATGTGATTTTTAAATATTAATAACTCAAAAACGGTTAAAAATAAAATATATAAGTGATATATTTTAGGTTTCAGAAAAAAATACTTAATCAGAATATTTTAAAATGTATAGAGAGAGATAGAAATACATTTGGGACACAATACATAGGCATTAATTATAAATATAAGTTTTAATATTATTTAATTTGATATTTATTTTAATAATACTAAAAGAAATCGAAAACGAAAAAAAATCTGCTCGTAGTTAATAAAAAAGCCATTGAAAAAAACATTCGGTTTGTACCAAATATAAATAATTCCTATACTATCATCTCTCATATCATTTTAATGGCGACTAAATATGTTTTTACTAAAACACTGTTACATGTATGTTGTATAGTTGTCTTAACTGTAACATATTACTTATATGTATAAATTAAATTTATTATCGCTAACTTAAAATAGCCAAAAAAGAGAAAAAAGTTGATATATTTAAAAATCTTATATTTTAATTTCTTTCATTTTTGATGGTAATATAAAATAATTACAAAATGAAAAGCCTTATTTTAATAAAACATTTAATTCAAAACAACGTTTCTCTTTCGCAATATATCCATGAAATGATTATCAAAATATTTATTCCAGGAAAACAGTTTTTCTAACTCCTAAAAGAGGTGTGGGAGAGGCGAGCACAGGGGTTAGACCTCTTATGTTTCTGGACATTCATTTTTACTCAATTTACAAACATTTTACGTTGCGAAAACTACACTAATTAATGTTTAATGACATTGCCAATTCCAGTAGCCTAATAGTGCATATTCATATACGTTAAACCCCCACCTACATATTCATACATTCCACCTATTTTATATTATTCTATATCACTATTGACAAAATTAAAACATACAGGTAGATTACGTAAAACACATTCTATATAGGAAGTCTCTGTATAACTGAGACTATTGATCACGATTCGAATCAACTCGACGTGACTGCTTTTGAAACCATGTTCTACTAGCATTTTGTAATATCATAACATGCAGTTTCTATATATTTGCTCTTTTATTAAAAACTCCAGAGAGACCAGAAGCAGGCATTCCGAATCGGTGAACAGACGATAATGTTAATTTTTTAAGGATTACTTCTGGGAAATTAACTTCATTTTTATACCTTTTACGGTTACTGAAATTTTAAATTGGCATTGAATGAAGATCGTAAATTTACTTATTCAAAGTTGCAACATTTAAGATATCGGTTGAGATATTCTTATTCTCCATTCAAATTAGAGGAATATCTCTTAAATTATCGACACACTTTTAAATAAAGTAATGTAATATTTATAATATGGGAGGATCTAGAAACCCAGAGAAAGAGCTTTGATAAAATCAATTTTGGTAATGAAAGATGATTAAGTCGCATAGTTCCCTAATCTGAAAGAAATGCATCAAATGTAATCAAATCAAATCAGATGTGTTTCATATTATATATGGTGTTCGGTAAATCGATATGGGAGATATCGGTCATTTGGCATCTATATTATCAAACATACCTACAGTGTTAACAGCTCAACATACTTACCTTACCTTATCACCCTCTTAGTGAGTTAAAAACTTTTTTAAAACAATTTTCGGTTGTCATTGAATTTCGATTTGTACAGGATAATGCAGTTTTACCTTATTATTATTATTATTGTTATTGTTCTGTCACGAAGCATTTCGCTTCGGTGGGGCAATTGCATCGGCTGTATTAGCAAGATACAATTGGGTTTAAACTATTGTTGTTGTTATTATTATTATTATTATTATCGTTATTTTATTATTATTTGACAAATTAGGTGAGCTACTCACTATGTGCAAAAACTGTTGCCCATTCTTGGAAGGCGTGACTCTTATTATTATTTCTCAATATGATTTTACTTATTTGTAATAAATAAACTAAGTAGGTGTTTTGCCAATGATATAAGAGTCGATGCATTTCTTGACTACAGAGTTACGAGAACGTATGAATTTTTCTTTGTACTTACTTGAAGTAAAATTATGCATCAGCCTATTATAATTTAAATGTTTAAAATTTTCTGGGTCTGCATTCTTAAAATTGACACTCATAGCACATACACTGTAAACACACGACCGATTCATTTGAGCGTTAAAACATAATGACCACGGACTGCTACGTGACATGGGATCTATGGAATGGAATTAAATCAGTTTATTTATATTTGTATAAACATAACGCCGAAAAGAGCAGAGAAACATATACTACAATGTGATCTCGAGGATGGGGGCCATCGAAGTATAATAGCCATTATATGCGAGTAAAATACTATACTTTGTCCACGACTATTGAATATTTAATATTTATTTAATTCATTTTCATTTCAATTCTCCAATTTAAGAAAGATTCATATGCCATCACATATGTTTTCGATTTTTCGGGCAACAAGTTTAATGAGGCGATTTCTGCAGCTGCCATTATCTCTCGCGGTGTCCAAGAAATCTCTTTTTCACTATCAGGATCCACTTATTTAATTATATTACTCTCTTTGAATACCTAATATGTAGAATTGTTGTAAGTAACATTGGCGTTTAAATCGCGCAAATTTTGACATTTCAAATCAATAACAGAATTACGCTCTGACACATTGTCATGGATTACTAATAAAATAATACAGTTTGTAGGCACGTAGGTTAATAATTTCAAAAACTATGTTGGGGATTGCTAATAGATGATGCTTTGAAAAATACTTACTAATGTAGTTTTTGAGTGTTCGTTAAAGAACCTCTTCAGCATGTACCATTTGAGTGTTTCCTAGAAAACTTAGAGAGACAACACTTCTCTTTTGGTTGCTGCAATTTTATTTTTAGTAAAAAGTCTGGCTGTCCTCATTATTCACTGCAAAGAATAACAGATGTCGGATAGCATTATCGTTGAGGAAGCACATAACACAATAAGTACATTATGTAATAGTCGTGGACAAAATAAATTTGTTGACCATTAAATGTCGATTGATATAGGATAATGCAGTTTTTATCTCCTTAAGGAGGTAGTTAGAGGTGGAAAGATCAAACTTTGGCAATGTCGACGTGGGATTAGAAAAGTGTTAGCGTTTAGTTCCGTGCCTACTCCGTGAACTCATCAATAACGCTGGAGTAGCTACTACCTTATACGCCCTTCCAACGAACTCAATATGGTGGTTCGTATATATACTTAGTGGGCCAAATGATATGACGGTGAGACGTAAGGGAAACGTCACATGCCACCGTCGACATCGTCGTGTACTAACAGCTTTACCAATTAAAAAAGAAGTCTTTTAAATGTGGATAAAACAGTTAAATGTGAACATTTTTAATTTTATTTCATTTCCTCTAATTTTACGAAAACCTCTTACAGAAATCTCAACATAACTATTCTCTAATAGAAATAATTTATATGGTTATTAGTTTCGTCTACGGTAAATTATGCAGACATTCTTCACAGTAGTGATACATTGCTGAGTATATTAAACTTATGTTTTTCGCGAATAGTAAATAAAACAGACGCCTCATAAATTATTTCCTAGATACATAAAGTATAATGTCTACAATGACATCTTGTGATGGAAAGTTTTCCCTATCTTAAGTAAAATTCATTAATCTTCTCATATACATTTCAGTTTTGTAACAAGCTTTGACGACTTCCTTCCTGGATTTAAAAAAACGACAATAAATTATACGCTATAAAGAATTTACGTAAATATTATTCGAAACCTGCTTTATATTATACAGGGTCCGCCACTTAAAACTCCCCAGACTCATAACTTCCTTATTTTTTAAGCACATCAAATTGTAGATATTTTTAAGGCCTTTAAATATGCATATAGTACACGGTGATTCTTTAAGGCCCCCCTCTGTGCATCTTAATTTCGGCCTTATAAAAAAAAAATTCAATAACTATTTAATTATTTCGAAATGAGTTTTTTCTCAGGAATCCTAAAATTTTATAGAAAAAAAAATTGAAAGTAAAATAAAAAAGTTGTAGATTAAATTTATATTTTCTTAAATGGGACACCCTATACATTTTAAAATATTCTGATTAAGTATTTTTTTCTGAAACCAAAAATATATCACTTATATATTTTATTTTTAACCGTTTTTGAGTTATTACTATTTAAAAATCACATTGTTAAAAAATAATTCATTAATTTTTGTGGGTAGGCAATGACTCAAAACAATAATTTTAATTTGATAATGTGAATCACATTATCAAATTAAAATTATTGTTTTGAGTCATTACCTACCCACAAAAATTAATGAATTATTTTTTACAATGTGATTTTTAAATATTAATAACTCAAAAACAGTTAAAAATAACATATATAAGTGTAACAAAAGTCAAATTAAGGGAGCCAAGTCCGGCCCTGTGCAACAGAATAACCGTATTCCGAGCTTGGTAACATTTTAAGGGTCGGTACTTTAGTAAACTATCGTAAAATACCAGTCATAGATACATCTGTTTTATGTTATTTTAGAATCCAGGAAACGTGCTTTGTTAACTTTACTCTTTATTAGGTAGTCGACGTTAGCCACTTGGAAACAATAAATAACCATCCAAATTATTTTATGTCCAATTCTCTTTTCTTAGTCGAACTTGTCAAATACGAAACCACCGGGGGTTCTAGTTAGATTTTCAAGACTAAAGCAGTTGATAGAGGCTTCCAGGAACATATGTAATAGACCATAAGATAGATAGACCACTTAAGGCAGATTTTTTCCCCCATACAAAAGCAAAGTCAGGAACAAAAGGGGTTTTTTTCATCTGCTTTAGTGGTAATAAAACATGTTCAGAGAGGCCATATGATAAATACCATTGTCCGTTAGGTAATTTCAAATAAGGGGTACCGTTTAAACTACAGAAGGTTTTAATTGGTCGAGCTTTAAAAGTTTACTGCCCACTTTTGAAACGTCTTTTTCTATTAAGATAATATCTTCACTCTTGGTTTAACTTCGGTTCGGTCATCATCTAGGGTATTAGTACTATAGTAAATTCTCATTTTGCGAACCTTTTTCAATTGTAAAGTTTAAGTACATTTGTTTAGTATTTTGCCGGTTTTAATAAGTAGAAAATTAATGTGTTGTAATCGAACTAAGGTTTAGCTAAAGATTTGAAATTGCCGCGGACCATTTTATTTCTTGATATAGAGTAATTATCGTTTGTTAATTTATTTAATCGTGTTTAAGTGTTTGTGATTGTCATCCTCATTTGTTTTCATTTTTTTCTGTAAATATAGTGGTTTAAGTGTTTTGAGAAATCACGTGTTTTATTTGCTTGTTAAGAAATTAAGTTCATTTTACATTCAGTAAAGTTTGTTGGTGAAGTAACCTGGTTGATGGACACCAAAAAGGAGAAAACCACCTAGAAAGCAAAGGGTAAGCACAGTTTTGTTTTCGATGGATATACTATAATATCGACGGAGTTTGCAAAGTGATTGGGCCACTCCGTACTCTGCCAATGGTAATGTCTAATTAAATCATGTAATTAGGGGAATAAAACCCCAGTAATTACATAAGTGATATATTTTTGGTTTCAGAAAAAAATACTTAATAAGAATATTTTAAAATGCATAGGGTGTCCCATTTAAGAAAATATAAATTTAATCTACAATTTTTTTATTTCACGTTCAATTTTTTTTTCTATAAAATTTTTGGATTCCTGAGAAAAAAATCATTTCGAAATGATTAAATAGTTATTGAAATTTTTTTTTATAAGGCCGAAATTAAGATCCTCAGAGGGGGGCCTTAAATAATCACCGTGTACAGGGCGAGTGAAAAAATATTCAAGGAAATTGAGTTTCATTTCGTAATTATTTTTTCATTTTTTTTTTAATTACTCTATATGCATATTTAAAGGCCTTAAAAATATCTATAATTTGATGTGCTTAAAAAATAAGGAAGTTATGAGTCTGGGGAGTTTTAAGTGGCGGACCCTGTATAATATGAAGCAGGTTTCGAAAAATATTTACGTAAATTCTTTATAGCGTATAATTTACTGTCGTTTTTTAAATCCAGGAAGGAAGTCGTCAAAGCTTGTTACGAAACTGAAATGTATATGAGAAGATTAATGAATTTTACTTAAGATAGGGAAAACTTTCCATCACAAGATGTCATTGTAGACATTATACTTTATGTATCTAGGAAATAATTTATGAGGCGTCTGTTTTATTCACTATTCGCGAAAAACATAAGTTTAATATACTCAGCAATGTATCACTACTGTGAAGAATGTGTGCATAATTTACCGTAGACGAAACTAATGTAAGAGATTTTCCTAAAATTAAAGGAAATGAAATGAAATTAAAAATGTTCACATTTAACTGTTTTATTCACATTTAAAAGACTTATTTTTTAATTGATAATGCTGTTAGTACACGACGATGTCGACGGTGGCGTGTGACGTTTCCCTTACATCTCACCGTCATATTATTTGGCCCACCAAGTATATATACGAACCACCATATTGAGTTCGCTGGAAGGGCGTATAAAGTAGTAGCTACTCCAGCGTTATTGATGAGTTCACGGAGTGGCACGGAACTAAACGCTAACACTTTTCTAATCCCACGTCGACATTGCCAAAGTTTGATCCTTCCACCTCCTCCTTAAGGAGATAAGAACTGCATTATTCTATATCAATCGACATTTAATGGTCAACAAATTTATTTTGTCCACGACTATTAAATAATGTACTTATTGTGTTATGTGCTTCCTCAAGGATAATGCTATCCGACATCTGTTATTCTTTGCAGTGAATAATGAGGACAGCCAATTGTCTATGAGAAATGACATTAGTGACTTTTTACTAAAAATAAAATAGCAGCAACCAAAAGAGAAGTGTTGTCTCTCTAAGTTTTCTAGGAAACACTCAAATGGTACATGCTGAAGAGGTTCTTTAACGAACACTCAAAAACTACATTAGTAAGTATTTTTCAAAGCATCATCTATTAGCAATCCCCAACATAGTTTTTGAAATCATTAACCTACGTGCCTACAAACTGTATTATTTTATTAGTAATCCATGACAATGTGTCAGAGCGTAATTCTGTTATTGATTTGAAATGTCAAAATTTGCGCGATTTAAACGCCAATGTTACTTACAACAATTCTACATATTAGGTATTCAAAGAGAGTAATATAATTAAATAAATGGATACTGATAGTGAAAAAGAGATTTCTTGGACACCGCGAGAGATAAAGGCAGCTGCAGAAATCGCCTCATTAAACTTGTTGCCCGAAAAATCGAAAACATATGTGACGGCATATGAATCTTTCTTAAATTGGAGAATTGAAATGAAAATGAATTAAATAAATACTAAATATTCAATAGTCGTGGACAAAGTATAGTATTTTACTCGCATATAATGGCTATTATACTTCGATGGCCCCCATCCTCGAGATCACATTGTAGTATATGTTTCTCTGCTCTTTTCGGCGTTATGTTTATAGAAATATAAATAAACTGATTTATGTCCATTCCATAGATCCCATGTCACGTAGCAGTCCGTGGTCATTATGTTTTAACACTCAAATGAATCGGTCGTGTGTTTACAGTGTATGTGCTATGAGTTTCAATTTTAAGAATGCTGACCCACAAAATTTTAAACATTTAAATTATAATAGGCTGATGCATAATTTTACTTCAAGTAAGTACAAAGAAAAATTCATACGTTCTCGTAACTCTGTAGTCAAGAAATGCATCGACTCTTATATCATTGGCAAAACACCTACTTAGTTTATTTATTACAAATAAGTAAAATCATATTGAGAAATAATAATAAGAGTCACGCCTTCCAAGAATGGGCAACAGTTTTTGCACATAGTGAGTAGCTCACCTAATTTGTCAAATAATAATAAAATAACGATAATAATAATAATAATAATAACAACAATAGTTTAAACCCAATTGTATCTTGCTAATACAGCCGATGCAATTGCCCCACCGAAGCGAAATGCTTCGTGACAGAACAATAACAATAATAATAATAATAATAATAAGGTAAAACTGCATTATCCTGTACAAACCGAAATTCAATGACAACCGAAAATTGTTTTAAAAAAGTTTTTAACTCACTAAGAGGGTGATAAGGTAAGGTAAGTAAGTTGAGCTGTTAACACTGTAGGTATGTTTGATAATATACATGCCAAATAACCGATATCTCCCATATCGATTTACCGAACACCATATATAATATGAAACACATCTGATTTGATTTGATTACATTTGATGCATTTCTTTCAGATTAAGGAACTATGCGACTTAATCATCTTTCATTGCCAAAATTGAATTTATCAAAGCTCTTTCTCTGGGTTTCTAGATCCTCCCATATTATAAATATTACATTACTTTATTTAAAAGTGTGTCGATAATTTAAGAGATATTCCTCTAATATGAATGGAGAATAAGAATATCTCAACCGATATCTTAAATGTTGCAACTTTGAATAAGTAAATTTACGATCTCCATTCAATGCCAATTTAAAATGTCAGTAACCGTAAAAAGTATAAAAATGAAGTTAATTTCCCAGAAGTAATCCTTAAAAAATTAACATTATCGTCTGTTCACCGATTCGGAATGCCTGCTTCTGGTCTCTCTGGAGTTTTTAATAAAAGAGCAAATATATAGAAACTGTATGTTATGATATTACAAAATGCTGGTAGAACATGGTTTCAAAAGCAGTCACGTCGAATTGATTTGAATCTTGATCAATAGTCTCAATTATACAGAGACTTCCTATGTAGAATGTGTTTTACGTAATCTACCTGTATGTTTTAATTTTATCAATAGTGATATAGAATAATATAAAATAGGTGGAATGTATGAATATGTAGGTGGGGATTTAACGTATATGAATATGCACTATTAGGCTACTGGAATTGGCAATGTCATTAAACATTAATTAGTGTAGTAGTTTTCGCAACGTAAAATATTTGTAAATTGAGTAAAAATGAATGTCCAGAAACATAAGAGGTCTAACCCCTGTGCTCGCCTCTCCTACACCTCTTTTAGGAGGTAAAAAAACTGTTTTCCTGGAATAAATATTTTGATAATCATTTCATGGATATATTGCGAAAGAGAAACGTTGTTTTGGATTAAATGTTTTATTAAAATAAGGCGTTTCATTTTGTGATTATTTTATATTACCATCAAAAATTAAAGAAATAAAAATATAAGATTTTTAAATATATCAACTTTTTTCTCTTTTTTGGCTATTTTAAATTAGCGATAATAAATTTAATTTATACATATAAGTAATATGTTACAGTCAAGACAACTATACAACATACATTTAACAGTGTTTTAGTAAAAACATATTTAGTTCCCATTAAAACGTTATGAGAGATGATAGTATAGGAATTATTTATATTTGGTACAAACCGAATGTTTTCAATGGCCTTTTTATTAACTACGAGCAGATTTTTTTTCGTTTTCGATTTCTTTTACTATCATTAAAATAAATATCAAATTAAATAATATTAAAACTTATATTTATAATTAATGACTATATATTGTGTCCCAAATGTATTTCAATCTCCGTTGTTATAAAAGATAGAAAGTAGGACAATGTTTTAGAGCATTTTATTGTATCAATGGTGTTTTCAGATTTGATCTAAGTTTTTTGGTTTATGAAATAATTCGGAAAAACCACAATGGTGCATTTTAACTTGCACATTGTAGTCAATTTTTACAGATATTTACTACTTTTTATATGGACGCTATATTAGATTTTTTATGTATTCGATAATATGTTTAATTCTCCTTATAAGGATCTACTAAAATGAGCAGAAATTGGTTTTGTGGTTAGTTAAAAACAAAAAGTTCTTTAATGGTAGACTAGTGGTTTAATCTACAAACGCCTACAAACAAACTTTATTTCTTGAATGACTCTATCGAAAGTATCAATGGAAAGTATTCGGGGACATTGATTGCCACAAAATGTCGCCAACATTACAGATTACCTTGCCAGGAAGTAGTTTTTGCATTATGATATAAATCCTGAACCATAGCATACTAATACTAATAGAAATAATTTTATTATTTTTTCTTACTTGATTAAGAAACTGACTTTGTCATATTGTAATACATCTTTGAAATTAAAATTAAAAGTACTATCAAACATACAAAAATTCAATCCATATAAAAAGAAAGTTGTAGTTAATATTTCAAACAAAACTATATTTTATTATCCCACTTGATCTATACAGATTTAAAAAAAGGACAATATAATAATTTAAATCAATGAAATACGAGGAGATTTGAAAGACTGTGGTTTTTCATTAATATTTTAAAACCTAAAAAAAATAGACTAAATAATCTAAAAGCGCAATTGAAAAAAGGATTGTCTAAAACTGCCTTCATTTAACCGACTTTCTATATTCCATAATAACGGATATAACAATACATGCAGTCTCATTTTGATACAAATGCCATGTAATAAACTATATACAATAATAAATACAATAACATTAACTAAAATTAATTTATTCTTTGTAAATACATAATTGATATACTCGTACAAAAAAAATGAGCCTATTTAGCAATAAAATTGTTATCAAAAAAAGGTTATGGAAACAGTCATCTAGATAAATTGTTTCCGAACTTTTGGTTAATTACTAAGTGTTACTATGTCTTAAATTTACATTCTGGACAAACATCTTGATTTTTCTCTTGAGAACATAGGATATAGGAAGAATAAGTGATGAAAATATAAACGTTTTCATCAACATTTTAAGCAGTTTGAACGGCAATACCAGATATTTTGGAATGAGCACATATATGCTAGGGGACTATTATTGGTTGCTGATGAGAGAAACTGACTCAAACTTACAGAAACAGAAGAGTAAAGCGATATGTTCTTATTTTATTTTTATTGGTTACACACTGTAAATAAATACGTATTTTAAAAATGTGACGTGATAAATTTTTTTTAGCTTTAAATTAGGATTTAGCGACCCCAAAATCCCCAAAATCAGCCTTCTCGCCACTGGAAGGGAGAAACATGTAAACTTGTATAGTTAATGTTTGAATATTGTCTAAATGTTATTTGTGGCATTATCCTAATTTTTTTCTTCTTCAATTCTTTGGGACTTCCTGCCACATGTATTTTTTCTTTTGAAGCGGTGCTCGGGGAATCTACAACATATCACAATTAACCAGTATGTTACTGGTAAACAACCTCTACGCCTGTGACCTTTACGTCAAAGGATCAGTTAGAGGTTGCTTTTTTCAAATAAACAACACAAATAAGTATAAAAACTTGAAATTAAATATTTCGCCGAGGTTTCGGAACTCTAATGTTTCCTTTTTCAAGGCTTTTTTTGAAAAATGTTTTTTGCTGTGTGTGATAAATACACAGCTCTAAGAATGTTTGTTATATTCAGCATCCATAGATACTATTTACATAGAACTGTTGATATAGTTAATAGTTTTTTTAGTTTTTATACAATGTTAAGTTTGTGAAGTTCTTCTTTTAACATTGGCAACCAAGTTGTACAGACATCTACGGAAAAATTCGACACGCATCTATCCTCATTCAAGAATATTATTTCCCCGAGCATCGCTTAAAAAGAAAAAAATGCATGTGGCAGGAAGTCCCAAAGATTTGAAGAAGAAAAAAATTAATGTTTAACTTTTCTTATCTGTGAGCTAATTTCAGTAGTCTGTATTGAAATATAAAGCAATATTACAATTTATATAAAAAATATATCCATCTTTATGGTATAAACTGCTTGCATCTAGGCTACAGTTCTGTAATATGGATTAGATTACAGACGAGTCGTTGGAGCGCGAAGCATCTCCCTCCTTGTCTTGACCTATCAGATCTATTGTGACCCATGTACACCATTCCGATCCTATGCTTCTAAACCATCCTAAAATATTTCTGTGGATCATCTTTCACATTTCAGGAGATGTTAATTAAAACTACAGTGTTACAACATTTAATGGGGTAGGATTGCCACTTACATAATTCAGGTAAACCCATAAATGTTTACTTCTGGACGGAACCGTAAGTCGCTGCCAAGTAAAATGTTTCAAAGTTAGTTGAAGAGTTGAGAAGAGTTGACAAAAATATGTTAATATATTTTAGAATAGTAAATGAACCCTTTCATGTTGCAGGTACTGAAAGCATATTATTAAAAAATGTATTTAAATAATAATACTTTTCTTAATTCACAAAAAAATATAGATATAAATTTCCGCTAATTGTGAAATACTAAAATTATATTTTCAGAAGAAATGTTCAACTTAAACTAAGGGCACTTTTCCTTAATGACGCCGAGTTGTAATTTTGAGTTCTGGAGAAAATTTAAATTAAACCGAGTCTAAACTTGAAATATTAAAATATCTATATAAGAGTGGAAATACCTCACCCTAAATAGCAGAAATTGAACAAAGATATACAACGCCTTTGAAACTCCTCTGTGCTTTTAGAGAGTAAGTTTCAATATTGTATCAGCATGTGGCACTTTTCTAAAAGGAGGTATTGATTAACTGTTCTGTTAAAATTCAACAACTACAATATGTCATTCTGTTGAACGTTAAACGGAAAGCAATCTATAAATTCGAGTGATACTTTTTCATTGACAGCAAGTTTTAATGTTCCAGCTCTGCCGGATTATTAATCTTTTGTTATTTATGTGTTTTCTATTGATTTATAAACAATATGATAAAAACTATAACCACAATACCAAAGCAGAATTATTAATTTTTTTTTAATTTCCAGATGTTTCCATACGTGTGAAAATATGAAGGAAATTTATAGTCGAGGAAATAAACCTTTTTATCTAGGAGGACATCAACACATATAATAGAAAACCGCTGCCTAAGGAATCACTACTTCCACATCCAGATTCACCATCTAAGTTTCTTTAAAGGAAAACATATTGACTATATTTGAACTCTAGTATTAGGAAAAAATTGGTCATAAAATTTTAATAATATATTTGAGGCATATGTCATAGTAAAATTTGAGACGTTGGCTTCTAGCATATACGCCAGAAATGAAGTTTCTGGACTCTTATTAGCTTGCTTTACTTAGTTTCCCCTATTTAATCAGATCATTGCAATATATACGTGTACCAAATTTCAAATAAATATCTCAATTTTATTACATCTACCATTTTAATAATGGAGTGGAGGTGGTGGAGGTTACAAAATATTATAACAAAGTCTGAGGCATTGGATTCTAGTATATACACCAAATTCCAAATGTCTGTGCCCTCATTAGCTTGCTTTCAACTCTCAACTTTTCACAGGAATTAGTAGCGCAATTTTCCAGATCTCGTCATGATACATAATATGTGTACCAAATTTTAAGACGCGTCTTAAACCGTTCATGAGAAAACCTGCACACAAAGAAATTACAGACAGACCAACCAACGTGACAGAATTTTTTTTTACTCAAATTTAAAATATCAACGTTTTATGACATTCTAAGGCTATATAAAGAAAAAGATTTCTTGAATGTTTTCTTACGATTATTGCACTTCCACTTCCTTTTGTGGATACGGAAGTGCCTATATCCCTAAAGAAAAACCGCTGCCTAAGGAATCACTACTTCCACATCCAGATTTCTCGTCCAAGTCACTTTAAAGGAAGCATTTTGACTATATTTGCACTCCAGTATGTGGGAATTATTGGTCATAGAATTTTAACAATATTTGAAAACCATTAGAAAATAATCTCATGACTTGGTTTCTAGTAATACACCAAATCCCAAGTTTCTGTACTCTTATGCATTATACCAAACTTATAGCATTCTGAGTTGTAAAAGTGTTCAGCCAAGCTACGAAATGCCGTCAACAAGTGAATCTTTTTCATTTACACTGTCGGCATACGGGCAATTACTACGACGTCTGTTATTAATCTGTGCAGCTCCTTTCGTTTAATTTTAATGCAGGTGTACGACGAAGATAGAGACGTACAACACTGTCGAATGTTTGGCTTGCGCTTTTGAAAGAATTGTCTTTCCACCACGGTTTCTGCAGTGACTGAACACCTGCACGTTTAACTTGAAACGCTGTAAAATCCGTTAGAGTTACGAAGAAAATGGACATAAACAATTTTATAAAAAATTAAATTTTCTATAAAAATGTCACTGGTAGCATATGTCCATCTTAAATACTTTTGGCGAGAAGATGGTTGAAAGCAGCGCACTGGACAACCGTAAATTTTGTATTAAACTTTCAATCACTCCCACGCCTAAAGTATTGAAGATAGACATATGCCAACATGACTCTTCTATAGAAAATTTAATTTTCCTTAAAATTATTTATGTCCATTTTTTTCATAACTCTAACGCTATTGGCAGCGTTTCGAGTCAAAACTTTCGGCGTCCAATTTTACTCGTTTTCTTTTTTCACAGTAGCCGGCAATTCAGATAATAAGATTAATAATGTACTATTTTGTTTGCAAGCAAGTGTACTTGCCTGTTGTTCTATAAGATTTAACTAACAAGAATTATTCAATAAGACTTCAGCCAAATCAATTTAATCATCAAGATAATTGGCTTACGTGTCCCCAATTATTTGTAGCATTGGTGGAAAAGCAAAATTCTAATATTTTAAGTTCTTGTCGAATAGACGAACGTGTCATGTCTTGATTAGATCGAGCGCTTCTCTGGTTTACGACTTAAACTGCTATTAGTTTGGTACGGTCTTTACCAGCTGCTTTACTTATTTTTCCCTATTTACTTTTACTTACCCCCACTCCTTCAACGGAATCATGTCAAAATATAATCTAGTCATTATAATACGTACGTGTACAAAATTTCAGGTGAAAATCTCAATTTAATTTTATCATATCTTTTAATAACTGAGTGGGATTGGGGGGATGGAAAATATTATTTAAAAAAATCTGAGGCCATCGCTTCTACCAGCTTGCTTTATTTATTTTCCCCCATTTATCCCTAATTTAACCCCCAACCCTTCAAAGGAATAATCCCAAAATATAATCTAGTTCCTGATGTCAATATAATATATACGTATACCAAATTTCAAGTGAGTGTCTCAATTTGTTTTTATCAATCCCTTTAATAATGAAGTGGGGAGGTGGTAGGACGATGGAAAATATTACAAAAAATTTTGAGGCCTTGACTTCTAGTACATACACCAAATTTCAAGTTTCTGTACTCTTACCAGCTTGCTTTACTTATTTCCCCCTATTTACCTACCAACCCTTCACCGGATATCTTCAAAGAATAATCCAGTTCCAAATCTCGTTATAATATATATGTGTACAATATTTTAAGTCAATATCTTAAACCGTTCCAGAGAAAACGTGTGAAAAAAAAAAAGTTACAGACAGACCGACAGACAGACAGAATTTTTTTTTTGGTCAAATTTAAAATCTCGACGTTCCATGACATTCCAAAAGAAATTTTTGATTTTTTTTTACGATCACTATACTTCCAATCGACTACGTGGATGTGGAAGTAATACACTAAACTATAATGTCATAGATAGGCCACGAGCAGTAGCGTAATATGTCATAAGCCGCCATATTGTAACGATAAAAGATAAATATTCTAAAATTTTAATATTCCCTAAAAACGGGCCAAAGTGTTAAGCTCTCACTTTCACTTTGTAAGCTCTCACTTCTAGAAGAAATTAGCTATTGGGCCAACCCACTGAGGCTAGCGCGTTTAGCTTGCAGGTATCCAGTACCTAACGAAGCAAGTTCAAACCATGTCCACTGCGAAATAATTTTAATTATAAAATTATCCCCAGCAAGTAGCTCGGACTCCACTATCAACTGTAGGGCCTCGTGTCTCTTTAACTAACACAAAATCATTCCGAATTTTCAAAGAGTTACCTCTGTGACTTGAGAAGCGGTTAGGAAAACATTTAATGAAAACATTTGAATTCTCGTCCAGTAACGGGTCTTCATGATTCCTTCTGTAAGGTCTTAGGAATATACAAATTGTTGTTAAGGAACTCCTGATTTCTACTTTTTATTTTGGAAGTAGCTGTCATCCCTTCTGGAGGAGTGGAAGAGGTCATTGGTGGGTGTATTTGTGAATTTTCGGCACATGCACTACCGGGGTTAGGACTGGCCCAAAGCAAAAACTCTCCAAAAGAAAAATTACTAAGAAATTTTGCTCTATAAGGAGCATTCGATACGACGATATCATAAACCACAACATCATGTGAGAAACCTAACAAATGAAGAAGTTAAAGAGGCCATGAAGATGCATACTTTGCACTATGCCATTTTTTGCTTTCATATGCTGTTTGAGTATGGGGACAAGCGTCAGACTGGTCCAGAATCCTTGCTCTACAGAGACGGACAATAGGCATAATATCTGGCTTAACTTATAAGGATGAATGTAGAGACTAGTTTCGTAAACTGAATATACTTACTCTGCCTTCAATATATATCTATGAGTTGCTTTTGTGTGCTAGAATAAGTTTGTACCCTCAAAACAGAGAACGCGATTATCATTACAATACAACACAAAGATTTGTCGACAACACTTTATGTAAAATTGATGGAAAGTCAAGAGTGAACTCAAGTTCTAGCACCCAAATTTCACAACAAATTGCCAGCCAATATAATAGGCCTATCAGATTTAGCATTTAACAAAGAATTAGGACCATGTTACTTATTATCATACAATTACAATGTGCAATGGAAGAAAGTTGACGTCTTTATGAGTGTATTTGTGAGTTTTCGACCCATGCGCAACCGCCATCTTGAAAAAAGGGCTAAGAACGCCTTTTTTAATACCTTGACTGAGGCTACATCAAAAATAAGTACAATGCTTTAACGGTCCTAAAAGTTCTAAATGCTATTGTTTTTTTTCGTAGAACTGATAGTTTTTTATTTGTTACGAGAGAAAGTTTAAAGTGAGTGTGTGGTACATTGTATTTCGCATTTTTCTCGATACGGCTTATTCCTAGCGGAAAATTGTTCGAAACGAAGATTCCAAAGTAGGAGAAAACCTACTGGGTTTCCTTATTTTTTATTCTCGAACAACAGTTTGCAGTACAAGTCATCACAAAGTTGACTGTACGTGTGCGGTAAAAGAGAAATAACTTGGATTAATGGTACGGTAACTGTACAGTGCAACTCGTACAGATTACGACATGATCATAATAGACACGCGGATATAGTAAACACCGCTATAAGGCATGCTTCAAATTACGATTCCATAGTAATCTTAGGAAAGGACATCGATTTTCTCGTGTTACTAACAGGAGTTGTCCAATACAAAAACGCGCCAAAGGAAAGATTCTCCAGAAATTTTACTCTAGATCGAGCATTCGATACGACGATGCCATAAGCGACATCATGTTCCTACACACTTTCGATGGGTGCGACACGAATTCCTCGGTTTTTGGATTTGGAAAATCGAAACTAATCACCATTTTGAAGAACAACGATCATTTTGAAAAATTTCTGAAATTAATTAAAGATGAAAATTTCACCTGAACTTGGCGTTACCGCAGTAGAGATATTCTCTTTTATTATGTACAAAGAAAACGAAGTACAAGAGAAGTTAAATTCGCCACGTTACAAACATTTTGTAGAAACAACAAAATCAAAAATGAACCTTGCATCACTTCCATCGACACCGGATGCAGCTCATCAACACACTCTCAAAATATTGGACTGGATCTGGAAAAATAGTGGGCTAGAACCGAAAACCATCACAGAAAAGCTCTGCATCCGACGATTTTAATATTAATTGCCTGTAAAAGCACAGATTGTCGTTACTGCAAATCTGGAATGAAATACTTCGTTATATGCCCATACTGTAGCTGCAAACCTATGACAATGTTATAGATTTCCCGAAAATCTGTGAGCAGGATGGCATCGATAACAAATCCGACGAAGAGAACGAATAAACACCGATCGATCAACAATGGCAGTGGATTAGGCCGATGGGAGAAACCACATTAAGGAAAACGTACCTAGAACTCTACTTCCATGGTGGTGTGGAGAAGAGCTCTGTAGACATGTACTGACATGCCAGATTTGCGGCGCGCTGTAGTTCAAACCATTGTTCAAAAAGAAAAATTAAAAAAGCGAGGTTGTAAGTTTGTTACCATCATAGGTGATTTGTTAGTAACTAGAACTATCACAAATGATTCACAAATATGAGAAGAAAATAGAATATGAAAATCCTTTTTTGAGGCATAGTATACTTAATGAAATATGCACACTATGGTAACAGCACCAATTGCTTCTATATTGGCAACAACCCATCATAAACACGACTTTTTAAAAGTAATCGTATTAGGCATTAATTGGTTATCTAAAAAATTAAAATAACAATTTCTTAAGTAACCAATTTAAAGCTTTGTAATCAAACGCAGATTAATATTAAAGAAATGTTCAACGCCGTCTCCTAAACAACAAAACAAAATAATATTAAATAACTTGAATTTACGTATTATATAGATATTCTGAGAATCGCGTCAGTAAAATATCAATCCCAAACTTCCTGCGTATGGCATAAACCACCAACATTCAAACTATTCATATTGTCGACTAATTACATTCATATGAATATCATTATGCATCAAGATCGATTGGGCTTTATCACCCGCTAACCACAAAGGGAAATGCCTGGGGTAATTCAGTCCCCATTTCCGCTGGTATGTAACCGCAACACCAGCACTTTCAAACAACTTGGATTTGTGATTTGTGTTAAGTTAAGCCAAAACGGCGACGCGTTCATCATAATCCACCCATGCATGCATGCAATTCTTGAGGAGCACAAGATCGTGATGATTGGTAAAAATCTAAATGTAACTATTTAGTGATTAGTTGGAGACTGAATATAATAAAGTAGATGTAAAAACGGCTGCATAAGGGATAGGAACGATACAATAAACTGATAGGGTATGTCATACGAAACAATACTTAATAAAGTCATAATTTGGGTTAAAATAAAGTATATTTGTTTTTTCTTCCGTGCTATTAGCCATTCGAGGTTAAATCTTGAGCAATTAGGATATGAGGAGTTAAGTTGTAGAGACTAATGCCCAAATGTTTTTAAAATACTAAAGAATTTAACTTTATGCAGCACATATACTACAATGTCTCCTGTACATTGAAGAAAACTGGACACAGCATGAGATAATTTCATTCATGGTCTACCCTCAATAACGATAAATGAAATTTGTTCTTTTTACTGCTCTTAAAAACACGCAGTCGGGTAGGTTATCACGCAATAAAGACTTTTATCTCATTACCTATAGCATCAAAAAACTGAATTATAGAAGTAGATGTGTGAAATGTTTTATACAATTTAATTATTTCCACATCTAGACCAGGGAAATTAGATCAAATTTGCCCGGAATAACTTAACTTTGACATACAGTTCGGATAGAGATGCGGTTTTCGGCATCGTTTTCGGAAAAATATTAGAAAAAAAGTGGACATATAATGAATAAGCCGTTCGAAAAAAATTGCATAGGGGTGCATAAAATGCATCACTTTATATATTGTATTTTATATTTATATATAATATATATGCCATACATATATGACATATTTTAGGAATATATAATATATTTAATATACATGATGATATATTACACATCATGTATATTAAATATATCATATATTCATAAAATTTCATATTATACAGGGTGTTTGGTGCATCGTGTGCCAAATTGAAATGGCCGCCAGAAAGGGTTATCTGCTATCCTTTCAGGCCTCTTAACACTTCCCATGCCCTGCGGGATTTTTCATATCGACCTTTTATCTTTTTAATGAAAAAATCCCAAATTCTACATTTAAATTCAAATTATAAAAAAAAGTATTAGGTGTAGACTGCGGATTTCATTTTTATTTTGATGTGTATTATTGAAGGGTTCTTTTAAATCCAAAATTACTGGCATTAGTCATCTAGTTGTTTTTTTATTCACTCGCAAACTTTCGGAATAGGTAAAATTTAAATTTAAACTTAGACTTTACATGGCTATAAAAAAAAACTCAGACCAACCGGAATCTTCCAACTCCCTCAAAAATTCTCTAGTATATCCTCTTGCTAGTGATGTGCCACATGTCATAAAAATCTTTTAATAACTTCGTGAATTCGCTAAATTAATGAATCGGGTCACATAAGGCTAATATTCAAAATTCCGAATAAATTATTTTTGCTTAAATTATGCATGGGAAACAGGTAAAATCTGTTATCTCACCCTTGCGAAGTAAAATCTATCTTCTATTTCTTTCTGTTCATTGGTTTTCTTGAAATAAAGAAACAATTACATTTTTATCATTTATTAACAAAATTTAAAAATCTTGCTCAACGTGTTGGTCTCTGTTGCGAATGCAGGCCCGACATCTGCTTCGTATTTCGACAGTTGTTGTATGAAGTCGTATTTCCTCCATAATTGTACCGAAAGCCGTTTCTATTCGTTGGACAAGTTCCTCCCTAGTCGCAACCTCCGTCGCGTACACGAGCTCTTTGGCACGTCCCCAGACATAAAAATCCAACGGAGTTAGGTCTGGGGAACGTGGAGGCCATTGAATAGGGCCATCCCGCCTAATCCACGCATTTGGGAACACATTGTCTAGATATTCTCTTACAATCAATCGCCAGTGCGCGGGAAAGCCGTCATTTTGAAAAACTATAGGCATATGCGAAATACGTAAAGCAAGCTGGTAAGAGTACAGAACCTTGAAATTTGGTGCTTGTACTGGAGGCCAAGGCCTCGAAATTTTTTGTAATATTTTTCATCTCCCTCCACACTCTCCACACAATTATTAAAGGGGCTGATAAAACAAAAGTGAGATATTCACTTGAAATTTGGTACAGGTATATATTATAATGACATCTGCAACTACATTATATTTTTGGATTATTCCGCTGAAGAGTTGGGGGTTAATAAGGGTAAGTAGCACAGACACCTGAAATTCGGTATATGTACTAGGAGCCAAAGCCTTACCACCCGTACTCCATTATTAAAGAGGTTGATTAATTAAAATTGAGATATTCACTTGAAAGGTGCACGTATGTATTATAAAGACATCTGGAACTAAATTATATTTTGAGATGATTCCTTTGAAGGGTTGGGGGTTATATGGGGGTAAATGGGGAAAAATAAGTAATCGCTGCCCCCTCCCCCTGCACCAACTCCGCTACATTATTAACGGGAATGGTAACATGAAATTAAGATATTCACTTTAAAGTTAGTACACGTATTTATTGTAATGACATCTAATTGAGATGATTCCGTTGAAGGGGTGGGAGGCTGGAGGTTGTGAATAGGGCAAAATAAGTAGAAGAAGCTAGAAACTTAATTTTTAACGTACCTATATGGTAGCAACCAACGCCTCAAATTTTTCCACGACATCTCTCCCAATGATTAAAATTCTGTGACCAATAATTTTTACATACTACAATGCAAATATAGTTAATAAGTTTCCTTAACAGACTTGGATGAAAAATCTGGATGTGAAAGTAGTGATTTCTGAATCAGCGGTATTTTTATTCGTAGAAAAAAAACTTGATAATAAAAATTAGCGAAGTTAGTACACCCTGTAAATTGTGTTTGCTTTAAAGTGTTGCGCAATGCGGTTGTAAATGGATAAACTGTCGTTCACGCACAGTTTAACTTTTAAGCAAAGAAGTTATGAAAAGAAAAGTCACCCGTGCCTTATGTAAGTGCTCTGCAGTATTCGAAGGAGCCTGCCTTAAAAACCCTCACGTCTAATGGGATATTGTTAATGAAAGTTAATGTATTAATTATAAAAATTTCGACTAGGGGATAAAATAAATTACGCCTGTCACTATATAATAATATAATTTGTAAAATATAACACAGTTTCTATTAAAGGATGTCAACAGGTAGATGAAATTATCATTTTTATTCATCATTTGAGGGTACAGTATTAAGAAAGAAGTAAGCAACAGAAATGTCAGTATATAATTGATAAGTTACCATAGGTATAAGTAAGTTTTATAGAGAAAAATAATAGTAATCATAAATAGACTTTATTGTAGAAGAAATATAAATACAGTCAATATAAAAGTTGAGATTATGAGCCAAAAGAAGAAAAATAAAATAGAAGAGTCACTCATTCTAACCATGTCGAAGTCTAGCTAATAGCTATTCATACTCAACCATGAGAGGGAGCGTGAATTATTCAGAATTTGAAGATTATAAAGAAGATCATAGTATATGTTTCTTTACTATGCGTATTATCAAGTTTTATTATCATGTTACATTACAATATTTTTATTTTCAAAACAAGTGGTAGGTGGACAAAGTAATATATTCACTGCTCATCAGGCTATAATTTTTAAATAATAACAAAATATCTGTTAAGTAATAGTACCCTCACTGTTTATTGAACAGGTAAATTTCATATTTATGTTTTTTATTGATATTAACTAATTTGAATTATAAAGATAAATCGCATTGTATAAAAAGACTCCTTTAAACATAGCTGTCGGGTGATGCGGTTCAGTAAAATTCTTATTTCTAATATATTTCGAATGAATCGTTAATTTTGTGATACATTTATTTTTTATGAGAGAAGGGTTGGATGTTATTGTTAATTGTAAAATAACCGTAAAATATAGCACGGTAAAAAAAGTAAGAAACGGAAATGTCAGTATATAATTGATAAATTGCCATAGGTATAGTTTTATGGAGAAAAATAACGCAGATAATTTTGTTATACAATATCGACGAAATTAGAAATACTGCTTTAGATAAAGTTTAATTATTGTTCTGTCAAAACGTGACGCCTTTCAGAACTAGTCCGAAAAAGAATAAATATTTTTTTTCGACAATCGTAAAAACGGACACATCCAGACTTCGCATCCAAGGCTCTTTAAACGAGAACATCTTGATAGTATATTTTCACTTTCATGTTGAAATAATGACTCACAGAATGTTAATAATATAATATTTGAATACGTCTGCACCAAGGTGGTAATAGGGGTAGCTGATACCAAAATAGTTTTGAGAACTTTTGTTCTCGTACACACTACATCACAATTTTATTTTGTTAACCTGTTGGCGTTGGAGTAGAAGTGGGGTGGCAGATATCATAAAAGAAACTTTGACTTCTTGTACATACACTAAATCAGAATGTTTTAGCTTTTTTTTACTTATTTACCCCTATTTATCACCCAAACCCTTCAACAAAATAAGCTCAAAATATAATCAAGTTCCAAATTGCGTTAGAATACATAGGTATACTAAATCCTATTTTGTTAACCCCTTTAATAATAGAGTGGGGGCGGAGATGGTAGTCGCAGATTTCATAAAATAATCGGGAGCCTTGTTGTCTGGTATATACCAACAAACAAACTGGACTCTACTAGCTTGACAATTGATAAGTACTTACCTCTGTTAACTCCTTTTATCACCCAACACTTCAACGGAGAACTTCAAAATAAATCTAGTCCCAGATCTCGTTCTGATACACGTGTACCAAATTTCAAATTAGTATCTTTATTATACTCTTCGCAAATACAAAATGAAGAGTATATTACATTCGATCGGCACATTTCTAAAACTCTTAATATTGCTCGTAGAGAAAAATTTTTCATATCGCTGTGTTGGTGACCGAATTCAGAAAACTTTCAAAATATCCGTCCGTCCATCCGTTCGTCCGTCCGTCTGTCTGTCTGTCTGTATATCTGTCCGCCACTTTCCTTGTAAGCACGATAACTTAAGAACGAAAGTCCGATTATATTGAAATTTGGGCAATAAGTTAGTGGTTGCTAGAGGAGGAACCCTATTGTTTTTTAACAATATTGATCAATAAATAAAAAAGTTATTAATTATTTAAATAAAAAAAAAAAAATTGTATGTTTTGCAATTAAACAAAAAATGTCTGAAACTAATATTATTTAAAAAAAATAAAACTGCGAAGAGTATCCTCTAGAATATGCAACAATTACATAACAAGTTCAGTAAATCAGCGAAGAGTATAATGGTAAGCTTGTTTTATTTTGTTAGCCCTAATAGTGGAGTTGGGGTGATGCACAGTGGTTCAAAATTCTTAAAAGCTGGCCAAAATTTGAAATTACCAACTTCTCAGAAGTTTCCCGAACAAGTTTTACCATGAGAGAGAAACCTCCAGAGCACACAATACAAAGGGTTTTATGGTGTTAGGTAGGGAAATTTGTCCTGTACAAGTAGAGGAGTTCGGCAGTTCTTATCGTGCTATTGGTGTGTATAGTTCGCTACTTCAAGACAAGTTAACTTTCGCTGTGTCATCAGTGAATTTGAAAGACGTTATCAAAGAAATTTAAGATGGAACATCTTCGTCTGGGTAAGTACAACACAGTATTATATGTTTTTTAAATAACTTATCACTTTTAATTACTCAAACGTGCATTACAATTATTTAATGCCGACGCTTTTAAAATTCACGAGAAATAAAAGTTTCTGTTAAGCTACAAATCGAAACCCGCTATACCTCCCCCCCCCCCTGTGTTTTGACATCAATTGATCAGTCATGGAAGCTAGTATCTGCACACAAAAGAATGGCTTTTAATACGTGCTATTCCGGGAGCTTCGATTTTTTTATACAGCATTGACAATTTAATGAAATCAGATAAGTTACGATTTTGAGGCGTATAGGTTTAAGTAGTGAGTAAAACATATATTTTAAAACAGGGAATTTCCAATTACGCGTTGTTGTGTAATTAAATAATAATAATAACCCTGAAGTAATAATAATAATAATAATAATAATACCATTAAACAATTATTTTATTATTTCCAGCAAAATAAGAAGGAGAGGTATTATTATAACCATTTTAGTAATTAATCAATTGCTTTTTTACAGAAAATAAATCCATCAAACTTCAGAAGAAGCCAAACCTTCAGCGACTTCGATGACACAAACACCACAGAAAAGCACCTCCTAAACCACAACTTCTGATGACTACATCGATTCGGATAGTAGTGATTAGGTAGACAAGTATGTATAATAGGTCTTACTTTATTTATTATTTCTGTACAAATATCTATGATAAATTTAACTTTGAATGCCTTTTATCTCTTTTTATTGCACAATGTTAACAATTTTTTGAATCTGTTTCTAAAAACGTTGATTAAACAATTTTTTAAACTCACATATCACTCCCAAGCATTTAAAATAATTTCTCTCATAAATACTTAAGTGCAATCAACACGTATGCCAAGTTAAAAAAAAAGTGGAGTATTTATATTCTCGACCCTTATAACTATTGCTCAGATCATAATTTTTTTTACATTTACTTTTCTCAGAGAAATTTAGTTTAAAAAATATCTAAGGTTGTTTATAGTTTCAACCCCTATGCCTCACTTCCAGAGACTTTCATTTTTTTAACTATTTTTCCCTTAAAGACCTATGCACACTAAGTAAATTTGCAGAGTTTCAGAATTTTGGCCAGAAATTTTGGATTCTGGACCACTGTGCTATGATAGGAATGACAGATAATAAAATTGTAGATCTTTTCTGCTACACTGGACACCCACAAGGTTAGGTACACGCCCACCACTTTCTTTCTTTTTCGAGATAATAATTTGAAATTAGGGTACAGGCTATATAACACAAAAACATATTTTTTGACATAACCAAAAATCGGTTTAACCGGAAGTATTACCAACATTTTATTTCAAGTAGCATTCGATATATTCTTTGATCTTATTTTACCGAGGTTAGATTTACCTTTATAATGCATTGTCAAAAATTAAAATAGAATCAGAAATAAAGTGTTATGCCTGTTGTTAATTACTCACAAAAATGCCAAATTCCCATTGCATCGCCTCCAAATTAATTAGATTTCCAAGTCCACAGTCATTTATTTTAGGTGAAGAATATGAAGAAACACCTTTCGATTAAATACTGTGTTGGTTTTATATATATTACACAACTAATATTATACGTAAAGTCTAATGAAAACAATTTTGTTAGAAATCTAGATATTCACAGATACAATACAAGAAACAGTACAGAAATAACCATACCTTCTCACAACAGTACATTCTTTGAAAAAAAATCCTAATTATATAGGTATTAAATGTTATAATAAGTTACCTTTTACAATTCATTCAGAACTTAAGAAAATTTAAGGATAAGTTACAAACATTCTTGTTAGAAAAAAAATTATTCTACGGCAGAATATTTGAATTATTAATAGTTTCTCATATTAAATACTTAATTTTATTGTAATATTTACTGATTTATCTTGACTTGTCCCACACTGTGTATTTTGATCTATTGGATAATAAAGCTTAATTTACTTTACTGAAAGCTGCAACTCTGTCCTCTTAAAGTAGCATTTTTATTTGGACCATTATCTCAAAAAGTTATTAAAGTTGTATGTGCTGAAATGCACGTTCACGTTAAAAAAATGTAAAAATACTTAATAAAAAAGTTTTCAAAAGAAATACACATTTGAACACCTAGATATGTTCTACCAATCAGATATGGCTGCTTGAGTTTCTTTCTCCACCTATTTTATTTCATTTAATTAATGCTTACTAATTTATTTATTATTTATTTTCAATTAGATTGGTACACGCACTATTTCTTAATTATATATTACATTAAATTTATATTAAGATTACCCTGTTACTCAGCTATCAGGTTTTCAAAAAATGTATATATCAATAAATTTAAATTGTAATATGCCTTTCCGATTAAAGCAAATAGATATAATAATGATTCGTCATGAGAATTGCAGGGAATATTTTAATTTAATGAATTGTCCTAACAAATAAACAGAGGAATTTGACCATTCTGCTTTCTCATTGTCCCTCTTAAATTAACGAATGTCTATTTATCGAGACAAACAATTAACTTGGAAAGCCTGTCTTAAATTAATCGTTTTCTCGGCGTCAAATAAATATTTACTTTCGTTAGAGCCTTCAGCTACAATTTCCACTATTTTGGATTGTGCTAAATGAGGATCAGGGTATACATACTGCTCATTTTATTTCCCTAGAGTAAAGACAATGTATTTATCCAGATAAACACATTAAAACGGAATAGCCTTTAGTAAAATATTTATACAGAATATATCCAATTTAAGCGGACCCTTTGCGGTTCTTATCATTGTTCAGTTAATATATAGGTTAAATTAACAAAATATTATCAGTCCTTGCGGACGAAAAAGTAACGACAATAATGTTGTATCATTAAGGATATTAAATTAATTACCTAGCTGATAAATAAGGACGAGAAGATTAAAATAGATGATTCCATGATCGAACAAGTTTTTCATCCATTCTTCATCTTTCTTGGCGCTTCTGAGACATATACCGTTAGGGGTATGGGCGTAAACAAACGGTGAAGTGAATCTGGAGACGTTTACTAATAATACTAATATAATAATAAGGTGGGATTTTATGTTCAATAATTTTTTATTTACATATACAATAGGAAGTTTCATTATGAAGGATAAGAATTAAAATATGAAATTTTTGCAGACTTTGCTTATGCCCCGAGTCTCAGTAATGTAAATAATATTATTTGCATTACTACAATATTGTTGTATACATCAAATTTCACGAATATGGGACAATATTTAGAGGTTGCATACTTTAAACAGTTTGATGAAAGTAGGCTAAAAAATAAAGTTTCAATTTTAATTATTTTTATTGGGAAATCAAACAATAACAAACTTTGAATAATGCTCAAATTAGACACTAAGATTGATAGGCAGCATCGTGTGAAATATTTTACATTCATTTACTTTGAAAGATGCAACTTGTTTTGTTCGTTTGGTAACGACTTCTTTATGATGCTCGACCACTTTCAACCAGAATTATTTCTGTTGTTCGTTTCTGTCCGAATCGTTCAACTTTTTTATCAGAGCAATGCCTCATTCACCATCTTAAGAGATTTTACAGAGCTTCTTACTGTATCATTGCAAAGTATGCTTCCACAGCGTGGATCCCAAACAATTCAAGGAATATCTTTGTTTTATTAGTAACAAAATCGCTCAGATGTTCGTCCTTCAAAAACTGTGTCTTTACCATCCAACCGTTTCAATTACTTTTTCTTTGCAGGCTTCTTTTTTAAATTTTCAATCATGTATTTCTTCTCAGCCTAAGTGATACGTTCATCCAATCCTATTTTTGTTTCTGACATATACCAAAGGTGTCTTCTAGCAACTGTGAGAGCACTTTTTTGACATCTGTATCTGGGTGCAAGTGTTCTAGAGCTGTAGTTTATCCAAATATTGGACAGATAAAATGTGCTACTTTTTTCATTTCTTTCAATTTTTCATTTTCTCTCTGTTTAGTGAAAAGGATAATTTTGAGTGCATATATGGCCTTTGCCGTCCATCTTGTCCCATGAATAGCCCCTGGATCACTGAATTGGAAGTTGTTTTCAAACCAACCTCCAAGTTATAGGAGTGATAGTTGTAATAGCTCTTTGTACTCTTGGATGATTTCTGTCTTAAGACTCTTAAGACATTGTGGAGGTAGTCCACTATTTTCTCAAGTTGTTCTTCTAGAAAATCTGTAGCAAAATTTTGCTCATCCGACTTCTTCTCAAGTGAATTCCACTGATTTTGGAACTTTCGAAAAAACTCAAAGCACTTCTAATACTCATTTTTACCTTTAATTATTGCCAAAGAAAAAAAAACAAATGAGGAACACGTTAGTACGATGCACTAAAATTTTAGAAATATCAGCAGTTTGAGTTATGTGATCAAAGTGTGCAATCAGTAAATATTATTCAATTCGGCTAAAATTTTGCATACGGATCTTTTACATAAGTAGAACCAAAGATTCAAGCAAAGTCATATGAAAATCGCTGCTTTAGAAAAAAGAAACACCCTAATATACATTGCAGTTAAAGTTTTCGTTTTAGGCGCTAATGTGAATGTTGCTTCTGAAATGTAGTGTATGCCAAAGGTGCATAGATTATTTCTTCTGTTAATTTAGAAATTCTTTGTAATTTACATTCGAAAGATTAATGCAAGTGAGAGAATATTTGCAAAATAAGTGTTTTTCCGTTGCTAAAAATGCAATTCAAATTAATATTATACTACGTTATTTGCTCCGCTTACACTCGAACATGTGTTAAATCATTGTTATAGATTCCTTCTAATTTAGCCAGTTTACACCGCGAAAGGATCCTACTTTGGGTACAAATTGTAACGAAGCCGGCCGCGAGAGGGCTACTTGCAATAATTACAAAATATGACATTAGCTGCGTTGGAGCTAGGCCAGCGCAAATCATTTCCATTGAAACAGATCTGACACCATAAGTTAAAATCATATCGCAGTATTCATGAGATGAACACTAGGGTGGAGCGAAAATAATGAATTTATTATTTTTTTTTCAATTTCAAAATATAATACCGCAAAAAAGTTGTCTATTACACCACCTAGTATTGTGGTGAAAATTGGTTGAAATCGTTGAACATCTTCTGCCTCCCCAACGACCTTGAATTTTTGCAATATTTAAGAGTTTTTATAATATTATGCAAACTCTAAAACAATTTTCTATTGGAGAGATTTAAATTTAATATTGAAGAAAAGCTACTATATGTACTACTTAGTATTGTAGAAAAAGTTTGTAAAATTACGTCAACACATTCTGCCTCCCCAACAACTTTAAATACTCCCTAATATTACTTAGCAAGAATAAATTTTCGTAGTGTACTTTTGTAGGTCTAAAATATAACTACATATCTATTTTAGACAATATGTACCATACTCAGTTTGTCCTAAATAAGTTTCTCTTCATTAGGTTTCATCAATACTTAACGAAGAAGCATGGGTTGACGACGGTATATTATAGGTATCAGACATTAAAAATACTAGTACAAGTTACACAGAAAACTATAATAAATCTATACTTTAGAGTACTACATAAAATATTTTCTTAAGTTTGTTGCTTCTTCAGTACGTATTCTATTTCGTGTTAAAGCAAGACATTGTCTTCCTGCAATCAACTCGCGCTCTTATGGAACCATCCCTTGCGCCGACACCGCAAACTGCTGCAGAAGTTTATGTGACGAGCGTTACACTTCTTTCAACACACTATGTGTGATAAGGATACTTTCGAAAATTTACTGTAAGTACGTCAGGATTGTTAATAAATTCTTGTAGATCTTCATTGGAAATACGGGATGTAATAGGTGATTCTGTTAGCTCACATTCTTGCCAGTTGATAAGCTGAATGTACTCGTTTGCATCAAAATTCAGAGGAGATATCTTGAACACCCTAACCTTCTTGGAGGATGCAGTTGCAGATAAACTTCTTGCCTTTAGAATACGGTGAAGTCCAAGTTCTCGGATATGGATCCTATCGTCCGATATCATACTGAGAAATATATTTTCGTGGTGGCCGAAGAATCCATTTCGTTGAATTACAGCATCAATGATATCTCTCAAATTCTTGACCAGGTAGCGGGACAACTGAATTGTACGCAACAACCGCATGTGAGCGTATACTTTCATAATATATTCTGTCAGTGTGTTCAAACTTGGTGATGGATTTTTGCTGCAAATATACAGTCGAAGAAAGCGATTGGCCGTTGTGACCCACCTCGAGTGCGCTAGTGTTCCCGGATTCCGATTACAAAGGCTTGTATTACAGTGGCTCCTGGCAATAGCTTGACACATTTCAAACAGATATTTCTGATCCGTACTAAATTCCTTTACAATATCTTCGGGCATTGAGGGCAAATTGCCCTTAGTGGCTTTGAACTCAACTGCCGGCAGCTTCTCAGAATTCTCCAACTGCTTGCCAATAAGTCCTGCAAATCTACGACACCCCGAAGTGTCGCCATCTAAATGGTTAAAGAGATGCCGTAGAGGAGGTTTTCGAAAGTGTTCTTCCAGTAGTCTTATTATACCGCCTTTAATGCCAGTATTCACAACGGTTCCATCATAGCCAACAGCTTCCAGATCTTTAGTTGCAATCGCATTTTCTTCTAACAGCACATTTTTAGGTAGTTCCGACGGTTGCCCGAACACGGAGCAGCACACGGCACATCTTGCTTTCACTTCTGACGGTCCTGGTGATAGGGTATTAACTGCTTTCGCCATTCTTAAACACGTCAATAATCGAAACTATAAACATAGCACGCAGCACGTATTACCAACACGAAACCATTAGATGATACTAATATCTGGCGTAGACTGAAGCAAAACGGTGGACGCACGTCGCAGACTCGCTTAGACAAGTCTAAAATGAATGCTTGCGCAAACACACTTGATCAGTTGGTCACCTAGCTAGATAATTTAAATTTAATGTAACATACATTAACCTTTTAATTATATGAAATACACGTTTTTTTGGTAAATATAAAGACGTTGGGGAGGTCAAAAAATTGTCAGAAGTTAAAGATATTTTACCCAGATAATAAGTAATGTACCAGGTTACTTTTGGGTGGTATTAGATCAAAATACTTTAGCATTTGTTTATGAAAAAACACATTATGGGTCATCAGACATTTAAGTCCGTTGGGGAGGCAGAAAAAATTTTTAGAAATAAAAAATAAAAACATGAAAATACTAACAAATAACGCTGGCAACTTTTGCGCACTATTAGATTTAAAATTTCCAAATTTTGTTTTTTCACTCCACCCTGTTGGCATATTTACCGGTATCGATCTACGAATATAATTTTCAAAACGTAAAAATTAAAACGGAAGTGGGAAAGAAACTGGCCATACGTAAACAACTTCTGATGTTCTGACCGCTTGAATAAGATACGAAGCGGCGTATGCGTAAATACGCGTAAACAATTGAATCATTAAGGATAGCCCAATCCATGATTCGGTAGCGTATCATTACAAATTTTAATGCAAAAAAAATGTACTGAATTATTTCGGATCAGTCTAAAATTTTGCAGGGAGTCTCCCACATAGAAAACTAGCACATTTTATTTTCCGCATGTTGTGGTAAATCACCCTGTATACGAATTATTGAACCCTCAAGGAAAAATAAAGATGTAATATATCTAATTGTTATTTTAAAGGCCCCAAAAATTTTTCACAAAATCTGCAAAGTTTTGTTAGTTGTATGTTACTACGAATAACATAAAAATATTCAGTGCCTCTTACTATATAATTCAAGCAACGGCATGCAGTGTCAACAACACTTCTTGAATCTAGAATTATAATCTTACATACAAATAGCACAAACGAAATGAAATTTAATTTAGCTGAGCTTTGTGACGATATTAGTTTCTCTTCACTTACCGTTTAAGACGTGCACGATGAGCGTCTTGGGGTTTGCATTGGAGGGGTTGCATGTATATTTGCCAGAATCCGAGTCTCTGGCCCTCTGAACCAGCAAATAGCTGACAGTGTTGTCGCCCTTTTCAGTGATAACGCTTACACCACCCCTTGGCGAGTCATAGTTGATTTCCTGAAAATTAGAGAAAATAGAAGTAAAACGAAGGAAGCGCAAGTAAATCAGGAACTTGCCGAGTTTGCGGATTTAATGAGAGTTTAGCTTGTACAGGAAAAGTTAGCTTTCATAACAGATGAGGTAATAATGTAAACAAATTGTATAAAAGTACTCTAACAGAATAAACAGAATAAATGCTTTAAATGAAATGGAAATAGGTATCTTAATATTAAAAACATCAGAACATTTTACATGAACTGAGTGTATTGCATTTTTATTAACGTTTTAAAGCGTTTTCATTGGAGAAGGCAATTCGGTCAGTTAAGTAACAGATAAGAAACCTACCAGTATTATAAGCTGTTAACAATTTTACTTCAGTAAGCATCTTTTATACTGTACAAAACACTTATTTGGCCTTTGGTTGCTTTTTTAGAAATTGATAAATTATTATAATCATCTTATATAACAGCCCAGTCGTCAGGGGTTTTAAGGTGTCACTAAATGCTATATGGCGGAATATTTCAGAATAAGTAGTTTTGTTGATGTAGATTACGATAAAAAAAATTACTACTGTAAGGTGCTGCTGACCCCTAAACAAATCGAATATATTGGCCGAAATTCGGTTCTAGGCCAATGACTCGATAAATAAAAAAAAATGTATCAAAAACTGATAGTACTGGGCGATAGAGGCGGAAATTTTACATCAAAAATGGAATGTAGCGACACATATGTACGATTGTACGGCTCTCGAATTGTAAGCGGTCACGGCCGCGCTGAATTAAATTTGTTGTAAGTTTTGAACTAATTAATGCAATTGAGCTCAACAAAACTTAAATGAAACAAATAAACACGTGACTATTGGATTATCATATTTTCACATATAAAAATGAATGTATGTAGGAATAGCACATATATGAAATCGGAACGTATAGATATTTTCGATGAAATCGGTAAAAGCTCTACCATTTCTACAATTTTTAAGATAAAAATCTGAAACTTTGACATATTACTCTTGAAGTAATGCTAAAAAAGATCAGTTGAGTGAAGAAATCTCAAAAATTTATTTGTGAAGATGTACACTTCCGAAGTTTCAAAATCTTGAAAGAGTAATAAAACTTGATATGTGTAACTTTAATCACCTATTACTTTAGTTTAAATCGCGTTATTAGATTTCTGTAGGTGCGATTTTTAAAGCTTGAAATGTGTACTTCAAGATGTTATAAGGGAATTTACATTAAAAATTAAATTAACTTGTTTTATTTTACGAAAATAAAAAAAAATCTGCTCCAAAATTCGTGAAACTAGGGGTAAAATAAATGATAATAACTTTTATTACAAAAGTTATTTGGCATACGTATACATCGGATCTTTTTATACATTACTTCAAGAGTAATGTGTGATAATTTCAGATTTTTATCGATTCCATCGGAACTCTCTTTATGCTCCGACTTCATATATGTACTATTCTTACGTACATTTAATTTTATATTTGAAAATATGATAATTCAATACACACATGTTTCTCGTTTCATTTAAGGTTTGTTGAGCTCAATTTCATTAATTAGTTCAAACAACAAATTAGGTGTAGCGCGTCTGTGATCGCGCACGCTTCTCGAGCAGTACTTATGTGTCGCCACGTTTCATTCATTTATCACACCATAGCCAGTTTAGGATGTTGTATAAAACAATAATTATTATGTATTAGGTTATGATTTGTTTTTTTATTAGATTTTTATATAAGCTTTGTTACTTAAATATTTTCTAAATGTTATTTGTGGCATTATCTTAATTTTTTTCCTTCTTCAATTCTTTGGGACTTCCTGCCACATGTATGTTTCCTTTTTAAGCGATGCTAAACGTTAAAAAAATGTAAAAAACTTAACAAAAAAGTTTTCAAAACAAATACACATTTAAACACCTAGATATGTTCTACCAATCAGATACGGCTGCCTGAGTTTCTTTCTCCATCTATTTTATTTCATTTAATTAATACTTACTAATTATTATTTATTTTTAATTAGATTGGTATACGCACTATTTCTTAATTATATATTACATTAAATTTATATTAGGATTATCCTGTTACTCAGCTATCAGGTTTTCAAAAAATGTATATATCAATAAATTTGAATTGTAATATGCCTTTTCGATTAAAGCAAATAGATATAATAATGATTCTTCATGAGAATTGCAGGGAATATTTAAATTTAATGAATTGTTCTAACAAATAAACAGAGGTATTTGACCATTCTGCTTTCTCATTGTCCCTCTTAAATTAACGAATGTCTATTTATCGAGACAAACAATTAACTTGGAAAGCCTGTCTTAAATTAATCGTTTTCTCGGCGTCAAATAAATATTTACTTTCGTTAGAGCCTTCAGCTACAATTTCCACTATTTTGGATTGTGCTAAATGAGGATCAGGGTATACATACTGCTCATTTTATTTCCCTAGAGTAAAGACAATGTATTTATCCAGATAAACACATTAAAACGGAATAGCCTTTAGTAAAATATTTATAGAGAATATATCCAATTTAAGCGGACCCTTTGCGGTTCTTATCATTGTTCAGTTAATATATAGGTCAAATTAACAAAATATTATCAGTCCTTGCGGACGAAAAAGTAACGACAATAATTTTGTATCATTAAGGATATTAAATTAATTACCTAGCTGATAAATAAGGACGAGAAGATTAAAATAGATGATTCCATGATCGAAAAAGTTTTTCATCCATTCTTCATCTTTCTTGGCGCTTCTGAGACATATACCGTTAGGGGTATGGGCGTAAACAGACGGTGAAGTGAATCTGGAGACGTTTACTAATAATACTAATATAATAATAAGGTGGGATTTTATGTTCAATCATTTTTTATTTACATATACAATAGGAAGTTTCATTATGAAGGATAAGAATTAAAATATGAAATTTTTGCAGACTTTGCTTATGCCCCGAGTCTCAGTAATGTAAATAATATTATTTGCATTACTACAATATTGTTATATACATCAAATTTCACGGATATGGGACAATATTTAGAGGTTGCATACTTTAAACAGTTTGATGAAAGTAGGCTAAAAAATAAAGTTTCAATTTTAATTATTTTTATTGGGAAATCAAACAATAACAAACTTTGAATAATGCTCAAATTAGACACTAAGATTGATAGGCAGCATCAGCATCATCAGTGATAACGCTTACACCACCCCTTGGCGAGTCATAGTTGATTTCCTGAAAATTAGAGAAAATAGAAGTAAAACGAAGGAAGCGCAAGTAAATCAGGAACATGCCGAGTTTGCGGATTTAATGAGAGTTTAGCTTCTACAGGAAAATTTAGCTTTCATAACAGATGAGGTAATAATGTAAACAAATTATATAAAAGTATTCTAACAGAATAAACAGAATAAATGCTTTAAATGAAATGGAAATATGTATCTTAATATTAAAAACATCAGAACATTTTACATGAACTGAGTGTATTGCATTTTTATTAACGTTTTAAAGCGTTTTCATTGGAGAAGGCAATTCGGTCAGTTAAGTAACAGATAAGAAACCTACCAGTATTATAAGCTGTTAACAATTTTACTTCAGTAAGCATCTTTTATACTGTACAAAACACTTATTTGGCCTTTGGTTGCTTTTTTAGAAATTGATAAATTATTATAATCATCTTATATAACAGCCCAGTCGTCAGGGGTTTTAAGGTGTCACTAAATGCTATATGGCGGAATATTTCAGAATAAGTAGTTTTGTTGATGTAGATTACGATAAAAAAAATTACTACTGTAAGGTGCTGGTGATCCCTAAACAAATCGAATATATTGGCCGAAATTCGGTTCTAGGCCAATGACTCGATAAATAAAAAAAAATGTATCAAAAACTGATAGTACTGGGCGATAGAGGCGGAAATTTTACATCAAAAATGGAATGTAGCGACACATATGTACGGCTCTCGAATTGTATGCGGTCACGGCCGCGCTGCACTAAATTTGTTGTAACTTTTGAACTAATTAATGAAATTGAGCTTAACACAGCTTAAATGAAACAACTAAACAAGTGGCTATTGGATTATCATATTTTCAAATATAAAAATGAATGTATGTAGGAATAGAACATATATGAAATCGGAACGTATAGATATTTTCGATGGAATCGGTAAAAGCTCTACCATTTCTACAATTTTTAAGATAAAAATCTGAAACTTTGACATATTACTCTTGAAGTAATGCTAAAAAAGAACAGTTGAGTGAAGAAATCTCAAAAATTTATTTGTGAAGATGTACACTTCCGAAGTTTCAAAATCTTGAGAGAGTAATAAAATTTGATATATTGTGTAACTTTAATCACCTATTACTTTAGTTTAAATCGCGTTATTAGATTTCTGTAGGTGCGATTTTTAAAGCTTGAAATGTGTACTTTAAGATGTTTTAAGGCGATTTACATTAGAAATTAAATTAACCTGTTTTATTTTACGAAAATAAAAAAATCTTTGCTCCAAAATTCGTGAAACTAGGGGTAAAATAAATGTTAATAACTTTTATTACAAAAGTTATTTGCCATACGTATACATCGGATCTTTTTATACATTACTTCAAGAGTAATGTGTGATAATTTCAGATTTTTATCGATTCCATCGGAACTCTCTTTATACTCCGACTTCATATATGTACTATTCTTATGTACATTTAATTTTATATTTGAAAATATGATAATTCAATAGACACATGTTTCTCGTTTCATTTAAGGTTTGTTGAGCTCAATTTCATTAATTAGTTCAAACAACAAATTAGGTGTAGCGCATCCGTGATGGCGCACGCTTCGCGAGCCGTACTTATATGTCGCCACGTTCTATTCATTTATCACACCATAGCCAGTTTAGGATGTTGTATAAGACAATAATTATTATGTATTAGGTTATGATTTGTTTTTTTATTAGATTTTTATGTAAGCTTTGTTACTTAAATATTGTCTAAATATTATTTGTGACATTATCTTAATTTTTTCCTTCTTCAATTATTTGGGACTTCCTGCCACATGTATGTTTTTTTTTAAGCGGTGCTAGGGGAATCTACAAAATATATCACAATTAACCAGCATGTTACTGGTAAATAACCTCTACGCCTGTGACGTTTACGTCGAAGGATCAGTCAGAGGTTGGTCTTTTTATAAACAACACAAATAAGTATAAAAATTTGAAATTAAATATTTCGCCGGCGTTTCGGAAATCTAATCTGTTTCCTTTTTCAAGGCTTTTTTTGAAAAATCTTTTTTGCTGTGTATAACAAATACACAGCTCTAAGAATATTTGTTATATTCAATATCCATAGATACTTACTATTTACATAGAAATGTTGATATAGTTAACAGTTTTTTAGTTTTTGTACAATGTTAAGTTTGTGAAGTTCTTCTTTTAACATTCGCAGCCAAGTTGTACAGAAATCTACGGAACAATTCGACAAGGAACTATCCTCATTCAATAATATTATCGCGGATTCTTTAATTTTTCTTTTTTTGCTATCTGCCTCTTTTGTTAAAATTTTTGCCGAGTATTTAATTTCAAGTTTTTATACTTCTTATGTTGTTTATTTAAAAAAACCAACCTCTAAATGATTCTTTGACGTAAACGTCACAGGCTTAGAGGTTATTTGCCAGTAACATACTGGTTAATTGTGATATATTTTGTAGATTCCCTAGCATTGCTTAAAAAGAAAACATACATGTGGCAGGAAGTCCCAAAAAGTTAAAGAAGGAAAAAAATATAGCTTTGTTACCTACTTATTTAATTTCATATAAAACAACATTCTGATGAACACTTGTCTTGTCTGAAGCAATATATTTCTTTTTTATTATTCCAATAAACGATTTAGTCAATTTTGTATTTGTTGATTTCCAAGTTTGAATTGAAATGAGTTAATTTGAGTATTAGGTTGACGTGAAGGATATATCCGCAAACCGTACACCCAGCCGTTCAATTTTCTCCGTCTGGAAGTTAAATAGTCAGAAAAAATATCAGTCCTTAAAGGGTTAAATGAAGAGAAACTCTACGATTTTGCTGAAAAATTTCCTTCTTTTTGTAAATAACTGCAAACAATAAAGCTTGAGAGGCGATATATTAATTTGGTTTTTAAAATACTTGTACAATTATTGATAGTTTTTTAAATATAGTTATAGTATAATTTGGACAGTACAAATGGGGGCTTGAACTTATAGTTGCAACGAAATACATTTAAATCTCATATTTCTTCAAAACTTTTGATAAATTCGACTCTCTCAAAATCGGAGCAGGTTGGTAATACTATATATTATTGAAAACTGGTATATATTTTTGGAATTTCTATTATATGGCCAATGACAGCAGGAAAATCCTATATATTTTATTTAAAAAAATTACAATACATTTAATTATTTTGCACGTAACATCGATATTATTCAAGCTGTACTGATAAAAAGAATCGTAACAAAGAGTACTTGAAGCCCTTTAATTTCTATTGTATGTTTTTTTAACATCATACTGACTGTTTCTGACATATTTGAGATTTAAACATTATATACCAACTGATAAACGTTCGTACACCATTCTTAAACTATCATATTTTTAGAACTATTCATCCTACAGAAATAAAGAAAAAACCGCTGCCTAAGGAATCACTACTTCCACATCCAGATTCTTCATCCAAATCACTTTAAAGGAAACATCTTGACTATATTTGCACTCTAGTATGTGGAAATTATTGGTCATAGAATTTTAATATTTGGGGCAGATGTCATAGGAAAGTTTGAGGAGTTGTTTTCTATTATGTACGTTAAAAATGAAGTTTCTTGTTTACCCTACTTATTTTCCAGTATTCACAACATACCACCTCCCACCCCTTAAATGCAGTCATCTCAATGTCACTACAATACATACGTGTACTAACTTTCAAGTGAATGTCTCAATTTGATGTTATCAATCCCATTAATAATGAAGCGGAGGTGGTGGAGTTTGAAAAATATTAGAAAGAAATCTGAGGCCTTGGTTTCTAGTATATACACCGAATCCCAAATTTCTGTACTCTTACCAGCTTGATTTACTTATTTTCCCCTAGTCCTCCTGTTAACCCCAACCCTTCTACGGAATCATCCCAAAATATAACCTAGTTCCAGATGTCGTTATAATACATACGTCTACCAAATTACAAGTGAATATCTCAATTTTATTTTATCAACCCCTCTAATAATGTAGTAAGGGTAGTGGAAGGGTTGAAAAATATTATTAAAAAATCTGATGCCTTAGCTTCTAGGACATACACCGAATTTCAAGTTGCAGTAGGTACTCTTACCAGCTTGCTTTACTTATTTTTCCCTATTTACCTCTACTTACCCCCATTCCTTCAACGCAATCCTTCAACGCAATCAAAATATAGCTTTAGATATAGTTATAATACCTAAATGTACCAAATTTCAAGTGCAAATTTAAATTTAATTTTATCAACTCTTTTAATAAGGGAGTGGGGGTGGTGGGGAGATGGAAAACATGCTTTACTTATTTTCCCCTATTTACCCCTATTTAACCCCCAACCCTTCAACGGAATCATCTCAAAGTATAATCTAGTTACAGATGTCGTTATAATACATACGTGTACCAAATTTCAAATGAATATCTCAATTTTATTTTATCAACCCTTTTAATAAGGGAGTGGGGGTGGTGGGGGTCGAAAAATATTATAAAAAAATCTGACGCTTTGGCTTGTAGTACATACACGGAAATTTCAAGTTTCTGTAGTATTACCAGCTAGCTTTACCTATTTTCCCCTATTTACCCCTATTTAACCCCCAACCCTTCAAAGGAATCATCTCAAAATATAATCTAGTTCCAGATGTCGTTATAATACATATGCGTACTAAATTTCATGCGAATATCTCAATTTCATTTTATCAACCCCTTGAATAATGGAGTAGGGGTGGTGGGGGGCTGAAATACATTATTAAAAATCTGAGGCCTTGGCTTCTAGTACATACACCGAATTTGAAGTTTCTGTGCTCATACCAGCTTGCTTCACTCATTTCCCCCTATCTATCCCTAAATAACCCCCAACCCTTCAACGGAATCATCTCAAAGTATAATCTAGTTCCAGATGTTATAATTCATACGTGTACCAAATTTCAAATGAATATCTCAATTTTATTTTATAAACCATTTTAATAATGAAGTAGGGGTGGTGGGGGTTGAAAAATATTATAAATAATCTGAGACCTTGGCTTCTAGTACATACACCGGATTTCAAGTTTCTGTAGTCTTACCAGCTTGCTTTACTTATTTTCCCCTATTTACCCCTATTTAACCCCCAACCCTTCAACGGAATCATCTCAAAATATAATCTAGTTCCAGATGTCGTTATAATACATACTTGTACCAAATTTCAAATGAATATCTCAATTTTATTTTATCAACCCTTTTCTAATTGGAGTAGGGGTGGTGGGGGTTGAAAAATATTATAAAAAAATCTGACGCTTTGGCTTCTAGTACATACACCGAATTTCAAGTTTCTGTAGTATTACCAGCTTGCTTTACTTATTTTCCCCTATTTACCCCTATTTAACCCCCAACCCTTCAACGGAATCATCTCAAATTATAATCTAGTTCCAGATGTCGTTGTAACACATACGTGTACCAGATTTCAAATGAATATCTCAATTTTATTTTATCAACCCTTTTCATATTGGAGTAGGGGTGGTGGGCGTTGAAAAACATTACAAAAAAAATCTGACGCTTTGGCTTCTAGTACATATACCGAATTTCAAGTTTCTGTACTCTTACAAACTTGTTTTACTTATATTCCCATATTTACCCCAAATTAACCTCCAACCCTTCAACGGAATCGTCTCAAAATATAATCTAATTCCAGACGTCGTTATAATACATACGTGTACGAAATTTCAAATGAATATCTCAACTTTAATTTATCAACCCCATTAATGGGGTAGGGGTGGTGGGGAGTTGAAAAATATTATAAAAAATATGAGGCCTTAATTTCTAGTACATACACCGAATTTCAAGTTTCTGTACTCTTACAAGCTTGCTTTACTTACTTTCCCTATTTACCCCTATTTAACCCCCAACCCTTCACCGGATATCCTCAAAAAACAATCCATTTCCAGATCTCGTTATAATATATACGTGTACAAAATTTCAAATCAATATCTTAAACCGTTCTGGAGAAAACGTGCGGACAAAAAAAGTTACAGACAGACAGACAGACAGACAGACAGACAGACCGACAGACCGACAGACAGAATTTTTTTTTTCGCTCAAATTTAAACTCTCGACGTTTCATGACATTCTAAACCTATTTCACGAATAAAAATTTTTGAAAATTTTTTTGCGATTACTATACTTCCAATCCACTACGGGAAGTAATTAAAACAGTTGTAATTTAATAATCTCATTTTTCGTACCATACTATTTTTTCCATAAATGTAAGACTTTTGAGTTATTTATGATAAACAGCCTCAAGGTACCAATTTTTCAAAGATAAAAACTTAATCTTCAAATCGTTATAACTTGAAATATATAAATTTTCAAGAAAAATTGTAAAACACCTTTTCAATATAATATGATTCTATATTAGATTCGGTGGTTACAATTTTACTTTTTTGCCACTCCCAGGTAAAAAGCGGCAATATATAAAGGGTAAACTCTTTTGCATTTAGTCTTAGAAACTCAATGCAAAAGAATTAATGAAAATCTGATCATTATAACTGGGTTCCGCTATTTTTTACTTTTTGTATATAATTGCACTCGACTAATATATAAATTACTTTCAGTTGAAAAAATTGTTCTTTTGACGGCCCCTATCTCAGACATCTCTGAACGTCCTACGATGTCATCTTGTACAAACGGGTTTCTTGATTAAGAATATATCACTAGTTTTTTCTAGAAGAAAAATCGCTAATAACTTTTTCCATACCCGAATCTGACGACTCTGACTAGCATAAATGGTGTTACGTCTAAAAACTAAATTTAGAATATTTTTACCAAGAAAATTTCGAAATATTCGAATGTCAGATAAGCGAGATATGAGGTTGTCTTAATTGAGTTACACTGTATATTTTACATCTATTAAGAACTTTGGTTTTTTCAAATTATTTACGGGTTTTTGCTGTGTATCTGAGAGAAATTAAAGAATAGTTGTCCTTTTCAAGGTATCCAATTATAATCAACTTTCATAAAACGATATTGCTTGTTTCTCAAGAACACAGGAGCAGATTTTGCAACTTTTTCAACTTTCTCATTATTAAGCCTATATTAGAAATTTTAAATACTATTATCGTTTATCATATCTCAAATCCAGTTTATCGCTTTTGAAATATTTAAATGATTTTGTTAATAGATCAAAACATATATCCAGCAATAGTTAGACTGCTAATTCGTTTTCTCTCACTTCTAAGTAATAGAAGTACGAGATAAAATTCGTAGTGTACGATAACTGCATGTACTCATAAAAGCTCTTAAGGACGAAGTCCAAATTATAAAATACATCCTTTGTCGGAGGTGGAGAAAAAAAACCTTTTACATAGCTAGTAAAGTGTTAATTGTAAAATACCGAAACTGCAGTAGTATATCATACTTATGGTCTTAAAAAAGCTGAACTTTACTCTTAACACAACTTTTGTTTATAATTGTCGTATACTCAATTTTAGATTACGTGAGCGAAAATTAAACTATTAGCATAAATTGAAGAAAATGACCCGTACGTGTTCATAAAGTTATACAAAAGGAAACTCTATAGTATCTGGGTGTTTTACTTTTAAGTTTAACCTAATTTACTATTATCTCTATTATTTCACACCGGAGTACAAAATAATTCCTGTAGAAATCTTTATATACTCTTCGCAAATACAAAACGAAGAGTATAATGCATTCGATTGACACATTTCTAAAACCGGTACCTAATATTGCTCGTAGAGAAAAAAAAATTCATTTCACTGTGTTGGTGATCGAATTCTGAACAACTTTCAAAATGTCCGTCCGTCTGTCTGTCTGTCCGTCATGTTTTTTTTTTGTAAGCACGATAACTTAAGAACGAAAAGTTCGATTGTATTGAAATTTGGACAATAAGTCAGTGTTAAATTGTTGAAGAAAGCTGTTGATTTTGAACAAAATCGGTCAATAAATAAATAAGTTATTAATTTTTTAAATTATTTTTTTTATGTTTTGTAATTAAACAAGAAATGTCTAAAACTAATCCTATTTACAAAAGAAAACTGCGAAGAATATCGTATGGAATGTGCAATAATTATATACAAAGTACAGTAAATCGGCGAAGAGTATTATAATGGTTAGCTTGTTTCTATGTAAAATGCCTATCTAGTGTCACATGCTACCAGTTTTATGTCTATATTTGTTTAAAATTTATGAAGTTAAGTGTAAGGGATTTTCCAGGGGGATCTTCTATATTTCCCTCCAAATAGAGACTTTATTAATATTGTTATTGGATTTATGGTGGGTGAAAATGAGCAGAAATTACTTCCACATCCACGTAGTGGACTATACTTCCAGTATAATAGTAATAAAAAAAAAATTTCAATTTGGTTACGATTACTATACTAGAAGTATAGTCCACTACGTGGATGTGGAAGTAATTTATGCTAATTTCCACCTACCATAAATCCAATAGCAATATTAATAAAGTCTCTATTTGGATGGAAATATAGAAGATCCCATAGAATATCATTTTTTTTCTTGAAATAGGTTTAAAATGTCATGAAACGTCGAGATTTTAAATTTGAGCGAAAACAAATTTCTGACCGTCGGTCTGTCTGTCGGTCTGTCTGTCTGTCTATCTGTCTGTCTGTCTGTCTGTCTGTCTGTCGGTCTGTATGTCAGTCTGTCTGTAGGTCTGTCTGTCTGTCTATCGGTCTGTCTGTCTCTCTGTCGGTCTGTCTGTCTGTCGGTCTGTCTGTAACTTTTTTTTTATCCGCACGTTTTCTCCGGAACGGTTTAAGATATTGACTTCAAATTTTGAACCCGTATATACCATAACGAGATCTGGAACTGAATTGTTTTTTGAACATATCCGGTGAAGGGTTGGGGGGTAAATAGGGGGAAATAAGTGAAGAAAGCTGGTAAGAGTACAGAAACTTGAAATTTGGTGTATGTACTAGAAGCCAAAGCTTCGAAATTTTTTATAATATTGTCCATCCCCCCACCACCATCCCACTCCATTATTAAAGGGGTTGATAAAATAAAATCGAGATATTCACTTGAAATTTGGTATACGTATATATTATAATGAAACTTGAAACTAGATTATATTTTGGGATTATTCCGTTGAAGGGTTGGGGGTTAAATAGGGGTAAATAGGGTAAAATAAGTAAAGCAAGCTGGTAGGAGTACAGAAACTTGATATTCGGTGTATGTACTAGAAGTCAAGGCCTTAAATTCTTTTATAATATTTTTCAACCCCGCACCACCACTACTCCACAATTAAAGGGGTTGATAAAATAAAATCAAAATATTTACTTGAAATTTGGTACACGTATGTATTATAACGACATCTGGAACTAGATTATATTTTGAGTTGATACCGTTGAAGGGTTGGTGGTTAAAGAGGGATGAAAAGGGGAAAATGAGTAAAGCAAGCTGGTAAGATTACAGAAACTTGAAATTCGGTGTATGTGCTAGAAGCCAAGGCCTGAGATTTTTTTATGATATCTTTTAATCCCCCACCACCCCTACTCCATTATTAAAGAGCTTGATAAAATATAATTGAGATATTCACTTAAAATTTGGTACACGTATGTATTATAACGGCACCTGGAACTAGATTATATTTTGAGATGTTTCGGTTGACGGGTTGGTGGTTAAATTAGGGTAAATAGGGGAAAAGAAGTAAAGCAAGTTGGTAAGGGTACAGAAACTTGAAATTCGGTGTATCTACTAGAAGCCAAGGCCTGAGATTTTTTATAATAATTTTCAACCCCCCACTCCATTATTATAGGGTTTGATAAAATAAAGTTGATATTCACTTGAAATTTGGTACACGTATGTATTATAACATCTGAAATTAGATTATATTTTGACATGATTGCATTGAAGGAGTGGGGGGCAAGTAGAGGTAAATAGGCACAAATAAGTTAAGCAAGCTGGTAAGAGTACAGAAACTTGGGATTTGGTGTATGTACTAGAAACCAAGGCCTCAGAGATCTTCCTATTATTTTTAATTCAGTTAAACTAATAGTATTATATGAAGAATAAACTTTTAGAGATCATGACTTTTTAAACCAGAAGAGTAAGTTTCTAAAATATGGCACCAAATGTCAAAACTTAGGGCTGAATTTATTAAATATTCTGTAAAAACATTTTGAAACTAAACAGAATATGTCTCAAATAAAAGTCAATTACCAATAGTTGTATTGCAGAATGGTTGTTTCACAAATAAGGACTAAAATTACCGCCTCAGCTTGCAACAGAGAGATTGACGTGTCAGGTTTAATTCAAATTCACATATCATACCATAAATAAGTTTGATGAATTTAATTTCATATGACGATCAAAGAAGAGACTTTATATCATATTAAAATGTTTATTATTGGCATTTTAACATTTTTTTTTAGTTTAGTACAACAATTTTTGTGAATATGTCAATCTGAAACATTACATTAGGTATGTCTCCAGGTAGTTAAATAATTTAGATTAAGTATACTATTGATCTAAATTATGTATTAAATAGTACTTTATTTTAATCTGGAATAGACATTTTCTGCTACAATTGGATATTAAACTCTTAATTAGATTATGTCAATATATTTGGAAAAATTACAAGCAGTCAATTAATACTAATAAATTGAATGTGAAATTTATTAAGAAAAATAAAGAATTAGAAACACTATACAAATAATATAAAGAACATTTAAAAGGGAATAGTTAAAAAATAGAATTAAAATTAAATTTTAAATGAAAAAAAAACAAGCTAGTGAAAATAGATGAAAATATCAAAGTAGATAAAGCATGTAATCTCAAATCAGTTTGCAATCGATCCTTGAAGAGATAATATGTAAAATTGGAAGAAAATATAACCAACAAATTGATAAAATCAAAGAAGCAAGTGAAATTAAACAAGTGAAAAAAAACTACATTTTGATATGCTTTTTGTCCAATTTGTTGGGATGATTCATTAAATTTTCAGCAGAGGGTCGCAAGATGACTCAGTGCTTTGACATGTTTTATTTTTCTTTTATTTTGCATTGACTAAAGTAAAAGCTCACTACATTTTGAAACAGGGAAAGGGCATCGGTTCTATTTTTATTTAGTAAATGAAAATAAGGAAATGAATGATGATATTTTAAATATAACATTATCACTTATCAATTTGTAATATTTTTTTAAATAATTCTATGCAATACATTTTCGTAAATAACTCGTTTATTTTAAATTTTTGGAAAAAACTCTATTTCAGATTTTTTGTCCAAAAAGGTCCGTGCCTTATACTGGTTATAGAGATCGATCGACGGAATAGTTAATTTTCGATTTTTATTAGGGAACTGTTCGGAATTTGTAGAATTTATCAAAAAAATCAAGTTTTCCAGGATTTGTAGATTCGCTTTTGTTTTCTCAAATTTCTCACAAACGTCAACTAATAGAACTAATCGAGCCCTACAATTGCCATTTTTGAAAATCAAAATCGGACCTTCGGTTCGGGAGTTATTAATTTCTTTGAAAAATCATACTCGGCTCTGGAAAACATACTTGCGGTCAACGGATTCGGACCGCCAGCAATAAGCTTCATTTGTGGCCGGGTGTCTTTGATCCCACCAAGTCTCATCGAAATCGATCAATATTCTGGACAGTTATCGTGCTTCCTAGCCCGATTTCGAGAAAACCAGTTTTTTGCAAAAAAAATCAATTTTCATTTGTTTTTCGACATAGCCTCTGGTATACTTATTTGTAGAACTTTGCCAGCGGCACCATTACTTTTTTGAAACGTCTCGATCCGACTACCCGTTATCGAGTTATTTAATTTCTCCCGAAAAACTCGAAACGTCTATACCGGGTACTTCCTGTTTCCGAACGGAGCCGAGCTTCGGGCGTTAAGGTTTTCTAAAGACCTCCTATTAACCACCCAAGTTTCATCGCAATCCGAAAACGGATTAGGGGGGCTGGGCGTGACAGACAGACAGACAGACAGACAGGCAGACAGATAGACAGACAGACAGACAGACAGACCGACAGACCGACTGGCCGACGGACGGAATTTTCTAAATTCGCTCTCGAATCGATACGACTTTCACATCGATCCGACGTTTTTTTCGGGTTTCGACGGTCCACCGGAAAAATGCTAGACGTATACTACATTTTTTTTCAAAATGTAGTAACAAGGTTAGAAACTTACATTTTTCCAGATATATTGATATCGAAGTTAAATTGTTCATATATTTAAAATATAAAAAGAGATCGTAATACCTTAAGAATTAAAACTTTGTTACGAAGAACATATTGAACCAGGTCCAAGAGAAAGATTATCTGTCAAGTTAATCCAGGTGTTTCGATTTGAAATTGGAGACATTTCAAACGCCAGTGAAATGACAGAAGAAAATTTCTAGAATTTCTTTTGATAACCAGTTAAGGTTATATTCGGTTGTGACCAAACACTAAAGGTAAAGCTTTTACAAACATTTTAAATCTATGGTAAACTCATTTCATTTTCAAATATTTCTCTTTGAATTCAAAGGCAATTTAAATTAGATTATAATTTTTAACTTTGTTTTTGTTATTTATAGTTTCATTTTGATATTTACATTCCAGATTTCTGTTAATAAAATTTATACTTTTTCGTTTAACATTGAGCTTGATTTATTATTCGCTTGCAGTATCCTGATCGTTGAGCATAATTTAATCGACTTTTACCCTGAGTCAACCATATTGACTACAGGTAATCATTATGTTAATAATGTTCTGTGATTTATAATTTTAGTGGATTTTAGACTACATGGCGCCCAACATCAGTTTCTATTATAAATTACAAATTCATTTAGATTTCAAATTTGTTTTAAAATAAAATACACACCACTTAGAAATAGAACAGAATATTTACTATTACTGTGCAAAAAGCTCTTCTGAATGTCTACGAATCTAACCGATGCATACTGTCTCGGTAATGTCCCCTGATAAGTGAAAATCGCAAATAAAACCAGAAGCGCACACTCCTCAAGTTGTTTTATCCAATAATAGTATATGGGACATAATTTTCAATTACAAAAAATGCACAGCTGGCTTAAACTTTGCAGCCCTGTAATAATAGGTAATGTATACTTAATGAAATTGGGGGTAGAGGAAATGGGGATGATATTGTGCTTTTGTATACTTATAATAAATATCTTTTAAATGACGATTTTTGCAAAATAAAATAGTGCTCTAGAGTCAGAAATAAGGTTGCCTTCAGTTTGATTTCTTCTTTATTTTTCTATTATAACATAAATACGAACCGAGATATAGTTATTTCAAAAAACAGAAGAATCGCGTCTTTAACTTAATTTTTTTAGAAAAATGTAGTTACTTCAAAATAACCCGGAGAATTCTCATTTTATCAAAAAATGTTAGTATTTCTGTAGGTTATCAAAATACCTTCAATATGCTTTTTGTTGTTATTACGTCGTATTAATTGAAACACGAAATAGCAAAAAGATAAAAAGATATTTTATAGTTGCAGAATTGAAAAATCGATGATTTGCTATTTAAAAAATGAGTTTAATTATGTGTGTAGTTATTTTTATTAGTCAATTACTTGCAATTAAAAAAATTGTTAAACTTTTATGGAAAATTCCTAATTTGCAAAAATTTATTTAAAAACCATTATTTAAACACATACTTATTTACTTAGATATATTTAATTTAAAAACCACTAAACTTTAAATTAAAGGCAGTTAACCAACTTATGCCAACATTTTTTAAATAATGGACATTGGATACTTTTTAAGTTCTGCTAAGTTATATTGAAAAATGTCCTACTTTTTAAAGAAATTCTGACCATACCAGTTTTTAATCCATTATATCTTGAAAAATATGCATACTATGTAAATAATATTTTAGACGTCGATAAAGCACGGCATTTTTTGCAGAGGGAAATTTCTTCAGAATTTTTTATTCTACAATTTTTCAGTTATTCTCAAAAACGTGACGTCATGTTAATTCGATTACTTATCAATGTATTTAAAAAAAATTTGTTAAAACACATAATTATATAAAATTTTAAGGAAAAAGAATTAGTATATATCAAATATTAATTTAGTTGTCAAGCGTAAAGGATAATATCATTCCAAGTTTGCACTAATATTATCTATTACGTTTGATATAATTAAACTAATGTTTGATATATACCAATTATTTTTTCTGAAAATGTTTACATTTTACATACCTACTTAACCATTTTAACAAATATTTTTTAAACACATTGATAAATAACCTAATAAACATGACGTCACGTTTTTGAGAATAACTGCAAAGTTTTAGAACAAAAAATTATGAAAAAATTTCCTCGTACAAAAAATGCCGTGCTTTATCGATGGTTAAAACATTATTTAGATAGTAGGCATATTTTTCAAGATATAATGGATTTAAAACTGGTATGGTCAAAATGTCCTTAAAGAGTAGGACATTTTTCAAGATAACTTGGCTGAACTTCAAAAGTGTTCAATGTACATTATTCAAATTTTAGTGATAGACTCATAATAATCACGTAATTTTTTCAATTTTCTCTGCTCCTCCGTTTCTGAGATATTCGCGGTTAAAATGAGGGGTCAATACATTTGAATCGTACATTAGTTATTTTAAGGACGTGAAAGTGCGGAAGACATGTTTTAGTGGAACAAAATGAACACCGTTATATAGTAAAATTTGTCAGTTGAACACATATTTTTTATATATTTTCATGATTTTCTAGCATTCTGCACGTTTATTTTAACAACTCTGTCAATAATGGCGGCTGTTAATCTAAATATCTATCTAATCATACAATTCAATTTTACAGACAGAAAATGTAGTAAATATAAAATTACTTAATAATTTGATTTAAAAAATCGGCAGCTACTGGAGGCGGCTGGAACTTCCCCACGGTGAATCTTTGAAGCCGAAAAGAGCACTAAATTAGGTGCCATAATGACACTAAACGTAATGTGATCTCAAGCAAAACCTTTTCAGATCTTTTGGGGCACTAAAGAAACCCTCATGCAAACTTCTGCACTTTTTTGTCAGTTGCACCATATAATATCAACATTGAAGTTTATTATTAGTTGCTCTTCTCTTATGTTTCAGGACATAGGATTGCACTTCACGTATAATGATACGAGGAGAATACTATACTTTGTCTACGATTGTTAAATATCTAATATTTATTTACTTCATTTTCATTTGATTTCCCCAATTTAAGAACGATTCATACGCCATGATAATTTTCTAGTTTACTGAGCAAGTTTACTGAGGCGATTTCTGTAGCATCCCTTACCTCTGGAGGTGTCAAAGGAATCTCGTTTTCACTGCCAACATCCATTTGTTTAATTATATTGCTCTTTTTGAGTAATATGTAAAATTATTGTAAATATCTGGCATTTAAATCGCACAAATTTTGACGTTTCAAATCAATAACAAAATTATGCTTTGACTAAATCGATAACACTGTGTTTTGTAAACAGGGCGCGAGCATTGTATGACTAACATAATCTCAAATATTATATTTTTGTATGTTTACATTAATTTTTAAAGTTTTTATTCAAATTTTTAGATTAGTACCTGTGTAACATTAATGCACTCCCTCGTATAGGATGCATATAATTTTTTTTAAATCATTGAATTTTAAAAGTATACCGAAATCTACAGGTTGGAAATCCAACCCATAATTATCGGTCTACTTTTAACATACCAGCGCCGCGCCGCGGTGGTGAATCCTGAACTCAATAGTTGTTGAATATGAAATCACGTGACGTGACGAAAAGCGATCATGTGCTTCTCATTTGCTTTGTTTTTTAATTTTTTTCACGGAAACCAAATCGAAAGGGTGCGAGTGTGATATATAATTGTAATCGAAATTTTAAGTCCCTTTTAATGGTTTGATGCCGAATTGTAAGTAATTATAAAATAAACAAGTTGTTGTGCCAAAACAGCATAAATCGTAATTCGATCTCAACCAAAGCCTTTTCAGATCTAATGGAGCACTAAAGAAGCTCCCTTGCAAAGTTTTATCCAAATCTATTCAGCAGTTTCACCGCTATCGTGCTAACACACACACACATACACGCAGACATTTTTTAACACTTTTTTGGGTTCCTGGGACCTCAAAACACAAGGATTTGATGTTATCTCAATTTTCAATTTTGGACCAATTTTAGTAACCACCACAATTTTTTTTTGTGGAGGTTAATATGAAAAAGCAGATTTTCTTGTTTACTATGTATTATTTAAGACAGCTTCTCGTATATTCCACGTCATGTTATAGCCATAATATGCATAACTTTTACAAAAAAAAGTAAAGATAATTTAAAAAGTAACTATGAAGAACATTTTTTGAAGTAATCAATACTTATGAGATATTTAATTACAATTACGATACTTCTTCTACGATTAAAAATGCCAACGTAAAAAAATATATCAAAAAGAAAGAAGCTAGAGACAACTTTATTAATTATCTAAATGGATTAACTACATTTTTTTGTAAAAACCAATATTGAAACAGATGTTTTTGACGATTTCTAGACGATTTCAAATATTACCTTATTAAAATTCTATGAACAATTATTTCCACAAACTAGAATGCAAATATACTATTAAAATTCTTTTGTTTAAAAAAACTTGGATGGGAAACCTGGATGTGGAAGTAGTGAGTCGTAAAACAGCGGTTTTTTCTCAACATTGATTCTGCTGGCCCTTATGTGACTTTGTATTGATCATTAATACACGTTTGCAAACATACTAAAAAGCGGGCTGGCTAGCTTCGTCTACATTGCCACTACTTCCACCAAACCTAAGTTGAAATTTCCTTTACGTCACTATCACTAGCACTATGTATACATACTTTTATTATTTTCAATTAAAATATATTTATGTGCACCTTGCGTTTCCACAAAAATGTTTTTTCACGTATTGTGCAGAAAGAGTACTGACTATACCTTTGAAAAGGATGGATCCTGGTATTTGTAACGATTAATGATACACGCAGTTCTATCTAAAGCATATCGAAAATGCCTACATTATTTTCTGTAACATGAAGTAATCATCTCAAATGCTAAATGTAAAGGCACGTGTCAACGCAAAGGTTCGGATCAGAGAACCTTTTTAAACTATTTTAGTAGGTGTCTCAAAAATGTGCAGAGGTGAAAATAATCTTTTGATTTAAGAGCAAACAGATACATTCTTAATAGGGAATAAATAATATCATGTGAAGGAGATAACAACTTTGTAGCTTTGTTTTATTTATGAGACTTTTTATTTATTGTGACAAAGGTGGAAAATTTATTTATTTGTATCTACTTAAAGTAGTGGCCTAAACGAGATTCTACCTAAGCATCTTGTAATTTTACAAAGCTTATGTTTTTCCTTGAGGCAGTAGTACATTTTTGGGTAATATTTATTTCTTTCCACGATGCCTAGGTAGGCAAAATATCCATCACGGTTGCTATTCAGTATTTCTCTATTAGTAAAAGCTTGTTCAATAATTTAGTCGCATTGTTAATGACTTGCTTTTTAAAGTATTTTCACGTGAACTAGGCAAAACAGTTATAAACTTGGAATCTGTTTACGAACAGTGTTTGTTTAATGAAAACATTAGCTGCGTTATTTGAGCACTTTGCTGTTAAAACAATTCACATAAACCTCCTATTTAAATTAAACTTTCAACATTATTTTCCATCGTACATCCTTGTACTCGAGGCTGTATCACCGTATGTAAATATTAACATGAAAACACATATTATTCGATTATTATATAACAATTAATTACAAATGAGCAACAGATCACCCACTCGTCAATTAATAAACGATGTATGAAAATTGGCTTTAATTCGAAATTAATAGGTGCTCATTACATTCTCAGCATTTAACTATATATGGCGCAATTGAAGCGTTCATATTATATGGAGTTTCCTCTTAATGAAATAACTTTTGAATTAAATGTTTTTAAATTCATAGAATAGTTAGCAAATAATTTGAGGAACATTATAACAACGGCGTATAATGTGTACAACCTAATCAAACATTGTCACAACAGTTACATATACAATTTTACTTCATTTAACCATTAGCAAATCTGCCTTTGGCACGGCCAAGATATTTGGTATTTAGTGTTCACTATTTTGTTCATCTTTTCTACCATGCTTGTTTGAGAATAATATGCTCCGATATAAGTATATATTTTTTTATTATTTTTTTTTTAATGGTCTTATTTATATTAACGTCCTGACGGAGTACAGCTATTGCACTCAATCAGAACACATACACTGTAACATGCGGAATGCTCAATAGCATCCTTCGTTACACTGTTAATATTTATTAGAGAAATTATAAGTTACCGGAAATATTATTCCCACAAATTTTAGTACCAATAGAGTGCTCCTTATACTATGATGAACATGTCATCTGTCAGCAGTTAATGCTCGCGAATACTAGATGGCGCACCAGGAATAATACTTCAACTAAATAACGCCGGGTGAAACTCTTTCTCGTTGAACCATTGAACTAATTTGACGTATTTATAATTTTGTTTGACCTGTAATGAGGATGTTAGAATTTGAAAAACCTCGTGATGATCACATGAGGTAAGGTTTTAATTATTATACCCGTAAATACCATCTAACATTTGAAATATTGTTTTAGGTTTTTCTTATATTCTTATAAATTAAGAATTAGTTTCTTAATAACAAAACTTATTCACGTCTAATGATTTTAACGTAGAAGTATTTCAACGTTACATTAATTGCATTGAGCAAGATTTGAGATTGTGTACATTCAAATTGCGATACTAACTACGTTTTCCACTAAGCAAGCAATATTCATATGAAGTCAACCTTTCTATACTACATTTTGAATTGGGATATACGAAAATATTCTGAGCGATGAGATTTTCTTCATTTTGTCTTGGCGACAAATCCTGTACGAATGTTTCTACGATTTCATAACCTCAAAAAAGGATTAAGGCAGCCACATGTGAAACATAACCTTTAAATCCGTAATCATCGGAGAACAGGATCATATTTAGGGAATTTCCTTAATCAGGATAACAAAATAAAAGATAAGTACTTTTGATTACTACATGTAAAAGGGATTATTTTCACATGATTGTAGTTTTGGGTCGTAAAAGCCGAGTGTCTAAATTTAAGATATGAAATTCAAGCTAAATCAATTATAATTTTTTGTTAGATTATATTTTAAATACGCTGTTATAATTAATTATTAATCCGTTGTCGTACATTAATTCATAGTTACTTATATCTTAAATTCATTGTCGCACATATTTCATTATCGTATTGTTTCATTGTTACTTTTATCGTGATTCCTTACTGTAAATATTTTATCGTAGTATGGTAATGCATTTCTGTTGGTAACATAGTAAGTCGTGGTTCATTTCTATGGTAACGAGAGTGTTTAAAGTTTATGAATTTTGAGATAATGTTACGAGACATATTTGTTGTAATATAGTATTTTGTCTTGCGTAAAGGATCTCAAGTTCCTAATTTTGTTGTAATATATGATTTTTAATATTGAGGTAAATTTACGAGACTTATCTTTTGTAATATAGTTATTTTGTCCCTCGTAAAGAATCTCAAGTTTACCTAGTTTTGTTGTAATATATGAATTTTAATATTGAGGTAAATTTACGAGACTTATCTTTTGTAATATAGTTATTTTGTCCCTCGTAAAGAATCTCAAGTTTACCTACTTTTGTTGTAATATATGAATTTTAGTATTGAGGTAAAGTTATGAGACGTATCTTTTGTAATATATTTTTGGTTCTCGTGCACGCCTCAAATTTGCCTTGCCGTTGAGCAATTTGTAATATAGTGTATCTTGTAATATAGTATATTTTGTAATATAGTTTCTTTTGTATATAATTCTGTCTGGTACTTTGCTATACAGTATCGTTGATGCTATGATAGCTCTTTTTTTTGTAATATAATATTTTTGTAATATAGTACTATTGTATATATGTAACTTTTGTCTTTTGTTTATCTTTTTCTTTAATTTTCCTAGATTACACTAAGTAATCAATGGCGCCCAAGCCTTGAACTCAACGCCCTTTTTGCTCTCCGTATCTTTACTGTGCTAGCCAGGTGAAACCAGTGACGCTAACCACGTCGCTCGTAGGGTGGCCCACACTTGAACAACTTGGGCAAACTAAAACCTTCTTAAACAACGCCACAACACATAGAAATTAACACCCTAGTCGTTCCCTGCGATATTGCCGTCTACAGCCCTTGAGAGTCAAACTCAGGAGAGATAACAGCGATGAGACAAGTTTTGTCATTCAACAGCGATCTGGCTACTGCTACAGTATCGGTAACACGCTAAAAACGCCACTAGATATTCATACAATGGTCAGAACTCGAACCCGGGATTCCGTGGTCGTAAACCAAACACCTTTTTCTACTCTACTCTCAATCTCACGATCTTGCTCGTCGTTATCAGAAACTCACTAATGCCGAATTCCAATAAGACAGTGTACTTGGTGTTCATGTAATAAAAACTTAAAATCTCCCTTTTTAACGTACCAATTATTATTACAGTCTTAACTTTGTTCTCGGATGTAATGAAGAGTTAATTAATCTGGAGGAAGATAGGCTTTCCATTTATAATAATTAATCATGTGGCTTCAGTCAGTTTACTTAATAATCTAAATCAAACATGATTGACTTGGAAACAAAAAAAGCTCAATTTTAAACGAATTTAATTCAGGAATAATTCAATTAACAATAACACTTGTGAATTCCGCCGGAAATTTTAAAAAAATCTTGTTTTTCATATATGAAATAATATTAGAAATAAAGGCATTTATTATTACTATTATTATAACTAAGCCGCAATTTACTCAATAATCGTCATAACCAACTTATGTTTAAAAGGCAGATGTTATGGAAATTTAATCCAACTGAAAATGTACTTTGCTATTATTGATATGATTTTAGAAAATATTAGAAATTGGCTATCGATCAAGTCTCGTTAAAGTTAAAATAAGCACATATAAGCACTTATTGTGCTTATTTTTACATTAGGAGTGTTAAATTAATTTGAAATTGGACGATTTTTTATTTCCAAGTCAGTTATTTTCTATTTAGATTGTAAAGTAAATTGACTGACGTTACGTGATTAGTTCTAAATGGAAAGCCTGTCTTCCTTCAGCTTAATTAACTCTTCATTACGCGAATTTCTGATAATAACGAATAAAATTATGAAATTGTTAAAACTTTGCCTAATATATTTGTTTGGAAAATTATGTTCATTTTTCTTCATAAGAACAAACGCCACTGGTGGAGTTTGAAATATTTTATTGTGACACAATCTTTTGATGGCTAAGTACCTTAAACCTTAAATATAAAAATACCGCAATATTAATAAGGATGCTGATATGGAAGTCATAAAAAGTGAGGCCACTGTATACACATTATACACGTGATAAAATAAGGTTTTCAACCTGAACAGTTCAGTTTATAAATTATTCTTCCCATGTGAGTAGGTATGTATGTTATATTTGTTATTTTCAATTGGACTTTTTTTTAAATATTTATTTGTTACATAGAGTCATCGATGACTCTTAAATGAAAAATAAAGTTATAAATTTAAACGTTTAATATGATTGTGAGTATAATACTGCCTACAAAAGCGTCTGCTGGTCATATTTATAACATTAGGAAAGCAGTGTCCGCTAGACGGAGAACAAAGGAAATGCAAATGTGCAATTTGGCATAAACTATGAGAACGGATACAAAACAATAGATGAAACTTGATATGTAAGATAAGCAATTACCAAGAGAAGTCGTTATCAACTTATGTAATTTGATACTACTGAGAAGCTTACTCATAACTCAGTGTCGCACTGTTATTTTTTAATATATCAACTTCCCCTTAATAAAATAGTTGATTGTTATACAACAACTTTTGAATAAAATGAATATTGAATACAATATAAAAAGTAATAAAACAAAATGAATATAACGCAAAGATAATAATAAAATATTGAATGAATAAAATAATAAGCACAAAATAGAAAGAATAAAAGTTTAAGTCAATAAACAAAAAATTTGTGATTCACTATGGAAAGTCTATGATAACTCGATATCTTCTTCTAGGGGTTTGATACCGGGTCGCTTTCTTGGAGGAATTAAACTGGGGAATTCCATGACCTTCTTGCTTCGTCCTGGAGGAGGTGAAGGAGAATCGCCTGTAGAGGGTTCAATTTTCAGTAGACGTCTCTTCCTTCTACATTTACAAAACACGTAAAACAGAATTATAGAAATGATAAAGGTGATTGTGAAATATGTGCACCATGACATATGTTTGGTCACGAAAGGTTCATTAATAAGATCGTCCAGATCTTTGGAATATTGTTCCAATTTATTTTTTGCAATATTTAGGTTGTTTAGTTTTAATGGTTTTAGTTTGGGTAGTTGAATTTTGTCGGGCATCTGGTTACAACATTCGGACGGAATTTATACAGGATGGGAGTTGTCTTTAATTTCGGAGAGGTCCTGGCTTGTATTCTGGTGATACCTGCGAAGGCGTAACATCCAGGTTGTAATTTTACAACCGAATTTTTATTAATCAGTTCCGTTGCTGGTTCTCTCTTCGGGCAGCTAATAGTAATATGCAGAGGTTCGGAATTTATTATGAGCCACGTGTTCTCTTCGAGTTCTTGAACATTGTACGCTTGACTAATAATAAAGGAGGTTTGGCAATTTTAGGGAAGTTACATTGGTTGTTTCAGAATCCTAGCTTCACATATGGCATTCTGATCAATAGGGTATGCAAACAGGTTCGAGCATAGCTTGGTTCCAAAATATAGGGGTTTGCATTCTTTTAGATTCGTTATTGGTTTAAAAATCGAAATTCCTGCACCAGAATCTATAAGAATTTTAAATTTATTTGTGATGTCTTTGATATAATAGAGATTATTCGAATTTACGGTTAACAAAGCGTGTGAAAGTGTTTCTATATGAACTTCTGATCTGGGAAGTTCAGAAACGGGTCGAAATTGTCGTTGAGGTTCATATTTTGAATTTGGTGAGAAATTTGGTCCAATTCGCAATTCATTGTTGGAGTATTCGTGAGATACTCCGGACTTTTGTAAAAATCCTGAGGATTAGCAGTATAATCCTCCTGCGGCAAGTGAGAATTAGCAGTATAATTCTCTTGCGGCGTTTGAGAATTAGCAGCATAATTCTCGTACTGTTCCCCTTGAAAATTAGGTGTATAATTTTCATTATCTTCTAAATTGAAATTATCGTATATTTCATTTACATTTTGATATTCAGCAGAATAATCTTCATACTGGTTGAAATTGTATTGGTCATTATAAGGTTCATAATTTAAATGATGAGTCTTTTGTTGATTGAAACTGTTAAAATTTGGATTTGGTTGTATCGCTGATGGTCTCTGTTGAATAAAATTAGGATTCGGTCTAATTGCTGAGGCCCTATTTTGTTGTGCTTGGCTAACTTGATTATTTTGCGGATAAGTTCTAGTATTGAATTGGATAGTTTGTTGTGCAAAATTTTTAAAACCTAAATTACCTTGGAAATTTGGTCTTTGAACATTTTGCAAAGTTGGTGGCAAAAATTGTTGTTGTTGCCTTGTGCGACATTCGTTTATTACATGTCCGTTTCGTTTGCAAAGTGAACAAAATTTTTGTTGAAAGTTTTGGACCGGTCTTTTTTGTTGAGGAGGCACTGGATTTCTAACATTATTATTGTTTTTTGAAAATTTCTGTGTTTCAAAGTAGGAGAGTTGCAATTCTCTTCTAATCCTATTAATTGCTTGCAACATACATGTTGGGTTTCCAGCACGTATTGTTTGTCCTAATTTTTACTCTAAACCCGTCAACAAAGTGTTCAGGGTCATAGTTTCTATTAAATCTGACTGCGATTGTTTCTGCTCACCAGATAAACGTTGTTTTTGTATGGCAGCGTGCATTTTTGCATTATGCGTCTGTAGACGCGCAACAAAAGTTAGTGCCGCTTCACCCGGCATTTAAGCACAATTTCACCACTAATTACCCCCTAACCATTCAACAGTATAGGCTCAAAATAATCTGTAGCTCCAGATCTCGTTATAATACATGCATGTACCTATCAAGTTAATATCATAATATTATTTTGTTCACCCCGTTAAGTGGTGGAAGTGGGGAGCGGTGGGGTAGCATATGTCGTAAAAAAAAATTGACAGACCTACGCATCGACCAACGGACAGACATTTATTTTCGCTCAAATTTAACATCTTGACGTTTAATGACATTTTAAACTTCTTCCATGGAAAATAATTCATCATTTTTTTACGATTACTTCCACTCCGCTAAGTGGATATGGACGTAAAATAAGGATACATTAAATAACTACTACTTCTGATTGCAATGAGCCTCAGCAGAAAAAAAATGTATTGTGTAGTATGCCAAACAAGTTAAATTTTTCTCTCCTCGTGCAAGTTAATTGAATGCATTTACACAAGTTGAAAGGAGAGTCATCTATCACAACTTATTGCAAAAAAATGTGTGCGAAAAGCAAAATAGCTAAATGTATGAAATAATTTAAAATATGTATACTTAGTGCAATAAACTGTTAAACAGTTTTCTTGAAGGATGCATTATTATAATAAGCGGATTTAAATGGGCTCTTAAAAAAAACTATTAGCTGTGGTTTATTTGATATATTCTTATGGTAATAATATACATGAGAGTATGAAGAAGAATTTTTATATATTTAAGGAAATTTTTAAATATATTTGCAAAAGTTCCAAAATACTCTTAAAAAGTAAGTTATATGCAATCATATGATAAAACATTAGGTAGAATCCCATATTAATTATCAACCAAGCAGTTGAACAACTGAATGGTTTTGTTGGGGTAAATGTGCCAGAAGGGCATGAGATTGGATTTATTCAGATTAAAACATGTATATCCATTTGACAGGTTAACATTAACTAACATCAAAATGTGTCAGATGTGTCTCCATTTATATCGATTCTAAATGGAAATAAAGTATTATCAGTTCACGTGAGTCTGGTAAAGGTATGTGTTTGGTTGTAATGAAATAATTTTTGTAGGTTAAATCAAACCTGGATGATAGCTGAAGGAAGAAATGTTTTAATGTATTTGCTAGACCATACCATTTTTCACAAAATATTAACGTAAATAAAACAGAGATATTGATAAAGGTTTATGCTATTTGTAATTTTATATGTAATATTTGAGTCGTATTAATACGCCTTAGGTTGATTATTTTATAACTTGGAGTAATTACAATCAAACGCAATAAAATCATTGTTCACATGAACTAGAAGAAGAATGAAATCGAGATATATTAATAATATTATTATATGATTATAATATGAATCAATCTTGGTGTTTATTCCTTCATAGAAGAAGGTCTTGAGACAATGCATTTAAATAAAAAAAATATAACTTAAAAGTTAACCGTAGCCTTCTTGGCGAATACACTGCTAAAAATCCAAAGCCCAATTATAGTAAAAGAAGTGCTCTAATTGTAAGTAAACATTTCTTCACCTTCAATTAAGCGTAAATTACGCTTTAAAATATTTACTACAATACAAGCTACATCATAACGGTATCGTCAATAATATCTCCCAGAAACCTTAATAGGATATCATACGACATTGTTATATATACAAATAGATGGAAACTCCGAAACAATATATTTTTTATTTTACATGCCCGAAGAAAATGTGGAAAAGGCATTTCCACTTGACGTGCAATCATCCATCTTTAGGATAGAAGCCGTAGAAACATGTCAAGCCTTAGATTGGATAAGACAGAAAAAATATCACAGAGCATTTACATCCAGTTATTCGATTATGAGATTAAAACGTACAATCAAGATTTATGTTATATACATTTTGTATAGTCAAAAAATTAATAGTCAATATTTTTGGATGATAAAACGCCCTCTTTTTCTAATTGTTCTCAAATCAATCAAGCTATTTATCGGTACAATATTTTAAAATGCGATAAATCTCATCTCATCTCTTATTTAGAGTCTTCTTAGTAAGGTTGCAGGAGCGAACAATAAAGGTATGATATTGACATCCTCTTTTTGCAGGAGGCGGAAATAACAAATTTTAGTTTTATACCAGGGTACACACCAATCGTGAATGTAAATGAACATAAGAGGGGCACCGCCATTTTGATAAAAGATAATATCCTGTTTAGTGACGTGGTGCTATTAGACTCATCAATGGGTATTTCTATTAAGATAAACGATATAAGATATATTAATATACATGCCCCAAGTGGCTCGCAAAATCTTAATGACAGAGAATATTTTTATAGTAATGATATTGCAATACTTTTTAAAACCAGTGAGAATATAGTTCTTGGGGGTAACTTTAATTATACACTTAAAGATTCAGACTGCACAAATCCTAAAAACTATAATAAAAGTAAAGAACTACAGAAAATTGTGTCGGCCCTTCAGTTGACAGCTATCTGGTCCTACATGAATAATGCAGCTGCAGGGTTTACATATTTTCACAACAGCACGGCTAGTAGATTAGACAGATTCTATGTAAATGAGAATTTGAAAAATAAAATGGGTGTATGTTACTTACACCCGGCTCCATTTTCAGATCATAGGGCTATTATTATTAATATCAAAATGACAATGGTGAGTAAAAATGTTTTCAGACAAAGGGGGTTGTGTAAACTAAACAATATTATTCTGGTGGATGAGGCGGGAAAAGACTTGTTCAAAATAAATCGGGCCAACTGAATAAAAACTAAAAGCAAATATAGTAGCATAGTAGAGTGGTGGTGCTTATATGCTAAACCAAAAATTCAGTCTTTTTTGAAATGGCAATCTAGTGTGATAAATAAAAACAAATAGAAAAAAATTTAATTTATATGATGTGTTTGAGGGACTTCGGTAAATTGTGAAATAAGAAGATATAGGGCGATAATTTTAAGAGAACAAAAGCAATTAATGGAGGGTTTGATAATAAGAGTGAAAAATTATGGACAGATTGAAAACGAAAATATTTCGATATTTCATGTAATAAGAAAGAAAATCTGGCAGGTTTAAAACGATAAAAAAAAATCAACACAACGATCACATATACGAGGGCAACGAAGAAATAAAGCCGGTTTTTGTAGAATTTTTTATTGAAATGTATTCTGAACAAAACTTAGAGGACATGAATAATATCCCTAATATTTTTGATAAACAAATATCCAACGAAACAAAAGTTGGTCTGACCGCACAATATACAGAAGAAGTAATAGCAATCGTGATAAAAAAAATATGGCAAAAAACAAATCTCCGGGTCCTGACGGATTAACTCCGGAATTTTATCAAGTTTTCTGGGACTTAATAAAAAATTAAATAATTTTAATAATAAATGAAATTAATACTGGGGCCAACATCCCAAACATTTAAAAAAAAGGTTTAATAGTACTTGCTCCGAAAATAGCAAAACCGATAACTACTAATGACTTTCGGCCGATATCACTCTTAAACGTTGATTACAAACTTTTCACAAAATGCCTTAAGGAAAGAGTGAGTCATATTTTAAACGAGATTATATCACCAGAACAGACTTGCCTCTCTAAAAACAAAAACATCTTTACAACTTTAACGGCATTACGCGAGTCAGTAGTCTCAGCTAATTATGAGAAACAAAATAAGTTATTAATTAGTGTTGATTTTGATCATGCGTTTGACAGAATGCAGCATAAATATCTCTGGACAGTACTTAGAAATTTAAATTTCAGTAACACATTTATTAACAATTTACAAAATTTATATAGCGGAGCCATGTCAATCCTTAAATTAACGGACAGATCAACAAAGAGATAAATATTAAGAGTGGTGTCCGTCAAGGGTGTCCCCTGTCTATGATAATGTTTGTAATCTCAATTGAACCCTTAATTAGACTGTTAAAAACTAACGATATTACTGTAAATGGATATGCGGATGACTTAAATCTAACAGTTTCCTCACCGTCAAAAATAAAGTTATGCAAGAAAAATATTGACATATATGTTACAGTGTCAGGGGCAAAAATGAATGACAACAAATGCGAAGCCATTGAGTTAGGGCCAACGGGTACACACAAATTCAAAATTGTCTCTTTTAATTGGTTTGCAATAAAAACCGAAATAAAAATCTTAGGTATTTTTTCCTATCTAACGTTCATGAAATGATAAGAAAAAATTTGTTCCGAATTACAAATAATTTGAAAATTTTTCTAATTTCAAATAAAACGAGAGACCTAACCCTTTATCAACGAGCCTCCTTTATAAATACATATGGTTTATCCAAGGTATGGTACCTAGTCCAGATTTTGCCTATCCCCAGTATAGTAGCAAAGAGACTGGCATCCCTATGTGGATGGTTCTTGTGGTTGAAAGCGCCACTGAGGGTGGCGAGGTCCACAGTAATTCTTCCCAAGAATATGGGGGGTTTAAATATCTTTGACCCAACAATGAAATCAAATGCTTTACTTATGACAAACACACTTAAAAGCTTAAGAAATAACAGTTGTATACTTAAATATTTTAAAATCGAAGATATCAGCAACCCCCCATACCCGAGTCTCGTTCCTCTGTAACATATTTTGATACCTAAATATTAAAACATGCTATTCCGTTGCGAACGACAGCCGAATTTTGGTGGAGAGCATAGGCCGTGGGTTAGGATTGTGTGTGGACACTCAAGAGGGCGCCACCGGCTGTATATTACGTAACAAGATTTAAATAATTTTGCCAGCTCGGAACAAAATTAAGTTATTAGCAACCATGCGATGGAATACTCAAAATATATCTGTGATATTTAAACTCTACTTTACTCTCAAATCTCAAAATTTAAGCAAATATCAGGAGTATCAGTGCAAATAATAAGAACATATAGACATTAGACATTTATTACAACACACGTGAGATATACAACAATAAAAAGAATAAAAAACTTTACCTAATTGTGGTTTATGCGTTTTAAAAATATTCTGTGCCGTTGATAAAAAACTTGATTTGAATTCAAGCTCAAATCTTTGACTGAGACTTTCTTGCAACTACGAGTTTGCCAATATACAACAACTATGAGTTATAACTTACAACCATGAATTAAAGATTTACCATGAATTAAATATTATATGCGTGACACAATAGTAGGTGAATTAACATCTCACGGTACCATGGGTGTTTTACAGCAAAACTCTTAAATGTATTATCATTCTATACACATAACTTAGAGCTTGATTTATAGTTGCAAGATTGTGTTATTACTTACTTCAACATATGAACTAAAACCACTGAATTAAACTATAATATTTTCTTTAGAATATTTAACTAAAATGAACAAAAAAACCTGGTTGAGGCCTTGGCATTTCCTGTGACGACTGCAGTGTGACTTGTCACCATTTCTCTCGACGTTGGCTGCAACTGCAGTTCCGTGTTGCATCAAGTTGCTACCTGAATCTCCGGGAGACGGCTGCGAACGACTCTGCCAGTCCTAAACTTCTCAAAGTGTCAGCGTAACCAAAACCAAATATCTGAGTAATAGACTTCCTCCTATTACTCCTCCAACTACTGGGTCCCCTTACACAACCAAAATTACAGCACCAAACCCGTGCTCATCCCCATTGTAAGCCTCTCCAAACATAACTTATTCTCAAAGGGCCAGTCCCTCCAAACATACACTTGTACCAAACATATGCTTATACCAAACATGGGCTCATACCAAACACTCTGTAATAATTACAATAAATAAGAACTAAATAAAACACCAAACTAAGTAAAATAAAAAGCCTACCTCTTATAGAGAGTATTGTATAACCTTCACGAAACACGTGGCGATCGGATTACGACAAGCAACAGAATTCCTTCCTGGAACTTACAAAATGCTTCTGGCAGGACGGTAAAGAAACACTGGGTACATCAAATCAAATCCCTTTTCAGTGTCAGCGATGTAAAACCCAAATTCTTCACTACAAAACCGGGACCGCCGCCATTTAGCTACCTCGTCGCTGTCGACTCGTCGCTGTCTCCTCGACCAATCCTCGACGGAAAATCCGCTTGACAATTCACCATGTTCTTAGTGTTGCCAACTTGAGCATCTAGAGAACTCTTTCTCTGGCCAATAAAAATGCGCCAACAAAAAGGACTTGTAATTTAAAGACTGAATTACACCATTGTGTAATATCCCAACAACAGAATACGTGAGTAACACCTCTAACTTAAAATATTATACACAAAAGAAAGCACGCTTTCTTTCCCTGTTAAGAATTTCAGATATGCAACCCACTATGCCCCTTGAAGTACGAGTGGTTGCCTGTCAAACAAACGAATTAAAGGGTTAATTTACTGTATTGAAACTGAAATTATTAATGTAGATTTTTCAAATGCTACACCACCCCCTTCCAAAAATAAAAAAAGAAAAAATCTTAACTAAAAACTTAAAACTCAAAAAAAGATTCTTTTCTTTTTTTAACGTTACATCTGCCAGTGAACACAGGTGTTACAACGGAAAGCTCAAATGACATGAATTGCTTGGATACTTTGGTAACTGCGTGTACCACACGTCCATAAGGAATCAAAATCAGTGAAAGTCATAATCGGTAAAAGTCATAATCGGTAAAATCATAATCGGGAAAGTCTCATCCAAGGGAAACTCAAAATCACGAGACTGGTCACACTATCGGAACTATAACAAACTGATCAGATGAACACTACACAACAATACAAATCAAAATGATCTCATAACCAAATAATCTATCTACAACACACAATTCAAAATTCAAACTCCCAATTTGAAGCCTGATGTGAGACATCTTAGCCCACCGAAATTTCAGAATTTGAACCAAAGTGAGCCTTTAGGTCCTTAACGTGCCATTTACAGCGTCAGTTCCATCAACATTGGTGAGGGCATACACTACACGCGAAACCTTCTTACGTACCGTACACAGTACATACTTAGGAGCTAACTTCCTAGAAAACCCAATCGCCGCGTCCGAGAGAACTTTATTTTTGCGCCAAACAAGGTCGCCTTCCTTAAACGAAACGTCTCTCTTACGGAGATTGTAAACCCTACTATTGCGCTGATACGCAACATGAAGTCTTTTACGAACTTCCTTAAAAACGTCTACAAGGCACTTCAACTCTGAAGCATAGCCTTGCCTATCACCTGGCGATATCTCAACATCGTCAGTGGAGACTACTTCTCCATAATAATTTCCTGAAATAGGAACATGCCTACCAAAATTCAAAAAGGACGGGGTGAATCCTGTCACCTCATGCTTTGCAGTGTTAATAGCCTGCCTTATTTTATGAATTTCCTTGTCCCAATTCTTGTGCTCTATTATGTAGCACCTAATGGCAGTACCAACTGTCTTGTTGTTGCGCTCAACAAAATTGCACTGTGGAGAATAACGTGCACTGAACCAAATCTTTTGTACCTGATACTCTTTTGCCAGTTTCTTAAACTCAGAGCCTGCAAACTGTTTTCCATTATCACACAAAATGAACTGAGGTACACCAAAGACAAGAAAAACTTCATTCTCCATAAACTTAACCACGTTTTGGGCGGTAGCCTTACGCATAGGACAAACTAATGTGTACTTGGTGAACCAGTCACCTACCACAAGTAAATGAGTGTTTCCCTTAGAAGATCGTGGGAATGGGCCCATAATATCAACAGACACTATCTGCCAAGGATAACTTGCAGATTTTTCGCCACCCATAAGTCCCATTCTAGCCGTGTTTGCTATCTTCTGAGAAGCACAAACTTGACACTTTCGAACATACTTCATGACGTCCTGGCGCATTTTTGGCCAGTAATAATGTTCTTGCAGACGAGCCAATGTCTTGAAGAACCCAAAATGTGCACAAACTGCAGGATCATGGCATGAACTCATGATTTGCTGCCTTTGTCCCTTCGGAACAAGTAACTTCCACTCCGTAAGATTTGTCTGCACCGATACACGAGATGGAATGAGCTTATAGACTAAACCATTTACTACTTTCCATTGAGGATAACGTTTTGGAAAAGAAGAAATATTTTCACGCATAGATCGATACCAATCATCCAAATTTTCCAAAGAAATTTCTAACAAAAGAACTTCCGGTTCGGCCGGAGGAATGCGAGACAGTGCATCTGGAACTACATCACAAGAATCTTTAAAGTCAATCTTAATTTGAAACTGTCTAGCAAAGTCGCTACCAAAAATAAAAGACTGAGGCAAAGAAGGCACTACTAAAGCTTTCACAACTTGACAGACATTTCCTACACATATGGGCAAATCAACCAAACCTGTTACTGTTTGCTGATTCCCATTCGCAACAAACACACTTTGAGTATGAGACGGATTGATCTCTAAGTTCAATTGTCTCAACAACTCAAGGCCACCTGAACCAATAATAGAAGCATTTGCTCCCGAATCAAGTAAAGCCACTATGTCCCTACCATATAATTTTACAGAAACGTAAGGCCTGTTATCAGTACCTTTCTTAACAAACAATGGCGCAGCTTGCTCATGCAAGTCTGTCTTACCCGAAAACTTATAAAAATTCCTAACATATGAGAGCCAAGACTGCCACTCTCTCTTACTAGAATACGAAAATTTTCGTTTGGCCAACTCACTGGGAACAGTGTGGCGGCCAGAACACACCTCCCTTACTGGTTTCTTGGAACACTTCTTGCAATTAGCTAACCTAACATTAGGCATACCACAACGAAAACAAAATATTTTCCTCTTAGCCTTGCAAGACGAAAAAGTGTGGTTGGGCTTACCACAATTCCAACAAATTTTTCTACTCCGAGCCTGTGCTGAAGTACTGGGATTATTGACACTATCCCCGTTTCCTGAAGTACTTGCGACTACCTGCTCTACTTTGGCAACAACCTGTTCAACCTTAGGAGTCGTACTCCCTACATGACCAAAATGGCTATTACTCTTTACATTCTCTTTACTATGACACGAACAGCAACATTGACTAGTTGAATGTGACTCTTCAACAGATAAGTTAGAAACTTGCGGTACATAACTACGTCTAGATATTACGTAAGCAGTATCCTCTAATTTTTTGCATAAACCAAACAATTTAGCAACTGTATCTGCCTCACATAAAGCTAATTGACCTAAATATTCCAGCAATAAATTATTCCGAATATGCTTAACTTTCGTGACTTCACTAGGAGCATGACTAAGTCGATTATACAAATTTTCCATTTGTGCAAAAAATATGGTTACCTTTTCATGCTTCTTTTGCTTACGATTTTTAATTTGTTCCCAAATTTCATCTTCCGCGTTAGGTGGTAAAAAGTGTTTCTTTATTAAAGAAGTTAAAGAGGCCCAACTATCTACACTAGTCTTAATGCTGCGATACCAAACAAAAGCATCTCCGACAAAAAGTTCTACAGCGGCATTAAATAATTCTTGATCATCAACTTTACGCGCCTGCGCTAACTCATTAACACGCTCAATGAAAGAATAAACACTCTTAGGATCCCCATTAAATTTTACTCCCCACTGAGAAATTGGAATTGTTTTGCTCGCGCACGTCACTACAGGAGTGGGCACGTGAACAACCTGACTGTGCACAGTTTGATTCAAGTCATCATTCGGAACCGTAGCTGTTACTCGTTCATGTAAATCGGCCTCTAATTCTATACACGTAGCATAGGATTCATTTCTAAAAGTGTTTGCGGTTTCCGCGTCATCACCTTCTACAATAATGCGTTGAACACGACCGGTAACATGAGCAATACGAGACTTTATTCTCTTAAACAAAGAATCAGAGGAAGTGCCTTCGAAATCAGCAATTAAACTTTTGATCGAATCTAATGTAACATTCACAGCTTGCTGCTCAGCATTGAAATCAAGTTTATAAGTATCTAAATTGATAAGACGACCCGGCCTATCACGTTCTTTTTCCAACAATCTATTTAAAATTTTCCTCTTATCCTGTTGATTTCTGTTGGAATAAACATTTCTGATGTTCAATTCATATTCCAACTCCTCAAGCAATAAATGATTAGATTTAAAAGTATCTTCCATGATCAAAAAAATTTAAAAGTGCAAACTTCTAACTAAATTAAACGTTAATGTAAAGAGCAATAACAATCACAAATGCAGGTAGTAAACAAACACACAAGTCCGCTGCTTAAAATAGCAAAATGTTCCAAAAATTCTAAGTCCCAACACTTACTTACTTACTACACCCTGTATAGTAAAATATACAATTGCTATTAAATGCAGCAGACACAAAATTTAAAACTGCAGCAAGAATTATCATCAATAAATTCAATCACAAATTTTGGAAATATTATTTTCCACCCTGTATATCGATTTAATAATTCCCCTCAAAATCTGAAATATTTTCTAACACTATGCAGTTTTAATTTCGTAACCAGTACTTCTCCAGAAAATGTAGTCTATTTTTTAAAAGTGGCAACGTCGCAAATCAATCGCCGGAGTCTAAAGAAATGCCAGTGTTTTATTGTACATCTCACAAAAACTTTATCAATAGGAATCGTATTCCTGCATGAAATAAAATAGAAATGTTAATGTCTACACACGTTCCTGATATTTGATTAAAATTAAATTAATTACTACTAAATTACTCAAACAAAACCAAAAATTTGTGTCCACACTCGGCTCTTATTAAAATATGAAACTTTATTACTCTAAGTGTACTTTTGGTGTAACAATCGAGCCCCCACGTTGTTGCGTCACTTTTGGTGTTACATATTTTGATACCTAAATATTAAAACATGCTATTCCGTTGCGAACGACAGCCGAATTTTGGTGGAGAGCATAGGCCGTGGGTTAGGATTGTGTGTGGACACTCAAGAGGGCGCCACCGGCTGTATATTACGTAACAAGATTTAAATAATTTTGCCAGCTCGGAACAAAATTAAGTTATTAGCAACCATGCGATGGAATACTCAAAATATATCTGTGATATTTAAACTCTACTTTACTCTCAAATCTCAAAATTTAAGCAAATATCAGGAGTATCAGTGCAAATAATAAGAACATATAGACATTAGACATTTATTACAACACACGTGAGATATACAACAATAAAAAGAATAAAAAACTTTACCTAATTGTGGTTTATGCGTTTTAAAAATATTCTGTGCCGTTGATAAAAAACTTGATTTGAATTCAAGCTCAAATCTTTGACTGAGACTTTCTTGCAACTACGAGTTTGCCAATATACAACAACTATGAGTTATAACTTACAACCATGAATTAAAGATTTACCATCAATTAAATATTATATGCGTGACACAATAGTAGGTGAATTAACATCTCACGGTACCATGGGTGTTTTACAGCAAAACTCTTAAATGTATTATCATTCTATACACATAACTTAGAGCTTGATTTATAGTTGCAAGATTGTGTTATTACTTACTTCAACATATGAACTAAAACCACTGAATTAAACTATAATATTTTCTTTAGAATATTTAACTAAAATGAACAAAAAAACCTGGTTGAGGCCTTGGCATTTCCTGTGACGACTGCAGTGTGACTTGTCACCATTTCTCTCGACGTTGGCTGCAACTGCAGTTCCGTGTTGCATCAAGTTGCTACCTGAATCTCCGGGAGACTGCTGCGAACGACTCTGCCAGTCCTAAACTTCTCAAAGTGTCAGCGTAACCAAAACCAAATATCTGAGTAATAGACTTCCTCCTATTACTCCTCCAACTACTGGGTCCCCTTACACAACCAAAATTACAGCACCAAACCCGTGCTCATCCCCATTGTAAGCCTCTCCAAACATAACTTATTCTCAAAGGGCCAGTCCCTCCAAACATACACTTGTACCAAACATATGCTTATACCAAACATGGGCTCATACCAAACACTCTGTAATAATTACAATAAATAAGAACTAAATAAAACACCAAACTAAGTAAAATAAAAAGCCTACCTCTTAAGAGAGTATTGTATAACCTTCACGAAACACGTGGCGATCGGATTACGACAAGCAACAGAATTCCTTCCTGGAACTTACAAAATGCTTCTGGCAGGACGGTAAAGAAACACTGGGTACATCAAATCAAATCCCTTTTCAGTGTCAGCGATGTAAAACCCAAATTCTTCACTACAAAACCGGGACCGCCGCCATTTAGCTACCTCGTCGCTGTCGACTCGTCGCTGTCTCCTCGACCAATCCTCGACGGAAAATCCGCTTGACAATTCACCATGTTCTTAGTGTTGCCAACTTGAGCATCTAGAGAACTCTTTCTCTGGCCAATAAAAATGCGCCAACAAAAAGGACTTGTAATTTAAAGACTGAATTACACCATTGTGTAATATCCCAACAACAGAATACGTGAGTAACACCTCTAACTTAAAATATTATACACAAAAGAAAGCACGCTTTCTTTCCCTGTTAAGAATTTCAGATATGCAACACACTATGCCCCTTGAAGTACGAGTGGTTGCCTGTCAAACAAACGAATTAAAGGGTTAATTTACTGTATTGAAACTGAAATTATTAATGTAGATTTTTCAAATGCTACACCTCATCAAGCTCCTCATATTAAAAGGTTTCTTATAGAAAGTGCATATATTCCAAAAAATATATTACTAGCAGACAACACAACTGCGAAGTCATTGTATAAGTGGCTATGGGCTTGTTCCATCATATTCTTTTTATATGGTTTTTATACTTTTTCATATAGTACTCGATATTCTCATTATGCACTTAAAATGTCGTATTATTAACTTCCTCCGTTCTCGAGATATAATTGTATCTAAATAAATAAATAAGGAGTTGAAATTAGTAATAGTTGCAAAAACAAAGAGCTCATTTGTGACGCCACTATACCCAAGTGACGTAAGAAAAGTGGCTTTCAGGGACCTTTCAAATTTAACCTGAAAAGTCGAGAAACATGGAATTTTCAAACGCTGGTAACGAAATAAATACATCGAGTGGAGGTTCGTTCTATGTCTCTACGGAAAGGAGAAGATCGGCGATGAATTCTAATCGTAAATTGCAGGGTCAAAATCGAAAATTCGTCCCGACGGGAGCGAGACAAATTTGTAATTTTTTGACATTTCACCAAATTGTACTCCCCTACTGTCAAAAGTAAGCAAAACAAACAATACTTATAATTATAACAACTAAGGAGCATCAAGTCTATTGAAATCGCCGAGTTTATGCGTATAGTGACGTAGCGCCTGGCCACGACCCATTTTCGCGAGGTGGAGATTTGTAATGGTTTTTAAGACACTAAACGTGCGAATAAGATTCTGATTTTTTGCAGATCCATTATTTTATAGTTACACTTTCGGTTTATGAAATAAAAAAAAATGCCGAACAAGCTCATTAATGAACAATAAAGTTACCCCTCGTATATATATGGGGACGAGGTACGGTCACCGGTTTAATTTCCGACACTCGATCAGCGATGTTAAGGCACGCTGGCCGAGTCCGGCATTTGGATGGGTGAACCAGTGTATCCGTCTTATTAGTCGGTAGGCTATCGACTGAGACAGTTCCGGGTGTTAAGTCGCTTAGTAAGGCGGCGGCGGCGCCGATGGCGCAGGGCAACTGTCTTCGCTGCAGAGAAGACCCCAAGGGCTATTGGCCCGCCAGAAAGGCGGTGAGATGGCCGGGGGTGCGTCAAAGTCGATAGCCGATCACCATGGTTTGGAGTCCACGCAAAACTGTAGATCCCTACGAGCACAATGGGCCTTGAGGTCTGAGTGTTGTAGTAAAACAAATCCACTAATGGTAACCCTCGCGTTATGATCAAAAGGATTGGAGATCAGCTCAATTGGGAGCTTGTCTTCAGAAATATCAATAATGGTATATTAAGCCATGACCAGAAAAGTTTTGTTTATGTAATTGAGCATGATGCCTACTTATTCCAAAGAAACTTAAGAAAGATCTGTAGAGCAGACACAGATCTATGCAGAAACTGAGGAAGGGAGACAGAATCTTTAAAACATATGTTTCTCTGTTATAACGAGTTTAGATACATAGCCATTTTTTTGGTAAAATTTACACGCAATGTCACTAAACAGGAACGTAGGTAGCATAATAGAATTATTAAATTTTAACTCTTATTACAATAATTCTCTAGTAAACTAGGTTGTAATTTTTATAATCGTTCATTCAATTTATTTTATAATCACCTCAAGTTATCCAGTGAAATTTAAGGACTACGTAGAATACATAATACTATACACATCCCGATAATTTAGAACAATTAGCCTAGTAATGCATAAAAAAATACTAGAATGTATTCGTACAGTAGTATAAGTTACAGATTAGTGTAATATTATTAATGCACAATTTAAAAAAAAAAAAAAGGTATAGTATTTCTATTCTCAATTTAAAAATTTAGTCTAAAGCTTTACTACCGTTATAAATCATTACTAAGCATGTTTGTGATAGAATAACACCGTGACCGTGCTTGAATATTACAAATGAAACACGTATACTAATATACTTAACCAGACATATTGTGCGCCTACTTCAAACGAAAGTATCTAGTTTGGTTCAATATTAATATGGCCGGTAGCATAGCCGTAGGTTAAACGATATTTATTTACTTTCATTGAATCATTTATAGAGTTGTTCTTCAAACTAGCATTATTTATTATAAATAAATAATTTATTATAAACGAATAATTTACAGCATGCTCATCAATTAATACAAAGTAGCAAAATAATATTTACAATAATTAAAATGTGATTCTAAAGATTGTCGGTCGGCGATTATAAAATCTCTCGTGTTATGAACTATTCCTTTGTCGGTCTTTTTTTACGATTTTCGAACTGACACTGGATAGACTATACTACTGAAAATCAGGCAGCAAAATTATCTTTTCAATATTCAGGGGATTTGTTAAATACTAAATGAAAATTAAAAAAATCATCAATATTGCAGGTTGATGTTAGCGGTACGTCCGTTTGACTCACTAAGTACATTATGTAGTTTAGCCTCTTTGACACAGCGAAATGCCGTTACAATCGTTTCAGCACTTTGTATATTTTGCACGAAGGTGTGGAAAAAAGTCTTCTTGCATTTTTTTTAATATTATAAAAACCTAATGAAAATGTATACATTTTAATTGTGCTTAATTCTTGTAAATTTTATTTGCATAGCATAATAGTTTCATTTCAATGATTTTGTTGGAAAGATATAATAAATTGGGAAATTTAGAGTCGAATTTATTTTTTTTTCTTTCCGCGGCATCGACATCTTGGTCATTATCCGCATCGACATCGTATTGTAAGTTCATTAATAGGATAGTTTCATTGTTTCTGTACATGCCGTGAGTCGAATTTATTGATTTTTAATAAACATACACACCACACATAGCAGATAACCCCCAAATTCAAAGCCAGGGCTTTCAGGAAAGAGGCTACACATTTTAAAATATGCAGACACTATCCACCAACATTATTAGTGTCGAAGCTAGGAATTGAACCCAGTACACGATAGACAATGCGATCAAGCATGCTTGTTAATCAATAAATAATAGCCATTGCAGTTCAATTTATTGCTAATGGTAATCTATAACTTGCTATTTCACTATAATTCCACTGAAAATTAGTTTTGAGCAACTGCTTGCATACAGTGTGTAACAGAAAAATTGTAATTTTGTTAACGTTTCACTAATGAATTTGTGAAATTCTGGGGAAAATGAATTAATCTCAACTCAAATTTGTGACATACTATTTGCGATCACTTTGGTGTTATTAGATTAAAAGTTTCGGAGTCCTCGATTTCATTTTCAAGTTACTGCCTTAGAGTTAGCATAGTAATGTTAATAGAGGCGACTTTGATCAATCCATTTCACGTTAATGGCAGCCAGAAAGCTCGAAACTAGGCTGTGAATGAGTCATTATACTTGCCCATGCAGAAATTTCCGTAATTTACTATAAAGTACTTTTCCGACATTAATTGTAGGTACTTTACAAGTATCTCTTGCGATTATTTGATATACTTCAGAGCACCAGCTCTGCCAAAGAGAGGTATAATTTATAGAGGAAATGTATGATAAGAATTGTTGATAATAATTACATTTATTTAATTATATAATAACAGTAAAACATCGTGTAAACTGCTGAACTTAGCAAAACAAAATGTGCAATTTGGATATACTTTTGGTGAAAAAAATATACAGTATGATTACTCTAAAGAAATAAAATAAAAATGGAAGTTTTCTGTAAATACTTTTATAAATTTGTTTCAAAATACTGTCATTTATGTAAATCGGTTCATATACATTTTAATTGATGACGAAAAGCCATAGACAGTTATGTCTATGTACATCTGCAATATATGTGTACTTTGCATGTTTATCTTCCTCTATCCGCTAAAGTATCCCTACTGCCAACTCAGTGCTTACGGTGTTATTCCTGAGAACACGGAGTCCGGATTTGAATCTTGCCTATAGTGTGAATATGTAGTGGCGTTTTTATTGAATGGGCTCTTGTCAGACCCTCCACTGCGACCATCAGGTCTATTGTGGCTCACTCCTAGTTATAGTTCACCCAACAGACTCAGCTTTTTAATGAAGCCAATTATCTTGATGGATGAGAAACCGTCCAGGTTCTCTGGCTCCTGTCGCCTTTTGCCCAACAGTGAGAACCTAGTTCTCCTCCAGACACAGACAGCATTCGGCGATTTCCATCGGTCCTATTTTATGTAGGTGAAGATTTAGTCTGCAGTGCCTAGCATATAGGCCAATTCGAGTTCTTAGGTATAGCCTGTTTAACTGTAATAGTTTTTTAGTTCTGTACTTCAAGGGGTACGTAATAAATTCCTTTGAGTGAACTAATCCTGGTAGTTCTGTCAGCGCTGGACTGTTTTAATTTCAGCCCAGGCTAAGATCAGCTTTGGCAGAGTTTGCAGATGTGCCAAGTGCCGGTTCTGATCCTGTGGTTGCCGCTCTTTCTATGACCAAAGATTTGCCAACTTCATCGCCTTCCATGTGAGAGTGGCCAGGTATCCAGATCAGAATCAGTTTGTTGTTTCTGCACAGTGGAGTAACAGGTTCCTGGCAATACCAAACCATTGTAGAATTACAACGGTAGGATATAAGGGCTTTAAGAGCCGCTTGGCTGTCTGATAATATCTTTATTATTCCATGTGTAGGCTGCGTCTGTTCCGGCCTACATGCACACAGTTCAATGGCATGGATTTCTACTTGAAATATAGTCGCATTATCATCCAGACTCGAAGTTATTCTTACCTTTGGTTTGTGACTATATACACCAGCTCCAGAACCCTCGGAAGTTTTGGAGCCATCTCTGAACCAACAACTGTCTGCCCTTTGTAGGTGGGTTGTGTTTCGATCCCATTCGTCGCTTTCAGGAAACAGAACTTTAAAGGGTAGTTCAGATCAAGGTGGGCATCACATCTAAAGGCATTCCCAGGATGCTGCGGCAGTTTAAGTCGTCCAAGAGCTTGTTTCAAGATGATAGCCTGCGACATATTAGTTACCTCTTGATGGATTCTATATGTTGCCACCAGGCCTCTCTCTCCAGGAAAATATGGGGAGTTATAGCTAAGCATGCTTATCTCTGCAATCCAGATAGTTTGGCTTTGGTTGTTGTGACACTCTCGACCACCAAATTATTGAGGCATAATCATTGGCCTAATGACGGTGGCAGTGGGTTAAACTGCGGTAAAGTGGCACAACAGGATTAGTCGCTGTTATCTTGTGACGTGCTTTCTTCCAGTTGCCTAGCGCATAGGCAAGTGGAAGCGTCACTTCGGCGCTGAGCTATATTTCGGTTAAATTCGGTAATCTCGAGCGCCACCTTTGCAATTTTTGCGTGGGGCAAAGGTCCCACATTAGCCTCCTAAACGCAGCCTGTTACAGTAGGGCTGGGATAGCTACAGTGGAGATACGGTATGTCCAGGGGTCCGGACGGCAGATTAGACTTTCACTCACATTCAACAGTAAAGGGCAGATGTCGGTAAATAACAAAGTTTATTATATTAACATACAATGAAATTTTTACAAAACAATAAAAAAACGGTTAGGTACCAAAATACGGAGTTTCTGATAAATACAATAATAGAAACTTAAGATATGTCATTTTAATTTAATTTGAATTAGGTAGGGCGCCATTTTGTGACGTACGGGTAACCAGGCGGTGAGAAGCTAGTTAGCTACTCATTAATGCGGAAGCAAGCGGTGGTAAGCAAGCAAACAGTGAAAGCGGTGAAAAACAACAGTAGTAAAGCGGTATATAAAAAAAAAAGTAAACGGAAAAAAAACTACACAAGTAATTTAAAAAAAAACGGACAGCGTGCAAATACCAGGCAAAAGCAAGCGGTTATCTACAGCAATAATCATGCCAACATGTTGCATTAGAGTGTGGGTGTGAAGAACTTGGCAAAACTAAATAAGACTGATACCAAATAAATAAAACGGTTGTCGGATTCGGTGCGGTGTGTAACCTAAGTCACACTCGGATCGGAATATAAAACGGTTATCGGATTTGGAGCGGTGTGTAACCTTGGTTATACTCGGTTCGGAAAATAAAACGGTTATCGGATTTGGTATCAGCTTACGGCGGAGATTATTCTGCCTAGACGGACAGACAGTAATAATCAGAACGGTGGTATTTCGGTTCGGTTCGGAAATGTTGAAATTACATCAACACTTGATGCGGTGTTTGCCAAGCGCCTCAAACCCCAGAGCTGGGTGCCTTCATTAAATGCAATTCAGTTCGGCCACGTGGTATCTTGTCGGATTTGATGCGGAAAATGTCTATGTATCAGAATATAATGTTAGTTAATTTATTTACGGTAGCCTCGATTTTATTCTCAATTCCTGGACTATAATAAATTTCTATAAATTATTTCAAAGTAAGGAATTTTGTTCCATTTCGTATCAATACGAACTATTGGGAACAAAATGAACGGTAAAGTAACAACAACACTACAATAAATTTCACAAAAATAATTTTTGCAAATACAGATTTTATTTTGCTACGCACTAGCTAAAATAAAATACGGTAATTATATCTTCTACCCATTTGGTAGAATAACATATTATTTTATCGCAGTACCATCACAAATGGTCTGGATCAAAATAATATAAACGGTAAACGGTACACAGTTTTCTCTCGAAATATCATCTATGTTCTTTTTCCCATTTGGAAATTCTTGCGAACATAGCTATTTGGATAAAATTGGAGAAGTTGACAGGTCCTAACTTGGACTCTCTTACTATTGTAATAATTTAAATTCATTTCATTTCGGCAAAGTCGAAAAATAATAATTATATTCTGATACATTTAAACGGAATCGGTTTGAAATTATTGCTTTAAAACACACATTTCGGTGAATTATTCTTATCGGTGTTAATATAAAAAGTCGACAAGAAACCAGCGGCGGTGATAAAACGGTGTACTTACATGTACTGGATATACGGAATAATACCCGACAGGGCTGTTTGACGGATCGGACAGAAGTGATTTCAAATGTGCTCTAATGAAACTAATTTACGCAGCTCTCTTACGAACGCTCTCAATGTTGATTTTTGTAATTAATGTTAATATTACGGATAGCCCTCTCACTGCCAGGTTTATTAAATTACCTATTTAAAGTAGAAATCTATTTCGCGGTTTAGCTAGCTAAATTAGGAGAAATCTATAATAATAACTTACAATGCATGTGTTCGAATGTAAGCGGAGCAAATAACGAAGTATATTGATAATTTAAACTGCATTGTTGGCAACGGAAAATTCACCTCGTTACAATCTCTCGTGATATCAAATCTTAGCTGTGGCAGTTGTCGCGGAGAGTGGATGTTGTGTTGTCTGTGTGTGCATACCCTGGTTGACTGCTGGGATAGCTATAGCTAAACTCTCCCAGGATGGTAATACAAATAAGGTGAATAAATAAAATAAAAAATAAATAAAATTACTCTGATCAGAAAATTGTTAATCTACCCAAATATAATTGGTAATGTAGAGTTATATCTGTGTGTCTACATGGGTGTTTCCACACATGCTAGAAATTTGATATATTACATATAGATAGAAACTATCTCAAGCACTTAAGAAAATGATGTAAATTAGAAAATTCAAAATGACTGCTCAAATGTGGTGGCCTAAATTCGAATCAACTTATGATTTTTAATGAACTCTGTGAAGGAAGAAGTATTTTATTGGACGCATACATAAAAACAACAACATTTATTGCATAACACACCTTTCTTGTGTGTATCTAATGTTATGAAATGCATTTTAGTAATTTCTATTTACCAACAAAATGTATTAGCAACAGTTTTCAGGTAATTATACTATTATACACTAATAATTTTATATAGTGACGAATTAGTAACTGGACCAGACTAACATCTATTGAATTTTTGTATCAAAACCTGAAAAATGATTTAATATTCAGCCATGGCTAAACGAAATGTCAGTTAAGTAGTCACTAAATATGATTTATTAGTTTAAAACAATACGAATGTTTCCAGACACTAAATTCGCTTATTTTGAACAGAAATTGCCAAGAAAAACAAATCTCTGTAGACTGAAGTAATAATTCTTGCAGTATGATGGGCACAGCAGCTATGCCCTGCATTAATGAATAATGACAAATGATAACAGAGTACAACAATTTTACTCGGGTACAATGGAAGATGTAGCTTCATCAGCCGCATTATATTGTAGTAAGAGATGAATGGATATTACGCCCCAGTAATTTCAAATGAACTGCTGCTTAATATGTATATTTATTTTAGTTGACAAAATTACAAATTAGTTAATTATAGACTGATTCGAATAGAAAATGCAACACTATTTTTACAAATATCAAAACACTTGAAACATGCGTCAAGTGATAGTATCACTTGGCGCGTGTTTCGTCAATCATGTGGACATCATCTGGAAGTGAATTTTAATCGTACGCAGATGATGACATGGATCGCAAACTCCAGCGATAGTGTTCAAGTGTATTGTTCAATCGTTTTGATGTTTGTGAACGCTACTTCAGAGGTATTACACCAAAAATTCTAGTGAAAGTGAAATTTTCAGCAAAGTTATCTTAGGGCCTGATATTAAATTAACTAATTCGTCAGTATTGTGAGACATGGAATAAAAAAGTTACTCAGTAATAAGTGATTCCATGCTCATTTTAAATGCACTCATCCTATTTGTTAGTTGTCATGTCAATGAGACGATCAACGTTAACTTGTGGTATCGTATCCTACTCCTATTGAATATGAAGCTTATTATGCGAGAGGAAGGGTAAATATCATTTACAAATTATATTCTAGACATGTTCAATTGGAGGTAGATCGAGTGACCTTGCTGGTCATCGAAGTACCACTACATTAAAATCTTGTAAGAAGTTTATAGTGACAAAAATATTGTGAGAAAAAATATTATCCTGTTTGAAAATTGGATTATTCAGGCCTTGTTGGTAAGGGAGTGCAACAAATCTCGGTAAATAATTGAAAGTATAATTTTATACATTAATATATAATGAGCCGAGCATCCAAAAAAATTTTTGTGAAAATTCAAGCTAAGAGAATTAAAAAAACCCACTAGAATTCTTAAATAAATTAATCAATATTCAAGTAGGTCGAAAATACGTTTGGTTTCATTATATATTCATTTAATAGTTGACTGGAAGTGTAATTTTATTTCAACGGCCTCTTATTATGCTTTTCGCGAATATAAAGCGAAGAGTATATTGCATTCGATCGGCATATTTCTAAAACCGGTAATATTGCTCGTAAAGAAAAAATGTTCATATCATTGAGTTGATGATCGAATTCTGAACAACTTTCAAAATGTCCGTCCGTTCGTTTGTCAGTCTGTCTGTCCGTCCGTCACGTTTCTTGTATTCGGTTAACCATAGCAATGTAGAAATAATCACGTCTCAAACTTAAGTAGGAGAATTATAAATAGTTTGATGAAACATTAAAATTTTGTAATCGCGGTGACCCATAACTTCCCTCCGTTTTAGAGAGCGGAGAATCCGATTCTGTTGAGCGTTATTCGATCAGACCACCAATCTATCCTTAAATAGGGTAAAACCACCATTTTTCATTTATTCCTATCAGTAAAAAATACTCTTCCCATGAGACAAGGAGGGAAAATTTCCACGTTTTGAAATTTAAATAGGTACCACAGTTCCAAATATTCTACAAGTTTGAAACTACTAGTTAATAGTCTTAGACAAAATGTAGAAAGGACGTATTGTACTCCCTAAACTAGGTACAAAAGTTCCTATAAACATAGCTTCTAAAATGCTTCGTAGGGAAGATACAGCCCTTCGAAAGTTAACTTATAATTGTAAAAATGAATACAATTGCCTCGATTTATCTCGTATTATAAAGAAAATTTTATACCAATCATTATTAGTTAATGGGACAAGTTTATTTTGTTATTGCAACCATCAAATTATTTGGAAATCTTACTTATCCATGAGCACCTACCTATGTGATTAATAAGTGAAAATTTCCCTAGTTTGACAGCAATAATTAGACAATAGCGTTTATATTATGAAGAGCATTTTTATATTTATTTTAAATTAAGTTAATACAATTCTGGCTTACTATGTTTCTTTACCAAATCATGAACTAATTCCAAATTTTTTAAAAACTTTACTTGTACATCTTCTTTCCTCAGTGACGAATAAAGCACAGAGCCGTTGGGTTTCTTCACTATGTCTGTGTTTTATAAAATACAAGAATACTGCGACACCAATTTATTCTTTTGGACGCTAGATTTGTGGTCAAAGCAAGGCATAACTTCACGAAGAATGCTAGTAATCTCCTGAAATAGATTTTCTTGCTCAGGATTTAATCCAACTTCTTCCACTAAATATGTCATTCATTTTTATAATAGGCTTTAATGTGCTCTGATTCTTTATAAAAATAACAAAGTCTGTATAATTTGCTCATTTTATAAACAATTTTTTGGTTAGCTGGCATGTTGCTTGCTTGCTGACATTACAAACTACAACACATGTTTCATATTGACAAGTAAGTTTTTTTAATGACATATTCCAAGACACTTGTGATTCCATGATTAACTATTAGCGATTTTTTTAGTCGATATAATTTGTCATCACTTCAAACCACAGGAAATATCATTTCATCTTGATTTCCCTTTACTGTAATATAAAGATTGTATACGAAGTAAATTATTATGACTAATATTAATTCGCTATATTATTTGTATGCGACTATAGCTTAGGGAATATAAGAAATAAGAATATTAAACTTTTAGTTTTACTTTTTTATTTATTTACATATACTTTTAACTTTTAACTTTTCTGTAGTAAGAAAAAATGTAATATAACTATACTATGTTTATTTTAGACAATTATTTACACCCTATTTTACTTAAACGAGGGGAAAGTAAATAAACATCAATTAATAACAAAATTTTCTGTCAGTGTAATACGTCAAAATGCCAGTCAATGCCATCTTATTTATGCATCAGATGCAACACCAGCCTACAAGATTTTAAACAAATTTCTAAAGTTGTATTTATCAACTAATTTTGATCTAAAATTCTCTTCCCGAATCTCCCTCGCTCTTGAATTAAGATTTATTTTGAAGTTTTGTTTTATGTTGTAATAATATCTACCTCGAAATCCGTAATTTAAGCCTAGTCTTATAACATGCCAGAATCCAAAGTCACATTTTCCTCCTGCATCTTATGTTAAAATCTCCTTTTACTATTTTTAGAAATGGCCAGAATATTTAGATTTAAAGGTAGAGCCAGGAGTATGTATAAATTTCTATATATCACTTATTTTATGGCGATTCTCATAAATTGAGTTTTTAGTACAACCACCTGTGACTACCCCAACTCGAATGATAAATGAACTCTAATACTAAATTATTTCGAGGGCAGCCTTTAGATGTCTACCTACATGGCATAACCAATGCGTTGCACGTCCATTTAGTTGACAGATTAAATTAGAAAAAGAAAATTAAAAAGCAATTCCATGTATTCTCTTTAATACTGTGTGGTAAATTTTTATTTCACCACTATGGATGTATTTGGAGACTAATTAAAAACTGAAAAAAATTAGTATTAGTTCTTTCACACTAAACCTAGATTTGATATATATGGTGTTCCTTTATGTAGCCTATCTAGGGGATTCAAAACAAATAGAAAACTATTTAAGTATCTGGTCAATATCTGACAGGTAAATAAGTCCATTCATTAGATACACGAAAATTAATATTTGGGTTGTTCTATTGATTAGAGACAACAGTAATAATATTAAAACTTTTATATATTATAGTATTAAAAACACTTGGTATTACTGTTTCACAGTTTTTATTCAGATTTCTCTGACATATGTTTCGACCATTATCAAAGAGTTATAACAACTAACCTAAAAGTCACCATTACAAGATATTTATAGGATTTGAGAGGTAGAGATAACTTAATTAACATTTTATTAATTATTTCTAATATAGCTACTACTATGGATTTAATTTAAAAAATTTGTTACTATTTCTGGGTATGTTTAATCTTAGTATGGTGTGTATTAAGGGGGTATATGTTTATTAAAGCCCTTCTTGATTTCCAAAAGTTCAGGCATGTCTAACCTATTTCCCTTATTGACATTGTGCAAAAGTTTAATACTACTACCTTTGAAAAAATAGTTTTTATCTAGACAATGTTTTGCGAGACCAGTTGATTTTTTATTCTCTATAATAGACTTTTTGTGTTCATTTACCCGTACGTGTAAGCTTCGACCACTCCGACCTATATAGTTATAGAGCTTCGTAATCGTCACATTTATTTCATATACTCCCTCCTCTTGTGATTCTTCAGTTTCTCTTTGTTATTAATCAACAAGCGACCTAAGTTGTTTGTATTAATGCCAAGTTTACTTGCTAATATGTTTTACAAATTGAATACTATGCTATTTTTTATTTTCTTTGGATGCGTTATAAACATGTTTTTTCAACAACTTTCCTTGTTCTTGTCTATGTCTCATAGACAAGCTAATGTCACCTGCGTATGTTATTTCTACATCCATTTAGTGGAGTGGAAGTATAGTAATCGGAAACAAGGTTTAAAAGTTTTTGGGATGTAGCAAAATACGACATTGAAGTGCAGTTTTGGAAGGTGTATTGAAAACTCAGGTTGCTAGTACGAAGGGCTATCTAAAGAATTTATAACGAATAACTCCAGATCCACATTTTGAAAGCATCAATACGGCGTAAATAAAGACGGAGAAACTAGGTATTAATAAGTTTAAACTCTGTGCACATATGTGATATTCATATCCCATCGTTTAAAAATTGTTAAGCAAGTGTATAAAATCATCCTCGTCTACTCCACGTCCACAATCTGTATCTGTATCCACATTTTTATAGTGATTAGTAAAGTGAAAGTATATCAGCGCGCAATATTCCTTTGCTTTCTCGATAAATTTTTGTAATTGTATATTTGTTCTCTCATACCAGCACATTGATGATTCAGACCATATGATAATGATAATCTATTAGTAGGTAGTGTGAGAACTCGACCTATTCGTCTGTGGTTTAGCTGATTCCGAGTGCCAATAGTTGCCTAAATAATCCTTATTTGCTATTTTCCTTATACGTTGTTTATATCACTGCTTAAGAGTGAACACTACCTTAGGTTAGTGGGGAGAGAATAAAGCGCCGAATAAGGAGATATCTCGCTAATAGTCAAATTTTGGCCAAAAATAGTCTTCAACAATCCTGTAGAATTTATTTAAGTACAACTTGCACTCATTTTCAGTTAAATAACGGCGTCCAATTTGCAAAAAACAGCTTATTTTTAATAATAATTTTAATGATAAATTCTACAGGATTGTTGAAGACTATTTTGGGGTAAAATTTGATTATTATGGAGATATACGTATGGCAGCTATTCTTGTATCCCTAGACTACTCCAAGGCATTTGACACCATTGATCACACGCTTCTTTGTGCAAAGCTAAATTATTATGGTTTCGACGCGATATCCCTGCGGTTTTTCAATTCTTATTTGAGCGAACGTCGCCAATGCGTATCAGTCGCAGGAAATATATCTGATTTTAAAATTATCTCGTCAGGTGTTCCTCAAGGGTCCATTCTTGGTCCTCTTTTTTTCTTGTATATACAGCAGATATATTCAATGTAGTAACTAGTTCGCATGTGCAAGCATATGCTGACGATACCCAACTTCTTCACTGTTTTGAGCCATCTAATGCAGCTGTTGCCACTAATTTGATCAACCAAGACTTAGACAACATCTATCAATATTCGCATCAACCTAACCTGAAAATTAACCCTACCAAATCAGTTGTTATTCTATTCTGCGCAGAACATACTCGAGATCACTTAAAGGCTTCTATTCAACTAAATATTAATCAAGAAAATTTGTCATTTTCTACTCATGCCAAAAATCTTGGGGTAATAATTGACGAAAAATTACGTTTTATGCAGCACATAAAAATTCTTTTACAAAAATTTTACTTCCGGCTAAAAGTACTGTATGCAAACAGGCATATCTTGAACTTTAAACAAAGTAAAAAACTTTGTGAAACTTTAGTCATGCCTGTATTCAATTATTGCAATTTTATGTATTTTTATTGCCTGGATCAAGCTACAAAAAATCGACTACAAGTTTTGCAAAACTGTTGCTGTCATTTTGTTTACAACTTAAGAAAATTTGATCATGTTTCAAACAAATATGTTGAGTTGCGTTGGTTAAAAATGGAACAACTCGTTAAATTCCACTTGCAGTTTTCTTATTTTCTTTAATAAAATATTCTATTCCAAGTTACTTGAGAGAAAAGCTAATTTTCAGATCGTCAGTACATACTGTAAACATCAGACATCGGTACGTGCTAACAGTGCCACAACATCGTACAGCCCTCTTCCAACGTAGCTTTTCTTACACATCCGCAGCCTTATATAACTCTATTGATCCCATATATAAAAATCTATCGACAGTTAACATCTTCCGTAAAAAAATCAAAGCCTGGTTCATTAATTCCAACAAAAACTAGAATATATTCTTGGGCATCATTTTGCACTGTGTTTATGATTGATTTTTTATTTAGTTATTTTGAGTAATTAATTTTTTAGCATTTCTATAAATATATTTTATAAAGTGTATACCGTCCCCCTCTTACATTGGACTATTGTAATATTGTATTGTATTTTTGTATTTTATTGTTTTATTTTTAACTTAATTAGTTAGGTAAGTGATTTATAAGGTTAAGTGTAAGAATAGCCACATGGCTCAACTTCGCCTTGTAAATTGCTATTTGTAATGTACTTGTAAATGTACATCTACACTCTTTGAATAAAGCCGTTTATTATTATTATTATTATTATTATATCACCTCAGTTGGCGCTTTATTCCCCTCCCCACTGTCCTTAGATAGTATTAACTCTTAAGTAAAGAACTATGCTAAGGCGATATGGTTAAGGTTCAAATTGTTAACTCAGCTTGCAGTTGTTAGTTTACTGACATTCAAACAACGTTTTTCTTGAATTAACTAAATGGTAATTAACTTAAAATCGCACGTAAACTAACGATTAAAACACTGGCTGTTTTCCGTCTTAATTCGAGGCAATCTAGGTGGTTAGAATATGTAAAAGAAAATGAAACTGGTAAGATCATGACTAGGGCATGTGCTGTGATGGATTAAGGCGAAGTTTAAAATTCAATTCAAGGAAGGAAATTAAATTGTGGGCAACTGAGCAATTCCTTGATTATAAAGTAGGGCGCTGTTAAGGGCGTATTATGATAGTTTGTGGAAGCATTAGCATTCTTTAACACAAGAAATATGATTGTTTAATTTGCTTCTAACCTCGAATAACAATAAGAATAAATGCAAGAAAAATATTAAATAGCGATTTATATGAATGTCCTGTTCGAACAGCTGATTTATTATTTCATGTAAAAGCTTTTATTAACTTTGCTTATTTGTTTGTCAATTGTATGTTTGTGTCAAATTTTGCAATCAAAACTTCAAGTAGTTCTAATTAAGTTAAAGCTTTGAAATTTTAATAATAAATAATAATAATAATAAATACTTTATTGCCCAACAGAATACAAAGTAATCCATACAGGACAACATTTAAGTTGTATAAACTAAGTTTGTGTAAACTAAACTAAACTAAGTTAAAGTTATTTAAATTAAGTTAATATATTAAGACGAATTAATCAGGATCAAGAAAGATGAAGAGAATGAAAAGAAGAGACCAAAGAGAGAGAAAAAATTATATATGTATATATGTAAGCGAATAAAAAGTATGACAAAAATAATAAAATAACAAAAAGTGGATCAAATTAGGTTATACTAACTTAATCTAGGTAAGAATATAAATGAATGACAAATAAGGTTGATATAGTAAGTGATAATTTTTGTTAGTTATTATGATGTATATCACAGTACATAGCACCGCCATTAACACTATTGCACATTGTATATACAGGTGATCGTGACAATATATTAGTTCTAGCGATAGATAAGTGAAAAGAAGTCGAGACTCTTGAGGATAACCGCGGAAGTAGAAATATTATTTCGTTAACAAGGCCTATGCAATCAATTTTATTATGTAAAAGTTCGTAAATAAATCCTACTGCATATAACACTCTTCTTAGATGAAGCGATTGAAAACTCAATGAATTTAACAGCAGGTGCTGCTAAAAGTTAAGCTTTTACATTTTTGGGTGTTTAAGTGAAGATTATTTTCGTCACACCAAACTTCAATCTTTCTCAACCGGTTCTGAATAAATAAGCAGCCATCATCATTCTCTATGGTATGGTAGATTTTTAGATCGTCAGCAAATAGCACCTTTTCACAATTTGTACAAGATCATTAATGAAAAGCAGGAATAATAATGGGGCAAGGTTGGATCCCTGGGGTATCCCGGAAGTAGCAATAAATTGTTTAGAGTCGAACCCATTGTAAGATACATACTGAACTCTGTTAGTCAAGTAAGACCTAATCAGTGTTATAAGTGATTCATTTAGCTTGGTTAAAATTATTCCGTGATCGATGCGATCAAATGCTTTAGCAAAGTAGGTGTATATTACATCTACCTGGCCATGGTTATTGAGTGTATTAGCCACATATTGGGAGAAAATTGCTAAATTTGTTATGGTGGAGCGTCCCTCCATAAAACCATGTTGGTGTGGTGAGATTAAATTTTTTACCGCAGGATAAATATAACTATAGAGTGATATCTCAAAGAGTTTTGCAAAATTACAAATAGAAAGAGATCTATAATTAGTTAATTTGGAGGGATCGCCCAAATTTTGCACACGTCTATATGTCCGGTGACAAATCAATATAGTACATCTAATATCGTTCTAAATTCAATATGACAGACGTCTCAAGATTGCGGTTCACCTTCTTATTCACAACCCCCTTGACATGGATATCAAATGAAATTGTTTGACGAATAAAATACGATGAATAGGTGACGTGATTTTAAATGCAATATGGTGGACGCCCGAGGGTGGCGGATTACCTTCAACTTCACAACCCCCTTGACATATAAGTATCAAATTAAAAGGTTTGACGAATCAAATAATAAAAGATAAAGTATATCAAGAAATACCAACTAAGTAATAAACAGTAATTAACAAACGATTTTTGCAAAATGTATTAACTTTTTTCACACCAATGTTCTGTTCCCATTTTTCTTGTCATGTGTGGATTTATTCTTATTGTTGCTCGAGTTGAATAATAATGTGCATGTATTAAAGAACTATAATTCAAAAATTTACTAATAATTATCACTTCAGTTGATTTAGATGTAATTTTGTTAAAATCAATAAAGTTTAAACATGGTTCACGAAATGTTTTTTCGTAAATCTATCTAAAAACAACACATTCTTGAAAAAAATGTTTCCGACAGATCTTGTTCATATTTTTCATAGAATAGGATGCTGCGGAGAATATAAAGTTGACAAAGGCGTCAGATAAGGGTATGTTCTGCCATCACTCCCCTTTAACATCTATAGTGAACACGTGATGCGACGCCTGTTGGGGGACTGGCAGGGTTGAGGAGGAACCAAGGTTTCTAACTTGAGGCTTGCAGATGATACCACTTTAATTTCAGCTAGCGAAGATGACCTCATGCACTTACTAGACAACCTCCAAACAATAAGGTCTCAGAACGGTTTAAGCGTAAATTAAAATAAAACAAATATTATGATTCTAGACCTAGCAAATGGAAACCATTCAGACATGTTCTGGATAGGTCATTGTTAGGTAGTAACCAAGATGGTCTACCTTGGAGCCCTTATGGAGAACACCGGAAACCGCGAGTATAATAATCGATGAAGAATACAGATTGCAAGATTGGCAACTTCCCAGTGAGCACAACTTGCCGTGACATTTCTGTTATTCCTGTTCATTCACATCTAGAGGCACACAACAATCAGACTTGCTAATGTTTTCTACATCTTTCTTTAGAGCGTTAGGGAGGCAGATAGATGGCGTATTGACGCGTTTGAAATGTGGGTTTAAAGATGTTTGCTGTGGGGTTCATGGACAGTTCACTGCACCAACATCTCGATTCTCTAATAAATACATCTCGCATAGCGACTCTTCATTTTCTCAAATTCTATCATTTTGACTACATTGACCGGAAAGAGGACAATGCAGAAGGTTTGATTGCCTAGGGGAAACCAGATGGCAAGTGACGAAGGGGAAGACTTCCTAAACGGTGAGCTGATGCTACCAAAGAGCTAATAGGAAAGGGCTTTGATGAGGCCGTGCTCCTAATAAGCAGCCTCAATAGACAGCATGAGGCTGTTGGATATGCAATGGAGCAAAGGGAGGCAACTTTTGCCTGAAGCATTTTTTTCGAAAATGCGTTGTTTCCAATATATTTCACTGTTAGATAGATAGATAGTTTCCTGGGTTCATATTGAGCCCACATAATCCAACTTATCCTAGTCCAAGAATACATCCCCGAGGAAGTACATCCTCTTAAAGTGAGACGGAAAAAACTTTTTTTTCCATAATTTCCACTAAGTAATTGAACATTTTTGCAGAGTATTGAATGGGCTGCAAAAAAGATACTCTTAAAATTTCCTGTAAAATTAACCGAAATACAAGAAATTATCATTTTTTCTTCTATTTGTATTTAACATTTATTTACAATTCCATTACAAAATTTTGTAATAACAGAAAAGTAGTTTATTTAAAAAAATTATATTCATAACATATGCTCCACATGATGTCCACCTGTTTCAGTACACAAATTAATACTTTCAAATTTTGTGTAATATTAACAAAATATCAAGAATTATCGTTTTTCCTTAAAGGAAATAGATGCTTGTGAAACAGAAAACTTGTCTCTTTGTAAAGACAATACAAAAGTTAATTTATTAGTAACGTCAAAAAATAGCAAGTATATATGTATTTCGGTATTCTACCAGCAACGAGTTGGGTTGGTATTCGGTATTATAGATCAATTTAGACATGAAACATATTCTGATATCCATTTGATACATGGAGAAATGAAGTATAATAATTATCAAGCTTCTGAGCGGAGATACAGGCCAAAGTCCCCAAACCGAAGAACACCATAAAAATTTAAAATTCAATATAATGGAAATTATTGGAAAAAAAAGTTTTTTTCTGTCTCACTTTAAGAGAATGTACATCCTTAGGGATGCATTTTTGGACTAAGGTAAGTTGGGTTATATGGACCCAATATGAACTTATTACAGGTTCCTACAGGTAACTCAATCTGGGACATCTTGTGTATGAGCTTCATTTATTTCACTAGATTATAACATCACCACGACGGATTAATTATTAAGAGTACTCTTAGTTTTAAGCTCGTTCCAACCCTTGGAAATAGTCCACTTATACGGTATTGGTCTAGCATGAGTAGGATAATAAGGAAGTAATTTTGTAATAAAAATATAAGAAAATGTTAGACTATATAAAGCAGATCTCCAATTTGCAGTTAACTTAGTGTGTGTTGGCCTAAAGCGATAACACCGTATAAGTACCCACATAATGATAAATTTTAATAGCTCTCCAAACTTCAAACTCACGTAATATTCGTTTGCCTGAACTTCGTAAATGATATGAGTAATTTGTAATGAGTTAAATTAAATAATTCAAATTGCATAATTTAATTTATATTCTGCGGTATATACTTAAAGCAAATAAAATGTTCATAAACATGAGTACACTTGAGTGGAGTAAATGTTTCTCAGTAACATCAAACCTGGATATGGTCGCCATTCATTTTACTTCCACATCCACGTAGTGAAGTGAAAGTATAGCAATCGTAAAAAAATTTCTTTTTTTTTTTTGTTGAAATGGGCATAAAACGTCGATATTTTAAATTTGAACGAAAAATAAATTCTGTCTGTCTGTCGGTGTGTAACCTTTTTTGTGCGCACGTTTTCTCAGCAACCTTTTAAGATATTAACTTGAAATTTGGTAGACATATGTATCATGGGGAGATCTGGAACTAGATTTTATTTTGCGTTAAATCCGATGAAGGGTTGGTGGCTAAAAGGGGTTAAATAAGGGAAAATAAGTGAAGCAAGCTGGTATGAGTACAGTAACTTGGAATTTGTGTATACAATAGAAGTCAAGACCTCAGATTTTTTCATATTTTCAACCCCTTCCACCATCACCCCCTCTCCATGATTAAAGGGTTTAACAAAATAAAATTGAGATATTCACTTGAAACTTGGTACACATATGTATTATAACGACATCTGGAACTAGAATATATTATGAGGTAATTCCCTTGAAGGTTTAGGGGTTAAGTAAGGGTAAATAGGGGACATTAAGTCAAACAAGCTGATAAGAGCACAGGAACTTGGGATTTGGTATATATGTTAGAAGCCAAGGCTTCAGATTTATTTATAATATTTTTCAACCCCCACCCCTACTTTATTATTAAAGGGGTTGATAAAATAAAATTGCGGTATTCACTTGACATTTGGTACACGTATGTATTATAACGACCTCTGCAACTAGATTGTATTTTGAGGTGATTCCGATGAAGGGTTGGGGGTTAAATAAGGATAAATAGAGAAACATAAGTCAAGCAGGTTGGTAAGAGCATAAGAACATGGGATTTGGTGTATATGATAGAAGCGAAGGCCTCAGGTTTTCTTATAATATTCTTCATCCACCCACTACCCTCACTCGCTTATTAAAAGAGTTGATAAATAAAATGAGATTTTCACTTGAAATTTTGTACACGTATGTATTATGTCATCTGAAATTAGAATATATTTTGAGGTGATTCCATTGAAGAAGTGGGGGGTGAGTAGAGGTAAATAGGGAAAAATAAGTAAAGCAAGCTGGTAAGAGTACAGAAACTTGGGATTTGGTGTAAATACTAGAAACCAGGGACTGTTATATTTCCAATATTTTTCAATCCTTCACTCCCACCACGTCCACTCAATAATTGAAGGGGATAATAACACAGAATTGAGATATTCAGTTGAACATTAGTATACGCATGTATTGTAATGACATCTGACTGAGATAATTCCGTTGAAGGGGTGGGAGGTGGGAGGTTGTGAATATGGGAAAATAAGTAGAGCAAGCTAATAAGACTCTAGAAACATAATTATTAACGTATATGGTAGAAACCAACGCCTCGAATTTTTTTTACTTCTGCCCCAAATAATATTAAAATTCTATGACCAATAATTTCTACATACTAAAGTGCAAATATAGCAAAGATGTTTCCTTTAAAGTGACTTGGATGAAAAACCTGGATGTGGAAGTAGTGATTGCTTATGCAGCGGGTTTTAATCATTCCATCGTACTTCTAGCAGCTCTACCCTGATAATACCATTTATTTATTTATTTAATCATACATCATCCAAGAGTGCAAAACCTAACTAAAAAATACAAATAGAAATTATGAAGGCGATTAGACTGTACGACAGTAGATGAAATTTCTGGCTGCTAGGCAAATATGTCGAATTCACTGCAATGAGTTTCAAAAGTAGTACAAATATTAAACAGAGGAGAAAACTTTAATACGTTAGATCTAGGAGTGGATAAATAAAAGCTATGAATATGACGAGAATTAATCCGTGGGACATAAAAGTTCAGTTGGCTTAATATTTCACTACATTCTATTTTATTATGCATAATTTTATTTAGAAAACGCAAAGCAAATGACTCACGCCTTTCGGAAAGACCGGTAATATCAAATTTTTCAAGTAATTGATTTTGAGAATCTCCAATTGGTGGACATGTACCTTCGGTTTTCCAGTTTAAAAATTTCAGGAAGCGGCGCTGAATATTTTCCAATTTATCATTATGAGTATTATACCCAGATTGCCAGACAAGTGAAGCATACTTAAGTTTAGACCGAGAGAAAGCAAAGTAAAGAACCTTCAAGGTTTTCGCATCATTAAAATCATGGCTGTTACGCAAAATGAAGCCTAACATTCTGTATGCATGCGAACTTACAGCATCAATATGGTTAGTGAAGGTTAATTTTTTATCAAAAGTTACACCTAGATCCTTGAACGTAGATGGTCTGTTCAGCATGTCGCCATTAACATTATAATTATACAGATTCAGAAAGTATTCGTTTTGGTATGGCAATAATTGGCAATAAGTGGAAGCGAGAGCGAAGCAACTAGGCTATTCTTTTCTATCGTATGTATAACACATCGTACAAAGCGCCACCTGCTATCTCCACCACATGTGTGTGGACATCCCTAGAGTTTAAATTTGTTTCCGTCTTACACACGTCAGTTCTCGTTTTGCCCTATACGATAGAAAAGAATAACCTAGTTGCTTCGCTCTCGCTTGCTCTTATTGCCAAATATTACCATGCCAAAACGAACACTTTCTGAATCTGTATATAATTGGGGACTCCTTGGTTGTATAACTCATAACATTGCACTTGCCAACATTTAGGTGAAGATCATTTTCATCGCACCAAGCCAATGACTTAGTTAAGTTGTTTTGAAGTTTTTTGCAGTTATTAACCCTAGAACGCTAAGCTTCGTAAATTTTACGACGCCGATTTTTATTTTCGGCTATCATCGATGGGATTTGGTAGGTATCGACCTGATCATCTAGCTATTCTCCTCAGCAATAGTGTTGAATAGTTTGATGGTGTTGGTCGATATTTTAGCGTGACATAGAATCAGTTATAAGACTAATGTCGTAAATTTTACGAAAGGTTAGTCTTAACGTAATTTTGTTTAATATTACACAGAACAAAAAAAACAATATTTTTCAGATTACTAGTGTACAGATCTATATTGTAGTATTTGGAAACTTATACTAAAGAGTATGTCTCAACGTTGGGAAGCCACCAAACCACTAACTCAAGCAGAACTTGAGAAAATGGCTGATAACTTGATTATAGAATCAGATGACGAAAGCACCCAGGAAAGTGGAAGCGAAATTGAGGATGCTGTAGAGTTTGAGGATTTTGAGGACAATGATACTCATTATGTACCTTCAGACGATGACAGCAGTCACGATTATGTTTTTCCCAATGTAAAAAGAAGACGCTAAAAAAAATTAAAGTACCCACTTTGCAACGCTTACTCCGTGAAAGTATTGGCAATATACTGGATCAGGTAGTTCCAGAAGATAAACAGGATCCCCAGAAAAAAGAACAGTGCCTGATAAGCCCAAAAGGACGATTTGTGCGAGTTGCCCTTCGAGAAAAAGACGCATGACCACCCACTATTGTTTAAACTGTAATAAAGCATTTTTGTAACGAACACCGAGGTGATATTTGTAAATCATGTACTTAATAATACTTAGTATTGTTTTGATTTCAGAGACAATAATATTAAAAAAATAATAAAAATTTAAAAAAATTAAGGTCGTAAATTTTACGACTGTTTAGTCTTAAGAGCCGTTAGAAATATGTTTAGCGTTCTAGGGCTAAAATCATTAATCCTATGCAACATCTTGACGTCATCGGCATATATTATTAACAAATATACGTCTAAGTGATCACTGATGTCGTTAATAAAAATATTAAAGAAAAGGGGTCCAAGTATTGATCCTTGGGGTACTCCTGACATGGCTCAGTATTCAACAGATTTATATCCATTATAAGATACGAATTGAACTGTATCAATCAAGTAACTCTCAAGAAATTGAAGTAAACCGTCAGATAATCCGAATTTGTCAAATTTACAGAGATGTTTCCTATGGTTCAGTCTATCAAACGCCTTAGAAAAGTCCGTATAGACTGAGTCTACCTGTACTTGAGGATCAATTGATTCAGCAATGTACTGAGTAGCGCAGATTAAGTTCGTTACGGTGGAGCGACCTTTCATAAAACCGTCTTGTTGCGTAGATATTTTCAGTTGAACATGTGCAAAAATGTTATCATGCAGTAGGATTTCGAAAGCTTTACCAAAGTTACATATGATTGTTATAGTTCTATAACTGGTAACATCATTTCTTTCACCTTTTTTATACAAAGGGCATACTTTGTATTATTTCCAGAATTCAGGAAAATAGCATTTTCTAATACATAAATATGGTAGATGTGCTATATTTTGACAATAGTAGGGGAGTAACAAACCGTTTACTTTCAGTTCCATGCATTTCTTGGATACACTTTTAAAATGTCTATATTTTGTTAAATTGTCTACCGAATCTATTTCTGGAGGGCGATGTGCGACATAGGCTTAAGTTCATTTTACACCTCTTTTCGACGATACACTATATTTAAAATTTTTCGAATAGAACTCGTGCTACCTCGAAAACTATAAAAGATATATAGATCACATTCTAGACGGAGGTTAAGCAGCGTTGAATTAGTATTTTGGTTATTTATTATCCAAGAAAAAATAAAGAACGCGATGGTGCTGAAATATTGTAGAGCAAAATGTAGCATCGAGGCACTTTTTCTATTTCTATAAATATTATATTGATTGTAGAAGTGGCATTGTAGTAAAAAGTTCAAATTTAATTTCAGTGATTGAATTGGATAATTCCAGCGAAATATTTCGATTTATTTTGGTGAACTCTGGCGCGGGTTGGATGAGTCACTTCCCTCATATCAAGCAATGTTCAAAACTTTCGTGTTAGTTGATTTCATGTAAAATGTAAGAAAATATCAAAATCATAATTGCAGAACGTATGAAGATTTATATTTCCATTAGATAAGAAATATTATCCAGCGTCACAGATATGCCAACTGCATAATATTGGTTGATGATAGATACGAACATTGCTTAAAAGAAGCTTATTGTGCAATCAATTCCTAACTTCTTAAAATAACATCAACTACTGCGCTTATTATTTGTACACTTACAAGTTGACACATTTATTTGTTCCGGTTTTGGATGTTTCGTGATTACGATTGGAATAAAAATATTGTGCTCTATCTTCCAACAATACTCGTACATATTTAAAAATTTGGGGGAAGGATAACTTGCATTTTTCCACACAAACAGTGTGTAGGCACTTCGCTTTACTTGCCGAATTAAAGCATCTTGAGTGGGTAGAAATGTCTTCCAATCCATTTTGCAGTTTTTAAACAAATATGTTCGTATATATGATCTAAACAACCTTCAAAATTGGAACGACCGTACAAGCATTCGAAAAAGGAAGAAGCTGCTACCGTAAATTACCACACATTTACCTGTTAAGGACATCGCTAAAATTGCAGAAGAGTTAGCAACTGACAATGTAGTTGCTATTCCACCAATAAGCATTCCTGCGGTTATTAACGTAACATCATTTCCCAAAATATGTGGATGCATCAAACATTTCGTAGCAATATAAGTCTGTAGACTGCTTATTTTTAGGGTTGGACACAAACAACTTGCACTAAAGAATAAGAATTTTATCTCCAAGTTCGAATTCCGGCGATAATTTGGTTATGCGTCAGGCTCTTTCATAACCTTTTAATCCATGTTCATATTTATCCCAAACTAATATCATGCAGTTGGCATATCTGTGACGGTGGATAATATTTCTTATGTACTGGAAATATAAATCCTCACACTTCCTGCAATATGGTATTGATAGTTTTGGACATAGATGTACTATGTCATCAATTAACATGACAGTCTTGAACGTTGCCGGATTTGAAGGAAGTGAATTATATTCAGCCGCGCCATAGTTCTCCGAAATAAATCGATATCTTTCGCTAGAATAATCCGATTGTAAAAATTTCATTGAAATTAAATTCGAAACTTTTACGACATTAGCCCTCATACAATCGCTATAATATTTCTCAAAATAGAAACTACCTCGATGCTACATTTATCGGGCTATTTTGTGACGTGCTTTCTCCTGATTGCCTAGCACATAGACAAGCGGAAGCGTCACTTTAGCAATGAACTATATTTCGGTTTGGTTCGGAGAGGTTCGCCAAGCGCCTCAAACACCACAGCTGAGTAGCTCTAAGTACATTCGGTTCGGAGATAAAATTTACCACGTGTTTCTTGTCAGAGCTACAGTAGAAAAGCTTATGTATCAAAATGTAAATATAATTTATGTATTCAGGATATTTCCCAGATTTTTCCCGTATACTCTCGCACTGTAACCTAAAAACTATTTGAAACTAACGGATTTTATTTAAATATTTATTTAAATAGACGGAAAGCTAATTTCTACCACACTGGCAAAATGTCGGATATTATTTTAACCCAATAAATTAGAAAAGCAACGGTTAAGTTAAAATAATAGGAATTGAAACGGTTTCACGCTACAAAAATTTGGTGAAACTAAAACAAAAATTTACGGACAGCGGGTTTTTGTCATCCCAACCAACTTGGCGGGTATTATTTTGACTCAACGGTCTGAGACAAAATAATAATTCTCTGGAAATATCGCCTATGTCCTTTTCCCTTGGAAATTCTTTGGGATATAGTTATCTAGATCAAATATTGAGAATCTAACAGGGCTCCCAATTGAGTAAACATCAATACAATACAATCAATTTATGTTAAGTCTATGATTTATATCGATATTTAGGAAAACAATAATTATATTCAGATACATTAAATTTGAAATCGTTTTATTTTTAATTACGCATTTCAATGAATTATTCTTATCTGGTAACGGAGAAAAAAAATCTAGCAAGAAACAGTGGCTTATCTCGGATCAAATAATTTTTAACGTACACTTCTGTGATATAGACAAACAGCATAATGAATATTTAACACATGCCAAGCTATTTGCCGGTTTCAGCGTTTTAAAATTTTAATAAAACGGTACTGGCTGCTATTTGACGGTATCAGAGGCTAGCAAGTCACATACGCGTCAATCCACCAGGTCGGTCGGTGGTAGTTTTATAGATCGACACCCAGAGATTTATCAGCTTGTCAGGAAAATATTATTTATGAAGTACATCAAATAGAAATAAATAATTAATTCACATTGCCGGTATACGGGGCACAGTTAAGTAAACTCGCAATTTATTTAACAGTTAAGACGATATTTATTTCAAAATTTACGAAAATACAAAGAAATGTTTTTAACTTGCATTGCTGTTATACGGCGGTGAGAGAGGCTATTAAACCACACGTGGTGATCTCGAGGCGGACGGTCGCTAACGGAATTTTAGATCCCACACGTGGTAATTCTTTAGACTCTCAGGAAAGAACCCCCTTTTCGGCACGGGCTAGCTTTGTTGGTTACCCGGTTATCGGGTTCTTCTTGGATGATAAATAACCAAAATACTATTTCAACGCTGCCATCCTAGTCGTTATACATTCTTTAACGTTCGTCTAAAATTTGATCCTTAAAGCTTTTATAGTTTTCGAGACAGCATGAGTTATATCAGAAAAATTTTAAATATTGTATGTCGCCGAAAAGAGGTGTAAAATTAACATACGGATGAACGCAAGTCTATATCGCAAATCGCCCTCCGGAAGTGGATTCGGCAGACTATTTAACATAATACAGACCATATTTTAAAAGTGTGTCCAAAAGTTGAATAGCAATGGAGAAATAGGCGGATTTTCGATTACTGGATCCTGACTACAGTTACATTCTTTAAAATGTCAAATAAGGAAAGTGTTTCTATTTTCATTAGGTGAAATAACATGACTTTTTAACTTTAACTTCTCTCTTATGGCCAGGTTCTTACCATAACTTTCTAAATTATATTCCCTATTCTCTTCACATATTATAAGTTTAGCTAATAAGACAGATAATAAAAAACAATGGTTAAAAAAAGTCTGGAATCATTTAATTTTATACTCTATCAACAGAGAAGAGGCTATTATTGAAAGGTTGATAGATCCGAAAATATCAGGTGGCAAGAACTAAAAAGCTGCAATACTTTTGGCTGATATTAACAAGCAGCTTATGGGAAATGGTTTTGGTGAGGTTGTCCACCTAACAGGCAACTACAGATGGTGGAATGCCGTCGGATGTTCCATTAGGAAAAGAGATGTCAAGTCCAATATTGAACGAATCACAAAATATCTGTCAAGATGATGTGAATATTAAAAAAAGACCTTCTTGAAGAAGAAGAGTAGTTTTACTGACGGGAATAAATGAAAAAAAGGGTGGTTTTACCCTATGAAGGGTGAACCGGTGGTCCGATCTAATAAAGCTCAAAGGATTCATTCTCACCCTCGAAAATGGGGGCTTGTTAGTATAAAACATGAACATTAAATAAGATAAATAGTAATTTTATTTCAATATTCAAAGTATAATAATTAGTACAGTATAGTAAGTCACATTCTATAACTTTACTACATCGATCGGCTAATTCCGTTCAAAAACCAATCTTTGCTTTTAGAAGAAAAAATCCAGCATTGCACTTTGGACATCTTCAATTCTATTTTAATTTTTTTTCCTATAAGAAATTGGGCCATCGAATGAAATAGGTAATAATCCGAAGGCGCAACATCGGGACTAAAAGAAGGATGTGAGTCCTTCTTCGGCAAGACAACGCGCGCCCTCTAAGAGAACTCAAGAGAAATTAAAAGACCTTAGTGCAATTGAACTTCAATTCAATACTAAATTGAATTGAAATATATTTTCAAACTAAAATTTCATATCAGCTTCTAAATTATTATTATACTAAGTGAAATTTAGTTGTATTTTTCAAGTAAAATTTCATTGCGATTCATAAATACTTTGATAAGGGTATTTCTTGCGTCTATTGCATACAAGATGTTTTTTCTAAATATATTATCGTTCTACTTTCTTAATGCCTTCTCATAGGGCTTTTGCTGAGCTCAGTAAAAATAGTATATGAATAGAATTTCAACTATGATTCTCATAAACACATATCTAGGTTGCCAACTCTCCTACTATTTAAGGTTGTTTTAAATTATTGAATGCAAATGATGAATTATTCGAACATATTGGTTCGCTTTCATAAAGCAGATTATAAATTAAATTAAATTATTCACAAATAAATCATATCTAGTGGCAGTGGACAAAACCATATCGAATTTATCCAAATAATTAGTCAGGATCATACTGATTTATTTTTTGATGTAAAAGTTGAAGTATTTGTATTATTCACCAATATCTAAACACGACAGATAATACATCATTTAATACTGAACTCTGTTGGAAATATGGGAATTAAATAATGTTTTGCAATATGGTGCATCGACTAAATTAATAAAAATGTTTACAATGTATAAATATACGACTAAGTGATTCTTGTTATTTAAATTCGAATACACACAACGCAAGCGTAAGATTGCTTGTTTTTTTTAGGTACCGATATCGTCTTAACTCATTTAAAACATATTAAAAACATCGAAATAAATTGAATTGTATATTTAAGTAATATTCTACCCCACCTCTACACAAGCAACGGGAAATAAACCAAGTTTATACAAAGAATCTCTCCATATGTAGCTAGATCAGAAGGTACCATCGTAATAAAAAGCAAATGATCATATCATCAAAATTTCTTGTATATTGAATAAATCTCTTAAATACGTGGCTTAATATTTTTAGTAAAATTAACCCTCATCTTTAATTGTTATGAATAATAATTTTTCTTTACGGGGGCTAATTGCAGGCTCTCCGGATTCCTAGGTGGAATCCCAACCATCTTCCAGGGCGAAATTTATGTGGCTAGGATTGAGAAAACAAAGGCATTCGGGGGCAAAGATCTCATATATAAGATATATATTTTCAGATAGCCAGGTAGCATTAAAGCTCTCAGGTCTTACACCTTTGAATACAACATTGCGTGGGGTTGCAGTCTTAATCTAAATTAATACAAAACCTAAGGTATATGGATGCCAGAGCACGGGACAATGGAAGATAATGAATTAGCTGATAGTAATCTAAACATTAGTCCTATTTACCGAATCTGAATCATTTTAAGAACAAGTAGGAGAATTCACAAGAGATATCTTAAGCCGAGGCGATGAAAAGTTAATGAGCCGAACAATTCCAATCTATAGAAGTGAGAATCGCTAATGTTGGGAGCATAGTCCCAAACAAATTGAACTTACCGACTTTGTTGCCTATGCACTACTCGGAAAAATGAGAAACGCTCAAAAATTGAATGATCTGAGTAAGGGGTTAACTTATGTCAGGAATCTTGTTTTAGACTATTTTATAGAAAATATTTTGTATCTGCTTTCTGTTTTATTCACTGTACTTATTTTAATAATTCATAGACATAAACCTAATTCGAATTTCCTAAAATCTACAAGGTCTTACAAAATAAATTACTTCACTAAGAGAACCATACAAAGTTTCTGAACTAAATAATATTGGGAAATTGTTTCTCTTAAACTATTTCACATCGTGAATAAGCGAAAGCCATATTCCCACAAATTTCTTTTAGAAAACTGTGCCTTGAAAGGTTTAAAAACACGCTTTTAATACGAAGAAATTGTTCTATGTGTGACGTATACGTTTATATATCTATATGGCTTTATATCACTTGACCGGACAATCTGATTTTGAGGTGGCTTCATCTCTGTAAATTTCTTCATCACCAATCAATATAAAAGATGTTGAATTATTCTTTTCAGATATTTTAAATAGGTATTCCAACGTTTTAAGTAACGTGTCACTTCTCCTCTTCCTCAGACTAACTAAAGACGTATACTAGTGGACCAGAACCTGCAGTGGAAGGTGGTTCTGGTAAGAAGGCAAGTCTCGAAAACATACAATTTAAGCTAGATATAAATCGTGAAAGTTCACATATGGAATCACAATTAAATATATTGGGCTCACTAAACAAAACCAAATTCTTGTTCAAATAAGAATCATATTCCATATTATTTCGTACTTTTAAACGTTTTATTTATTTTAACAATGGTAATGTTTATGTTCGTATATGGGAGTCGAGTTAACAGTTTTCGTTCAAGGTCAAAAGACAGCGGTGTCGCGGTCGAGTGAGACTGTCATATATGCAAATGTAATATGGGTTGCATATATCACAGGGGGTCAAGTTACCAGTTTCCATTTAATGTCGAAATACAGCGGTGTCGCAATCGAGAGTGTATCGTAGCTGTTTCTGGACGAGGCGAAGCGGAGTCCGGAAAAAGTTTGTTTTATGTATGGTGTTATCATTTCCAATGTCCCGATGGTTGCAAGAATTGCGAAATCTGTGAATTTTTTAGTCAGTTTTTAGTCATTTAGTCAATATCTTTGTGACGGGGTTTTACTAGACATTCACGTAGTGGATTGGAAGTATAGTAATCGTAAAAAAAATTCAAAATGTCTTTTCTTGAATTAGGTTTAGAATGTGATAAACATCGAGATTTTAAATTTGAGTAAAAAAAAAATTCTGTCTGTCGTCTGTCTGTCGGTCTGTCTGTAACTTTTTTTTTTGCCGCACGTTTTCTCCGGAACGGTTTAAGATATTGACTTGAAGTTTTGTACACGTATATATTATGTTTAAAAGTGAATTATTTATTATTTGTTTGCTTATACTAATGAAACATATATTCTTTATAGGATTTTGCAAACAGTGGAAAGAAAAGCTATCTATGAGAACTAAAGGAAAAACTATATATATAAATATTAATGAAATCTTTGCATTATTTCGATAACCTGACTTCTGGTTATGCTACCAAGTGAAAATTCTTATCAGCCATTCTCATTTTAACACTAGCATCCAACCTAGTCCCCTATGGCTAAGCAGGCTAAACTAGTATCCACATGATCCCCTACGATATGTAAATTCAGTTAAAAATGAGAACAAAGGCCTGAAATTCATTTATTTACGTACCTTGTCTTTAAAAATTTTTTCCTTCTAACGAATTACATTTTCATAAAATCTCATTCAGTTTCTTGGAAATGCTTAGCCTTTGAAACGTTTTTCGTCCTTATTGATGACTCATCAGAAAAGCCCAAAGCCACTCATAACGATGTTCCATGCAAAACTAAGACAATATCCATGAACAAGTTTAAAATAATTATAATTTTGACATTGACTGATAAAAAACAACAGATCTACGCCTATCCATTATCTAACTAGTATTGGAGCCTATATACTCTATGCATGTTTAAAAGTGAATTATTTATTATTTGTTTGCTTATAGTAATGAAACATATATTCTTTATAGGATTTTGCAAACAGTGGAAAGAACTGCTATCTATGAGAACTAAAGGAAAAACTATATATATATAAATATTAATGAAATCTTTACATTATTTCGATAACCCGACTTCTGGTTATGCTACCAAGTGAAAATTCTTATCAGCCATTCTCATTTTAACACTAACATCCAACCTAGTCCCCTACGGCTAAGCAGGCTAAACTAGTATCCACATAATCCCCTACGATATGTAAATTCAGTTAAAAATGAGAACAAAGGCCTGAATTTACATATCGTAGGGGATCATGTGGATACTAGTTTAGCCTGCTTAGCCGTAGGGGACTAGGTTGTATGCTAGTGTTAAAATGAGAATGGCTGATAAGAATTTTCACTTGGTAGCATAACCAGAAGTCAGGTTATCGAAATAATGCAAAGATTTCATTAATATTTATATATATAGTTTTTCCTTTAGTTCCCATAGATAGCTTTTCTTTCCACTGTTTGCAAAATCCTATAAAGAATATATGTTTCATTACTATAAGCAAACAAATAATAAATAATTCACTTTTAAACATGCATAGAGTATATAGGCTCCAATACTAGTTAGATAATGGATAGGTGTAGATCTGTTGTTTTTTATCAGTCAATGTCAAAATTATAATTATTTTAAACTTGTTCATGGATATTGTCTTAGTTTTGCATGGAACATCGTTATGAGTGGCTTTGGGCTTTTCTGATGAGTCATCAATAAGGACGAAAAACGTTTCAAAGGCTAAGCATTTCCATGAAACTGAATGAGATTTTATGAAAATGTAATTCATTAGAATGAAAAAATTTTTAAAGACAAGGTACGTAAATAAATTAATTTCAGGCCTTTGTTCTCATTTTTAACTGAATTTACATATCGTAGGGGATCATGTGGATACTAGTTTAGCCTGCTTAGCCGTAGGGGACTAGGTTGGATGCTAGTGTTAAAATGAGAATGGCTGATAAGAATTTTCACTTGGTAGCATAACCAGAAGTCAGGTTATCGAAATAATGCAAAGATTTCATTAATATTTATATATATTGTTTTTCCTTTAGTTCTCATAGATAGCTTTTCTTTCCACTGTTTGCAAAATCCTATAAAACATATATGTTTCATTACGTATATATTATTACGAGATCTGGAACCGGATTGTTTTTTGAACATATCCGGTGACGGGCTGGGGGGTAAATAGGGATAAATAGGGGGAAATAAGTAAACCAAGCGGGCAGGAGTACAGGAACTTAAAATTAGGTGTATGTACTAGAAGGCAAGGCCTAAAAAATTTGTACAATATTTTCCATCCCCCCATTACCCCCACTCCATTATTAAAGGGGTTGGTAAAATAAAATAGAGATATTCACTTGAAATTAGGAATACGTATATATTATAATGACATGAGCAACTAGATTATATTTTGGTATTATTCAGTTGAAGGGTAGAAGCTAAGGCCTTAGATTTTTTTTAAATATTTTTTAACCCCTCACCATCCCTACTCTATTATTAAAGGGGTTGATAAAATAAAAATGAGTTACTCACTTGAAATTAAGTCATTTGTTATAATATTTTCCATCCCCTCACTACCACCCCACTCCGATATTAAAGGATTGATAAAATAAAATTGAGATATTCCCTTGAAATTTGGTATACGTATATATTATAATGTCATCAGGAAGTATATTATATTTTGGGATTATTCCATTTAAAAGTTGGGTGTTAAATAGGGCAAAATAAGTAAAGCAAGCTGGTAACAGTACAGAAACTTGAAATTCGGTAAATGTACTAGAAGACAAGGTCTCAGATTTTTTATAATATTTTTCAACTCCCCCATCACGCCCCTACTCCATTATTAAACAGGTTGATAAAATAAAATTGAGATATTCACTTGAAATTTGGTAAACGTATGTATTATAATAACATCTGAAACTAGATTATATTTTAACACAAGGAGTGGGGGGTAAGTAGAGGTAAATGGGGAAAAAGAAGTAAAGTATATTCTAAGATTAGAGAAACCCAGTTCTCAGATTTCTGTCTAATATTTTTCTATGACATCTGCCCCAAATATTATTATAATTCTATGACCAATAATTTCCACATACTAGAGTGCAAATCTAGTCAAGATATTTCCTTTAAAGTGACTTGGATGAAAAATCTGGATGTGGAAGTAGTGATTCCTTAGGCAGCGGTATTCCAGTTTGTAATCCAACTTGTTAATATTTAAGACGTTACTACGCTACCGGGATGTTTCACACATCTAGAAAGTCCATGAAAAGAATATACAAATATTAGGTAGCGCTTTATAAAAATAATGATACTGACTCCATTTCCTAAATATCAGCTCGTTTTCTGTTAAACCACGTTGATTTAACGAGCAGACAATAGCTGTCGGTAACATCCCAGCGCAGGTTTATTTATTGTATAAAAATGTACAGATCAGACTGGTCTTCAAAAATTATATATAAAAAGACGTACCTGATACAGTTACTACAATAGTTAATGCATATGAGGTCTGAAAGCACGAAGGAAATTTTCTTTAGTTCGTCATTTATCTTTTCCTGCTTCAAGGTATACCATCGTTATTTACAAGTTACACTATAGCGTGGTCCCTCATAATTGAGTGGGTGTATCTGTTGTAGCTTTACAATATAAATTGACAAGATATGTGATTTATGGAGGGCCTGGGACCGCATGAAAAGAGGGCGCAGTTCATTTTGACAAAGAGAAATATTATGCCTCATAAAAGCAGGAGAAACTCTATAGTTACAATTTATCTACATTTAAGACAATATTGCAGAGAAAACTTTCCATATGAAGCTAAATAAAACATAGTGTAGCAATTAGTTATCAATAGATATATATTTTTGGTTCAAGTAAAAGAGTTTATGATCACGTGACTAAATAAAGGTAAATTAAAATAACCCTAAAAACACAATATATTGGACTAACATACAGTTACTGTATGAACTGTTCATATAGGGCCATTTATCTATATGTTGCACTCATATAGTCAAGAATCATGAATCACAAGTTCGATCATAGTTGTGCACTGGAAGATAAAGTTTTGGAAAAATATGTACATTATCTAAAATGCCGTTGCATAGTTAAATATAGGGAACAGTATTCTGTTTGCGATTACGAGAAAGCTTAAGAAAAATTTTCCGAAATTTTTTTTATTACTCTTAGTGACTTCTTATTTCAATAGAAAGCTCATTTCTTCTAAATTCAGGCACTGACAAATTATTCTCAAAATTGTTGGTACCAAATGCTACAAAATGTGTTTAAACGAGGCGTAATTGAAAAGTGCAGTTAAATTTCCGTATCAAAGCATTTTAAAAACAAATGAGGATAGGTGCATATTTGTATGATATTAGATCTGTAGAAAATAATTGAGCAATTTTTAGTGAAATAATGATCAGCATTGCTTTATTGTTTTAAGAACCACTGCATAAGAAATCGCTACCGCCACATCCAAATTACCCATCCAAGTTTCTTTAAAGGGAAACATCTTAATACTCTACTTGCACTCTAGTATGTGTAAATAATTGCTCATAAAATTTTAATTATATATTTGAGGCAGACGTCTTAAAAAAAATTCAGGTGTTGGCTTCTAGTATATACGCCAAATCTCAAGTCTGTATTTCTACTAGTTTGCATTAATTATTTTACCCAATCTCCCCCTATTTACCCCCCCCCCCCCATACACCTTCAACGGAATCATCTCATAATATAATCTAGTTCAGATGTCGTTATAATACCTACGTATACCAAATTTCAAGTGAATATCTCAAATTTATTTTATCAACCCCTTTAATAATGGAGTGGGGGTGGTGGGAGGTGGAAAATATTATAAGAAAATCTGATGCCTGTAAAATGTCACAAACAAATTCGAGATCTATGTTTCTAGTATGTACACTAAATCTCAAGTTTTTGGACTCCTACTGGCTAGCTTTTCTTATTTACCCCTATTTTATCCCCACCTCTTCAACGGAATCATTTAAAAAAAAATCTAGTTCCACTTGTCATTATAATACATACTTGTACCAAATTTCAAGTGAATATATTAATTTCTTTCTATTAACCCGTTTAATAATGAAGTGGGGGTGAGGTGGGGGTTTGGCAAATGTTTTAAAAGAAATTGAGACCCTTGCTTCTAGGATATACACCAGTCTCAAGTTTCTGGACTCTTACCAGATTATGTTACTTACTTTTCCTTGTTTACCCCCTAACCCTTGGCCGGAGTAAGCTCAAAATGCAATCTAGTTACAGATGTCGTTATAATACATAAGTGTACCAAATTTCAAGTCAGCATCTTAAACCGTTCCAAAGAGAATGTGAGCACATAACGAAATTACACAGTCATACAGACATACAGAGCGACAGACAGACAGATATTTTTTCTGTTCAAATTTAAAATCTCGACGATTGATGACAATTTAAACCTATTATAACAAAACAAAACAAAAATTTACGATTACTTATGATTATTTTTGTACCGCGCTCCGTTGTTGTCCGCTACTGTTTTGATTTATTAGTGCACGTTCTGGCCAATTAGCAACATGCACCACAATATACTGTGGTTGAAAAGAATGTATTTTCTTACTACTTATATGTAAATATCATACTTTATCATAGAAAAGACAGAAATTTTATGATTGATTTATTTACGATAAAAAATTATTACAATATAGGTGACGGCATTGATGAAATACAGAAAACAACATGCAACTAAATGAATTTTTTACTTCTTTTGCGTGGAAAAAACCTAATCCACAACCCGCAAGTTGTTTTAACCATTTTAACATGATGCGTGGTGCTCAAATGAATTTACAAAATTTATTTTTGTGTACTTATTCTTTGATTGGCCATCATACAGTTAGTTTTCTATTGAAAGAGGGAAAACTATACTTTTCAGGTACGCTTTACTTAATAAATTTCTGTAGCAATTATTAATAATAATTTTGAGAATCTAGAAATAACGGGCCGTCTATTGGTTTAAAAATCATTAAGAAATGTTAAGAAAGAAGTCTGCAAATGCGCTAAACATAAAATTAATCAATTTTTCAAATTATGTATATATGTTTACAAAACTATACCTTGGAGTTGTGGGTATGATATTTTAGGAGCAACATTTGAGAGACTAGATTCTCGACTTCTGTTTACTATACATTGGACCAGAATTTGTGCTACTGGGGAAGGCATGTTTCAATTTGGCGAAATATAGAGCCAAATATTTTGAGTAGTGAATTCAACGAAAAGTTTCCAAAAACGACTGAATATTAACAGATCGTCCTTTGTGACGCAAATGAAATCAAAGGAATTTGGATAACGAGTAGATTAAGTTCGTTAAATATGAATTTTAGTTTTGGCCTCACTGCTATTTTAACAAACACAAGTTTATTAACAGCCACAAGTTTTCCTTGTTAAAAGTTTCTACGTTGCATTTCTGTAAGTTGCACAGCAGTTGCAGTTTCGGATAATTACTAATGCCCGTACACAGCTTGAAATAATATGTGCGACATGACTAAGTACATTGGTTCACAGCAATAACGAATATACTTTGAATTAATTTATTGAATCTAATACCACTTTTAATAGTCGAGTGCAATTAGACATAGGTAGAGAGCCGTCTGTACACATTTCCTGTGAATAAGATACATGAAAAATTTTATGTCAGTGAGTGAGTACTACCACAGACCTACAGGGAGCCACTTTTCATATAAGCAAATTTTACCCCCGTTATAGAATTCTGGTGTGAGTGAAGCAACTATGAGGGGGTGCGGGCAAATAAGAAGAGACAACCTATTTTTTTTTTAATAACTAGAAGGTATGTATTTTAATTTAAAAAAAATTATTCATGTATTCGATGACTTAAGAAAAGAAAAGAAAAAAAAACTTTAATTAAGGGTGTATCAGGGTTGCAGACAATAAGCATGGCGCCCCACTATAATCTCATTGTATACCTCAAAACATATTTCTTGACTTGAAGATTTATTTATGTATTCGAAAACATAAAAAATCGTGACCGAAAGTGACACCCACGACAGTTGGTACCCCGTAACAGTCACCCATCGGACAGTATATGCTTCCGCAATCGCTACAGCATCAGCGAGAGCTGAAGCGACAAAATCACCACCACAATTGTATAAAGTCCATGCATTGTCTTTTGTATTAATTTTAAAACCGCCTGAAATAATGACATAACATTCTTAATTTCAGGTTGCATACTACTAAATATAATAATATTAATAATAATATCCTTTATTTCAATTAGAGATAAAACAATATAACTTATTCAAAGGAGGTAGCGATGTTGTAAGCTGTTAAGCATTGCAGTTACATATATGTAGAAATAGCAATAAAAAAAAGAGAAAAAAAAAGAAAGAAATATGTAGAACTAAAGAAATAAAGGCAAAACTGTACATAATCTTAATTATTTCTAATATTTAAGTTGCAAGGTTTGACTTCTTTTCGAAATGATTCTAAACCAGTAAAGGCTTTAACGGTCAGAGGTAGCCGATTGAATACTACTACAGCGTTGTATCTACAGGATCATTCAAAACAAGAGGTATTTTGTGCCGAGGAGTGTATAAGAGTGGGTTGCGTCTAATTGGGTGGTCATGAATGTCACTTGTTATTATTAATTTATCTTGTAGATATTTGGGAGTACTCGACATGTCTATCTTGTAAACAAGACAAGCATTGTGAACTATGAACTGCTCATCTAGGTTTAGCCATTTTAAGTCATTGAGTTTATCGGAAATATGATCATATTTCCTAAGATTATAACTATATCTAAGGCGACTTTTTTGTAGTATTTGAAAGCTTACTTCATCTTTGTGTAACAACGTTGTTCAGTACACTACATCGTAATACGAGAGATAGCCAATAATTAATGAATCACAGCTTTAATTTAATGCTGGTGGTAAGTTTATCTCTGGGCATATATAATACTTTAAGTCTACTGTCGGATGTGTAACACGACTTTGACACCTTAGATTATCATAAAGTATATTCCCAAGTTCTTACAATGCTTAAGATGGTGTTAAAGTGACTGTATTTAAATTAAAGATATAATTTGAGTTATTCAGAAACGTGTCTCTGTGCCTATCAAATACTGATGATTGTATTTTGATTCATTAAGAATCAGACCATGGGCTTTTGGTATGTGACAAATGGTGACTAAGCCCTTGTTAATTGTATTTAAAGCAATAACAGCATTATTTAAAGAAAAGTTAAAAAACATCTGAAAAACATCAGCGTATTGATATGAGCCACAGTGACTCAAGCATTTATAATTTGCAGAGTAAATGAAGAAAAGTATTGGACCTAACACACTACCCTGAGGAACGCCCCTTTTCAGATCAATTATATCATTATTATTCTTTCTATTTTCAATACGGAATACAACTGATAATATATAGTTGACAAGAGTACAAGTAATACTCGGTGATTATTAAGCAGTTCATTACTCTATTTTGAAATCAGCAAGTCAGTCCAATTTCTGGATCTGAGATAATTGGAGAACTTTAGCTTGGCGATACAGACGTTACAAATTTTTGTTTTAAAAAAAAGAGTTTTTGCTACTATTTTATTTAATATTCTGAGAGTAAACCTCTACGCTCATTTGGAGAGGGTATAACAGACATATCGGCCGGTATCTTCTAGTGCAATGGGGCGGCTTACTTGGCTTTAGAATAGGGACTATTATGCCTAACTTCCAATCTTGCGGAAAATATTGCAATTTTATTAGGAAGGTTTTTTAGGACTAGGTTGGGAATAGTGTCGGGTCTGGAGGCTTTGTTATTTGGTAGAGTGTTACTAATGTTCTTTAATTTATTCGGATTTGTTAATAAGTTAGGCGGTTTGTTTAAGGGAATGGAAAACATGTCTGCAGTCGTATGCGTCGCGTGAGCACCTAAACCGATGGCCGTACAAGGAACTGTTTGTATGTCCTTGTGTCGGTTTAATTCGGAAATTAAAATATGATGACGCGAACGACAAGATTCGTGATTTCAATTGTAGGTATCTGCAGTCGGTCACGCCCGACTGCAACTTCTACTTATTTTGTTTGAAAATAATCTATTCTTTATATCTCAAGGTGACTGTTCAATTCGAGCAACGGGAAGCAGTAGTAGGTAGTTCTCAGCTAGAAATTGAACATGTGCCTTGGTATAATAAAAGAAACAATAGAAATGGACATACTGTACACGAATATGCACTTTCAGAAGGCATCTCTATTCAGGCACACAAATTATAATAAATGCTAGAAATAAAACTACCCGGAAAATTAAATCTAAACCACGTACTGAAATTATTCCTGACGATATCCAGAGGCTCATTACATTTAAAAACCGGTTGAGGCGCGGGTGGCAAAAAAGTAGACGAGACATAGGACCATGCTAGGATGATTGACGTCCAAGAAACAGTCAAAAACAAACTAACAAAATTCAGGGAAGATGCTTGGAATGATAAGATCCAAGCATTGACAACTCGCGACAATTCACTCTGGCGTATGTCTCGCCTACTTAAAAAACCTTTTGCTACTATACCAACATTAATTAATAACAATAATATTTTTAACACAAACATAGAAAAGGCTGAGGCAATTGCCAATCATTTACAGCTAACAAACACTACAACACCAAATAACTCGGATTTTCATAATAACGTTACCAATTTGGCCAGACAAATACCTGATATTGTTCATTTTCCCCCAAATAAAATCCCTAAATATTTTACAAACCCCACAGAACTAAAATCAATAATAGGAACTTTTCCAAATAAAAAAGCTCCCGGGCCTGATTCAATCCCGAATATATTGTGAAAAAATTTACCTAATAAAATGCTGTGTCAATTAACATATTTATTAAATGCCATAATAAAACTTCAATACTACCCTAAAGCCTGGAAAATTGGTATTATTATCCGTCTTCTAAAGCCAAATAAGCCACCACATAACCCTTCGAGTTATCGACCTATTTGTTCATTAAATACCCTCTCCAAATTGATGGAGAGGGTATTCCTACGGATTTTAATGAAAATTGTAGACAAAAAACACCTCATCTCCGCTCAACAATTTGGCTTTAGGAGGGGTCATAGCACTAATATGGCATTATGTAAAATAGTACAGGATATCCTCCAGGCTTATAACAAAAAACAATGTACAGTTCTATTACTTCTAAATATACAAAAGGCATACGATACAGTTTGGCATAACGGCCTTATTTATAAATTACATAACCTTCTAAAATTACCATTACACATATAACTTTCATTAAAAACTATATAAGTGCTCGTCATATCACAGTTAACATTAATGGAATTTTTTCAACGCAAAAAAGGATCTCGGCGGGCGTTCCACAAGGGGCGATTCTCTCCCCGATCCTTTACAATTTATACACATCAGACATCCCCCCTCGCCCCACAACAAATTTCCTCTTATATGCAGACGATACCGTCCTGTATGGACGGTCGTTGTATGCACAGACGGCAACACAGAAGGTTAGGTATCATCTGCAAAAAATACTCGAATTCTTCTCAAATTGGAAAATTACCATAAACGACGACAAGACGGAGACAATAACGTTTACTCGTAAATTCACAAACATTCGAACAATAACAAAATAAAAAATCAACAATGCAGTAATAGAGGAGCGCAACTCGGTCCGATATCTGGGGGTAACCCTAGATAAGAGGCTGACGCGACGCGACATTAAACAAACTCTACCCTCTACTTAACAGACGAAGCAAATTATCAATAAATAACAAAATTTTAATGTAAGTTATATTTCGGCCAATTTTGACTAATGCTTGTATGGCTTGGAACATTATCTCAAAAACACAATGCCAACGATTACAAACAACACAAAATAAAGTTTTACGCCTTTTTACAAATTCCAGCAGATATATACCGATTGCTGAATTGCATAGGTTAACAAACATCGAAATGATCCGTGATTTCATGGACGAAAAATCTCAAACATTTTTTACAACCAAAATTCAGCAATCGGCTCTGACAGCAGACATTACAAACGTACGACATGACGATGGCACTCAACATACCCGTAAATTACTCCACCAAAGACTTCCCGTCTACTATGGTAGACGGTGACCTTGTCAACAGACGGACAACTCACGAAACATAAAATCCCCCTCTCCAACAAAAACTTCATACACCTTTCGTTCCTGCCCCGGAACGTTCGCCCACACATAAATCTATACACCGCAGAAATTGCGTACACACGTACACAGCACTAGTACATATTTTATATCCCATTATTTAAAACAGGTTTTTTCTTTTATATTTTCCTGTATATTTTATTTTATTAATTACACACTGAAAAAAAAAATTGTTTAAAATTAAAATTATTTAAATCCACTTTCGAGGAACATATCAAAGTAAATGCACATGCTGTGGGAAGTGTGCTAATATCAAATCAGCTCAATAATAAATTCCAAATAAAAATCTCCTGGTCTAACAACGACCCATTATATATTTGCTTACATAATGTATTAAATATGTAAATGATCTATATTGTACACTAAGATAGCTTAAGGAATGAATTATACATAGATAAAGAAATAAAAACAATTAAAATGGAATGGAAAATGGAGAAATTGAAGATGGTTGATGTGAGTTTGTCGAAATGTTGTTTAGACAACCTAAGTAACAGATTATTCTTTAAATCGGAATAATTTTTTAGCCTCTATTTTTTCAAAATTGTACAATTAATTTTTCATTTATGAATTCACCTCTAACCTAGAACACTACAAGAAATACTTTATCATGCATTTCCTGGCAATGTAAAATATCAGCGAGACCCCGGGGAGATGTAAAGCACCGTTTCATGTTCCAACGCGCCATTAATCACAGATATGGATTGCCTTTCAACAATGTAAGATAAAACTCTACTTTCATTATTCTGAGTCTCAAAATGCGTTTCTAATAGCATAATATAATTTTATGGGGCTAACTTTTTAATGGCAAATTATAGGGATTTGCAAAATTCATTTTGCCATTTAAATTTATAAAGAGATTAAGTTTATACCACCTACTCTAAAGTACCGGACACTAAAAATTTTAAGTGATAAGACATAGTGTCTTATGAATACAAAATAAAGAGATATCAAAAAAATGTTGTTTTATTTTATTTCAATGCTTTTTCAGTTAAATTCAGTGTGTCCGTGGATTGTATTCGGAAGAGTAAAATCCTTTTTATTTATAAAAGCTCCTGCTTTTTATGGAAAGTCCGAAAGTGATACTATTTGCAACAATGTGAAAAACAATAAAGAATGAAGTATTTTCATATGTGAATATTTTGAGAACAACATTAAAAAAATGCTACGGATTAAAAGTTATTGTCAGTTATGAAATCTTGACCTCCTACTGTAATTTTTTTTTCCAAAGGTTCAGGTTTCCGCGGACAGTTTTTCATTAACATTTTCTTTTAGACTATTTAGGTTGCTATTAAATACTGTTGCGAAGACCTTTTCATATCCTAAAAGTAGAAATCCCCATTAGTTAGATCAGAACTCCCAGTTGGCCAAGAAATTGGACCATGACATTTTCCAGAACAGAAGAATAAATTCGCATTAGGAGTAATTAGTTGTTTCTGGCCCACCGAACGAAACAACCGTGCATGTTTCTAATATAGTCAATAGTAGCCGCACATCTGTGACTGTAGAAATTTGCAGTACGTGAAATTGACTCATGCGCCTGCGTGGCCCGCGTATTATTGAAATTTGGTTTACGGCCAACCGATCACAGAAACAAACTTAGATTGAAGTAATTATCAGGGACGTAACTCCGTAAAATCCCGAAATATGATTATGAGAAAGTTGGAAAGACACACATAAATATATTTTTAAATCCGTAATTCGCTGGGGTTAACAAGTTCTGTGAGTTTAACACTCTGTATAGTTCGCTACATTTATTCAAGGCACATAAAAAAGCCATAAAGACCGACCTTAAATTATTGTCTCGTTACGATAAGGGATATCCCACAGAGCTGGACTTGAATTTTCTTTGCACAATAACAGTAGAAATTTAGAAGTACTGTCTTGATACACTGACAATATTAAGTTCGACTCTATCGAGGGTAGGGTTTACATACCTACTGTAAACCGTTATATCCTAAAATAATTTTGGTAGGAGGGAGCTGGGTAACTATATCAAAATAATTTGAAATTATAATTGAAACATGTGTGCATCCGTTAATTCCTTATTTTAATTATGGCAGAACATACTTTACATGAGGACAATGTTGTTCTATGTATTAAGTAATACATTTTATTTATGACTTACCACTTTCTACGAATATATAGCATGCCCCGCTCTCCCATCCATGTGTAAGCGGCAAAGCTTTGAGGTTTCTTATGTGGCTTAAATATACGTAGAAAACTATAACTGTTCAGTTTGTTGCAGCACCAGACCGAAAATCACAAGAAAGTTAGTTCGTCCTGGCCGTTCCGCCGAGCCAGATATGCTCACCAGCAACAAGAGGAAACCAATAAAGGTTATAAATATCAACTTGATAAGTACTTACTCACTCCTGGTATACATTCACTGTCCGTATTACCCTTCATTTTACCGCTCTTAGTCATTGGATTTGCTCATCGATTCTTACCGTATTGCCATTTATTAGCCGCCTTCCCGTATTACCGAGTTATAACTGCCATGTCGGCATTAGATACAGCTTTATTTTTATTCACCGTACCTTAAGGATTGGCTGTTCGGTTTATTAACGTTAGTATTCGTTATTTAACGAATATTATAAATGTAAATATTAGGTTTTATGGTAATAAATATTGTAATATATCGAATTGTGCCTTTTACTGTTGTGTATATGAAATCTAAATATACCTTGATATGCTAAAAACTACCGTGCCTCCACTGTAGCTACTCAAGCCCTGCTTGATCGTCTTTTGAGGATAATCGTTATTTCGCCATAAAGGCTACTAGCTACCGAGCTTTCCGTCTTTACCGTAAGCCGACCGTCGTCGCTTAAGGCCTTTAAATATGCATACAGAGCGATTAAAAAAAATGAACAAATTATTACGAAATGAAACTTAATTTCCTTGAATATTTATTCCCTCGCTCTGTACATGAACTGTGTTAATGCTTTCTTATAAAAGTTTTAATTAGCTCCAATTTATGTTATTACGTCATATTCGATATTCTCTTTCGTTTTAGAGAAAAAAATGAAAACTTTCTTTTTAACTCCAAACTTAATTCTCTTAATTTGAAAAGAATGTAAATAATAATTTTAAGCTTTATTTGTAAAAGACATATAATAAACAATATTTAAAGTAACAAAACAGCAACAACAAATAAAAGGATTTTTTTTTCTCTTTTGTGATATTACTTGATGAACCATTTGCTAATAAATGCATGTTTTCATGAAATACATATTTCTTACTAATAAAATTTGGTTGCTCTTCTAGTGGCTGTACAGATATTTAAATAAGAAATTTTATAACCATGATTCAGTTTCATGAATTTCCTTACATTTATTCATTTTATTTTATTCTTTCGACTTTTAAGTTGTTCAGATTTAACAAATTGACCATAGCTTTGTTATTAGTAATTATTTCACATTTTCTTAAGTTAGCCATGAAAATTTTAATATGTCAAATTAAAGTAAATCAGAGTAGTTACTTTCTGTTGAACATTAATTCGCTCCTGAATCTACAAACAATTCGACATGGTTCTATTTTCAACTTTGAAGAAACGAATATAAACGTAATGCTAGAAAAGCTTGCACACTCTATTCTCAACGGTTTCCTGGTAGACGCTGTTCTGACCATAAAGCCATAAAATTATTAGTTGATAATCTTAAAAGATATGGTTCATTCACCAAACCAAAGGGAAGCAGAAGTAAACCGGTGACGAATGATATTAATATAAATGAAGTTGTCTCTGCCGTTAATGAAAATCCACAAACCTCAATATCAGTAGGACAAATATTTCTTCGACTTCGGTCAGAAGAATCCGCAAAGACAAAAGTTATCATGCTTATAAAATTATTTTAATACAACAACTTCGCCCAGGAGATTAAGAACGGGGACTTCATTTTATAACACGAATATGCGTACTGAATGAAAGACACAATTTCCTTAATAAAATTCTTTGGGCGATGAGGCGACATTCAATGAAGACGGTAGTGTAAACAGACACAATATACACTATTGGAGTGATCTACCTAGATGGACGCGAGAAAGAAATTTTCAGATAAAATATAAAATCAATGTGGGGATAGGTATGCTTGGTAGCAGGTTAATAGAGCCACATTTTATTGAAATTAATTTAAATAGTGAAATTTACCTAGATTTTTTACGAAATGACTTACCTAATTATTTAGAAGAAATTCCCCTGCAAGCTAGAAGAAATATCTGGTTTCATCAAAACTGTGCTCCTCCACATAATGCCCGTATTTTTTCTAATTATTTAAACACGATTTTTGGAAACCAGTGGATAGACAATACCAGACCTGTGCGATGGCCAGTTAGATCACCAGATTTAAATCCGCTGGATTTCTTTTTGTGGGGTTACCTTAAGGGATTTGTGTATAACATCCGACCTCAGAACATTGAGGATTAAAAAATAGAATAAGACATGGATGTAATTCTATTCGATGGAATACTTTATTACGTACAGTGAATGGCGAATTAATAAAAAGATGTAACTACTGCATTCACGTTAATGGGCAAAATTTTGAACAACATTTGTAAAAAAATTAATTCCCTCTACCTGATAAAAATTGTTAAGCAAACATTAATGTTTGTTTCAAAATCAACATTGTTTTATTTTTAGTATTCTTGTTAACATAATTAAGAATCATTTTGTTTTTTTTTTTAATAAATGTGCACAATATTTTTAATTTTTAATAAAAATATATCTACCAGCTCATAATTTTGTTAATAATGCTTTTATTAAAACTTTCATGGCTAACTTAGAAAATGTGAAATATTACTAATAACAAAGCTATGGTTGATTTATTAAATCTGAACAACTTAAAAGTCGAAAGAATGAAACAAAATGAATAAAAATAATGAAGTTCGTGAAACAGAACCATGATTATAAAATTTTTTATTTAAATATCTGTAAAGCCATTAAAAGTGCAAACAAATTGTTTTAGCAAGAAATATGTATTACATGAAAACATGTACTTATTAGCAATGGGTTCAAGTGATATCACAAAAGAGAAAAAAAATGTTTCCTTTTATTTGTTGTTGCTGTTTTGTTACTTTAAATATTATTATATGCCTTTTATAAATAAAGTTTAAAATTATTATTTACATTCTTTTCAAATTTATTTTAAGATTCAGTTTGGAGTCAAAAAGAGTTTTTAATTTTTTTTCCTAAAACGAAAGAGAATATCGAATATGATGTAATAACATAAATTGAAGCTAGTTAAAACTTTTATAAGAAAACATTAACACAGTTCATATACATGGTGAGGGAAAAAATATTCAAGGAAATTTAGTTTAATTTGGTAATTTTTTCAATTTTTTTTAATCACTCTGTATGCGTATTTAAAGGCCTTAAAAGTATCTACAATTTGATGTACCGAACATGGCCGTAGCTTAAAAAATAAGGAAGTTACCAGTCTGGGGAGTTTTAATTGGTGGATCCTGTATATTGATTTTCTTGTATTAATTAACTTATTATTGCTTTTTAGTATTTTTACTAAAATTGGAAAATGCAAAATTACTTTCATTAATTACAGTTTAGGAAATAAAACTTTTTATAAACTTCCGTTAGCTAGAATGCTAGATTTTTTTACAATCTTCTCTGATATCTAAAGTAGTTACGGAACTATATTTGCACAGTATCGAATTCCCGTTGGGAACGACGAGGTAAAGTAATTTTGAAGGCCTAAAGTACTCAGCGACTACTTTTTCTGCCTTATACCTTATCCTCTAGCACCGCAATGAGTTCTGAAATTGGATTTGCTTTCAGTTAAATATTAATTAAGGCCTCTTCGCTCCTTCCATTAGTAGTTTTTATATCGTTACCTTTTTCATCGAATAACAGTTTTATATTTACGACAAGTTTATAACGGAATTATAAGATGCTTCAGCTTGTTAAAGTATTCTAAATAAAAGTAAAATGTATTTTAAATAAAAAATATTCCAAATAAAATATGACGTTATACTACTATAAAGAAGTTTCTAGCGTAGCATACATTTAATGAAATTTTTTCTTAAGCGCAATATATTGTATAAATCGAAGAACTAACAGTTTATTTTATTTTATTTCATTTTATTTTTAATTTTATTAAGACCATTTGCAAGGGAAACAATATACATCATACAAAATCACATCATACAAAAATGACTCAAATTTACTAACATACATTTCAGTAATGATATACAACGATAAAACAATATAAATATCATAGAGAACAGACAGTTGAATTTACTTACAATAGAGATAGAGAAAAATACATACATAATCAAGATTATTTTTAATAAAAATGTATTCTATTCTACAGATGCATTATATGACGAAAGCAAATTATTTGACGTTAGACAAATGTTTTGTTACTCTATGCTAATTCATCAATTTAACATGAAAGTAACGCTACATCACATGCAGATAATACTAGAACTAAAGAAAAACGCAATCCAGAAATGAAAAAAATTATAAAATGTATTGGAAAAATTTTTTTGGATACCTAGCACCAAAATTGTATAATATGCTACCAGAAGCTATAAGAAATATTAAAAACATTAAACAAATTAAAGTTGAAGTAAAGAGATGGATATTGTATATATTCTAAAGGTAGGGATCTATACTTAAAGTTAGGTAGTTAAGTAAAAATGTATATATTAAATGCAGAAAATAGGAATTCTACACTAAATATCTTAATTTATGGGAATCTAATGCTTGATTTAATGTCTAGTGTCTATTTATAGCATGCAACCTATCCAATGATATGAATTGTACAATCCATCACATTCAAGGGTGTACACATATCCTAAAGTGATTCTGTTTTATTTATAACTAAAGGATACAAATGTCTTAGGAAAAATCTTATGCTATAACTACATGATAAAAAACACTGTCAAATCTGTACATCAAATGTAGAATTTGTTATAAATAAATTCATTATTGTTATATCATTATATATGACTTTAGACAAGATCTTCTATTTATTAAAGATGTCGATATAACGCTGGGTGTGGTTATAGCTAGAGCAGATATCATAGATTGGCGAAAACGTTAGAGTATTAGTCCGGGCTATAGCAAGGTAAAAAGTTTGGTTTTGTCTTGAATTTATTCACGGAATATGGAAACTAAGTCTCTGGAGTATCTCACTACCTTTTTTAAGTTTATGGCAAAGTCGTTGCGTCTTTCAGATATGTTATTCATAGAAAACCTTTAAAGTAAATTGCTGGAACACCATTTAGTGGAAATACCGAGTGAGTCACGAATTGCGCTCGCCCCGATATTTCCTAAAATATTTGGAATATAAAATTGAAATTTGGAGGCCTTATTACACGACTAAAACGACATCTTTTCTATAAAAAATCAAGTTTGGTGTACATCCGGTTTGACCGGAAATGCCCACAACTTTCGATTTTTAAATAGAACGCCCTATATATTTTTACATTTTTGGAATCTAGAGGAAATTTTGAATACAATACATCTATTTTGGTCACTTTTTGAAAAACATTAAAAATTTTATTAAAAAATCTATTTCTGAATCCAGAGTGCTGTGGTGCCCAAAATATATTTTAGTTTGTGTACTACGTTACTATAAAAATAAAAGGAGCAATATGATTGCATTACTTAATTCTCTAGAGGCGTTCAAAATTTTTAAATGTGATTTTTACCCACCAACTCGGTTTTTTTAAATGGGAATTTAATCGTTCACCAACATTTTTAAATACCTCATTTTCATACGAATCTAATGATACCAACATTTTGAAAATCCGCTAAGAAATATTTGAGATTTCAGCCAAAATACAATGCAACCAATCTTTTAGAAACATGCGGCTAATAGATAATAGATTAGTGGGCTTTGGAAACTAAAATGGCACAATTCTGTGTACATCTGGTAACCCAATAACATTGAAAAAATCATAGTAGCCATTGAATATAATAAAACAATATCAGCTGTCAGACAGATACAAAATAAAGCGTTGCGGAAATCTCTTTGAGTAAAAATTAAAGAAAATGAATAATTTTAGTAGAAATGAAAAGGTCGATATGTTACTGATATATGGAGAGCGTCTCAAAAATTCAACTGCAGCTGCAGAACTGTATCAGCAACGATATCCCAACGGACGTCATCCAAGCAGACACTTGTTTGCCAGAGTGGAACAAGAATGAAGAAACGAACCTAATCAACAAGATGACCATCAAACATTTATTGTAAGTGAGGACAAAGAAATTGGTGTATTAGGATTTGTGATGGTACACCCAACAACATTAACAAGGGAATTGTCAATGGAATGCGACATTAGTCAGTCTTCGGTTTGCAGAATTTTAAAGAAACATAAGTTTCGGTCTTATAAATACCAAATACACCAACATCTTTATGGAGATGACAACGACAGGAGGCTAGTATATTGCAACTGGTTCTTAAATGCAGTACAACAAAACCCAGGTTTTCCTTTTCATATTTTATATTCAGATGAAAGTAGATTTACGAACCAAGGTATGTTTAACAGAAATAATACTAGGTACTGGGCTCAAGAAAATCCGAGGTTGGTAGGGCGAAGGAATATTCAGGAAAGATTTGGGTTTAACTGTTGGCTTGGAGAACTTGGAGATCGAATAATTGGACCCATATTTTTTTATGGAACACTTACTGGCGAACGATATTTATTCTTTTTACAAAACCAGACAGCAGAATTTCTTGACTTACTTCCTCTTGCCTATTTACAAAATCTGTTTTTCCAACAAGATGGTGCTCCCCCACATAATTCCAGAAGAGTGATGGAATATTTAAACAACTTGCATGGTGAACGCCTTATCGCAAATCAAGGTCATATCAGGTGGCCTCCTAGGTCACCTGACTTAACACCCCTCGACTATTATGTATGGGGCACTCTCAAAAACAAAATTTATAAAACTTCTTCAAATACCCGTGAAGAGCTGCAAAATAAAGTTGTACGGGCTCTTAATGAAATAACGTCGGCTGAATTGCGTAGAGCCATTCAAGCAACTGTACGCAGAGCCGAATTGTGTATAGAAAAAAATGGTGGACATTTTGAACAATATCTATAAATGTCAATTTATGGTTTAAATATATTAATTATTTTAAAGATACCTACTGTTACCTAGTTTAAGTTTAATTGTTCAAACGGAATTGATTTTTATTTATTTATAGGCCCGATATTTATGTTCATTTAAATAAAACTCTGAAAACCGAACTGACGTCGCATTCTATTGCAAATGTCTTTGTGGATGTAATTGTGTTTACCTCCACATACCTATGCTAAACTTAATTGTAACGTTCTTTGCGCTCACAATTATTAAATGTTTGATAGCTCAAGATTGCCTATAACTACACGAGTTTGTCTGACAGCTGATATTGTTTTATTACATTCAATGGCTACTATGATTTTTCCAATGTTACTAGGTTACCAGATATACAGAGAAATGTGCCATTTTAGTTTCCAAAGCCCACTAATCTATTATCTATTACCCCATGTTTCTAAAAGCTTGGTTGCATTTTATTTTGGCTGAAATCTCAAATATCTCTGAGCGGATTTTCAAAATTTTGGTATCATTAGATTCGTATGAAAATGAGGTATTTAAAAATGTTGGTGAACGATTAAATTCCCATTTAAAAAAATCGAGTTAGTGGGTAAAAATCACATTTAACAATTTTAAACGCCTCTAGAGAATTAAGTAATGCAATCATATTGCTCTTTTTATTTTTATAGTAACGTAGCACACAAACTAAAATATATTTTGGGCACCACAGCACCCTGGCTTCAGAAATAGATTTTTTAATAACACTTTTATTGTTTATCAAAAAGTGACCAAAATGGATGTATTATATTCAAAATTTCCTCTAGATTCAAAAAATGTAAAAATATACAGGGTATTCCTTTTAAAAATCAAAAGTAGTGGGTATGTCCGGTCAAAGCGGATGTGCACCAAACTTGATTTTTTATTGAAAAGATGGCATTTTAGTCGTGTAATAAGGCCTCCAAATTTCAATTTTCTATTCCAAATATTTTAGGAAATATCGGGGCGAGCGCAATTCGTGACTCACCCGGTATACCATGAGATTTTAAAAAAAGAAATTTAAGAAAATGCACATTTTCTAGTTTAAGACTGAATGTTATAGCAGGGCTGCGAAACAAGAGACGCATACTCTAGTTTAGATCGCAAAAGAGAAAAATATAATAGTTTTAACGATGAGATGTTTGAGAAATCACGCCCATTGCGTATAATAAAACCAAGAGTTCTATTTAAATCGCAAGTTAATGTGTCTATATGATTGACAAAGCTGAGTTTTTTGTCAAAAATTACTCCAAGGTCTTTAAACAGTTGACGGCTTAGTGGCGCAAGTTAGATATTTTTCATGGAAGTGTTAATTTTAAGTCGCTTATAGCGAAAGGAGTTTTAATATTTTCGTAATAATTCTGTTTAGCCGAATCGGTTGCGATTCGCCCAACCCTACAATCACCACGGCGCTACGCACCTTGGTTGTCTGGTTGGCTCCGGGTCGCGATCCGGGGAGGCAATGCTTTGTAGTTTAAATATGTAATAAATTGTTGATGATGATGCTGATGATGCTTAGATGTTAACGATGCTTAGTGACGTATTTAATGTACTACCTAGACAATAGCAGAAGTGATCCAGTCAAGAAAGACATTCAACTTCGTAACAATTCACATAGATCTGAAAACTGGTACAGACCTTGAGTACACTATTGCAAATGAAACATCAAAGCCTGATGATTTTTTTGATAAAAAGTAGTGTTTTCGAGTTATTCGTGAAGAATCGCTCTAAAACATGCATTTCTTAGATGAAAAATCAACATTTTCAATCGCGAATAACTCGAAAAATATTGATCTATCGATAACAATTTATAGAGTACTTTTGCTTAGAATTCATCCCTCTATCGATTTTTGTGGTTATTTTCGGTTTACTAATTTCCACTTCCATTTCAGGATGCAGTCAAGACAATTGAAGGAGATTCTCGTAATGTACTCCTACCATTCTGCAGTAAAAGCAGGAAACACTTGCTGTCCCAGACCTCCCTTCACTCCTGTGTTCCTCGACCATATTATCTTGCCTTCTCAAGAGCTTGTAAGCTAGAAACTTTTATTTATGACACATTTCTATATCCAGAAGGGTATAGAAGGGGGTTCACAGAGTGTGTCAACCCCTTCGGGAGAATTAACACCCCTTTGCTGAAGATTAAAAAAGAAGAGTACGAGAGATAGAAAGTCCCCATTCATACTTCTTTCCATAATGATACTTATTCAAAAATGTACCTTATTGAAGAGATGTTTTTACCCCTAGACAAAAATTGAAGGGTATAGGAATTTTTTTGACTTCGAATTCGAATTCATCGTCCAAAAATAGATAGGAGTACCATGGTCAGTCATCCAGATCTGAAACTTTTTTTTGTGCGGCTGTGTAATATTCGAATTTCACTTCAACAGTCATGTCTTCTTCTTCGCTTTCTTCATCGCCTAGTTCTTCTCTTTACTGGACTTCTGTAAATTGTTGTAAGAAAAAGGATGAATCAGTTATCTCCTAATTGTTATCATAAGTATTCTCATCTGGGTAGCTATTCTGTAATTTCAGTGAACGTGAGCATTTATCGTGAGAGGATAGAGCTCATATCACGATTCCCAGGGAAACAAAAATACTATTCTGTAACTACAGTGACCACGCGGGGACGTGAAGTGATCCTTCCAGCGCTGCCAACAGTTGCTCCTACATTTCAACCAATAGAATTGCCGCAACGTCATGTTCGAAGTTCGTGCGCTGTATGATGGGAAATGCATCTTTTCAAAATGCGAGTTTCTGATATTCAAAATGAGTGCAATATCTGTTATTTTGTAAAAGTGATATAATTTTTTATTAGGTTAAGAATAATAGCATCAAATATCCGTTTCGACCCGATGAATAGTGCCTTAAAATATATTTTGATTAAATGGGTGGAAAAACAGCTACAGCTTCTGTGGAAAATTTACAAATCAGTTCACAAAAAGATGCAAAAAAATGTGGGAAAGAGTAACAACCACTTTAAATGCTGTCCCTGGAAACTAATAAAAATAATTCGGAGCAATGGAGAAAAGTAAATTAAATTTGTAATATAATAATTGGATTGTACATAATCTGACTTATATAATACATTGCATAATATGCACAAGCATATTCTTTATTTACTTAATTATAAAAGCCCTATCTGCTAAGCCGAAGGGATTACTTATGCAATGAAGTTGTCGTGTTCTTTTTGACGATTTTTCCAGCAATCTGAAGGTCTCATAGTGCCTCATTCATAATTTAGTACATCGGCAATATTCATCGCCCTTTAATCCCTGCAGTTTAATAAACACAAAACTCATTTTATGATCTAACACAAAAATTATTTCAAATAAACAAATATCAGCCCACTGACATCTAAATGAGATGACAGTTTGCCCCAAAGTGAGGTTATACTTTCATTTATAATTTCAGTGAACGTGAGCATTTGTTGTGAGAGGAGTGAGCTCATATCACGATCCCTTCCCAGGGAAACAAAAATACTATTCTGTAACTACAGTGACTACATGGGGACGTGAAGTGATCCTTCCAGCGTTGCCAACAGTTGCTCCTACATTTCAACCAATAGAATTGCCACAACGCTATGATCGAAGGTCGTGCGTTGTATGATGGGAAATGCATCTTGTCAAAATGCGAGTTTCTGACATTCAAAATGAGTGCAATATCTAATATTTTGTAAAAGTGACATAATTTTTTGTTAGGCTAGGAATAATAACATCAAAAATCCGTTTCAACCCGTTGAATAGTGACTTAAAATATGTTTTGATTAAATGGGTAGATAAACAACTACAGCTTCTGTGGAAAATTTACAAATCAGTTCACAAAAAGATGCAAAAAAATGTGGGAAAGAGTAACAACCACTTTAAATGCTGTCCCTGGAAACTAATAAAAATAATTCGGAGCAATGAAGAAAAGTAAATTAAATTTGTAATATAATAATTGGATTGTACATAATCTGACTTATATAATACATTGCATAATATGCACAAGCATATTCTTTATTTACTTAATTATAAAAGCCCTATCTGCTAAGCCGAAGGGATTACTTATGCAATGAAGTTGTCGTGTTCTTTTTGACGATTTTTCCAGCAATCTGAAGGTCTCATAGTGCCTCATTCATAATTTAGTACATCGGCAATATTCATCGCCCTTTAATCCCTGCATCCGACGTATAATATATTGGATGATATCTCCAAGCATGTTCTTTATTTACTTAATTATAAAAACCCTATCTGCTAAATCGAAGGGTTTGTTCATGCAATGAGTTGTTCTTTTTGAGCAATCTGAAGGTCTCATAGTGCCTCATTGATAATTTAGTACATCGTCAATATTCATCGCCCTTTAATCCCTACAGTTTAAGTAACACAAACCTCATTGTATGATCTAACATAAAAATAACTTCAAATAAACAAATATCATGCCACCGATATCCAAATAAAATGACAGTTTGCCAAAAAGTGAGGTTGTACTTTCATCCCCTCACGCGTGAACGGGCCCGCTCCCTACAATTTACCAAGAGAAGCAAGTTCCCCGATTTTTGGCGTGATGTGACCGCTCCCACAGTTACAGAATACGCTATTTTGGTTTTCAAGAGAACTCCACCCACTTTCTCATGAAAACATGTGCTCACATCACATCACACCGATACAGAATAGCTACCCTGAAGCAAGATCACCGATTTTTGGCGTGATGTGACCGCCCCCACAGTTACAGAATAAGCTATTTTGGTTTTCAAGAGAACTCCGCCCAGTCTCACATGAAAACATGTGCTCACATCACATCGATACAGAATAGCTACACTGTTGTATTTGATTCAACATTGGAGCAAGACCAAAATAGTCCGACTTGTTTTACTGCCACAGTTATTATAACTACAATTCTTCTTGCATTTACAAAAAATAGTTTAAAGGAGTTTTTCTGAAGTAAGCAGGCTGGAGACGAATTTGAATGGCTATTAATTTCCATCCCCAGTCTTCTGGGTCCAGTTCGCTGCCTAGCCATACTTGAATTTGATAGTAGACACGATATAAATATTCACATGCAGCAGCAGATGATTTAGGATGACAGGATAACTATGCTCTTTTATTGTTCCGTGTATTTTTGGAGCTCCATACATAGCAAGAAGATACAGAATTTCATTTGAGATGATGACGCATGGAGAACAAACAATCTTTGTAAATATATCTGATGTTTTTCAAACAACTTAAATACTGTTGTTTTACCCCTTTTGAAAAATGTAAATGTAAAAATAAAATATGAGCTTGACATTTTGGATGTGAGGTTAAACTTAGTGATGATTTTTGAAATAGCGATGTCTGATGAATGATTATTCGTAGGAAAACAATATTGAAAGAGTTTTTGTAGACAATTGTATGACTTACAAATATTTTATGGCCGATTTTTACGATAACACTTACCGTTTAAGAGAAATATGCGAAAAACCGATATTTGTAGCCTTAGATCTTGAATAAAATTTTTAGCCAGCAAAGGATCAGTGACATCAGTTTTGACATTTCAATAGTGTATTCAAGATCTGTACCAATTTTTAGGGCTAGTTAGCTTATAGCCTAGATCGCTGTTGAGAGGCATATGTCTAGTTGCTGTTAATAAAAATATAGAATATCGATTGTGCACTTAATCTCAGTGGCACCATGTGAAAGTAAATTGAGCCGCATTTGACCAAAACGTTAATAGAATAGATATCCAGTCAGTCACGCCCTTCAACGGAAAAGCACAAAATATAATCCGGTTCCAGATTTCGCTACAATACATACTTGTACCCAATTTAAAGTCAATATTTTAAACCGTTCTAGTATAATCGTGCGCGCAAAAAATAGTTATAGACCGACAAACATACAGACCGGAGAATTTTCTTTTAAATATGATTGAATGATATACTGTTACAGCACAAATGTATGCAACTACAATGGTACTACATATAAGCTGCCGTGAATATCGCATTTCCATGTCAAAGATAGTGCAAGTATAGGTTTAACGTTTTCTAACTTTACACTGCATTTTCACAATATATATTTTCTTAGAAATTGTCAATCCTAGATGAAAAGTGCCAAATAAATATTTTTGCCTCCATATTTTGTGTTTCTTTCTTCTCAATACATTTGGTATCTATTTTGAAAGACAACATATTCCCGTTTGCAATGTCTACCCGTACAAATACTCACATTTTGTCGACACAGCCTTAAAGAAAATTTCATATTTTAAAACATATATTAAAATCCGAGCTTCATATTACCACATTTTATTAACAAGTATGTAGTGATAACAAGGTACATATATGAAGCCAATTCATTGTTCCGCTTAAGAGTTGGAGCAAGTTGAACAAGAACATATCGTATTTATTTTTATTTATTTATCCAATAGACGCTGAGCAAGAGAAAAATGAACCCCAAAAACTCAACAGGGCATTAAATTATTATTTATAATACCAAATTGCCCAATAAGATTCTATTCTAATAGTAGACGAAGAGGAGTAGAAAAATCAATTATGTTAATCCGTTAATGATTATAACCTATAGAGTGTGTCCGTACATACGTACCTACAGACGAACTAACAAAGATGAATATTAAATAGCAATTTTAGAATCTAACAAATGCTTAAATCAATCTGGAAATGGGACCTCTTTTAGAATACATTATTCACTTTTGAAAAAGATTAAAATCGATTCATTGCTGAATTAAGAGTAGGTGTGCCTCGACAAGCTGCTAAAATTTGCAACAGGGGAGGGGAAACTCCAGTGGGCGGTTCTTTAAAAACGATAAAATATTATTTTATGTATTTATAGTACTATGTAGTAGTAAATAGAAATGAATGACCGCGATTCAACTTACGTATAAGCTCGTAATTAGTTCATGATTGCATATAAATTCTACCTGCCAAAGCTCAAAGGTTATGCCGACACATCTATCCTGTCATTCTAACCTAAATGCGTTTTTAACATATTATTCCTTCAATAAATACAGTATTTATAATTTAAACGGCTAGGTATTATGCTTCCCTAGAATTTTAATTTGTAATATGGAGTATACGAGTATATCTATATTTTTGCATAATGGAAAAGATATTCAATAATTCTTAAAATTTGACCTTCATATTACCACAGTTCATTAATAAATATGTAGTGATGACATAGTAAAATTGAGATCCATTAATGTTTTCGTTTTTTGAATTATGGCAAGTTAAACAAAAAAAAATATTTTAATTATTATTGTCATACATCCAATATACGCCGAGAATAAGAGAAATGGTTCGCAGAAAGTCAGTGATAAATAATTATTTATAAGCATTAAACTATTCAACGGATCATTATGAAATTCAATAGTTGTCTATCGAGAGGTAAACCACCGTCGGCACTCGTTCTCCGAATTTTAGGCAGGCTGTCGGCATGGCAGTGGCGGTCATATAATTGAAAGTCCCGCAAGTGCGGCTGGTTGGAGTTACGCAGGCGCCGCAGGCAAGGCAGTCTCGGCAGTTCGTGTAATTTCTACAAGTGGTTGACCTCTCAGGTACTGTTTTGATAGTATATAGTATGAAATAAGAGTTTCTTTACAACCCTAACCTGAAATTTGCAGACGTAAATGTAGCAAGCAAATGCCAATTTTTCGAAGTCAGTAACAAGTAAATATATCGAGAATAAATAAAGATTGAGGATAGAGGCAACCTTTTATTTGAAATTTTACTTTCTAGGAGTAGTAGTTCTCGATTTGACCAAGGAACTAGTGTTATATACTTAGCACATATCACATATTAGCACATATTATATAAAATAACTTCCCTGGTGTACACTTAGTTTTACGAATTATTATTCATATTTTCTTAAAAAATGTAATGATGGGGAGAACCTACAAATTTACTTTTATAGTAGACAAAAGTTTAATGATAGATGTTTTAAACTAAACCCCGCATAAAAATATCATTAATAACTTTAGGCATAATAGGTTATTTCTCAAAAATATGGATATCTGTGGGTTTACTGGCTAGATTTTAAAAATCCAAAGGATCAATTATTTGTATCAATGAAATTTAATAGTGCATCTTTTTAAAATACGAATGTCAGATCGATTCTAAAAATTTACAAAATTTTGAAAGTAAAAAAGATGGCTAAAATTTGTATTCAAAAATGTTTTCTCTACAAATTTTGAAAGCAGAGATAAAAACCTGCAACTTGAGTCTTAGAACGTCTACATTGGTGCGCGATCTCAACAAGAAAATATTTTCAACATCGGTCCACATCACCTTCTGGACAATACTTTTAGCTCTGATTTGTTAAATTTTCACGAAAGTTGCTTTTTTCTGGAAAATATTTTCGGGTTTAAAGGAGTAAGTTGGTTTCTCGGTTTTTTAGCCTAGATTTTATTATTTTGACAGATCGATAGATAACTTTACTGCCGACAGTTTTTATCCCAAACATTTCCTTCTATTTTTCCCAGAAATAAAAGTTATTATGAAAAAAATCCGGTTGCTTGGTCTAATGCAACAAACTAATGCGTGTGACTTGATGAGAAAATGGGAAAATGTGCGTTTTACTTTTGTGTTTTTAACTCCTTTCATTGCAAATCGCATCGCCCCTTATAATTCTATATTCATGTGTTTACGACAAGAACACATCTTTAAAATTTAGTATCAATTGTATTGTCCAATAAATGTTTTCAAATATACCAGCATACCACCATTTTAAAAAGAAGAATTGAAATACAATTACACATTATTGTTAGTGCATGGGTGGCTACATATAACTAGTTACTATATTGTTATAATTCCGTACTTGTAGTATAATCAAAGAGTACCTGTTACGTATAATAGTAAATTAATGGAATTTGGTATTTTATTGGGCGTCCCGTGTTATTAGAAATGGTTTGGTTTAATTTCTTATTTCGTTCCCTCGTTATATTTCCTCATTCATAAAATAACTCTGGGTGAAGGGCGGAGCTTAAACGATAATAAATCCAGAGGGAGCTCGTATCAGTGTAACATTTGTTGCAAAATGTGCCTTTGCACGGTTCCGTGCTATACATGTTTTTGCAAAAAGTATTATGTTCTTTGGAAAAATAAAAACAGTACGATACACAGAAAACATGAATGATGGTTTGTATCGAGTCCTTTTTCTCATATTTTGATTCTAAATATTTAAAAAAAAATCATAAAATCTCGCAATTTACTGCTAATTAAAACAAATCTTATTAATTAATACCATTTTTTTTCAAAATATTAAAACAATACAAACCTAGATTGATATGTTTTCTTCTATTTTTCGCCTGTACAAATTTCGTAATTGCAATGGTCTAATTATAATTTGTCGCGGACGGTGCGGCGTTTTAGACTAATTTATTTCTGATTTTTAGACGGCATACCCACTCTTAATCAATTAAAAATTACGTTTATCGGCAAATCTTAGCACTAGTATTCTGAGTGAGATTAGAATAAACATTTAGCGGGGTGTGGAATACCATCAATGTGAGATTTGTACTTCATAGAAGATTTTCGATCATCTCGTTCCATTTTATTTACTTATTAAAGCTTCTTTATCTGTATAAAAATCCTCTTCACAAGGAAATCAATATTTCTCGTTGATAAATCGATACGGTACATAATTTACTCTTGGTAGTATTATTAGAGCTTGAATTGGAAATGATAGACATTGACAACGGTTGATCAAGATATAGACAAAAACGTATCAATACATATTTTATTTGATTTTGTGATGAGAGCATTTTCAGTGGACAAGAAAATCTAAATAGCAATATTTTCTAAAAAGCTAGAATCAGGTTCTGCATACCCACGCTTTGAAAATGTCTCAAATGTATTATCATACTACAACGGGCTCATTTTCTCCAGAAATATATAGAATTTGTTACAAATTTGTTCGCTAAATATTAAGACATCAATTTTCAGTGACTAGCAATTTTATACGAATCCCGATCATATTATAAAATTATTAAATTATTAGTTACCTACTTAGGTTTAAAATTTTAATTAAAAGACGCCGTTTTAAAGTTTCATTTCTATTTTTCATCTAGCTATATTTTAAATTAAATTAGCGAGAGTCGTCGAAAATTTAATATAAGGGTATATACTTTCAGAAATTAGTAACCAACACATGCTTTTCGCAATAAAATTACTTTTGGTCAGTTGTTTTATAAAGTATAATCTAAATAATTAAGCAGAACTTTTTATAGTATATGAAATGGCTCTTGGACGGGAGCCAAGCGTTGTAGTTGCAACTATTATTATTTCAGTCTTTACTTTGCCGTTTGATACCATGTGGTACAACATTCAGAGACTAGAAAATGTCGCATTTTGATTGAAAATCTGATGTACAAACTTAAAATTTTAAATAGCCTTGAAGAAAATCAACCAATATAAATAAACATATTGTATTCATTTCTATCTTTTTACTCTAGCCTTATTAATTGAACTTTTACATATTTTTATCCAAGCACAAAATCTTAAAACAGATGACAGAACCTTAAAAGTATACAAGAAAATTATTTTGGAGTAGAAGAATATGGTACTTTAGTCATCTTATTGATGAACCTTAATGACACGAGAATCTCGTGACGGCATTAACTTTTATTGTTCAAAAACTTCAACAAGGTCTTTATTGGAAAGAACAAAAGGTAAGTCTGTTGAGTTCAATCAATTACCAATTCAATAAAAAACTTTTTTATTGAAGCAAAATTGAATCTAAAACATGAGGAAAGCGAACAAATAAGCACAAATGGAATTGCCGATTTATTATTACTTATAGATTCTTTATCAAAATTGATTAGGTTAGCAATATTATGCAAAAGAGGAAAACAGGTGCATTGTATTGTGGTGAATATCTGACGTTATGTAGCACTTTGAACACTTGATCCAAATAAGCGTTGTTGCTTGAAAACCAGTTTAAGAACAACATTTTTATGAAGAGAATCATAATAAATAAATAATTTTTTTTAAACAATGGTTTTTTTTTCAAACTGAACTACACGGAAAAGTAGAAAATAATTTTTATTCAATGATTAAATTACAAAAATATGATGAAAAAGAGAACCATTGGGCACTCATCAATGCTTATTATTGATAAAGTAATATATTATATTTTATGAGAGTTCAATGATTTTCTTTTTCATCATCATTTTGTAATTTAATCGCTGAATAAAAATTATTTTCTATTTTTTAGTGCAATTCAGTTTTAATAGAAAACCATTGTTTAAAAAAAATTTTGTTCGTTCATTTATTTTTTAGTTTTTAGTTTCCCGTCTGCCTCAATTTGTATTCAATCGCCATCATCTCGTTTACTCTTGTCAAACTCTTTCATTTAATACCCATATTAAGGGGGTTGTAAAGAAATCGGTAATCCGCCATTTTGTGTCGGCCACCATATTGGATTTAAAATAACGCCACATAGCTTATTTTATTCTACTTTGTATTCTACTCTACTTTCATTTAATACCCATGCCAGGGGGTTGTAAAAAAGTAGGTTATCCGCCATTTTGTGCCGGCCGCCATATTGGATCGCCATCATTTCGTTTACTCTTACAAACTCTTTCATTTGATACCCATATCAAGGGAGTTGTAAAGAAATAGGTAATCCGCCATTTTGTGTCGTCCACCATATTGGATTTAAAATAACGTCACATAGCTTATTGTATTCTACTTTGTATTGTACTCTAATTTCATTTAATACCCATGCCGAGGGGGTTGTAAAGAAATAGGTAATCCACCATTTTGTGTCGACTGCCATATTGGATTTAGAATAACGTCACACAGCTTATTGTATTCTACCTATCACACCCTTTCGTTTGATGCCTATGCCGAGGGGATTGTAAAAAAATAGGTGATCCGCCATTTTGTGCCGACCGCCATATTGGATTTAGAATAACGTCACACAGCTTATTGTTTTTTACTTTATATACCCTTTCATGTCATACCCAGGGCTAGAGGATTGTCAAGAAATAGATAATCCGCCATTGCGTGGTGGCCGTCATATTGGATCTACCATACCCAAGTAGCACAGACTGGTTATATAACTGTTTGTTATACGTTAAAGAAACTTTTCTTAAAACTTCGTAACTTTTACTAAAACCGTAATAAAACCAAAACATAGCTAAATTGACGTTGTATAAACGTTTACATCAGCAAAGTGGGGAATCTATAAGACTGTAATGAAACGTTGCAAAGTGGTTTTAATAACTCTTTCTAATACCACTAAACAATTTACATTAAATCGTCCTATTTTTATTTAAAATAACGTAATAACAACCTACTTATAAAAATATGTAAAGACTTCAATGCAACTCATTTTTAAGCCAAAAAATATGTATATATAAGCCACGTAAACTCACCCATATTTATATACGTATATCAGTTACAAAAAAAAAAACATTCCACCACTTAGTGAATAACTTTTTACTACTTTCTGGTATAATTTTTCTTTATTTATAACTTGTCTAGTTGTAATGTGAACGTATGCAACTATATGATAACTTTAGATATTATCCTTATATTTTATAGCGTCCATGCATAATTAAACATATAGAGGTATATAATAATAAATTTAATAGATTAATATGAATTATTTGATTTTGAAAATTAGGTGCAAACAAATATTGCTCGTGAATATAATCGTTCTACCTAGTTAAAAAACAATGGGCTTCGAGAATAAACGAAAATGAAGAAAACAAATGATTTTTTAAAATACATCCACATTTATATTTAACATTATGTGGTTCTTAAACTATTGTAAAATGTTAAGCATACACCAAAATAAGAAAATGTGTGGTAGTATTACTTGTCTAGTCCTAAAAACTATTAATAAAATTATTTAAAAAATTGAACTTTCTACATTCACAAGATGGACGCTGGAATTCTTACAATTGCAAAAAGAAAAAATGGCTTCTGAAATTTTCCAACCTCAAAGTTTTAATAACTACAATAAAACTGCAATACACTATGTATATGACCAAAATGTATAAAGTTGCTACTAAGTGTTTTAAGAGTCTTTACAACTATATTTCAACTTTTAAGATTATTAATAAATGTAAAGTTGTATTACAGTGTCATAACAGTTAGTAAAACTACAATGAAACTTTATACAATTGGGTTTTGTAAAGTTATAGTATAGTGGTATAAGAGTTCTTAAAACTGAATTGAAACGGTTCTATAACTAACAATGTGTAGATATAAAGCATATTTGTACAGCAGTTAATAAAACAATATTACAACTTGCAAAGTTTTAGTAAGGTTGTTAAAATAATATATCTACAGAATTATATTATTTTGTATTTAAGATGAATGATTGGTGATATGTCAGGCATATTTTCAGTGGATGACAATATAAGCCAGAATTCATATTTGGAACTATAGTATAATGGTAGACCATCCATATTAAAGGTTAACTTTAAAGACATTTTCAAGGGTAAGGACTTAGTACTCGCTTTAATGTATTGCGTTAGAGTGCTTACTAAACAAGTTTCTAAGCCTTGGTACCAAAACTGTCCTCTTGAATCTTGACCCATAGGTACAATTTTAACATTTCCTGGCGTTTCCAATAAAGTTCGGCTGTCGACTAGTAAATATGCAGTACACTGCTCGGAAGTCCGTAATTTATCCAGCAAATCGTTTAGTGCCTGATGAGTTATTTTGTGATTTACAATTTTAATATCGAAAATAACCTCAGAAATCAATAGCGGAACATATTCTAAGCAAAAAATTTTCTATGGATTTTTTTCGAAAAATCAATACTTTTTGAGTTATTCGTGATTGAAAATTTCAATTTTTCTTAAAAATAATCATGTTTTTAAACGTTTTTTCACGAATAACTCAAAACCTTTATATTTAATCAAAAAAAGTATAAAGAGCAAAAATGTAGCATATAAAAAAACAAAGAGATTGTTTTATTTTATTTCTGTAGGCCCAATACAAACCGAGTTATGGCTTATTGAAGGTGGGCCTTATATTGTCTGTAATTGTTTATTTGTGGCATATTCAGATTTTCTTACTTTTTATTGGGTATTTCACCACTGAAAAATATTTAAAAAATTTAATGAAAAAACCTCTGCGCCAAATGGATCAGACAGAGGTTGGTTCTTGAATACTTGACTGTTTCAAAAAGTCTCACACCTAAAAATATATAAACTAGAACAATTTTGTAAACTAAAAAATGAAAATCAAAGCTACAGGTAGTTAACGTTTCGGAAGAGAATCTACTTCCGTTCTCAAAACTTTTTTGGCCGTCAACCATGACAGTTCTTTGTTTATGTATTTTCATAGTCACGTGAGACATTAAATTATATTTATCTTATTTTTACTTACTTCGTCTCTAAGGATGGGCAACCAACTAGTACAAAAATCTATTGAATAATTAGAAACGCATCTATCCTTACATATCGAATGAAAAATAAAAAAAAATTCAACATTGAATAACAGGAAAACGGTCAATTTTACGGGGAAAATGCATAATACCTTTTTAAAGTGCTTAAAGAAAACTTTTAAAATGAGATCTGCAGATCTCTTTAGGATAAAACCTAAGGGAGTTATGATGAAAAGAAAGTCGATTCCTGTTTTTTTCGTCGAAAAAAACCACAATGATACCCTTGACATTACTACCCTAATTAAAATTAAACGTAATCCATTTACGATTCACTTTATTTAAGCACTAGTAATGCGATCCAGAAGTTTGACCGGTTTAGAATGCCTAATTTTGAAATAAATTATGGTTAAAGTGGAAGAAGCATTTTTGAAATTTAAAAAAAAATCGTCTTTTTTTCAAAATAACTAAAAAAACTATCGATGATACGGAGAAATTGCTAGAGAACAAAAAGTTAGGATTTTCTTTACTGAATGAAATTTTGCTTTTTTTTATTGTCATAGCTTACACATTAACCGAGATATAGCCTATAAAAGTTCGCATTAGCGTGTGACTGGTACCGTTTTGCAGCCCTTTAAACGTTACCTTTTTAAAATCAAAGGGCTTAAGAAATTTCAAACCTTTATGAGCTCGTATTTCCTTCAAACTGTTTTTTGATAAGCTTTCGAGCGTAAAAATTAAGTTATTTTCAAAAATCCAAACGCACTTTTTTTTAAATTTCGGAGTAGGTAGATTTTGGAGCATAGATGAATGTTAGCATAAATATGTATAATTTTTTCATAATAAGGGATGATTTTTAAGGGTTGAAAAGTTGGGATGAAAAATATATGAAGTATGACAAAGTCAATAAATTGTTCTTTTCCAATTTTATCATAATATGGGGTAGTTTATAACAGATAAATAAGGGTTGACAAGTAAATATTAGTGTCTTAAAACATCAACCAATCTTAATTCAAACCCAATTAATGATTTTTAACTTATTAAATGCGTTAATTCATTACTGTATTAAGTTTTTGCAATAAGCGGTAGTTTTCACTCCTAAGAATAATTTGCGCATATCGGCATATGGTAGGAAATGAAGTGGAGGGTAAGAAAAGCTAATTCCAAAATTTCATGAAAATCCATGGTTCTTGAGAAGATTCGAAGGTAATACCATATTTTTATTGTCGTACACTGGAATAATTGTATTGTCATCAGAACCAAAGTTGTGCGCAAAATTTTAGCATGATTGGATATCGGGAATTGGTCAAAAATTCGATCACCAGATTGGAACATACGCATACACAATACACACTTAGAACATTTCGAGGTAAAGAAAACCATTGAAAAACATAACGTAACATGATTTTTTTTTTACTCAAATAATTACTATATATTTAGTGATTGATTTTGTTCAAAAACAATAGGGTCATCCCTCTAGTTAACACTAGCTTACTGTCTAAATTTCAATACCATCCGACTTTTCTTTCTTAAGTTGTCGTCCTTACAAGAAACATGAGGATGGACGGATTGACAGTCCCACAAACGGATATTGTGAATGTTGTGCAGAATTCGATCATTAATACAATGATGTAATATTTCTTTTTGTATGGACGATATCTACGGCTTTAGAAATGTGTTGATCAAATGTAATATACTACTCTTCGTTTCCTTATTGGCGAAGAAATAATAATATTGAACCAAGGAAAGAAGACAAGAAATGTAAAAGAACCAAGGAAAGCATTGTCTATAGAACAAAACTTAATTCTTATTATTCTACTCGTAACTTTTTCATTCAGCCGCAGTTCTAAACGGAATTAGGACATTTATATTTACATTTACCGGTCTCATTCGTCCTATCTCTCAACTGCTACAGCGCTTGACGTCGTGGATGTATGATAGACTACAGGCATGTGTGGCGGAAATTCCCAGTACACCAAATCATGAATAAAGTTGTTTTAATTGATTGGTCGAAGAATGTAAAAATATGCCCATTTGAAGAACTCATCCCGTTTTATATAACTGTGTTCAAAATACGAGACAAAAATTTTTTGCATGCTGTATGTGTCTAAACTTTATACTACCTCTCTCTCATGTCCTGAAAAATGTTATATGCTGTCATCTCAAAAAGAGAGTAGTCTTTTTGAAAAAATTAGCTCACACTATACACAATTTCTTACATATCGCTTCATTTATGGTTTTAGGTTCTCTTTAACATTTTACAACTGGATAGAATAGAGTAATTTCGTAGTTGGCTCCTTGTGACAGACTCTTCAATATTTGATTTATCTAAAATAGGCCAGTCATTAAAGCAATAAAGGTATGAAAAATTGCGAAAGTCTTTAATCTTTGAGACAATATTGTAGGAGGTGAAAAAATAATGAATCCGGTTTTGCACCCCTTTCCGCCCCCCGGAACATTGTTTAATTAACAAAAAATGTTTAATTTCAATAAATTTTTGAAAAAAATTCCGATATTTATGCAAACCTTGGAGAACATTTTAATAGTTATTACACATATTCTATCAAGTTTGCATCCTGCTACGATGACCGGAACATTGCAAATAGTTGTTTTTAATTTATAATGAAATATTTCGTTGAAAAAAATTGCGAAAGTTATGCAAATGATTGTTTATGTAACAGAGTAGGGTCACAAACCCGTTTGAAAGTTTGCATAATTTTCTTTATCTCGAAAGATTTTTTTCAGAATTTTTTTATCTGGCACGGACAAGATTTTGAAGTTTTAAACAATAAGTAGGAGACTAAATAATTGCGAAAGTCTTAAAATCGGGTCGCAAATGTTTGTAACACCAATAACTGATATAATCTGAATTTGCAACCTCGTAAATGTCCCCGGTTAATAAAATTACCTATTATTTTTTAATTGCATACATTTCGTAAAATTATTGCCAGAAGTCTAGGTCGAAGATTAAACGTTGCCAGAAGTCGGTAAAGTTGTAAGAAAATGGTTCAAATTATTAAAATTTGACATTAGTCAAGGTGCAGTTGTGGCGATTTTCTTTTTATATTTAAAATCTCCCTATTCTTCCGGGTCTTCCGGCTATTAACGTACCAGTGACATTAATGGAACAAAAAACAAATCCAATTCGCGAAATGTCAAAAAATGCTATTTTTCGTTCACTTCTGTCGTCTCGAATTTTCGATTTCGCCCATGCAATTAACGATGCCGTGAAAATGCCAATTTCGATTTTTCGATATCGACATTACGAGGCCTTCCTGCTGAGGCGTTTATTTAGTTACGAACATTTAAAAATTTCATGTTTTGCCTTTTCCGACGAGATTTATTTAAATTTCAAGTCCACCCCGACCGTAGCCCATCGCGTTAAGCGACGACATTCACAGAGGATTTCTCGGTTCGAATCCTGTACGGGTGTACTTTTTTAAATTTATTTTCAACTTTTTGGCTGATATTTCTTATCCTAAAATTACATGGCATTTATTTATTTCTGTCTACAGTCAAAATATATAACTACACAAAATTTCAGAGCTGCACTCAAAGATTTTGTTTTAATTAAAAATTAACGCGGGATGTATTTGCCTAGGTGTATATAAGTGCACATATAAAACATATAAAAAGATTACAGACTATTTTATTGATACATAAAAACAAGTACTGAGGGCCGCTTAACGCATATTAGTTAGTGCGTGGCTGGGCGGAATAAAAATAATCGGGGGATAAGATAAGACGGGGGATAATCTTTAGAGCCTTTTTTATATGTAAAAATATTTTTTAGGGTGTTCTGGGGGCATGGTATGGCGAGGAAAGGCAGGATAGTGGGTTTTTTGGATCTTCGTGTGTTAAGTATGTGCAAGTGTATGTTATTGTCACCCTCTTTCAAGGAGATTTTATTTATTTAAATCATGTTCCGCATTAATAAATGGATTGCAATTTGATGTTAAGCTATATACCCACATAACTAAAACAGTAATGAATTTGCATTTTTTTTTCTGGAATTATTTTTATGCTGATGAAATTTTAATGAAATTGCGAAATATCTCAGAAGGAAAGCGAAGATAGATAAATTAAATTCCGGATATTTTGCGAGGTTCTGAATTCACATGAGTATTTACATACATTATTAGAATGCTATATGAAATTTGCACCTATTTTCCAATTTTTTCGAGACAAGCATAGCTTCGTTATTTAAAAAATAAGTAATGTCATTAACTTCCGGGACATTTACGAGGTTGCAAATTCAGATTGTATCGTTTATTGGTGTTACAAACATTTGCAACCCGATTTGAAGACTTTCGCAATTATTTAGAACCCCACTTATTGTTTAGAACATCAAAATCGTGCCCGTGCCAGATAAAAAAATTGTGAAAAAAATCTTCCAGGGTAAAGAAAGTTGTGCAAAATTACAGACGGGTTTGTGACCCTTCTCTGTTGCATAAACAATTATTTGCATAACTTTCGCAATTATTTTCCACAAAATATTTCATTATAAAGTTAAAAAACATCTATTTTCAATGTTCTGGTCATCGTAACAGAGTGCAAACTTGATAGAATACGTGTAATAATTAAAATTTTCTCTAAAATTTGCATAAATATCGGATTTCGTTTTCAAAGAGTTATTTACAAATTTACGTTTTTTATTAATTTAACAATGTTCCGGGGGGCGGAAAAGGGTGCAAAACCGGATACATGATTTTTTCACCTCCTCCAATATTGTCCCAAAGATTAAAGATCTTCGCAATTTTTGTCTAGCTTTGCATTATGGAAGTCCGTGGTGACTGGCCTAAAAAATTATGTTTAATGTCTTAAAATGTTTCATTAAAACTCTATACGTTTTCAGATTTTTTGGTGCTCATCATAGTCATATCATAAGTAGCACCAGTTACTGTTATGCCCTGGACAAAGAACAAAGGAGCCGAAACACTTATATGGTTCTATTAAAAGATTTTAAGTCATTATAAGCACAATTTTTTTTATACACACCTTTCTCCTTGGCTTATATAATATTTGTACTTGGAACAGCCGTCTTATATGAAAGAGCGTTAAGTTTATGCCTCCGGAAAGCAAGAGCTAAAACATGTACGATTATATGAATGAACCTTAACTTCGTGCCTACGGAAAGCTTGAACTTAGGATTGTGAAGGATTATGCGTGGGCCGCTGAAATCGAATTCGGCTGGCAAGAATCACTCGCATCAAAAAGTCCTCTGAATACGCATAACTCGCAGACTGACACATCCTAACCATATGTATAGATATTGGACAGACCACATGTGTTTCGTTGCGGAACAACTTTACATCCTAGAAGCGAAGCAAGTGAGGGATTTTCTTAAAAATATATTTACTAAATATCTAACTCTCCGAGCTTTCGAGGAGGAATATAAGATTTATAAGTAAGCCCTGAAGTTATTCTTAATATATTTTTGATTTATTCCACAATCTAATAGGTGTATTATAAGTGAACAGAAAATGTAAAAATCATCGTGGAAAAAAACTTACGGAACTCCGTCTCATAACTGTAGTATCGACTAATAATAAATGTTGTCTGTGTGTATGTATGTGTGTTGACCGTTTCTTGTAAATACGATAACTTCTATTAGGCTTGAATTTCTTATTTCAAGACATGTACAATAGCTTGGTATATTATACTGCTGTATAGTTAAACATGATGCATTCCACTCACCGCACTATTCACGTATCAGGTCATATGCCAAAGTACTGTTGCTTCCAATAGTAAAAGCACCTACGAGTTTTGGCAATAAATAAACCATAAATAAATAGCTCTGTAAATAAGGTGATTTACTGCCACTAATTTTCAGGTTATATTAATGCAAATTGAGCCAATTCTGTTTCCATGGTTGCATTTACAACTCTGCCCTAACAGATGTATCATAACAGCTGCAAAAGTATCGCGGAAGTGGGTGATCTATTTAATAAGATTCACGTAAAAGTTACAATAAGGTGCATTATTTTATACATGACAAGATCGCCAATATCCTTGACTTTGACGACGGTCTCGGTTGGCCATAGAATTTTAACAATATTCGGGGCAGATGCCAAATAAATTTTTACAGAAGTTCCAAAGCTTCGTTAAGGCATTGAATATGAACTTGGTTAACTTTCAAGTCTGACATGATATTTACAAAATCTGCAAAATGTACAGGGGATAGAAATGTCATAAAACGTCGATATCTTAAATTTGAGAGAAAGAAATTATGTCTGTCGGTCGGTCTGTCTGTTTGTCTGTTAATTTTTTTTGTCCGCAGGTTTTCTCTGGAACAGTTTAAGATATTGACTTGAAATTTTATACACATATGTATTATAACGAGATCTGGAAATGGATTGTTTTTTGAACATATCTGGTGAAGGGTTGGGGGATAAATAGGGGTAAATAAGGAAAAATGAGTAAAGCAAGCTAGAAAGAGTACAGAAAACTGATATTCGGTGTATGTACTAGTAGCGAAAGCCTCAGATTTGTTTATACTTTCCATCCCCCTGTACCACCCTAACTCTATTGTTAAAGGGGTTGATAAAATAAAATTGAGATATTCACCTGAAATTTAGTACACGTATGTATTATTGGGGGTTAAATAGGGGTAAAAAGGAGAAAACGAGTAAAGCAAGCTGTTAAGAGTACAGAAACTTGAGATTTGGTGTATATACTAGGAGCCAGGGCCTCAGACTTCCTTATCATATTTTTCAACCTACCTCCGCCCACCACCTCAACTCCATTATTAAAGAGGTTGATAAAATAAAATTGAGATATTCACTTGAAATTTGGTATGCGTATTTATTATAATGATATCTGATTGAGATGATTCCGTTAAAAGGGTTGATAGGGTGGTGTGTAAACTGGGGAAAATTAGTAGAGCAAGCTAATATGACTTCATTTTTGGCGTCTATGCTAAGAACTAACGTCTTTTTAATGATATCTACCTCAAGTATTATTAAAATTCTATGAATAATTATGCCACATACTAGAGTGCAATTATTATAGTCAAGATGTTTTCTTTTAAAGAGACGTGGATGAAAAATTTGGATGTGAAAGCAGTGATTCCTTAGGCAGCGGTTTTAATAGCATTCCCTTTTATTAATGACTACACTTAACAGTTGTTTTATAGGAGTAATTTAATAAACACTGAAGTACGGTGTATGTGTGTGTAGTATGTTTTCCATATTTAGACAATTTAATAGAAAAACATCTTCAACGCTCTCAAAAAAATAAACGATACCTTAAGGTCGAAAATTTGTTTAATTATCATTTGAGCGTATTTGTTCTTAAACTTTTGATGTTTTTTATCCCCTCATAATCGGGATTTTCTTTATTTTTTAATATGAAATCCATAATATCAATTTACGATTACCAACTGAATTGGAGATTCCAAAATATAGAGTATATCTATTTTGTCGTTCACTTTCCTATATCTCAGTAATGATTTGTAATGGTCTATCATTTCAGCTCAAATCTTGTTGTAGGGATATTTTGTAACCTTGTCGAATTATATTCTTCTCAATATAGTTTCATAACTTACCTTATAGGCCTCTTTATGCTGGTAGTTATTGGTTCATTTATTTATTTATTATTTTCTATTTTCTGTTTTTGCTATTACAATATTTTAGTTGTGATTTCTTTTAGAATTTTTTTTTTGATATTCATAATATACCCAATTTCTTGTATTATTTATATCCGTAGATATGACATACATATTATTCTCATATGTTTAATGCACTTAAGGTTGAATAGTATAGTCACCTATTTTAAGAATATAAAATGTAGTAATTTCTTTATCTCTGAATAAATAATTTTTATTATTATCATTATTGGACCACTTATACAATTTCGAGTTAATCAACTTAATATATTACTTATGCTCGTAATATTATTGTTACGATTTATTAAACCTACGATAAAGATAAGTTCCGAAATATTGTTAAATGTATCTAAAATAAATAAGAGTATAATGATAAAAAAATTCTACACTTATTTCCATAGCAAAACTGATAAATGGATAACGTACAATTTTGTAAAAATGCTAACCAAACATTTTATTGGTCCTGAACTCCAACTGACTCGAAAATCTGAGTTAAGGTAAGTTATTTTCATTGTTGGTAATTTAAAAAGCAATTTTTGTGACAAGAGAGCAATTGTAAAACAGATAATAGGAAAGAAAATAGGCACTATGCATGCATGCGAAAGAAAACAAGAAGGCGACCTAAACTGCACCAACTACGGCAATAAATATCCAGCAAATAGTTTGTAATGCAAAATTTACCATTTAAAAATGCAGGAATTAGAATAGCAAATCTTCCACTAGTTCCACTACCGCATTCCGCTAAGAATGAAATATATTGCGGCTCTGGACCCTTTATTCAACATTTGGAGGGCTTGGCGAATTGTCAAAGTCGCGACAAAGCTGAAACGGTCATTGCCACCGAGCACCAGATTCACACATTCTTACCTGTTCATCGTTTATCAAGTTTCATGAGCCTCTGTTATCGAATAATATCGAAAATTGACCGCCATATACAGGATTATTCACGGAAAGCGGGTATTAGATATTTTTTGGTTTCCCACGAAACGTCTAATATCCGATTCCGTGAATAACCCTGCATGCCGGAAGCAAGATAGCTTTTTTAAAAGTGAATTATTATTTGTTTGCTTAATTGTACTGAAACATATTCATTAAAGGATTTTGCAAACAGCAGAAAAAATAACTATCTATGAGAAGCTACGCGTAAAAATGTTAATGAAATCTTTGCATTCTTTCGATAATCTGAATTCTGATTGTGCTAGCAAATTAAAATCCTAAAATAAATTTGTATAATTTCTTATTTGAAAATTCTCTTTCAACAGCTAGCATCCACACAGTCCCCTACGGATGTGTAGATTAAACTAGTATCTACATAACCCCCTACGGTAATGAATATTCAGCTAGAAATGGGAAAAATGACCTAAAATGAATTTACTTACCTACCTTGTCTTAAAAAATTTTCATTCTAATGGATTATATTTTCATGAAATCTATCATTCTGTTTTTGGAAATTCTTAGCGTTTGAAATGTGTTTCGCCCTTATTCTGGAGCTCATCAGAAAGACACAAAGCCACTCATGAAGATGTTCCATGCAAAACCAAGACAATTTCTATGAATAAGTACGAAAAATTGTATTTGACATTGACTGATGAAAACAACAGATCTTCACCTATCTATTAGTTAACTAGTATTGGAGCCTATATACTCTATGCATGTTTAAAAGTGAATTATTATTTGTTTGCTTAATTGTAGTGAACATATTCTGTATAGAATTTTGCAAACAGCAGAAAAAATAACTATCCATGCCAACATGGAACATCTTTATAAGTAGCTTTGTGCCTTTCTGATGAGCTCCAGAATAGGTGCAAAAAACGTTTCAATGGCTAAGCATTTTTAAAAACAGAATGATATATTTCATGAAAATGTAATCCATTAGAATAAAAATATTTAAGACAAGGTAGGTAAATAAATTCATTTTAGGCCTTTGTTCTCAATTCTAACTGAATCTTTATACCGTAGGGGGTTATGTAGATATAGTTAATCCTCCATGGCCGTAGGGACTGTGTGGATGCTAGTTGTTGAATGAGAATTTTCAAGTAAGAAATTATACGAATTTATTTTAAGAAATTCACTTTTAAACATGCATAATATATAGGCCCCAATACTAGTTAGCTAATAGATAGGTGAAGATCTGTTGTTTTTATCGGTCAATGTCAAATATAATTTTTCATACTTATTCATAGAAATTGTCTTGGTTTTGCATGGAACAACTACAGCTTTTGTTCATTTTATTGACACTGTGTTAAGGGCCTTGAATAAGATTCAAGAGTCCCTCTGTGGCTTGTTTCTGAATTTGTCCGAGACAGGGAGGGGGTTAGAATGTTGGGTCTAACACTGTCTCTGGAAACGTAGTTTCTACAAACGCCAAAATCGTTGAACAAAATACTCGAATACCAACATTCGACGTGCGCTTTGCCAACCATTTTAATATTATCAGGAAATTATTATATATAAAGTACAACTAAGAATATGTTTGTATTTGTATCGAAATATTGTCATAGTGGAACGATATCAACCAATCCTGTCGTCATTACCTAAAACTAAGTCACGAACCGTGACCAGTAAAGCGGATTATTCGGGAATAGTTCTTTTTGACTAGTCGTAGCTCTTATTCTGTAGCTCATCAGAAAGACATAAAGCCCCCCATGTGAAGTTTTAAAAGCTTCACAAATATGGAAATTGTCTTGGTTTTTGCATGAAACATTTTATGAGTGGCTTTATGTCTTTCTGATGAGCACCAGAATAAGGGCGAAAAACGTTTCAAAGGCTAAATATGTCCAAGAGGCGGAATGATGGATAACCAATCCTTCATGAAACTGTAACCCATTAGAATAAAAACTTGTTTAAAGGCAAGGCATGTATGTTTAAAAGTGAATTATTTATTATTTGTTTGCTTATAGTAATGAAACATACTCTTTATAGGATTTTGCAAACAGCGGAAAGAAAAACTGTCTATGGGAACTACAAGAAAAACTGTATGTAAAAATGTTAATGAAATCTTTGCATTCTTTCGATAACCTGACTTCTGGTTATGCTAACAAGTAAAAATTCTTATTTGCCATTCTCATTATAACACTAGCATCCCACATCCTATAAAGAATATGTTTCATTACTATAAGCAAACAAATAATAAATAGTTCACTTTTAAACATGCATAGAGTATATAGGCTCCAATACCAGTTAGCTAAACGTTATTAAAATGCTGCTATTTTCATGCATAGAAATGCACATAATGACGAATCTACTAATTCACTGTCAGTTTAATATCAATATCAGTCAAAATCTCGGAATAAAATGAATTACATATGGAAAATATAAATCGATAAGCCGACGTATTTTAAAATTTATATACTGATAATGTTTTGTCTACTTTGGAAAAACATATTACTGCGTTCAGTTTTTAATATTTATACAACACGAAATTTAATGAAAATGTAAATTTGCAGTAAACAACAATCGTTGATAAAGGATGTTTTAATCTAAATGTGTACTGTAAATATTTGGTATTTGGAATGATGTACATTACACAGACTAGAGTAATGAATTTATAACAATTATATACGCAACAGTAAAACAAAATTAACAAGAACTAAACAATATATTGGTAATGCTAAAGGTAAATTTATATATTTATGTGCAACAATAAATCGTAATCCTATTTTTATGCAATATAATTGATGGCAGGTAATGTTCATGGATATAATATATTAACTCTCCGTGAAATATCTATTAGTTAATTACGATAAACAGAACTCACGTTAATTAAACGAATTGATCATTATGGAGTGTGTTGTACCCACAGTAATAATATGCGAAATCTACGAAAATAAAATATTCGCTTAGCCATAGTCTATTAACTACGTTTTTCAATTGCGGACGCGTGCACAATTTGATAGCTGACGAGATTGGAGGACACACAGTCTCAATATTCCAAAGTAATTAAAGTGAAATTCGCAGTTTTCGTTTGCTTTTTTAACTTTCTTGTGCTATCAGCTACTGAAATATACATTTTAAAATTTAGTTTTCATTATATATTGTCAATTACATGTTTTCTATAATATTTTCCTTGATTTAACGAGATATGCATTGTTCATGTATGTGTTTTCTCGGTATTTAAACAATTTATTGCATTGATTCTATTAGGCCTATTAAAGCATCACCCAGTATACTACTTTCTTTCCAAAACAAGTTAATAAGTTTCCGCGCTTGCGCCACTTTTAAAAAGGTCCATGCTTAAGAAATACATGATAAACGAACTTACTAAGTAGCGTACCTATCAATATACCTTGTTGTTAACAGTTACCTAAACCAAAACTAAAGTAGGTCATTAATAAGTACTGAATAATAATAATCTTTAAACATAATAACCGTGAAAGTGAACGTGTGGCCCTTCCTAAATCTATAGGGTTCTGAATACAACGAAATCTGAAAACACGGTATAGAGGTGAGTCTTAAGACCTACATTTTCACTTTCATTTTTACCATGGATACAGTCTACTTGCTATATTCGTAAGGAATTATCAAGAAATCTATAGAACATATTTAGACTATTTAAGATTTAAATGCTGTTAATTATTTTGTTACCAGTTTATGACAAAGAGCCATCATATTGCATGGTATTTGGTTGTCGACGTTAAGCCGAATACCAATTTAAACTTTAAAAGGTATGTGATTATTACATTACATTAGAATTATTTAATGCTTATTATGTAACATATTTAATAAGTACATAACAGTATACCTACTGCATGCACGAAAATAAATTTATTGTTATTTCAGATTACCATCGATTTACACCAAAGGAGACAAGGCTCAATCAAAAGATCAAAGAGAACAGTTGACAAATGCTGCATAACCCATATATTATTTTGTAGCCAATCTAGATGAGTTACGTCACTTAGTTTAGCGGATTTTCCTAAAAATGATTGAGTATAAAATTTGAATTATCATAACAATAAAGATTATCTGTGAGGAAATGTCTGGAACTACCGCCATATTACATCTTGACTCAGTGCCTGTGCACATAGGCCCAAACACAAAAAAAAGTGATCTGACATAGTAATACCTATGTATTTCGACGAATCCGATGTCCATTTAGCTCCATTACCCACCAATTTTTTGAAAATCACGAAAATAACAGAAAACCTGAATTTCTTAGGTTATTTTTGCGATTTACAAAAAATTGGTGGGTGATGGAGCTAAGCAGACATCGAATTCGTGTTCAGCACGTTAAAATACATAGGGATTACTATGTCGGGCCTGGCTTTTCACTTTTTTTCTGGGCCTGTGTTATTTTCGGTTTATCAATGATAATGATGAAGGTATTTGTTTAAAATTTTGATATTCATACGATTTTAGATATCAAGAAAATTAATGTTGTACTAATTTACAGCTGTGTTAAAGATACTTTTTTTGAAAATTACATATCTATTATTGTTTATTGTTTGTTCGTATATATTATTTATTAATTCACATTGTGCAATTAACAAGTTCTTATAGTAAAAGTATCTGTTCAATGTTTTGATATTTAGACGATCTTTAATAGGAATAATTTTTTTTTAACCTGAAATAGGTCCAGAATTTCATGTAACGTCGAGATTTTAGATTTGAGGAAAAAATTTTTCTGTCTGTCTGTCTGTCTGTAACTTTCTTTGTCCGCACGTTTTCTCCGGAACGGTTTAAGATATTGACTTGAAATTTTGTACACGTATATATTGTACCGAGATCTGTAACTGTAACTTTGAACATATTCGGTGAAGGGTTGTGGGGTAAATAGGGGGAAATAAGTAAAATAAGCTGGTAAGAGTACAGGAACTTGAAATGTGATGTATATGTACTAGAAGTCAAGGCCTCAAATTTGTTCATGATATTTTCCATCCCCCCACCACCACCCACTTCATTATTAAAGGGGTTGATAAAATAAAATTGAGATATTGACTTGAAATTTGGTATAGGTATATATTATAATGACATCAGGAACTAGATTATATTTTTGGAATATTCCGTTGAAGGGTTGGGAGTTAAATAGGGGTAATAGGGGAAAATAAGTAAAGCAAGCTGGTAAGAGTACAGAAACTTGAAATTCGGTGTATGTACTAGAAGCCATAGATCTCACAGATTTTTGTACTATTTTTCAACCCCCACGACCCCTACTCCTTTTTAAAGGGGTTAATAAAATAAACTTGAGACATTCACTTGAAATTTGGTACACGTAGTATATAATCTTATTAGAACACCAAGAAATAACATAAACGTTGACTTAATAACATTAGTATTTATTGTATAAACTTTCCCCCCATGCAAAAACTCCATTGCTGCAACTAAGACTAAATTTTCGATATGGCCCCCACCTACTTCTATGCCTTTTCTAATTCTTCTCAAGATTTTCTTACATTGAAAAATAGACTTTGCCGTCCTCTAATAAAATTAGCCGCATTTTGTATTTTGTTGCACAGTTCTTCTCTTGAATTGATAGTATTTGCATAAACTAAAGTCTTAGTATGTCCCCACATATAACAATCCAAAGGATTATAATCAGAACTCCTTGGTGGCCAAGCAAACTTACTTCCTCGACCGATCCATCTGCGTGGGAAAGACTCGTCAAGATAATTCCTAACTTCAATGGAGAAATGAGGGGGAGCATCATCTTGCATAAGTCACATTCTGTTCCGTATGTCTAAAATGAAAGAATGTAATATATCAGCAAGAGTATTTTGAAGAAAAAAGAGACAAGAGAGTCCTTTTAATTTTGAAGAAAGGACAAGTGGTCCCAATAACTGATCGCCGATAATAACCACACCAAACGTTAATCTTAAATTCGTGCTGAAAATGCCTTTCTTTAACGGCATGATGATTTTCTACATACCAGTAATGGGTATTTCTCCAGTTAAAAACGCCTCGGCGAGTAAAAGTTGCTTCATCGGTAAATAATATGTTCTTAACAAAATTACGGTCCCTGTTGTGTTTACTTAGAACAAATTGACAAAACTGTAGCGTTTGTGGAAGATCCCTTCGAAGTAAGTTTTGTACAGGAGTGGGTAGAAGCGTTCTTTTCGCAAGACTCTTAGAACAGATTGTTCACTCACCCCTGTTGCCGCTGATAAACGACTTGAGCCGACTTGAGGATCTTCATACACACGAAGTAAAATTTCTAGTTCTTGATCTGGAGTAATTCGTGTCGTCCTACATCATTTTTATGGCGAAATTAACCAGTTTCTCCCAAACGATGAAACAGATCATTGCAAATCTTAAGGTCTGGCTGTATTCTATTTGGATATTGAAATTAACCAGTTTCTCCCAAACGATGAAACAGATCATTGCAAATCTTAAGGTCTGGCTGTATTCTATTTGGATATTGAAATGAGTATCTCCACGCTACAGCACGTCATCTAATATTATTTTGTACGTAAACACATATCATATCCCTCATTTCCCTATTTCAAAAATTATTATGTTGAGGCATTTTAAATGAAGAAGATAAAGAAATTAGCTCGAGGAACACAAGAACAAAATAAAATGATTAAATGACGTACGTACATGACAGAGCTAAAACATAACCAAAGCACACTTTTCAATAAATACACTTTGTTTCATTACATTTGAATTTGTCTTTTAAAAAATTATTCAAATGTTTAACGGCAATTTGCTCGAAAACGGTTGGAGTTATCAAGTTCTACCAAGTATACCTTTTATACGTAGAAATGACGCTCTCGGCAGATTTTCTGGTCAGAAGTACCACAAAGTTTCGTCGAAAATACATATACATAAATTATTGTTTCTTAGAATAAAAAAAAGTTCCTCTATCAATTTTGGCGAGGATCAATCTGTTGAGTTATTGCAAGAAAACGACAAAATAATTTGAATTTTGACACCCTCTATCTTTTTCCACAGCAACATTTTACTAAAGCATGTTTGATTAAATCCTCATATTTTGACCCCAAGAATCTACCCCTGAGCTATGGTCTATTATTAATGGTCCACCCTGTATATAGTAATCGAAAAAAATTTTGATATACATTTTTTTCGATTACGATATATACTTCTAATCCACTAAGTGGATGTGGAAGTAAAAGTATCAGAGGAAATTATTGGCATGAACAATTTTATATGGTATGCTCAAGAGCCTGTTATGCTGGCTCCAGAGGATAAAGCAGCCAATATTGTCTACAATAAAGCACTAGCTCGATATAAGTACTTCATTTACCTAATGCTCCAAGCAACTTTTAATTGTTTGTTGGAAATATATATTTTTGTTCAATCCAAGTTTAAATTCTTTGTTACTGTCTTCAATTTCTATTCAATGTACGAAAAGCAATAAAATGTTTTTCTTATTTTAGAAACTGTTCACTGTAAGGACTTTTAGTTACTGGTTAGCCCTCGAGCAACTCTGGGTAACTTCAGCTAGTGCCTAAATAATTTTCTCTTCGGTGATTACATTTAAGTGCTTTGATTAATTTTACTGAATGCGTCGAACGAAATGGAGGTAAATTTGTGAGAATAAAATGAAATAATGAAAGCAAAAGAACATTACGGTCGATTATGCAGTCTGACAAATGATGGACTATTCAAAAGCTACAGTACATCACAGTCGCAACAACCTTGATTTCGTATACAGAAAAACCTAAATCTGTACTTTACATTTGCAAATACGTTTTACAAATGTTTTTTTTGTGTTTTGTTCTTTACTTTAATCATTAGAAGTACATGTATAACGTATATACTTCTATATAGTTTTTAACCATATTTCAAGGTTCTTTATATTTACGATCTGTTGCTTTGTTGAAATTATCTTATAACATTTTTTTAAGAAAGAAGAATGTGAATTCAGGAACCTGTTATACAATCTCCATGTGATAACCTCGATGGTAATTATTGAATCGCTTTTTATAACAAGCTTTAAGTCAACTTCACGTATGTCGGTCAATTTAAGTCATATCTTGCAACTTAAATTAGAACCACTTTCACTTGATCTATTTCCTTGAAATTTTCCATACGTAATACCGATTACAATGCAATTATGAAATGATGGCCATGACATGATGCAGCAGCAACAATAGCCTGCTCACTATGGTAGACACACCATGACAAACACGGAAATAATAAATCATAAGTAAAAAGACAAGCTTTTATTGAAATGTACTAAAATAAGAAAACAAATAGTTCCTCAATAATGGCACCACGCCCTTTTATTTGAACCGTTTATAGCTTCATTCACCTTTAGATAGTTAGCATCGGCATTACCATACCTCATTATAATTTTCGTATTACTTCTCGGTGTCATTCTACATCCTGGTGTATTTGTATTATTTCTTAATGGGGAGTTAAAGAGATCATTTTACGGGTTTTCGTGTAATTGAGTTCTGATGTTATCTGCAAAATCCTTTACCTTTGTCCCTTATCATTTGCCTTCTTTCTTCAAGGTCTCAATCCGCCATTTTCTAGAAAGGTCGTACTACTTACGCCTCAGAGATGGCGCAGAGGTAGTTGAACAAATTACGGGTTTCCGTAAAGTGAATACACGTCAAGGAGTAGAGACATGCTAATAATACATATTACTTATGCCACTCACATCTAGGGGGCGCATAACAATACTATTAGCAAGGAGGAAATCTAACATACTTTTAGTTAAAAGAAAATAAACCGGGTGGTCGTCCAACAGAAAAAAATATGAATAATAAGAGGTGGCACATAGAGAGGGTAGGTCTGTGTAAATACGCTTACCGATTTCCTTGAAAATAAATAATACCGTTTTTACGCATTTTCAGAAATATATACTTCAAATAAATAATGTTACTTTGATTGATGTGGAATATAGCAGAAAATCATATTTAATGAAGTTATGATATGTTTCACTCAGAACAAAAGATGAAATGATTTATGGACCTTCATTTAACCGTTGTTTCAAACTCTCATGCGGCTTAAATCGTTATATTGGTATCCTTTATATACACTTACATTAGTTTAACCATATCGAAACACACAAAATGAACCCACATAAGAAAATGCTAAATAAGGGACAGATGCGTTTATATATTCCATAACAATGAAACGTTTTTAGATGCAATTTTTTCTCTTTTATTTTAGTTCTTTCAGTACATCAGTCTTCTGAGTGTCCCGGTTTGTAGGACAGTATGATGCATGGAATCCCTATACGACGCTATATAGCTGATGGAGGGTGTTTTTGTGAGATAATGTACGAGGGATTTTCAACATTTATGGCAGCGTATATATGGAATGGGTGGTCATCGCTTTAGATTACATGTCTTTTATCAGATATAAAGGACCTATCGAAAATACATTCTCTTATTCTCTTCGGAATTGAGTGGTGTACATTTTTTGAAATTTTCGAGTATTCGGTGCATAAAGTTGACGAGGTAGGCAGGCTGATAAAAGTAATTTTTAACTGGTTGAATTTGAAAGCAATTTATTTTCATTAGAGCTTTCTGAACAGGATAAATTTTATTCTTAAAAATTATGTGATTAAGAATATAATTAATTCTAAAAATGATTCTGCATCGTTTTCTTAGACTAATTATCTCATTATCGGCGTCTATTAGATTAACAGTAATAATCATAATTAAATATAAAATAAGAAAGCAATTACTGTTTCGTTTAACTCGCTGTAACTCGAAAACGGAGCAATCAATTGGTTTCAAAAATAGTTAAACTAAAATTGCCATATATTAATCTCCTCACTAGTTAAGAAAAATAGGGAGGTTACTGCAATTGGTAAAAAATGCGATAAGAATATATCTTTACGTTATGATGTCCCAGGCTCCCAGGGACACGAAAAAGTGGTTTCTAAAAAGAATTGTATGTTTACATGTATCCGGACAAAATAGCGCCGAAACTAGCGAACGGATTGTGACGGAATTTTGTACAAGCGCAATATCAGTATCGTACACGAACTCAAAAGGTCCTGGTGTCGATCAGATGACGTTTAGTGCCCTGTTGACAGATAAATTTTCATATTTTCCATTGCGGTATGCGTTTTTATTATACTATTTGAAAGTAGCTATTATTCTTGCCCAACATATTATTCTTATTTCAATGATATATCAAACGATATATCACACTTTACTCTTTCCCGTTCATTTCCTGTTAAAAAAGGATTTGATCAAGTCCTGTGATGGCGGATCGTCTTTAATATTGTGATATTGCATCTACGTAGGCTGCGGCATACCGTATAGTAAATGTCAGTGCTAGAGCTTTTAGGTTGACAATGTCAAATATTTTAACAAATAATACAATGTGTTAAGGTAGAGGCCTTATCAGACGAGTTTCTTGGGAAACTAATGAAATTTTGCGTATGTGTTTGTAACGCTCACGTTTTCAAACACACAATAAGTTAATTTGTAAATTTCAATTATGTATGCCAATGCGATAAAGCGCGCGATTATTCTATTTATTATTTAAATATGAATTATAAGATACTGGTCCTAGCATTATATGAATTTAAATTCAATCGGTTAGTCATGACAAATGCTTGACCAATAGCGTGGTAGCGTGTACGACCAAGTTTAGCCAATAGACGAGATAAGATACGCCGGCTCGGGCACAAGGAGACGCTGAAAAATGGCGTAGCAGGGGGTTTGGCCGTCTAGGCTGGAAAAATTAAAGCCATCATATATTCGTAAATATCTGTATAGTGATTAATAACTTCTAATAGAATCAGTAAAGTAGTTATGTTATGTGTTTATTGTGTACCATTGCCCATAGCTACAGCAAGGCAATGTTTTCGTCGAATCAACTGTAAGTACAGACTTTTCTATTATGTACGCCTCTCGTGATGCAAATGTTGCTGTTTGAAGCCGCTTGCAACTATGCAGAATTATTGATGGCTTCATTACTTCATTCCACGTTTGGCCAGTAATATTTTCTATTGTATCCAGTGTTACCGTCCAATAAGACTTCCCGTACCCCATGAGAAGACTACAGTGCGTGAATAATTTCGCTTGAATGTTATGGTTGCGTAGCTATACCGTCCCGTTTCTTTAGACATTTTCCGTGTGTTTTGGGCATAAAAACGCAATGTTCAACTAACGAACAAGTTTATGTCGAAATTACCAATTGTCGGGCCATTTTTGTCATTAATTTTACGTACAGTCTGTATTATTTTCCTTTTATGTGTCTACATGTAATGTCGTTGAGCTTAATTAAGTTATCGTAGGAATTATTTGTTTACAACGCTCTGGCCAGACCGCGTTTAGTTTAGTTTCAGTTACTGTATACGGATTCCAATTATGTACAATTTTGTTTTGCATTTTACTATCTGTCATATGGACTTTTAATAATTTTTACATTATTATTCTGACGAAAGTTTTTTGTAGTTTACCTGCACCCTGATGTCACTTGCTCGATTATTGTTTGTGTCTTTTTCTGTAAACTGTTAAAGTAGTTAAATTCAAATTGATTCGTTTTATTTCAACTTAAGAAATTTTAACGTTTCATGTTCTTTTATATTCTATGGACGGAGCGATTAAATTTCAGATATTTTGACCGCAAAAAATTGAAGATATTCTTTGTTGAAATTCGGCTATTTAGCATTTGATCGTCTATGTCGCATGACATTCACATTTCTTTTTATTACTTGTAAACGCTTCTTGCTATTTTTTTTTCAAGAAACTAGTATAAAGTAGAGTGATATATGAGTACTTATTCTAGAAAATTCGCGATAACTTCGACAGGCTGGTTCTTAAAATATACCTTGCATAAGATTGAGAAATTCGCAACATTGGCCATACGAAGCGACGCGGCAACACCGCAAGCTGACGGTTGCCGATTCTCGGGCGTGAGAATTTTCGAATGGTGCATACCTCCCTCCACAGTTACATAAACGTCTCATATCTACTCTAATTCTTAGTCGCGTAAAAGAAGCGAAAGGCAATTTAAGAATAAAAAATTTCTGTCATAAACGTAAAACAAAGTAGTCCGGTACGGGATTCGAAGTCGAGAATGCTTTCAGGTAGTTGTCGTTTAACGCTCGGCCACCGGTCGCACAGTGGTCCCGAAAAAAGTTTTTTCGTTCAAAATAATTGTCTAGAGCTCTTATTTTCCAACCGATTGGGATACACCTTTTTTAAATATTCGTAATTTAATTAGTATAAAATCTGTTATGGCCGATATTTGAAATATGAACACGGTTAATGTGTCTAAAATGCCCATTTTTTAGAAAAATCTTACAGAAACATTTTTTTAAACAGTTTACATAAATCTTGCTACTCGGGGGTTTTAGAGGCCGCCGATCGCGAATCTGATATCTAAATTGTCGTGAACCAACCTGCAAGATGGAGGAATTAATACGGCGGCTATAAAATGCTGAGAAAGGATAAAAAAAAAATGTTTTCTTTAAAGTTAATACTGACAAGTTTCTAATATAAGATTATTAAACCAAGTGCCAAAGCGAAAAAAGACAGAATTGCCTGAAATTGATGTAGAAGGCTGTTTACAAAGATGCTTCAGGTAAAAGTTGTAGAAATAACCTAGTCTATCGATGAGTTTTAACCTCACAATTTCAAAAGGAACATGTAACAAGTTTTTTCCTTAACTTGTTTTCAATTACTTAATTAGGTGCCAAATATTTTCCATTTAGCACCCGTGCTACATAAAATTTGAATCACCCGCAATAAAAACACCAATGCGAAGTCACCACTGAGCATGCGCAAGCGGAATATTGGAGAGAGATGGAACTAATAGCAATTGAAAACCGGCACTTTCCGTCTAGAAGTCGCTGAAGTGAGATTGCTCTAATTTTTTTGTAAAAGATTTGGAGGTATTAGAGCCATCCTATAATATTTTGCTTTTATTATTAGATTATTAATGCAGTAGAATAATAACGTAGTTATTTTGAATTGATATTGAATTTAAGCTGGCATTTAGTTGAAATTTTATAGTATATTTGAGGTGAACCACGTGGTTAAAAAAAACACTTGTTAGTGGATTGTCCCAGTAGTAGTTTATTTATTTGTCATTTTTGGAACAGTTGCTGTGGGTTATTTTATGTTTAGATACTATATCACTTATTTTTGTCAGTAGTTTAATACTATATCATATACTTAGATATATACATTTTTTGTATTTAGGGTCAATCTAAAATTCTTTATCAGATGATCTCATTTCACAATTAGTATACTGATTATTGAATTTATTAAAATACGAGACGTAAAGTCAATTTCTTTAAATTAATTTTGACATACAGTGCGGGAGATCATCTCCAAAATCTTATATTTACTTATTTTATTTTTTCTTGATTTCCTATCTTAATACATATTTGTTTTATGCTGCTTTGCACATTTCGTCATAATTTATTGAAATTTTGTGAATTCAGAGCCTCAGGGCCAAATTTTTGTGATAATTTCGTAGTAGAGTTTTTTTTATCGGTCCTCAACCATTTTCGTAAATTAATGCTAAAATTTTACAAATTTTGATTTTTCTTTTGTGTGTAGTTTTTATAAAATTCGTAACCTTGGCCATTTTTTTTATAATTCTTTTCAGTAAGTTTTAAAGTTAATTAATAATTTATTTAGTCATTTTAAATTTAAATCATTAGTTTTTTTCTTTGTGTAATTTAACTCAATTTGTATCAACTGCTTCTTGATTTACCACTGTTTTCATGTAATAACTGAATCGACCAACTCTGGATCAAGCACATGGTAGTTTTGCTAGTAGCTGGACGAGAATTATAATTCACTGAATATTTCCAACTTCGTGCCATCCTGGAACTTCCTCGTTGACCCCGACAAACAATATAAGTCCTCAATTCCAGGTACCTGTAGCCATCTCCAGGAACTGATACAGTGGAACTCCGCACTCGCCGCCCAAAGTTACGTAAGCAATTACCTATCATCCCAGCTTTTCTTGGTCAGAAGAAATAACTGCGAGCCAGTTGATCTTTTCAATTTGACAATTTTTTTCTCTTCAAATTTATTTATTTCCTCTTAATAAAATTTTTATCGTTTGTTTTAATTAAATAGTCACTAAGCGTTATATTTTTTTTACATTGTAGTAAATTCTATAAAATGTTTCATTCATTAACATATTGGAAAAATTGTGTAAATTTCAATTATTTATTAATATATTGTTTTTTTAAATTTTGCTTTTCATTGTTTCATCCTTAACAATTGCAGGTATATCAGTTGTACGAATACGCTGGCGCCCTCTTTCTCTGTTTATTTTGTTTTGTAACATTCAAATTATTTATTTAAAGTAGATACATAAATAAATCTTCTCGCCACAGAGTGACCCTCGACCAACCCTGAACTAACCGGTTGCTACTTTTTGATATCTTCCTCAGCACCCCGTTGAGAAGTTGCGGTTGCAAACAAAGACATTAGCCTGCTCTTTTAATCTCAAAAATCTTTTCGAAATAACAAAGAGGAAAATATAACCAAGCTGAAAGTATACTGAAGAAGGCGATGTGAAACAATTTTGAAAATATAATTTTTTGCTTGATTCATCCACAAAAAAGTGACAACCAAAAAAAATCCGTATAATTTTTGCGATCGGGCACTATAAGAATAAGTATTTTTTTCATTTTAATATTAAATATTATATATTAAGTGTATGAGTTATCTACTGGAAACGTGTATACCAAAACGTTGGTGAAACTAACTTGCAGATTCTTTTGGTTTTACCAACCCAAAAAACATTTTTTTGTCAACTATAGCATATTTGAAAAGCCACAATTAAAAACAAGTTGCTCTACCGTGGTGTCCCAAAACTGGGAAGCAAAATACGATTTTCACACCAACGCCATCTGTGACCCTTTCTCTTAATAATTTCAAATAAAATTTTGCGCACTTATTAATCTCTATTAATAATTACTAACATTTCATTAAAAAATATTTCTAGCTGAAATAGAGTATATATCAAGAAAATACCAACATTTTAATCGCCGTCATCTTGAATTATTTTGAGGTTATCTATAGACTAGGAAAGAAATCGACAACACATGGTTGTTGATAATTTAATTGCGATCTGATGCAAGGAAGCTGAGATATTCAAGAAAAACTGAAAAAAGAAACACATAAAAATGGCCATAAAATAGCCAATACGAGTACCTTCTGGCAGGTTGCGTCTTTGGAAAGTTATCGGGAGAAATAATGAGCCTCGATGTATAGAAACGATTAAAAGAAACACATTGCTATATCAGCAATTTTCCCTATGGCACTAAAATTTCTAACTCATGTGACTCCACTGGCAGTTTTTTAGAACAAAACTGTGTCATAAAGTTCCTTAGTCAGTGTTTAGTTTATTGAATATGTTTTATATATAAAATCTATTTTACACCCTGATAGTAAAACATGAATAGGTACTGACAAACTTATTTATAACTATTTTAAAATTAAAGCATTTTTTCTCTTGTGGTATCATAATTCAATTTTTTTTAATTCACTATTTTCTTATTTTACTTCAATATTTGCTACGCAGTAATTCACTCGCTTTCGTTAAATGTTTGTATTTTAAAAAGGATAGCTGAGCAGTGCGCATTTATTATTTTCAGCACAATGCCAGCTCCATTACTAATGGCAGCAAATTAATGATTGGATTTCAAGCAGCGAAATGTGAAAAACTAATTGTAAGGAGTAAGGTAATCCAGATTTCACAAACACTCATAGTCGAGTATGCTCTTAATGATAAGATTTGTATTCCATTGATACGTCTCTTCCCAAATTTCGCTCCCTTGTGGTTGAGTTTTATTTTAATTATATCTTATACATATTCCATTGAAGATCAGTTGAGAACTTTCTCCGACCCTTGGAAAATTTGTATGTATAATGTTTGTAGATACTCGAATGTATCCCCAGAGGTACATTATGTAGTTGAAAAATGGGGTTATTTAATATCTGTTGAACAAAGCGCTCTGGTCTATAGAGGAGCTAATGTATCCGCAGTATTAGGGCCGGGATCTGGAGATAAAGTTTATTAAAAATTATTCTTTATTTTGTAGTAGAATTTCAATTTGCTATTTTTTAAGTCAAAGTTATTTTTGCACTTCGAAGAATAAGGCCTTGGTGTATTTATGGCCGAGAGCAATTTTAAAGATCTGAAATCCACTGTAGTGAGAAGACAAATAAAGGCTTTATTTATTTATTTAATACATTCATTTAATAAGAGATGTGCAATGAAACTACACATATTATATTACTTTTTATTACTGGTTGCTCAATTAAAGAACATGGCGGAATTTGTTAGTGATATATAAATTATTTCTTTTGCACTGTCCGTATTAAAAGTAAGTTATATCACAATTAACATGTACCAAAGATACATCATCTTATTGAGAATATGCTGTATGAATATCACCTAATACTTTGTATTATAAAAGAATATTTAAACATATTTGTGCATCATGAACTGTTTACATTCCACATCTAGTTCTGCAAACATACTAAATATTCTCATCACTGTTGTTCGGTACACAATATATGATGTAATTTTGTCACTATTTCAGTATGTAATGCCCATCGTAAGTACAAAAGTACATATAAAATGACATAACAACATGATGGTTATTTGTTGTTATAAACTAGTTAAAACAAAATAGGTATCTGCTGTTCAGAAAGTTTCCTTGTTCCACACATTATGTGTTTACTGTTCAGTTCTCATACCGTAATTTTCTCTTTAAGAATAAGTTCTTAGGTGTTTTCGTCATTTCCTCTAGTACCGACTTAGCTTGTGCCGAGTACGAGTGTAGACAAGACAGAGATCGATCCTCCATTCATGCACTTTTCTAGGCTAAAATACGAAATATTTACAATTTGAGTAAAATTAACTACATTAAGTATAGAAAGTTATAAATTCCAAGCATTTCATATGTTCACCTTGCACTTAATGTGTCTTTTAATATCCTTGAACTAATACAGTATGTGGATTTTTCGACATTAAACGATTCTATATATTCTACATATGTACCAACGGTGCATTCTTAGACTCGTAGGTTCTCATCATAAATTCCAGAAGAACACTTAAAACAAAGATGTCTCGCAGTCGTCCTAAGAGTCAACTATCAACTCTAATCTACAGAATATTGCATCTTACATAGTACAATTAAATAGACAATAATTATTTTTAAAGTTAGACTTATATCAGAAATCATCTTCTTCTTCTGCAATAGCTAACGGCTAACATTATTGTAGCATTTGAAAAGGCTACATGATTAATTTCAATAGATTGGCGGTAAGCTGACTCTGACTAGTTCACTTATTGGAGCAGAGAGGTATGCAACCACTCGTACTTTAAAGGACAGAGCGTGTCGTATATCTGTGAAAATCTTAACATCCAAAAAGTAAACATGTTTTCTTTAAGAATAGTTTTAGTCAATGATGTTAGTCGTATATTCTTATAGTTGAGATATTACTCAATTGTGACTCGCAAGTCCTTTGTTGGCGCATTTTCCTTGGCTAGAGAAAGTGTTCTCTAGGTGCTCAAGTTGGCAACAATGTGGTCTGGAGAGATTTCTGGTCATGTGAGCTCGTGCTTCGACAGCCACGAGATAGCTGAACGGCGGCGGTCCCGATTTTGTGTTGAAGAATTTTGGTTATACATCGGTTATACCGAAAAGGATTTGATTGATGTATCCAATAACCTTCACCGTTCTGCCGAAAGTATTTTTTAAATTTCAGGAAGGAAATTCTGTTGGTTGCCGTAATTTTGTCGCCAATGTTTCGTGAGGTTATGTAATACTCTCTATATGAGGTGAGCTTTTATTTTACTTAGTTTGGAGTTTTATTTAATTCATATTTATTGTAATTATTACAGAGTGTTTTGGAGGGGCATATATTTTTGGAGAGGCTTATATATTTGGGATAAGCATATGTTTGGGAGAAGCCATATAGTTGAATAAGTCTCTATTTGGGTCATGCAATTTGGCAGAGTGATTTATGTAAGAGTCCAGCTGTTTTTTGCTATCATTTTGGTTATTTGAGGAGGCCTAGTATTTAGAGGGGTAATAGGAGAAAGTCTATTAGTAAGATATTTTGTTTTATGTGGGTCCTGCCGACATTTAGAGAAGTTTTGGTTGGAGAGTTGTTCGCGGTAGTCTCCAGGAGATTTATGCAGAAATTCTGGAGCGACACGGAGTCTTAGTCGCAAGCAATATCAAGAACGTCTAGGAAGCGGTAACAGGTCACGCTGCAGTCGTCACAGAAAATGCCAAGGCTCTGATCAGGTTTTATTATTCCATTTTGATTACATATTTTTAAAGAAGTTGTCATAGTTTTTTTCAGTGATATTTGTTGAAGTATTAGAGTAAATTACACAATGATTTTGCAACTACAAGTTTATACCTAGTATGATGAGATATCTTAAGATTTCTTACTGTAAGGCAACGTATGGTACAATGTAATGCTAATTTACCTTCTACTGTGTCACATGTGAAATGGTTTTAATGGAACATACTTACTTATTTTAGATCATTCTTTAACATTGTAGTGTACGCAGCGAGCATTGCTAAAGTTGGCTCACAGAATCTCGTTTATTACACAATATCTCAGTGATGAGCTATAATTTTAATCCATTGTAAATCTTTATCTCGCTGACGTAAATCTAAAACCCATTGTTGGTATCACCTAAACCGTAATTGCATTCCTATGAAAAACTCAAATCACTGAAACAATTTTAAATAGTGCCATGTACATATTTTCATTTCTATTGCGTATAGATTATGTTTAAGGAGTACTAGTGAAATTACATATTTTTTTATTCTTATACATCTCACTTGTGTTGTAATAAATGTCTAATGTCTACATGTTCTTATTATTTGGACTAGTACACCTGATATTTGCTGAAATTTTGAGATTTCATAGAGTAACAAAGTGTAAGTTTTGATATCATTGATATATTTTGAGAATTCCATCGCATCATTGCTAGTAACTTAATACTGTTCCTGGCTGGCAAAATTATTTAAATCATAGTGTGTAGCATACATCAGGTGGCGCCCTTTGAGAATCCACACACTCCTTACCTACGGCCTTATGTTCTCCAACAAAAAATTAGCTGCCGCTCGCATAGGTAAAACACATTTTAATATTTAGATATTAAAAGTGTGGCATTATTTCTAGAGAAATCGAAAATGTAGTCTAGAGTCCATATAATGTATCGCTATTTTGATGTTTGAATCTGCCACTTCTCTCTCCAGTAGACATAGTTTTACCGGTTGTAAAAGTCCTCGTATAATCCAGGTGTCAACTCGAATTTCTTGTCGAGTGCTCATTATGTTCACACTAGTAGCCAGTTTCGCCTAGAAAGCCTGGTGAGCCGATTTTCTGCACTCGTTAACTAATTTTACGCCGTCCTTCCTGGAAAGATAACAGTACCAGTCGCAGCGCGATATCTGTTCTATAAGTTAATTTAATGAGTAGTTTCCCCGTGCTTCCAACACTATTAGTGACAGCAACCCATTTTGGGCCAAACGCTGGTTGCAACTGCTCACTTTGGGTCAGGTGCTACTGTTCGCAGATGCAAGACACGTTTTGGTGTATTTGGTATGGCGCCCTTAAAAAAGTAAGTCTTTAGTGATTTCGTTCCAATAATGCTAGCACTGCTGCCCGCTCCCATTTACCATGGTAAAGAAACACTTCTTGGTTACTATGATTACTGTATAGATTGGCTGTGAGTATAGTCATATGAATAGATTTTTTTGTTTAAAGAACGTGTGTGATTACGTGAACTGGATTCACTACAAATCAATCAAAGACAATTTCAGAAAAAGGTAGTGTGGTTTCACATGTATAAAGTGATCACTTAGAATATTTCTAATTTAACGTTTTCAGAAAGCCATAGAAACCGTTTACTTTGGAAAACCTAGTAGATCAGCTCCGATAACTTCACATGAAGTTTCTACAAAGAAATACCAAATTCAACCATCGTAATCTTCATAACCATTTTTCTCTGCTCTGTCAAAAAGAAGCACATCTTGTGAAGACGGTGGCCATGCATCGAATGAATCTTTAGAGACTAACAAACATTGTGGTTGTAACATTTTTAATACCTAAATACTAAAATGTGTTATACCGGTGCGAACGGCAGCTGATTTTTTGTTGGAGAGTATAGGGCCGTGGGTTAGCAGTGTGTGGGCACTCAAAGGGCGCCACCTGCTGTATGTTACGTAATAAGATTTAAATAATTTTGCCAGCCAGGAACAAAATTAAGTTACTAGGAACCATGCGATGGAATTCTCAAAATATGTCTATAATGTCAGAACTTACTCTTTACTCTATGAGATTTCAAAGTACAAACAAATATCAGGTGTACCAGTGCAAATAATAAGAACATACAGATACTAGATATTTATTACAACACAAGTGAGATGTACAATAAAAGATAAATAATTTCACTATAATCTCCTAAACATAATCTATATACGCAAAAGAAATTCAGAATATGTATATGATGCCTTCTAAAATTATTTCAGTGATTTCAGTTTTTTATGAAAATGCAACTACGATTTATGTGATAACAACAATGAGTTTTAGATTTACAACAGCGAGTTAAAGGTTTACAATGAATTGAAATTAAAGCTCATCACTAGAATATTATGTAATAAGCGAAATTCTGTCAGCCAACTTTTGCAATTGCTGTGTGCACTAGAATGTTAAAGAATGATCTAAAATAAGTATGTTCGATTAAAAATACTTCACATGTGACATAGTAGAAGGTAAATTAGTATCACGTGGTACCATGCGTTACTTCACAGTAAAAGATCTTAAGATATTTCATCATGCTAGGTGTGTAGTTGCAAAATTGTTGTGTAATTTACTCTAATATTTCTGCAAAAAATCACTGAATGAAACTGTAATAATTTCTTTAAAATTGTGTAACTAAAATAAAACAATAAAACCTGATTCTTAGAGCCCTGGCATTTTCTGTGACTGCAGACTTCCTAGACGTTCTCGACGTTGGCTGTGACTACAGCTCCGTGTCGCTCCAGAATTTCTACTTGAATCTTCTGGAGACTGCTGCGAACAAATCTCCAACCAAAGCTTCTCTAAATGTCAGCAGGACCCACAAAAAATCAAATATCCGACAAATAGACTTCCTCCTATAACTCCTCTCAATACTAGCCCCCTTACATAACCAAAAATGGTAGCACCATTCATTTCAAATGTAAGCCTCTCCGAAATATAACTAATTTCCAAAAGTCCAGTCCCTCCAAAACACTCTGTAATAATTACAATAAATAAGAACCTAATAAAACTCCAAAGTAAAATAAAAGCTCACCTCATATAGAGAGTATTGCATAACCTCACGAAACACATGGCGACAAAATTACGGCAACCAACATAATTCTTTCCTGGAAACTTACAAAACGTGCACAGCAAGGCGGTGAAGGTTATTGGGTACATCAATCAAATCCCTTTTTAGTGTAAGCGATGTAAAACCAAAATTCTTCAATAAAAAATCGGAACCGCCGCTGTTCACTCTCGTGGCTGTCGAAAAACGAGCTGACCAGCCGGAAATCTCTTTAACAGTTTTCAGTGTTGCCAACTTGAGCATCTAGAGAACACTTTCTCTAGCCAATAAAAATGCGCCAACAAAGGACTTTGCAATCAAAAGACTGAATTACACAATTATGTAATATTTCAACTACAAGAATACACGAGTAACACCTCTCAACTCAAAATTATACTTAAAGAGAATATGTTTACTTTCTGGACGTTAAGACTTGCAGAAATGCGACCTGCTATTCCCCTTTGAAGTGCGAGTGGTTGCCTACTCCTCCACTCAAGTAAATGACTTAATCTGGGTTAATTTACTGTATTCAAACAAAATTATTAATGTATCCTTTTCAAATGCTACATGATAGTAAAAAAATAATAAAATTCTCAGAGGAGTTAGTTAAAATATTGATATTTCATGATAACGAAATCCTACAAAAGGCATAATAGTTTTAAAAAAAGTATGATTAAACTATGTATTCTATCTATAAATTTTGATTCATCCAGTTAATTCTGTTCACTGTTTCCTCCACACAGATCTAAATTGACACTAATTTTATTGTCCAAAACATGCAAATTAGATTAATGAAAACATTATACAACTATACGTAAGCATAGATCTGAAATTTTTCAATGTTAATTCTCATGCAGGTCAGCTAAACTGCATTGTATAACAGTGTTGGCGATAACATCAAATATCTTTAGTATGCAACATTGAAATACAGAATACCACAAAGTTGACACTTTGAGACACCCTGTATACCGATCTGCTAAGGTAAATCAAAATAAAAAGTAAAATCTGCAAAAAATAAAATAGAGATCTAGGAGATCATTTGGGACGCTCTGTATATCAAGCAGACGCTAACTATCCCGACCTAAGAAACATTTTTGTACTCGTAAATAAGCCCAACACATAGTCCACGTGACAGACGCCAGTTGGAACCTTTCTGTTGTGTGACCTACCTTGTGTTTATTAAACTTTTAATTTTAAGAAATTCAATTAGGTTTAATTAACAAGGATTAATAAATGAATGCTACCAATAAAACTTATCTTTTTCGTCCGTGTGTATATGTTGGCAGCTTCCCTCTCTGTTCTGTAGGATTACCACACTACTTGCACTCGTTGTTTCACCCTTATTAGAAACCAGCTTGTTGTTATTCACTGAAGATACGTTTATGGTGTACCAGACGTTTGTGTCCCTTGTTCAACTTGTTTATATACGCTTTTAGGTGATACTACATTCAACCAATATATCTTAATCAAATATCAAATTTATGAAATAGTATAGCCAGACTCATGTTAATTTATATCAATTAACGTAGATTTATCCAAGCATTAATTCAATATAATTTTGTACGATTTCTCACAGTTTTAACTGAGCTTATTCAAAATTTCGTAGGAGCTACGAAAGTGCCTTCGCCGACACCATCCAAAAAAGCAAAAGAAATAGTTGAAACGAGTTGAACCGTATTTATAAAATTTGCTAGGAAAACAGAGAACAATTTCGCTAGCATATTTTATATATACAATTTCCTACGCATCTCGAGATACATGTCAGAATAGCTTACTAGCTAAACACCGTCGTGTATGCATTTGCTCTTTTCAATAAAAAGCATTAACAGTAGCTCAGTTATATTATAATAATTTATCCGAACGATATTTATTACATCTTGATTTGGTCCTTTATCTTTAACAAAGCCTCGCTATTCACTCATATCACAGATATTAAACCACCCTCGTATGTACCAACTGAAGGGTGTTTTTGCCAGATATAGGGTATAATACGTTTAGAGTTGTGGTCGATGAAGCCCCGATAAGGCCAGACTTCCTCTAAGTCATCAACGTTGAGTGAAATGTGGGAAGCTGTTTTTGCAGCATAGCTTTTAAGTTATAACCGCTAATTTAAAATTTTCGACAGTAACGAATGTGGGCGATGGGCAAAAAATATATTTGGAACAAACAAAATGTCCACTCAATTCGTCAAATGGAGTTTTTGTGTGTTTACAGTATATTTGATTCACTGGAAGAAATTAAATTGTGCACAAGCGTTAATCACACTTCTACTATATTAAATTAAATTTTTAGAAAAGTATATCTATAATAATGAATTTTGGAAGTTGCTGATAAAACTGTCTATTTAAGTTTAAGCAAATATTATGTTTGAAGCTATTAGCATCATAAAGGGTTGGGCGAGAGAAATTATTATTTTTATATTTTTTTTTGGAATTGGATTTTTCCATTACACAGTTGCATATTACGTATTTATTGCCCTATTCATTCGTTCATACCCTAAATTAACCTAATACAACAACCCAACCACATAATATATACAGGATGATACTTCACAAGGACACTCTCTTCTCGTGCATGGGTCTCTCAGGACATTTCTTGATATTAATACGTAGACCACGGAAAGGGGGTATATATCACAATAGGAGAGACAATTAAGGAATACGAAGCTAACCTAATGTAAAACGGAACGATGTTAAAGCAACATTGTTATAGTGTTCATGAAATTAACCAATACGTTGTAGACTTGTATATTTTTAACAAATTTTTAAGGCACAATAGATGAGTAGCATTAGTTGGTTTGATGTCAACTAAGTTATTTAACGTTATTTAAGATAACAAAATGGCAAGCTTTGATGTTAATTTTTATTGCAATAGTATTAAAAAAAATTGTAAAATAAGTACCATCATTATTTACAAAAATTGATATATGAAATAAATTCAAACAGATATTGTGTAAAATTGTTTATTTGTGGCATATTGAAATTTTCTTAGTTTTTGTTGGGTGTTTTGCTGCTGTTCAAAAAATATTACTAATATGATATTAGATGATTCTGAAACTAAAGAAAATATGGTTCAGATCGCCCGTAGTACCACATGTACTACAGATATCTGAATCAAGTACACCAATTATATTTAAGTGTTTTGGAAAGCAAGCGTGACCGAACCTTATTCTGCAAATTGTGGTGATAAGTTTTCTAGGGGCGTTAATACCCTTAAACCATGGTGATTTGGGAATATACTTGTGTGTACTGACCCGTAGGGTTATGTAATTGACAATGTTCATGACATGTTGACTAATTATTGAATGCTTTGTATCTGGATGACTTTATAGCGTCACATAGGCATATTTGAAATTGGAATTTAAGTTAGACAAGGCACTTTTTTAGCAAGGTTATCGACATATTCATTAAGAGGAATTCCTATATTGGCTTTAACCCAAACAAAATTAGAATGGAAATTATTCCTATTTAATTCACATAGAAGGAGATATATATGGACAATGTATACATTTTTGTGGATGTAATTAAATGCCCCGCTTTTAATACTTACAGAAACGCTGAAAGAGTCTATATATATTATCGCATCCCTGAAATAATTAATAATTTCTGCAATTTGTATGTTTTCTATTTTTTCTTCCCTCGCATACCGAAGGGAAGTATTGTATTCGAGAAAAAATCACCCTCCTAGATTTTTTAGGATTTTCACGTTTCAGATCACGTACATTACGAAAATATAGGTTATTCAAGTCCATCTCTGTCTGTCTGTTGGTGCATTATCTAAAAAACTACTTGACGAATAATGGTCAAATTCGGTAGGTAGCTACACTACTACCAGAGAAGAAACGGTTAAAATTTCACAGGAAAATATACAGGGTGGATCGTCTAAAGGGAATAAATAATGAAAAAAAAAACATTTTGCTCAAATTTAAAATTTCCACGTTTCATGACGGTCTAAATCTATTTCAGAAAAAAACAATTTTTCAAAACTTTGAAATTTTTTTTACCAGTAGAAAAACGAGAAATTTTTTTGCTTAAATTTAAAATTTCCACGTTTCATGTCATTCCAAATTCACGTAATAAAAAAAAAATTCAAAAAAAGAAATTTGAAAATTTGTCAAAGAAAAATAAAATATTTTAAAATGTCTTACTACTACAGAATATGAGGAAAAATTTTTCTGCTCAAATTTAAAACGTCCACGTTTCATGACATTCTAAACTCATCTCATAAAAAAAATCTGTAAAGGTATTTACACAGAACTTCTCCCGTTATTTGTGCATGGCGGTCACTCTAAAAAATTATTAATTACGAAATGACATTGAGAGTAATAATCGGAATATAGTTATCACTATTATTACAAAGAAAACCTGATAACTTTTGGTCAAAAAAATATACAGAGTGCTCATCCAACAGCAAAAGCACACTACTAAATAACAGGTGTCAAATATGGAAGGCTTTCGCAAATACCTTTACAAATGTCCACCATGGTTGAACTATTTCTTGGGACCACCACCCTGTATATTTTTCAATAAAAGCATAATAGGTGCATATGCCAAATATTATTGCCATCTGTCACATTTTCAATTCCACATTCACGTAGTGGAGTGGAAGTATAGTGGTGGTTAAAAAATTTCACATTTTTTGAAATGTTTCAAAAATGTCGGTAAAAAAATTTTCACATTTTTTTTTCTTCTCAAATAGGTTTAGAATGTCATGAAACGTGGAAATTTTAAATTTGCGCAAAAAGGAAAGTTTCCTTCTATTCTATTACAGTAGTAGTAAAAAAAATGTTTTCTTTGAAATAGGTTTAGATTGTGATGAAACGTGAAAATTTTAAATTTGAGCAAAGAAAAAATATTTTTCCATCTGTTTTAATGGTAAAAAATTTTTCAAAAATGTTGGTGAAAAAAATGTTCAAAATTTCTTTTTCTGAAATAGATTTAGAATGTCATGAAACGTGAAAATTTTAAATTTGAGCAAAGAAAAATTTTCTATCTATTCTAGTCTTAAATTTTTTTTCCAAAATGGTAAAAAGATGTTGCAAATTTTTTTTTCCGAAATAGGTTTGGAATGTCATGAAACGTGGAAATTTTAAATTTGAGCAAAAAAAATTGTTTTCATCTATTCTATATAGTAAGTAGTGATAAATTAAAAATTTTTTGAAAAAAATTTTTAAACATTTAAAAAATATATTAAATTTGTTTGAATAGGTTTAAAATGCCATGGAAACGTGGACATTTTAAATTTGAAAGAAAAAAATTCCATCCATTTCCATAGTGGTAAAACATTTTTAAAAAACGTTGGTACAAAAAAAATATATATATTTTTTTTGAAATAGGTTTAGAATGCCATGAAACGTGGAAATTTTAAATTTGTACAAAGAAAAACATTTTTCATCTATTTTAGTAGTAAAAAACTTGGTGAAAAAACTTTTCAAATTTTTTTTTCTGAAATAGGTTTAGCGTATCATGAAACGTAGAAATTTTAAAATTGAGCAAAAAAAAATGTTTTTCATCATTTATTCCTTTTAGACGGTGCATCCTGTATATTCTCCAGTGAAAGTTTAACCATTTCTTCGCTGACAGTAGGGTCAACTTCCTACCAAATTTGACTGCTCTCCGTCAAGTAGTATTTTAGTAAATGCACCAACAGACAGACAGACAGACTGACGGAATTGAAAAACCTATATTTTCGTAATCTGCGTGATCCGAAACGTCAAAATCTCGGAGGGTGATTTTTTTTCGATATTTACACAGAACTTCCCTCTTTATTTATACAGGGCGGTCACTCTACGAAACGACACATGAAAATAATCGGAAGGTATTATTACAAAGTGAACCTGATAACTTCGGTATGCGAGGGAAGTAATAATAGTTTTTTAGTGAAAATCCCATGACGTTTGTATCATGTGGTTAGGACCTAAGAATTTTTTTGTTTTCTGGTATTGGTATTTTAATTATTATAATGTGTTGTAGGACAACTTCCTAAATTCTTCCAAATACGCTACAGAATAATACATAATCCGTACAAAATTCATACAATATAAAATCTGAGTAATAACAGAGTTGTTTTATCTTTTAAAAAATTCATTATATACTGCCTTTTTTAAATATTTCCTACCCTTAAATAGAGGTGATTTTTGCATATTTTCAAAAAAGTAAAACATATGCTCACCTTAAAATTTCTCAAAATTTAATTTGAGCCCTATAGGATTTTTTTTATATTGCTCTTTCCCTTGGCCCGCTATCTATTATGCGAAAACAGGCAAATTTTAGGCCTTTTTTGCGGTCACTCTTTGTAAAGGTATTTACGCAAGCCTCTCGTATTTGGCACCTTTTTTTTAATATTGAATTTTTTCTATCGAATGTATATTTTTTTGACCAAAAGTTATCAGGTTTTCTTTGTAATAATACCTTCCGATTATTATTCTCATGTGTGGTTTCGTAATTAATATTTTTTTAGAGTGACCGCCCTGTATAAATAAAGAGGGAAGTTCTGTGTAAATATCTTTACCAATTTTTTTTGTGTAATTTCTGGTCCAGTTTTTAGTTATACTATATAATTTATATCATGTAATATTAGGACAGAAGACATATTGCCAGAAGAAATAAAGATATATTCAGTAGGATCAACTTGGCTGAGTAGAATATTCATTCATAGTAATTTTCATTTGAAAATTTAAGTTTGGAGAGTAAAAAATATTCAACATTTACTGTACCTGCAACACAATTTGCAATATTGGACGGTTTTTGATTTGCCATAACTAGCTTATAGTTGTTTGTCTGTCGTCATGCTCCAAGTCCAATCTTGAGATCGGTGTATTTTTCATATGGACAAATACATGTGGTTTTATCCACAGTTGGTAAGTCTGACAATATTCACTGCAGTTTCTTTTGTTTTTGTGAGTAGCAACTGTTCTAATTTGTTCTTCTACAATATTTTGTTGAAGTGAATGTCCGCAATATTTTCCAAAATCAGTTCTTTAAATAATTGTTTATACTGTGGAAGATCCGCAACAATTCACGCGTGGGTCGTCAAGCTCTTGCTTGACAATATCAACAACTTTTAAATCGGGCAAAATCTTTCCAAATTGATCATCTTGGTATACTTGAGCTATGGCTTTCCCCTTACTGAGTCATTTGTGCATTACAAGAAATGGCAAGTGATTCTTTAATCACAAATAATCATGCATATTCATCACCAGTTCACCCGCTAACTTCTTTAATTGGCATCCACATGTTTTTTGAGGTAACTTAGACTTATTTGTCTGGTCTCACTAACAAAAATACACCTAAATCGGTCCTTATTTTACCTTTCTCTCTCCCTGTGGTTCTGTTGGTGGTCTAACCCGTTTTCTTTTAAATGCTGTCTTAGATATTGCTTGTTTAAAATAGTTCTTGACACGTTTAATAGCACTAGTTAGACTCTTATAACATTCCTGGTGATAAATTGCGTAATTATGAACAGTTCAGCATGTCATCTTGTTAAAATAAACTTTATATTTGCGGACTGCATAATCAACTGAGCTCCAATATTCACCTAAAGAAACAACTAAACTCCCGAAACGCAAGTTTTATTAACAAGTTTTCACACAATACTAAATTGTTCACAAACCACTGATAGGAATAGAAAGAAAATTGTTGCCTGACGTCATCCTGAATATCGTAAATATCAGAGTAAATTAAACATTGGTGGTAAGCTGCATCGTACTCTGTAAATAAACTCTATATGGCAAGACAGTCCAAAAAGGTGAAATTATGAGTGCCATATTTTATGTACGGCCCCCTTTTGGACCCTTCCCTCCCCCTTCGTCACGCTAAGTCACACTTTCAGCGACCCCCCTAACAAAAATTACGTCACAAAAGCTAACCTCCCCCCCATAAAAGATTTCTTGTGATTAAAGATAGCATACAGTTGAATAATTTAAAATATTTCTTATGACCACATAAGTAAATAAATAAGTGTATACAATGTGAAACATTAATTTGACTATCCATAGGTTTATTTACAGGCAGGGCGCCGTCAACAGCAATTTTCAATATATATTTCGAAGAGCGGGGAGTGGCATTCAAAAGTCATTGTTATTTACATCACACTAATCATTTAAGAGAATATCACTCTCATTTCGCCTAGTACAAATGCTTCTCTATCTTTAGATGATGCCCGAGCCCCTCAAAAACCTCCGGGCCCAGGGGGAAGCACCCCGCCCCCTCCCTCTCAACCGGCTTTTAGAACGGCCCCAATCTTCAATTTGTTATAACTTGGAAAATATAAATTTTGATGATAAATTTTAAGCCACCCTACTTTTGCAATATGATTCTATATCAGATTCGGTGGTTACCATTTTACTTTTTTGATAACCCCTCTAGAGCGGGTGGGAACCAACCCTAAGTAAAATGACAAATTTTTAAATGGCAAACTTCTTTGCACCCAGTATTAGAAACTCAATGAAAACAATCAAAAATCAATTCATTATAACTGAGTTCCGTAATTTCTTACATTTTGTGTGTAATTGCACTCGATTAAAAGGCGTAATACCAATAATAGTTTTAAGATTTTGCAGGACAAATATTATTTTAGGCACTTTATAGCAGTACCATGTTGTAGCGAAAACCCTTCTATGTAATAAAAAAAAAATGAAAATGTTAGATTTCGTTGCAAATTCAGTTGTCCCGCGAATTTTGTCCAAAAAGTCCATAATTTCCCACTGTGCGTCGTTTGAGTGGGAGTACAATTTTTTAACATATCATCCCACCCTAAAAGCAGTATTGAGTTGTATTATATTTGACTTCAATCTTAGTCAGACAGTTAATCATAGTAGGCGACACCCAACTGCAAAATCTGTACGTTAACAAGTAATGAAAAAACGTCCTTAACTGTTCAGAATAATCTAAATGTTTCTGTTTCAAAACCATTTGTCACAAATCAATACGCAAACGGCCAATTTTCAACTCGCTTACTGCTAGTTATATCCTAGTTGTGGTTTAATTTGATTATTCACCCTCAATTATGGATTATTACGTTAAGCATAAAGCAAACTTTATGGCGCCCAATTCACCGCTGTACCTAATAAATCATACTGAATGTTTGATTCAAACTCTGTTGAATACATACAAGTTTATGATTTATTGTAAGAAGAGAGCAAAATTAATGTTATTAGTAAGTACCTTGCAATTTTGATGTACGATATACGTTGATATACGATGTCTTGTTAAACACAACGTAGAACCTCAGTTATTAAAGTACACCAATTTTCTTTCAATAAAATGTAATATAAAATTATATTTATTGCTACGTAATTTTATCTCGTTTGTTATTTAAGTACAACATCGATTCAATATGCAAGGTATACTAGGACTATGTGACAATTCTTTGGGCGAGTATAGCTTCGATCTAAATAGTAACTAAAGGACAGTGGCGGGGCAGTAGCTCAGTGGTTAACGGGTTTATCTTGCTTCTTTCGGAAACATCCTTCCCAATAACCCTCCTACCTCTAAGCCCCTCTGAGGATCCATTGGATATATTCTAATCAGCCAAATAAAAATATCAAAATTTCAACACAAAAATGAAATAACAAAAAATCTTTTATTTATTGACCAGGTAATTCATTAAAGTAGTATTCTCTAGATATACACATACGCATTCAATTCTAAACTACATCACGGATCAATTTTCTCCACAGTATCGGCGTACATAACTTAAATGTGTTTAATCGAAGCTATTGTTCACAAAAATGTATAGTCTGTGTATAATCTAAAATGCCTCCTATGATATAAATCCTCGATACATATTTTTTCAAATTATAAACTGTGACACATAAATCAAGTAACATATTGATATGACTTGAATAAGCAATAAATACTTAAATAGTAAATGACACTTAACTTGCAAAAAGATATTTCGCGAAGCATGTTTGAAATCTGTTTACTGAGAAATCATTATAATCATAAAATTATTCACAAAAAGTGGGCCGACCTCCATCTGATACTACTCGGTGACTCGAGCGACGTTTAAGAAAATATTTAATAAAATAATAATAATACATTTACACAGGCGTATAAGTACACATATTCGAACACGCACACACACGACTTTACATACATATATCGTGTGAAAATAACTTCTTGAGTTTGTTATAGAAATTGTTTCTATCTGTTTTTAAAAATTAGGTCAGAGAGAGGGAGGTTGGGCACATTAGCGAAATTGATGCGTCACAATGTTGTAGAAAATTATGTTTCTAGAAGTTGTTTGTTATATATAAGATAATTTGTGGTAGATATAGGAGGGCGATTGGCAAATTATAATTTTATCACAAATATATGGCACGTGGATAATACAACGATTATACAAATTAAGCAATATAGTGTTCTTAAGTTTGAGATAAGCATTGTCTGGATTTAGGCGTAGGCATGAATTTAGCAACTTCTGTATCCATTCTGTATATCTCTCATAGATAATATCTGCGATTCTCTTCCTTAGAATGGAGACGATTTTGTTATTGAACCCAGAGAAATGATCCATTTTAAAAATATCCAAATTACTAAGAAATTAAATTCAGACCAAAATTTCCAAGGAAAAATCGACTCTGAATCATTATACTTTACAAAAGACCGGTAACCACCTTTGCCATCGTCATTCATCGAAATCTGCATAAAAAAATTATTTCACCAAAAATGACCAACAAATTTTTTTATCTCGAGGACGACGGTCAATCGCCTTTGGGTTCCGTCGTTCGAAAAATAAATATTTTTCGACATTACCAAAAAATTGACTTAGAAAAATTTCAAGATGCACGGGGCGGAAAACCGCTCCCGCGCAACAAATTTTTCGAAAGTACCACGAATTTAGCTCAACACGAAGATAATTACACAGGGCGGAAAACCGCTCCGTCCGACAAATTTTTCGAAAATACAACGAAAGTGATAGAGAATATTCCATGTCCGAGCAGTAAGAACGTCCATAACAATAGTCAAAAAATTCAAAGTCGGAGACTCGATTCCGACGGACCCAAAATATCCTTAATCCAGGCCCAGGAGGGAATCGCCAAAGATATATTTGGGTTCAATACGTTTATGCAAGCAGCAAAACCACTGAACTCATATAAATAGCTTCTTTAAGCATCCTGACAAGGATTTCAGGCATTTCGAGTAGGAGTCTGAGTCTTTTTGTACAGTCAATTGTTATAGTTCTCTCGACGCTGGGCTGGATGAGTTACGATACTACGGGATGTAACAGCTTGCCAAATGGTAGTAATCTCTGACGTTTACCTTATATACATTAGTTAGGTGTTGAATATTTACATTTTTTATATTTTATGAATTATTTCAATAAAAGAAAACATATTTTGAATTCGATTTCTTATTGATCCACTAATTATAAGATTGGCGGCCAACGTGCGATTATGTGGCGTGAGTCGGATAACTACTTACTATGAGTCACTTTTGATCCCGTCACGTTGTTGTACCTATCCGAATACTCATAGAATCCATCGACGGTCTTATTTATTAAGAATTGTTTTTGAAAAAGTGCTAATTATAAGATATATTACGACGGAGAGAGCAGACTGTAGCAATCACAGTAAGTACAATTTTGTCTATTTTCGTCTTGAGGAGTCTGAAGGGTAACTTGAATCCCCCTTGCGACTAGAGTCGATAGATATCGTAGCGGCGACACGGCTCCGGCCTAATTAATATAAAATCCTTGTCGTGTCCATCAGACGCGCAATACTAGGTTCATTTACAATTTCTCCCAAGTTTTCAATTTTGAAAAAGGTTATTTGCCTATAACGTTCCAACTACTATATCGTATGACAAAATTTAGACAGTATATATGGCACGTAAGATTTTGTGAATGGAAAATGTATTTCAGTGTAGAAAGTCAGCAATCGAATACCCCTAATGCTGCGTACCCTTAATCTTTAAGACTTTTAGCCAAGTAGTCAAAATAATATCTAAGCATTATAAACTAATTTAATCTTGTATTATTTATTCGGCAGATTTTTTTCATTTCTTCGCCTAATATAACACAGAAGCGGGATGTCTCCAGAAAAGGAGGAGGGTCAATAAGGCTTGATTTCAGGCTCCTATTAATTTGAGAAAAATCATTGGAAACTTAATTGTAAACATAAATATGTCTTTTTGAAAAAATTTCAATCTAAAGGAAAACATCCCACCCTCCCCAAATCATTTTTTCATCCTTCTCATCCATTTTCATGTTTCTACGCTTCTATCTTGGATCTGTACTTTAAGTACACTCCCGAGTCTTTCTTATGGCTTGAAATATGTCTGCTGCTTGTTACTGGCTCACCACTACCACCACCGTGCCCATGTCGCTATTTCTGGGTAGTAGTCCATGAAAAAGTTGCAAGAAAGGGGTAAACTTGAAAAGTGCTGTGACCAGTACGAAACAGACCTGGGTCCCCCCGTTCTCGACGGTGCTGAATACGATGGTGATATTTCTAGGTCTTCCATCCCTCGGAAACTACATCTAAACGCGAGAGACCACCCCCTTTTCGCGTTTTTCCATTTTAGGCATACGAGGGCTTGTCGGATCGGGTTTATCGGGTAGGCCGTATGGACTTTGACCATCCAACATATTATCAACCTCCACCCCTGATACTAAAAATCTCATTACATTTATGTGCTATCCTCCACTAACAACCCTCCACTAACTACCCCCCCCCCCCCAAATCCCCGAAACCACCCCCTTCTTACAATTTGGCTACTGGGCATATGGGGAATCGTGTCAAAAACCTCGATCCAACGATTTCCCACATGTCCAATAGCCAGAAATATAAAAACGGTGTGGCTTCGGGTATTTGAGGGTGTGCTGCTTCCTTATTGAGCACCCTTCAGAACGGATAGAAACAAATTTTTATCAATTCTGTAATTTTTGGGGAGATTCTACTATCTGGGGAGGGGGTACTTTCAACCGCGTGGGTTGATAGTATGTAATACAGCCTACTCGGAAAACCCAATCCGACAAGCCCTCGCATGCCTAGACTAAAAAAATGCGAACAGGAGGTGATTTCTCGCGATTAGAGGTAATTCCCGAGAAGTGAGAGGCTAAAATCACCACCATCTTATTCAGCACCGTCGAAAACGGAGGAGTACCTTGGTCACAGCACTATTTCAATTTTCCCCTTTTTTGCAACTTTTTCATGGACTACTACCCAGAAATAGCCACGTGGATGCAGTGGTGGTGGTGATGGTGGAGGACGAGTAACAAGCAGCAGATGTATTTCGAGTCATAAGAGAGACTCGAGAGTGTACTTAAGGTGATAGATAAGGTACGATCCAACATTGTAGAAGCGTATAGACCAGAAAATAGGCGAGAACGGTGAAAATGGCTTGGAGAGGGTGGGATGTCTCCGGTTGGGTGTATTCATTTTAAAAAAGGTATATTTATGTTTCCAATTAAGTTTCAAATAATTTTTTTTTCAAATTAAAAGGGGCCTGAAATCAATCGTCCTGTGTTATACATGTTTTTGTTGCCACGGAAAATTGCCCGAGACTGGGCAATATTCATAACAATGACACTTGTATGCAGAAAATTGTGGCTTTATTTCGGAAAAGACATAAAAAAAATATTTCGAATAACAAATAATTTTCTTAAAGTAATCTACAATAAAGTTTATTATGGTTATTTTGCTATGGTGATCCGTTCCAAAAAACACGTCTCCAAACACGCCTCCTCAGCGCCGTATTCTCCCGATTCCTCTCATTTTAGGCCACATCAATCGAGGGGAGAACGATATATTATAATAATTAATCATTCAGGAATAACCAGATGGCAGGAGGTGAGGAACCATTGGGCTGTATTGATAAGACGTTGTGAATAAGAAGAAGAAGAAGATTCAATTTTCTTTTCCAAGCCCTTCGTCGGATAAAATATTCAAGCGATTCAATTTTCTACACCTACTATATAAAATATTTCTACTCTCTATAAGAAGGCTATAGTATATTATATTACCTGTTGAAATTATAAACATTATACTCTTAATACCGTTTTAAACAATTTTTGATTTGACGGTTAGCTTAATATGTAAAAATTTGCAACCTCACCCAATATAAAAGGAAAATCCTCAATGTGAATAGAAGAAAACGTAGGGAGAATTCCGTATTGACGCAACATTACCATATGTTAATTTTGAAGAATTAACGAAGAAATATGGAATAAACACTTCGTCGTACAAAATATTCGTATAGTATTTTCTCATTTGCATCTTACAACTGCATTGTGCTTGAATCCACGTTATCTATTATATTTTAAGTTATTAACTTTCAAAACAAAATTATTTCTTTCCAGAAAAGTAGTTCAATTTTTAACACCGATTGTATTAACATGTTTTGCTTCCTTTGTTGCAATATAATATTGTATAAATTTACAACCTTCTTACTCCCAACACCCTATAGAAATATTAATATACTTAATTAGTTGTTTTCAGCATTTTTTTAATCCACGGAAATATGCTAAATTTTATGTCTTCACTCAATATATTAGAGGAGTATCCACACTGTGTGAAAGAAGACGTGTGCTGAATTGATAGCATTTTTGTCTTACCTGTAAGTTGTGTGTCCAATAAATCGATGGTGGCGGTTCGGGGCTGTGTTTCACGATACAAGTCAAATTCATCGTGCTCCCTTTGTTGATGTACATTTCCGGCCCACCGAGGAGGGTAGTTATGGGCTCTGAAACAAGGTGTTACACGTGGTTAAACAGGTAACCTCAATTTTTTATAAACGTAATGATAAATAACACTGTTATTGGAGCAGGGAAAGGTCGCTATAATTAATTGTTATTGGGTGCGGATGATGATTTATACATTAGAAAAGTGAGTATTGGTGTAAAAGGTATTAGATAAATGTACTACCTATAATTTATCGTATTATTTATAGCCTTCTTTACAATCTTTACCTTCCAGCAAATGGCTTTGGCTAATTTATTATTATACTTTCCTATATTTAATTTGGACGAAAGAAAGGACCACAAATACATAAATTCCAAGTAGAATTCTGTGTTGTTTATACAGGACGTTAACTGTTTACTTGGAATTACTCTCAGGGTGAATTTCTCTCAAAAAAGTTAGACAAATTATGTATTATATTATTATATATGAATATGAGTCTGACAAACTATCGATATTAAGTACAGGACGATTTCTATAGATCATTAATTTTCTGATGGTGCTAATATAGTTAGCGAAACGCGCATTGAGTGTTGGTATTCGAGTATTGTGTTCAAGAGTTTTGGTATTTGTGGAAGCTACGTCTTCAAAGACAGTGTCACACCAATGATTCCAGACCCTATATACAGATTTAAAATCGACCCTTTATGAGGCTGAATATATGGCATGAGACGATTGATATAGTTGTCGATGAACTGATGATAAATGTGGGTGAAGGTGACTTTTTGAAAAAAAAAAATTGTGCTCATAAACAACACTTCCCAATTAACAATTTAAATGCTATATGGACTTGAATAAGTTTTGTAATAGCTTTATTGAGAATGTAAGTTTCCTAAATGGCTTTATAGATGTAGTATAGCAGGCCAACAACTCTTTCAGCCTAAATAGTTTTATTAAGAGTTGTGACAATCTCCTGGAGGCTGAGTTTCAATACCTTTTAGCATTTGTTTTAATTCGAGTCTATTGGCATTTGTAAAGGTTTATGGTGGTGTCCAGCACTACAATGATAAAATAATTTGGTCTAGGAAACCAATTTACCTCAGAGATAACGTTCATAAAACCAGTATGCCTAAGAGTTTTAAAGGGGCACCTGAATATACTAATCATAAAACTGCTATAAAGCTGTCTTGGCTTGTATAATGCCAAATATAACATAAGAACCATTTAATCTGGACAAATTCATCAATAATAAGACGAAACATAGGAATTATTGTAAACAATTAGAGCCACACCACACATTGACACATTTGACTATTCAAAATATCCAAATAAATGTGAAAGGTTTAGGTTATCTTCTTATTTATATATTTTTTGGCAATAGGTTTTATGGTAGTTGTGAGTAAGTCCAACAAATAGGTCAAATGGTGTTATACAAGTCCTCTTAAATAAATGTAAGAGGACTTAAATTGGTTGTAATTAGTAGCAAATGTTCTTGTACGAGAAGATTGTGGGATTGTAGGATTAAATACCCTTATTGTGGTATTGCCGGCAACCAACAGGTTTGAATAAAAAATCGCCATTTTTCTACAAAGATATCTTTGTAAAAAAAAACTGCCATGTTGGAATTATTCAAGTGAACAATTACTTAGTTGCAATTTTTGCAACAATTTATGAGTAATAAGGACTAAAATCATGATTATTATTACTAACGTGTGATTTAAGTTGATATCAACTAAAAATAAACCCTTTTTTTTAATTAATTTTAAAATATTTTTTTAATTTCCAAAATTTACAATATTTTTGAAGAGCGTTCGTATTTTTTAACCTATTAGTTGTGATATCATCAGTACAATTTAATGCGCAGCACTCATGGTGAGTACCTATACTGAACTTGATATTTTTAACCAGTATAGAGACCAGCTGAAAGCTGAACAACAATAAATGCTTATTATAATATCCATTACCAACATGCGACTAATTTGCCAACATTGCCAACTTAGTTTTAATATGATGGCAAGCATAAAACCTTTTTATTAAAAATAACCATATTAACAGAGCAAATAGCATTTTTAAGTGCAGTTCTAAAACATTTTAGTTTTATGTTTTTTACGTTTTGATGGTTTTATAATAGTTTAAGCAACGGTTTGTAGATAGCCCCTTAAGGCCAAAAGTATGTTTTTAGGATATATTGTTGGTTTTATGGATAGTTTTGTCAAGGTCTTCAGAACGTTATAAAGGCTGTTTAGAATAAAACCAATTGGTTTTAAAATGACTTTAAAAAAAGGCCCTAAGAATGGTCCCTCTTAGCTTTATACAAGCTTCATAAAGGTTTACTAGCGTTTGTCAAAGATATACAGTTTTGTCAGAAGTTTTATTAAATAGGCTTCAAGGGGTTCTGAAGATCACAATAAAATTTTAATTGTTACTTGGGTTATCTTGTGTGAGTAATTTAATAATATACGTAGAACAAAACAAACCTTAAACAATCATTAAATAACTTTACGATTTATTATTTTCTCTATTTCTACTTATTTATTCGTTATCTTAAGGTATTACTAGGGGATCCAGTCATCGAAATTCCGCTTATTTCTCTTTCGCTATGTAAATTTTGGACATGCTTTTAAAATTAGGTCTATATTATGCAAAATTGTCTGCCCAATCCATTTCCGGAGGGTAATTTTCGATATAGGCTTGCGTTCATCTCCTATTTTAATTTTACCTCTCTTTTCGGGGAAATGCGATATCTGGAATTTTTTAATTTAACTGGTACTATCTCGAAAACTATGAAAGCAATAAGGATCAAATTTTAGTCGGAGGTAGAATAATGTATGACGATTATAATAGCAGCGTTGAAATTGCATATTGTTTATTTATTCTCCAAGAAGAAATAAAGAATGCGAGGGTGCTGAAATATTGCAGGAGGTATTTTGTTTATTTCTAGAATTCTTATATCGATTGTATGAGCAATGAAAAGTCCAAACTTAATTTCAAGGAAAGATTTTTTGCAATCTGATTATTCTAGCAAAGACGTCGATTTATTTCGGAGAAGTATAAGTTGTGCGGGGAACAGTTACACAGGAATGCGTGCTGTCGGTTCTAGGGATGCATGGTAACAATTATTATTAAACGTACCTATTTTGTACCCAAATAGGTATTAGTAAATTACTTTTCATTGACTGAGTTGTTTTTGTTGTGCGTTGACTAGATATATAGCGTTTAAGTTTAATAACACCTGATGAACATGGATTTCTCGCAGTGCGTGCTTTGTCTGAAAGACGGGAATGACACTTTACAAAATGTGACAAGTGTTGGATGCGAGACATTCTTAAATGAAAAAGTCGGCATACGGAATGTACTAGAAATGAAATTGTAGAAAAATGCAGACTTGTTAATAAAAAAGCCTCTATGGGATGGTGCATGTAGACGGATATCTTTGTACTTTGTATTGTACTTCGCTACAATATTTCCTATTGAATTATGGTTATTCCAATCAAATATCTATATATTAGCTAATAAAATCATTCAAGAATAATCAAAACATGCTCAAAAGTCCTTGTTGTATGTAACAAGTCATGTTTTAGCAGCTTATATACATAGCGGTTGCGATAGTACAAGTTATCCGTTTAGGAAGGGCAAGAAAACTGTACTTAAGACTCTTTTGCGAAACATTAACACCAACGAAATGGTTTCTTTAGCGCAATACCCCCGCAATACAAACGAATGTGTGTCAATTTACGGTAGCAGCTTCTTACTTTTTCAAATCCTTATTCAGCCGTCCCAATTTTGAAGGTAGTCTGGATCATTTACGCGCACATTAGTTTAAAAACTGCAAAATGGATTTGAGTACATTGTCACCCACTGTCTACACACTGTGTAGAAGAATGCTAGTGATCCATCCCGTAAATCACTGAAAATTCATGAACATGGTTGGAAGATAGAACAACAACATTTTCACTCCAATAATAATCACGAAACATTCGAAATCGGAACAAATAAATGTGACAACTTGTAAATGTAAAAATAGTACCAGCAGCAATAAGCGTTGTTGTAAGAACCTAGGAGTTTATTGCATAGTAAGCTCCATTTGCATGGGAAATTGCAAATTTGACTTGAATATTCATTGATTAAAATATTTCAATCGTTCTACATATCCTTGTAGGACATCAAAAAATTATTTGAATTAAAAATTAAGGGTTTAATATGTACGCAAATAAAGATATTCACCATAAATAATTTTATTTAAATTTAGTGATTACTTGTATATTTGCTAATCATGAAAAAATTCATTGTTTGCGTATTAGGCAAACCTGATTTCTTGATTCACTAAGAAATTAACTACCCATGCAGCCCGATCTCCCGCCTAACGTCCATCTGCAGCATCCCAGTCGTCTATTACATATTCATGCGGCTCCATCCGACCGACCAAAGGGCCATCCCACCGTGTGCCGGAACAAACCCCCGATACTTTTACACACCGCCGGACCGGCTGCATACGCCGGATTGGATATTGGACATGCTTGTTGTCAGCAGCGAGAGCCACATGACGCATGGGATAGGAGTATAGGATGGAGCGTGTAGGTATTTGTGAGATGTTTCTTCTTGTTTTCCTTCTGTCTTCATCAGATGGAAAGTGTAGACGTTTGTGAGTTGCTTCTTTTTAGGTTTTCATGCTTCTTTTCACTTTCAGGTTTTTGTGAGATGCTTATTTTTAGTTTCTGCCTGTGATCATCTTCTCTCCTGTTCTACTTCTGAGTTTTCTGTTTCTTCTGTTTCTGAATCTGGCAGTGTGTATATCCTTGATATTTCTTTATTGCATTCCGTTCTTTGTTGTGCCGATTTTTCCCAGTGTGTATAATCCTAGCTTATTCATAATCCTCTCGATTGCTGTTATCCATGTGTAGCATGGCCTCCTTATTTTCAGTTTGTTGCTGTTCAGCCGTAGCGCTTTCTTTAGTATGTGTGTCGCGTCTCGTCGTTGGACGTGTCCCCAGTATTTCATTGCGTATGATTCTATCCTTTTGATTATTGTTCTTCCCTCTAGTAATGTTGACGTTTTCTGTCGTTTTGTGGTTTTCCTGTTTTTACTAACAGTTGGATAATGTACCTTTCAGTTCTTCTCAGGCTTCTTCTGTTGGCCTTTGTCGTTGCTGCGTTTTTGAACCCATATGTCATCGTAGGCATTATGATGGTCGTGTATATCTTTTTGGTTAGGCACCATGGTGGTTTATTGTCCTCAGTGAAGGGTAGTAGAGCTCTTGTGACTCTGTAGGCTGTTATGATTCTTTCCCTTACTGTTTCCCTCCTTTTTTTTGTTCATTCGTTAGATATGTTCCTAGGTATTTCATTCTATTCGTGGTTCTCAGGGTGCAGTCTCCTATTTTGTATTCTTCCTCACTTGTTGGACCTGTTTTTGTCAATGGGTCTCGGACCATTATTAGGCTCTTCTTGAAGTTTATTTTCATTCCAGAGGAAGCCAGATGTGGTGTCATGTTCCTTAGAAATTTAACGATGTCTTGTTCTTCCTCGGTGATGATGAGTATATCGTCGGCTTATGCGTACGATGGGGGGCTTTATCGTTCCATCGTTTCCATTGAAATTCTGATTCCGTCGTCTGTCCAATCCATTGTATTTTCGTGTAGGCATGCCTTTATTATCCTGTTTATTAAGTAGGGCGGTACTCCAATGTTGAGTAAAGTGTTGATTATACCCTCATGCCTTATGGTATCAAATGCCTTTTGGAGGTCAATTGAGACTATATGTAGTTTTGTTCCTTCTTTCCACTTTTCTTCCAGGATCCGTCTGGTGGTGTACCACTCGTCTGTTGATCTGCCCTTGATAAATGCCGTTTGATAATCTGGTAGTTCGCCGATGTATTTTTCCATTTGTATATGAGACGACATACTCTTGACTCAAAATTAATTTTATCTGTATACACAGGTAGACTTATCTCAGTATTATAATTCTTATCTTACATTAAATTTGAAAACATACAAGTTTCTATGTGCCATTTCACGTGTCGTATTCGTGTGTTTTGCGACATCGAATGGTGTGCAGGGCAGTGGTCACAAATCTGTGCAATTTAAGCATGCGATATCGTTTCTGATACTAAATAATCGATATCTTTCGCTAACTCTTTTGCAAAAATTCTTTAACTGAAATTAGTTTTCGTTTTTCCACTACAATACTGCTTATACAATCGATAAAATATTTCTAGAAATAGAAAAGGTACCTCGATGCTACATTTCTTTCTAAAATATTTCAGCACACCTGCGTTTTCTATTTCTTCTTGGAGGATAAATAAACAATATACAATTTCAACTGCTGCTATCGTAGTCGTCACACATTATTTAACCTCCGACTAAAATTTGATCCTTATCGCTTTTATGGTTTTCGAGATAGCACGAGTTAGTTATATTAAAACATTCCATATATCGTATATCGCCTAAAAGAAGGGTAAATTAACATGGGGGGATGAACGCAAGCCTATATCGAAAATTGCTCTTCGGAAATTACTTCGGCAGACAATTTTACATAATAATTTAGATCTAATTTTAAAAGAATGTCCGAGAGATGCATAGGACTGAAAGTAAACGGTCTCTGAATCCCCTACTATATCCTGAATGTATAACCCCAATACAGTAAAATTTTAATTACACAAATAAACTATTATCATTTTATTACATATTCTGATTACCTATTTTTAGGAAATAGGATGAATTAAATAATTATTAAAATATTTTAGTATTATTACCTACTTATCATGACATTGTCAGCTTTAGCAGTTTATTACAGGAATACTGGCAACAAACCAAAAATTTCAAGATAATTTTAATCTCAAATAATCACAAAGGTAGCTATTGACATTTGCATAAGAAATGGTGCATAACTAACCCGTTTCTAGTATTCGATATTCAGGTGCAAAGACTTGTGTCTCAGATTGTACTTTTCAATAAATCAGTATTTTGCATCTTTGTCGAACACTGGCCCTTTCTCTCCCTCTTGTGCGCATTTAGCGGGCCAAGTTAGTCTTGGCAAACTGTACGCTGGTTTCAGATAGTTATAAAGTTTTGTCGTATCTTTCAAACTCGCGGTGCTGAGTTCACCCACAACACCCCGTAAAAGTGAATTCAGCTATATTCGAGCAAAACGTTAACCAAATGGTTACTCACACTCGACCACACCTCACTAACTTTTACTCATTTATATATTCAAACGATTTGCATGCATTTTTGCATATTGGTGTAAGAACTAAATATGATTGATTATTAGAGTAGGAAGATAAATTGATTCTTGTCAGTACTGTACATGTGTATTGTCGAACAATTATTATACGAATAAATACCGACTGTGGAGTGAGCCATTTTAAACATCAAACGCAATGTAGGTACTTAGTTTGATATCATTTAACAGATAAAATTAAATTGAACTCAGGTATGTGTTTAAAGCTCTATTACTGTTTTGCATTTCATTGCAGAAAGTTAATGAAACGACTATTATATAAAATATGGCTCACGTAATATTCTCTATGAAAAGCAATATACATAGTTTCCATTACACATAAAGAGATTTAAGCCTTTGAAATAAAAATAGTATTTTACATCTATTGTGCGGAAAACAACTTATAATGCACTAACAACAAGTTAAAAATGGAAAAGTAACGGTCTGGGTGTATTGTTTTACCCTGAATCTATTAAGTTACCGAGGAGTTCATAGTACATTGTGCATGTGCATGTTTAAATTGGAATATTACGTGGAAATTCGTTCGTGATTTTTACAAGATATTTTAATTCTGACGTTGTTCAGTTATTGTGTATAAGCCGGGCGTAAATTTATAGAACTCATTTGATATTTCAATGAAGGAAATTTAAACGAAGTACTCCTCGTCAGTTGGATGCTACATTTCTTTGCCTTTTTATTGCGTTGAATTAATATGTATAATATGCCAGATTTTTCTTACAATTGGATTTCTATAAGAAAAACCGCTGCCTAAGGAATCACTACTTCCACATCCAGATTTTCTATCCAAGTCTCTTGAAAAGAAAACATCTTGACTATATTTGCACTCCAGTATGTGGAAATTATTGGTTATAGAATTTTTATAATATTTGAGACGGATGTCATAAACAAATTTGAGGTGTTTGTTTCTAGAATATACGCCAAAAATTGAGTTTCTGGACTCTACTTAATTTTTCCAACTTACAATCTTTAACTGAATCATCTCAATAAGATGTCATTACAATACATACGTGCACCATTACTCATTTTATTTTATTTACCTCTACTTACCCACCCCTTCAACGGAATCGTCTGAAAATATAATATAGTTCCAGATGTCGTTACAATACATACGTGTACCAAATTACAAGCGAATATCTCAAATATATTTTATTAACCACTTCAATAATGGAGTGGGGGTAGTGAAGGGGTTAAAATATGTTATAAAAAATCTGAGGCCTTGGCTACTAGTATACATCAAATTCCAAGTTTCTGTACTCTTACCAGCTTGATTTAATTATTTTCCTATATCTGCCCCTATTTAACTCCAACCCCTCAAAGGACTCATCTCGAAATATAATCTAAATACAGATGTCGTTTTAATACATGTTATGTATCAAATTTCAAGTGAAAATCTCAATTTTATTTAACAAGCCTTTTAATAATGAAGCGGTGGAGGGAATTAAAAAACATTATAAAAAATCTGAGGCTCCAATTTTCAGTATATATAGCAAGTCCCAAGTTTCTCTACTTTTACCAGCTTGCTTTACTTATTATCCTATATTTACCCCTATTGAACCCCCAACGCTCCAACGGAATCATCTCTACATGTAGAGGTGTTTCAGAATCTCATGAGCCGCCAAATGCGCAAAAGGCAAAGTTTAATCTGAGTTATAAGTATGTTTTTGAAGACACTGGAGGCTGCTTTGCTGTATACATAAACAAGAGCTCGGAATAAATTGTAAAAAATAAATAAAATATTTTTAAGAAGTGTAACTGAGTCAACAGGACGGATTATGTCTCTGCGCATATGAAGGTCACAGCTCATGAGGTTTTAAAACACCTCTAATCTAATTCCAGTTGTCGTTATATTATATACGTGTACCAGATTTCATGTGAATATCTCAACTTTATTTTATCAACTCTTTTAATAATGTAGGAGGAGGGGGTACGGGGGGATAGAAATATTATAAAAAAGTTTGAGGTCTCCACTTCTGGTATGTATACTAAATCTCAAATTTGTATACTCTTATCAGCTTGCCTTATTTATTTTCTCTTATTTACCCCTAGTTACCCCCCAATCCTTCACCGTATAAGTTCAAAAGACAATCCAGTTCCAGATCTCATAACAGTACATACGTGTATAAAATTTCAAGTCATATCTTAAACCGTTCCAGAGATATCGTGCACACAATAAAAGTTACAACGAGAATTTTTTTTTTTCGCTCAAATTTAAAATCTCGACGGTTCGTGACATTCAACAAAAAAAAAATTATTTATTTTTACGATTACTATACTTCCACTCCACTATGTGGATGTGAAAGTAAGACTAATCGGTGATCCGAAAATAATTTCGCAACATTTTCTGTAATTCTGTATATTACGAACAGAATTTATAGTATTACGTGAACTAATTGTGGGAAACAGTTGTACGGATTCGACTTATAGCGAATATCATCGTGAAAAAGAAATTGACTTGAAATAGTGAGTTTTTTTCTTCAGTTTCGCTTGTATAGTTGTCAACATTATTTGTCTAATGCACATAAAAAAGGCAATAAGAACCAGCCATCCAAATATCAAAGACAGTGCTATTCGAAAAAAATACTACAGAGCCATATTTCAAAGACTCTACAATTCAGTCGCCGCGATTCGGTTGCTGCAACAAAATCCCCGCAATTTTTATTATCACACTATGCGATTATGCCTCTGCGACCGAATTGCGTAAATTAGGACATGTCCTATTTTTCCACAAGAAATCTCCGCGTCGCGTCTTAGTGACTTTTGTAGAAACTTCGGTATTTCCAACATATGTTTTTCTATTGCCATCGTTTAAGTAGTTGATTGATAGCTAATATCACATCTCTTCAGTCAACTTTACAACTTCATTGTGCTTTGTATAGTATATTACTTATTTTTTTTTATTTATTTTTTACAAACAGAGTAAATACAGGTTTATTTCTTATTGTAGTAATTTTAGTTATTAACTGATAACGTTGGCAATGACAGTTAAATGACTAAAGATTGCAGTAACTGCATTGCAACGTCTGATAACTACTCCAAATATTATTATGTTGCGGTGACAAATCGGCGCAATTTTGTCGCAGCGATAAATTGCATAGTCTGGGAAAGTCTTTAGAATGAACAAAGTATTATACTAGAGGTGCGAAAATAATATCTTTGGTAGAAAATTAATGACGTTACTGATAAACTAAAAAATATTACTCTGTTTTGCATCAAAATAGGAATATCTGATTCGTTGATACACACATTGCCCATCCTTCACGACATCGACAGATAAATTCTAAGTACGTCCCTGTCTATCTGTTCCTTAGGTATGAGGTTTCAGTTAGGGGTGATTCGCTAGACCACAAAAGTTGGAAATCTTAATTAAAAGAGACGTGTTTTCGATTACTATACTCCTCGCAAATACAAAACGAAGACCATATTGCATTCGATCGGCACATTTCTAAAACCGGTAATATTGCACGTAGAGCAAACAATTTCATATCACTGTGTTGGTGATTGAATTCTGAACAACTTTCAAAACATCTTTTCGTCCGTCTGTCCGTCCGTCCGTCCGTCCGTTTGTCTGTCTGTCCGTCCGTCACGTTTCTTGCAAGTACGATAACTTAAGAACTAAAAGTCAGATTTTATTGAAATTAGGACAGTAAGTTACTGTTAGCTAGAGGAAGAACCATATTGTTAATGAACAAAATCTATCAATACAATAAAAAAAAATACTGCGAAAAGTATCCTATATATGTGCAACAATTATATAAAAAGAGCAGTAAATCGTCGAAGTTTTCGAGGTCGCTGATCACGAATCAAAGATCCAATTTACGAAATTCAAGATAGTGGACCGAAAGAACAGTAAATTTCTGCGGAGAACCTTTTTTACTTTCTTTGGCTGAAAATATGAAAAATACGAGTATTTCCTGAAATATATACTACTTCTGAAATTCTCCCTAATTGGACATCAGATTCGTTATCAGTGATAATGAAAACCCCAGAGTTCCCACTTTCAGCCCAAAAAAGAAAAGACTACGAGCTTTCCTGAGAAAAGGACTGTTACTCCGGTCTGCCATTTTGAATTTTGTTAGTTGGACCTCTGATTCATGATCAGTGACCTCAATAATCCCCAAGTACTCATTTTCAACCCAAAAACGAAAGTAAGACGAGTTTTTCCTGAGAATTTGCCTCTACTTCCGGTCGGCTATTTTGAATCTACCAAATTAGACCACGGATTCGTAATCAGATGGCCCGATTTCCGGTCCGCCATTTTGAATTTCCCAAATTGGACTTCAGATTAGTTATCAGCGACCCCAGAAACCTCCTATAACAACCATTTTTTTCTAATTCTATGGCATATTGTGTATGATAACATATTTTTCAATTAATTTAATTAAATTGGTCATTAATACTGGCCAATTACAAAAAATGAAACCACACATTTCCGTTAAAAAAAATAGAAGGTACTGTTTTTTTCTAAATGCCTTTCTGAACTCTTTAGAACAAAAACGAAGTAAACTGACTCTGTACCATTTCATTTCGAAGTGAAATGCCAAACGCGACTAATATATGTTAGCTCGGTCGGCAGCTGTGAGTTTTTTATGTGCTGTATAAATATGGAGTAAACTATACTTCTAGTGTAGGTTGCATGAGGCAGGTCGAAAAAATCTACAAGAAATTGCAAATTGCCTACCATGAGATTTTTTTAAGTTTTGTTTCTGGGACAGAAAAAACATGTGTGATAGATTACCCTTGAGGTAGGCAACTAACCTTAATTATCCTAGATACTTGACTTCGGTGCTAGTATGCTGTTTATGTGTCATTACCAGGTCGATGTTGGTCGTAAACGTGACTTACAACGAGCTAATTACCTTCGCTATAGCAACGTCGTTACGTAATTGCAATTTCTACGTTAGTTCAATATTAAACTGCATTCGGCTGATGTCTGTATGTTTACTGAGACAAAATATTCAACAATTTTATGAAAGAAGAAAAAAGCTTTAACTTATTTATCTCAAAACTTGCTTAGAATTACACACATTATACTATATAGAGTGTTTCATGAGGGACTGTACATATTTCCAGGGACGGTAAAGGACCACTTGGATATTCAGGAACGGCAACTGAAATTTTTCTGTAGCTCTTAATTTCTGAGATACGGGGTGATTAACTGATTTTGGTCTAAATTTATTTTGGTCAGAACGTCCTTACTATTGATCGGACTTTGTATAAATTTTAGACACTTTATACACTTGTCACAGTTGATAGATTCGTATTATAATTTTTTTTCAAGTCCCAGTTCCGAACTTTTTAATTTGATTTTTCCGATTCCTGTAAAAAAGATCACCCTGTAATATTTTTTTTAAATTCAGTGCCAATTACGAAAGTCCGTACACCACTAAACATAAACATCTAATTAGATTTTTTATCGCACCTTTGTTGATTTTTTTACTAGCGATTGAAATTGGCAAAGAAGGGAATTTGAAGAAAAACAGCTTTATTTGCTGACATTAATTGTCCAAATAATTAAAAATGGTCACATTAATTATTTACAAAAATTATTTAAAAATAGTACAAATACTTAGAGTTGTTGTGTGTTTACGATGATAAACTTCAGCTTTCATAGACTCTTGTTGGCGTTCATTTAAATTGCCAATAGATTTTCTAATTTGCGCAGGATTGTTTCTAATTTGGTCACTACGGAGGGCAATTCGTTGAAGTGATATCTAGTATTTATTGGGATACTGTAGACTTCAGCTTTGAGATATCCCCATAGAATATAATCGACGGAGTTGAAATCTGGTGATCTAACCGGCCACGGATGAGGTCCCCCACGTCCAATCCAACTGTTTGGATACTCATTATCCAAATGCGGTCTAACCTCAATACCAAAATGAGGAGGAGCTCCGTCATACTGGAAGTGTTGTCCTCTTACATTAAAACCTTGCATTAGCCCAGACAAGATATTTTCTAAGAAATCTAAATAAACCTCTGTAGTTAATCTTGTCGGAAGAATATGTGCGCTAATTAGGTTATTGTTAATCATACCACACCAAACATTTACCGAGGACTTATGCTCTCTGTAGCATGAGGATTGTTTTAGTCCCAGTTATGCGAGTTTCTTGAATTATATACGCAATTCCGTGTAAATTGGGCCTCGTCTGTGAATAATGTTCGATATGTAGTCGGTCTGTGATCAGTAATCTACTGGAAAAATTCTAACCTATTTACATTATCACCCCTTTGAAGCCTCTGCACTTGGTGAATATGATACGGATGTAATCTTTCTTTATTTAGAGTCCTCCAAACCAGCACATGAGGAACTCCTAATTGGCATTTTTCATCGGGTACTTACTTCAAGGTGTCCTTGAACAACATTAATGATATATTCTTGGTCCTCAACGTTTTGAACAATATTTTATTCCACTTATGATGATGGAATATTGCCGTGCTCCCGTGCTCCATTGCATAACGATACACATTTGAAAATGTCTGATAATTTGGTGTTCTTCTGTTAGGAAAACAAATATTGTATTCCTCTGCTGATTGTCTACCTTTACCATCACAAAAGCCATAAACAAAAATAATATCAGCATATTCCTCATTTGTAAATTTATAAGGCATGATTATTTGCAGACTAAGTCACACTAGTTCTCCTGTTTATAACAACAAACAAGAAATGTCAAACTATCTAGGCCTACTAATATTTATAAAATAATAAAGAAGAATTAAAAAAAAAACTTTAGTTTTGAATTGTTTTTCAATATTGAAAATTATTTACTGAGGTTAAATTTACCATTTTTAAAATTCCCCTTTTTTCCAAATTCAATCGCTTGTAAAAAAATCAACAAAGGTGCGACAAAAAATATATTTACACGTTTATATTCAGTGATGTATGGACTTTGATAATTGGTACCTGAATGTTAAAAAAATATTACAGGGTGATCTTTTTTAAAGGAATCGGAAAAATCAAATTAAAAACGTCCGGGCCTGAAAAAAAAATTATAATAGCAATCTATCAACAACTGTGATAAGTGTATAGTGTCTAAAATTTAAACAAAATCCGATCAATAGTGAGGACGATCTGGCCAAATTAAATTTAGACCAAAATCAGTTTATCACCTACCACTGGAAGTATGTGCTGGAAGTATGTACAGTTTCTCATGAAACACCCTGTATAACTATTTTGATGATTATTAAAATGCGAATAATTTTCAATTGTAAACGTCAAGTAAGCGAAATTTTAATCTGTTATAGAGATAAGTTAATTTAAAAGATATTAGGCTTACTAGAAAAGTAGTTCAGTATGTTATATTTAATATCAGAAACGAAATTTACAAAATTCTCTACCATGCAATCTTCTGGCACATTGGAAATGAACGTAGTTATCATGAAGAAAATAAAACGCCACATCACTGCCACATGAATTAATTGTATGAACACAAACGTAGACAGAAGCAATTAAACGTCGCGCGTCGTAGCATTTAAAACAAATTATAAACTTATGTGAAACTGAGGAAATTCATAAAGTAACTTAAATATTACATCGTTTACAAACATAGAAAGAATGCAGTTGACAACCCAAGTAGCACATTAGGTCTGAATTACGTAATGTAGACCTAGTTTTGGTGTCGTTTCCCCGTTTAACCTAACCGAATTGACTTAAAATATACGTAAAATATAAGTAAATGGGGAATGAGACGACGTTGGTAATACGTCTTAAATAAGGCCACTCGGTTATAATGACCTATAAGCTATATAACATATTTCCTTGAACAGGTAATTTAAACGTAAACATTCTGCTTAATTGTGGCTGTTATTACGTAATATCTACCAAACCACTTATCCTTTTTCAACTGCAATCTTTCTTTCTCAAGCCAATAAGGTTTTATCTACAGCAATGATGATTTACTTATAAAGCATCAGCAGCATAAAACATAATAGAAACCAGACATCTATTATAATGATGGAGTAGGAGTATATCATATAATGTCAGACATAGTTGTGAAATAATGTGTCCACCTTTCTCCTCTCTGTGGTTTTTTGCTGCCAATCAATTTTCATCGTAAATATCAATTCTACCTCGAAATATTAAAAGACCCCCAAGTATTTTACGTTTTTAAAGAAAAAAAAATTTTTCCAGCTTCAAAGTGTTTTAAAAATATTTGTAAAATCCTATACAATTGCTCTGCAGGACTTTCCTGGACCATGAAATATGCTAATATTGTACTTGATATCTGTTAAATAACCCTATATTAATGATTTTTTCAATTAATCACTGATCAAAATTTCATTATAAAATGGTATTTTACAGATGGTTGAAAAATATGGCGAATATAGTACCGCGCGACTTCAAAGTATTCTTTCCCAATATTTTAGACCTCGCTAACATTTTTCCTATAGTCGAAGTCGTTAAAACTTGTATTATTGACTTTAAAGTTAAATGGGACCAATACAGGTTAAAAAGTCTTTAAAGTTCATTTAGAACTAAATTGGTCATACTTCCCAGTCCAGGTTTGCCATCAGGTTCAAGGAAAATGGAACAACAATCATTGTTTATTCGTCAAAAAAAGCAAAGAGAGTATTAGAACATGGCCGTCTCTAGAGACAGCCGTGATTAAAACCTCATATAAATATGTCTTTTATTTATCTGAGATCATGCGTTGGTCACGTGGGCTTAGTTGATAGTGTCATTCATGCGTAAAATTATAAAAATATACTTATATCAATTAGCGGAAAAAGCTGATTTTAGTCGGATTTTCTCCCTTCCAAGTTATCCAACAAAAAATAATGACACATTTTTATTTCCAGAAAAAATGAATAACTAAGTTCGAGATTTTACTATGAGGAAAGGTCAGGAAGTAACATTTCCCTAATCTGACTGTAGGTGGCGTGTCGATCTCTTGCCTTCCGACGTGCGATATTTCGAAACAAGTTTTGAATATTAAATCAACATCAACATAATACAGCCATTTTAGTCCTTTGAAGTAATTTATACAATGAAAACGTAATTCTGCCTTCCAGTTAAGAGACCTAATTCTATTTTGAAGTAAAAATAACTTCTAGGACAATATATGAAGTAATATTTACCTTTAGGTTAAACACATATGCTAGGTAAGCGGGGAAGTAAAATTAACGTAAATTTTACCTAAAATTGGAACTATTTGTGTCCATGAGGTTAAAGTTTTAACTAAAATCTGACTACAAGGACAAGACAAAACATAGGTTACATTTACGTTAAAAATTGGTAAAATTTCCCTGTTTCTATCCAGACAAAAGTCAGCGACTTCAAAGTTAATAACTTGGTCTAAAATTACGTAATATTTTCTTATACATTGACCACAATATGCACTTTAACTTTATAGTTAAATTTTAAGGAACAGTTACGTTAATATTTCTTGAAAATTACACTAAAGTCAATATGACTTTATCAGGCATTTCTTAAGAAAATATTACCTAAATATTGCTTAATTAAGTACTATTAAGTCCATATGCCTTTAAAGTTGAAAGTAATGGTTGCAATTACGTTATATCAACTATCATAGGTCATTGTGGCTTTAAACTGGTAAAATTAACTAATTGTGCTGCTTGGGAACTTAGTACAAATAGTTCAAAATAATAAAATAATAGACCTGAACGGAATAATATCATTAGGAATCGTCCGTAGAGCATACGATATTGTAGGTAACATATCAGTCAGTCTACGATATATGGGACGAGCATTCACCGGCAACTAGCGTAAATTTTGACACGAGATAACCTGAAATACGCCAAAGAGATTTCCAATATTTTTACAAAATGTTGATCAAAATCACAACGCATCGCATTAGGGCATTCATCAACGAGAATCGATAAACATATTAAAAGCCGTATGCATCATCGTACTATCGATTTTACGAGCGAGTTGCAGAAACAACGCAGCATCTGACAACATTGGATTAGCAATCCTATTCCGCCATTTAATATTTTTCCGAACCTGCTGGCAGGGCCGGTACAAGGGTTTTTTTTTGGAATTTTACCTAGGATTAACAATTTTTAATTTATTGAGGTAAATTTTATGTGGAAGGTTATATTAATTGTATACAATAATTACGGGTTTACAATAAAATAAACACAATTTATTTTATTCATTTTAATAAAACCAACATAAGTTATAATGGTAGTTGTACTGTAACTTAAAAGTAAAAACATTACTAATAAACGGTAGGTAAGATGAAATGAAAAAGAAAATCAAAAATGTATTTTTCTTGCTTTTAACTTGGCAAAGTCTCTAAAATTGTGTCGGTATCAATAGTATTTAAAACGTTACTTTCATGACGCAGCCAATCCACTAAGACGTTCTTGTGAAATGGTCGACCGTAGGTAGTTATTTATGAGTTTGAGCTTTAAGAAACTCCTTTCTCCAGTAGCCACTGGTATTGGCAGTGTCAATAGTATTCTCAAGCCTATGAAGATGTTGGGGAAAACGTCAATAAGGGAGTTCACATTTATGCACGAAAAAGTCCTTCCGGGGCAGCTACCCTTGGACAGCATTGGTGCCAAAATTAGCAGTTCTTCCTGAAGTTCATTACCATCGATATCGCACTCATCCTCATCGGTCAGAACTGATTGAAGATCTTGACAGTGTTCTTTAAGAACACTTCTTTCACATGTCTTTAGTTGCTTGATGTCATACAGAAATCTGAAATGTTTGCTATGGCTTTCCATCAGTTCAAACCTCTCTGTTATGGAACTGATCGCTCTGTCGAGAACTACATAAAGGAAATTAACTTTAAACGCTTCCTTCCCAGACTGCACAGATTCATCTCTATCTTCGCAAGAAAACTGTCTTTTTATCCTCCTTGGCCTCACAGATACTTACTGCTTGGCAGGTTCAGTAAGTTGCAACAGTTCCGCTGGTACGTACACGTGTCGATTAATAACTTCAAGAAGAAATTTATTTTGCAAGTTTGTCTTTGGCATAGCAGCACAAATAATCAGCATGTAACATAATGTCGTATCGCTTACGAACTATAGACTATCGCCTCACGACATAGCTGACTCGTTGGTTTGATATATCATTTCGAATATAGTACTAACGAACGTCCGAAAGATCCAAATTGCCTTTGCTTATCAGATAAATTTAATATTAACACCTATAGAGCCAGTATTCTATACTATTGATGAACTCTGTATACAACAGGCAATACCGTTATTTCAAGTATTCACTGGCAGGTTCGTGAATTGTGTTTCCCCATTTCGCCAGAATCATAATTGTTATTCAGATGATGGTGTAACTTTGGTTCAATAAGTGTTTCCTATATTATTGACACGAAACTTCTAAATTCTCTGAAATAATTACTTTATTCCATTCTGGAAAGATTACGTGTCAGTACTTCCTAATGAGTCAATATGTCACGATACAATGTCTATTTATTTGAAATATAATACTTCAGCTTTCATATAAGATCAAAATAGGAGTAAAATTAGTGTTATGTAAATGCTATCTCGATCTGAAAGCAAGGTAGAATTTGGATTTGATTGCACACTAGCCCTATTTCTAGCAGACATTTTAACAACATCGATATGTTAAAAATCATTAACGAGTTCTTGTTTCATAATATGTAAACAGGAAAAAATAATTTAATAACAATTCGGTATTTTGGTGTCACAAAAAATGCTTTTTTGAAACTGAATTACAACTGTAAATCATATATATTTAGTGATTAGGTGTTAATTGTCCTCTTAAATTTGTTTTTCAATCAATTTCATTCGTGTTAACAGTTTTCAAAGTTGAGGATGCAACTTCTTTAAGATATTTGTTCAAAGTTTAGTACAATAATATGTTAATAAGTATTGACACTATCACGTAACTCTAATTTCACTTATTTGAGATTGAGAAATAAAACTGTCAATACTTGCTTATTAGAAGTTAGAAGTATTGTTCCAGTAATAGCATGAGCGTAATGTTCAGCAGGGTTATTCCTACCATATTGAAATTAATACTACTGGTGTTTCTTTGGAACACCCATTATAAAATCGCCGAATTTCGGTATACGATACGTACAATACTATCAGATTCGCAAGATCTCTACTACAGCAAGTGCTACCAGATTATTCTCGCAGTCACATTCCGCTCTTTTGAAAAATGAGTCTCGTAATCAATTGAGCAACGACGCGCGACGTGTTGTTTATTTAGAGGAGTTGATTTTCACAATACAGGATATTTCAATAAATTCATAGTCCTGGGAAAGCACATTATCTCCTTTTTTTTCAGGAACTGGAACCATTCTAGGAGATGTCGCAAACGAAATTCAAATTCCTTTTCGTTAAGTATATATAAATAAAGGCCAAATAGACATTATGTGAAAAGTTTATTTGTTTTATAAGAATCCGTCAAATATCCTGCGACAAGCGCACAGTGGTCCCAAATCGAGTTATTTGATTAAAAATGGAGTGCACAAAATCTTGTCGGACATGAACACTTTATTAAATTAAATCATATTGAAATTTCAACAAATCCCCGAGGATTTGAAAAACAATCCCTTTTTATTATTTTTAAGTTAAAGGCCAAAGAAACAGTTACAGACTTCAGGTTTGTAGGTTTGTGAATAATTAAAGCTAGTTAGAAAATAAAGTAAAGCAAAACCAGCTATCAAATTAGACAAAAAAGTGTCAATTGGCATTTGACTTATATTTCAAAATATTTTCAATATGTTCTCCGGTTTTTCGGGTCACTAAATTCGAACAAGATGTCAAATTGGACGAAATGTGTTAATGGAGAACTGAGCTAGGCTGTCAAATTTCCAAATGATCGTTATTTAAATATACATTTTTTTGACGTAAGAGTTTCTACGCTTACTAGAACCAAATTATTGTATGAAATCATTTTAAAAAAATTTCAGGAATTTAACTTAAAATAATAGAAAAGGATAATTTTTTTGGGGGCTTCGAGGATTTGTGGGATTTCGTTAATCTTTAATTGAACAAAAAAAATTGTTAATTTCCTACAAGATTTGCGCTCTCTAACCATTTTTGAACCAAAAAATTCGATTTGGACCACTGTGAAGCGGTGTAGAGGCAAAGGGAGCAGGTCCGCGCGTGATTAGCTGAAAGTGTAACGTAATCTATACTATTATCTATGACAATTCATCAGCTACATCTGTGCTTATTAATGACATTTAATTTAAAATTTTGCAAGCAAATACGGATTAACATCGAACCTTCAAGTAAATTTTGAAAACTAGATAATTCAAAATGGCGACAATTATTGTTATTACTCACATTATTTTCTTCTTTTTAGTGCATTCTTTGACAGTTTTAGTTTGTTTTAAAAAGCGGGCTTCTAAATTTTTTTAAATTATTTATTTATTTCCTTCTTTTTAATTTTGTTCCAATCAGAGTAGTGCATTTGTTTGGTAAAAGTCCTTTCTTATAAATAACAAAACCTATTTCTTAATCCTGTAGCAGCCATATTGATTTTTTGAATATCAACTAAATATTTATTGTCTGCGACCTAGACAATCCCCAGAGACCGATTTTCATACGAATCAGACCATAAATTACAATACTTATCAGCCATATTGGCGACGCCATTTGGAATTGTTAAATTTCGACCCAAATGTTTATAATCTGCAACCTCAATAACCCACAGATGTCGATTTTCAGTCGCATAAAACGATAAATGATATAAATTTTCAGCCATATTGACGCCGCCATTTTGAATTTTTTTATTTTGATTACATATTTGTAATCTGCGACCGAAAAAATCCCCAGACACCAATTTTAAGTAGAATCGAATATTACATTGCAATAGACCGTATGCCATTTTTGAAACGTCATCTTGGATTTTTCTATAAAAACTGTCAATTGTACCTATTGTCATATATACCAGATACACACGCGAAATTTTAAGTCAATAGGACATTTGGAAGTGGGCGAAAAGTGAGTTGTAAAATTCCATTACAATGTTACAGATCAAGCTAATAGGAGCGTGTTAGAAAATACCAAGCTACTTCATAATTTCCATCGCCTCTAAAATCCCGAGAGTTTACTAAAGGGTTAAAGTTGTCATAAATTGCATTTACAATACATTTAATCCAATTGCGTTACCAAATGCTTGCGGAATGTTTGATGATTATTGATTGCAACAAGCCCAATTTAAATAAATGAAAATGTGAAATAGATTAAATCGCAAACAATTATACAGGCATTAAATTTACAATTAGATTTATGTTGGTACAATACAAAATCCTTTTGAATTAAAACTTTGTTATAATTGTTTCAGGATATTGAAAATAATGAGCTGCACTTATGTAGCGTGGAAACTCGTAAATAAATACCGATTATAAGACATTTTCTATATGAAACCTGAGACAGGTACAATTCTGTATTGCCTATGTCTCTTTTTTATTAGTTACCATCCACAGTCGCATAGCACATTGTTAATGCAGATCGTCCAATACTTCGGGAGAAGAAAAATGAAATATGAAGGAAAATTCGGTATACAAAATGGGACCAGATACACCACACCCTCACTTTTCTCTTGGCTCTCTAAGAAAAAAATAAGAAATTCTGGAACAGAACTATCTAACTTCAAACTGACGGTTCACGTTCAGTTATGGTCAAAACAGTTATTTATTTTGGATGAAATATGTTTAAAAATACTTTTATTGCGGTTTATAAAAATTCCGATTTAACAACTTTTACAAATTTATCGATAACCCGCTGATTTTTCCAAGATTACTTAATAGTAACATGTAAAATCCAATTTTTGATTTGTCCGACCAAACAGATTTCCCGATTTTGCAGTACGACGCGTGGAGATCTTTCGGAAGAATTGGAGGGGAAACGCCAGGTTTTCGAAAATTTGCGCAGAGGAAAAACTTTCTAGGCGCAATTAAGCTATACAATAACTTACAAGAGGATACGTATAAATTATTTTTTTGTATGCGGGCACCTAGACTATATAACTTAAAACATAGTTACAATTTATCTGCTTATACTACTTAAAAAACTCTCTTGACAATTACTAGTACGACAAACCGTTTTCGAGGAACAGGGGCTTAACCGAAATATTGACGAATATTTGTTTGGTAATGTGCGTTATGATTCGATTCGATTTCGAAAGTAAGCTTATGTCATTCAGTTAAATATCATATATTTATAGGAACTTTTTGAATACTCTTGTGCTACTAGTTGCCCCAAAATATTCCAAGAGAATCAGTAAAAACATACAACAAACTGCTATGTTTTTTTACCACTATGAAACGTAGTAGGGTGTTTTAGTTACTTATGCAAGATGATAAACTACCACAATGTAATGGTTAATCAATTTTTTTTATGTTTAGGCGAAATGAGAGAGGAATGCGAAAAATTCGAGATACCCTGTATATTTGAATGTAGGGTGAAATTGCATAAATCAGACATTCTCAGGGCAAATCCACATAGACACACCACCTATAGTAGACAGCCCTTACATCCAAAGCCTAGACTATTCGGAAGGGGGTGACACATTTGAAAAATGCAGACAACATCCATTACCCAGCGACATGGTCAGTGTCAGAGCTAGAGATCGAACCCAGTACACGATAGATAGTTTGACTAAGCGTGCTTTTCACTAACATGCTTTAGACGGCTGAGCTACAGTGCAGGTAGCATTAATAGTGTTTCTGCTTGATGACAGATCCTGCAGTTAGTTTCCGAAAGTTTCAGCACCCATTCCCTACCTACGATAGATCCTAGGTGTTAATTAAGATGGTGTCACCTCGAAAGAATATTTGTTTTAAATTATTCAGTTGATGTTGTTGCACAGGCAAGTATAGGTTTATCTGGAATTAAAATAGCCCAGATAGCTTTCATCTGCTAGTTGTACATTTTCAAATAATTTTCTGTGCGCACTTGCCCAGCCCGAATTGCATTTCAATTATTCCCAGCCTTAAACCCCCGAGACAATTTCATAGCATATTACAGGTCACAGAGCCTATATAAAATGAAAGCCTTGAGCCTCCAGTTGCTAAGTGAACAACACTATTATCCGCAATCCAACAGAGTCCAGAGTCCTATATGTCATCTGCAGATTTGCCAAAAGTCAAGTGAGCGTCTGAAACAGATTGTGCAAAATGGTATCACGTATTGCAAGGATCTCACTTGTGTTGCAAATAATGCAAGTGTAACAATAGCCAAAGAAATGTATCAAATGCCCTGCGATAATTGATCTATGTGATTGATAAATTACATTTGTATTGTACAGAACCCTTGGTAATGAAGATCTGTCGACAAATTCTCTCAGTGTCTTGCTTATACTCTTGCCACAACATTGACTGCTCGTAGGTTTGTTGGAAAACCGAATCTAGTAATCTCAGATGTGCTTAAACAATTTACCACAATGAGCATACAAATACAAGAAATATAGAACAACATCATAAAGAAAACTTGACGATTTAGTGAAGAAAACGCAATTGATAGTATTTCTTGTGGAAAGATAACATTGCATTTATTTCTTTGTATATTAGTACAGCCTCCTCTACTTACGAGCCTTGCACCTGAAGTTGGCAACGCTGCAAATTAGACATGCAGTGGTCCGATCATTTATTTGGGGAGCGCATCGGGTGCCCGAATATCGTTAATTAGGAGGGAATAAAAAGATATTTCATTAATTAAATAACTGTATGAAAACAATCCAATTAAACTATACAAAATGATTCATACAGGGAATGTCCAATGTTTTCAAGATCACTATCCGGAGCAATGTTATGTGATGAAGAAATATTTTGTAGATATCTCTGCTGAGGTAGTAGATATTAAATGTTGTCTTGAATAATTATAACAAACCGGTGAAAGAGTGAAAGTAATAAATGAAAAAGTGACTGTTGAGAGATGATATCATCTCTTTTTCATTAACATTAACCTAATCTGATAGGAAATTAATTCCAAGTTACTTCTGTACTTACATTTTTCGATATTTTCGAAAACTGTCAAACTTTCTTCCAAAAATGTACTTGCTTTTTGCAAAATGTAATAAGCAATATCAGTCACTGAGGAATTATTTTCATTTAAATACTGACAACTACTTAATACATTCTGCACTTGTGACTACTTACTTTTTTTAAACTGGGTGGCAAAATCCAGTTCAAATCATTAGATGGTAGGTATCTCATTAGTTCCTATAAAAATTTTAACGTTTAGTTTTTTTGAAATTACAACATTGCACTTTTAACTCACTTTCAGTTGTCTCCACATTATCAATATTTGGTCTATACGTTCAGACAGAATCGGATATTATTTTAAAATTCCACCGTGCAGTGAATCATTCTCCAAGAAAGCTTTCACCATTTTTTCATGGCGTTGCATTGCTTCATATTTTCGTCATTGGGATTTCTCCGAGGAACGACCTCTTTTTGCGACAAATAGGAGGGCGTATTATCGAAGACCTGGGGCGCTGCATTATCAGTCAACTGAGGGTGTCCTAAGAATAATTGCTGTACTGAACCAGTAGTTGAATTTCTATATTTTTGAGTTCTAATAATATGAGCTTCATTAAAGCGTTTAATACACACAGAAGATGGTAGCCAGTTCCGTCGCAGAATTTTTCGAATCCAAAGTTTCTTTCGAAGAAAAATGTCCAAAATGTCATTTTTTAACGCACGTAGTTTGATTTGTAGCATGGCACATAACGTTTATTGCAATGATATTGTCAATCGTATAAATAAAAGTCTCTCGAGCTGTCGATATAAAAAAAGAATAATAAACAACAAAATTATACCAGATTAACGCGATAATACCACAGCTACGCCATTTGTCAACTAGACACGATAGAACTACCGGTAGAATTGCCGCTTTTCTACTTTATGGCTGATAAGTAGAGGAGCTTGTGATACTAGGCATGGTTAAATACTACCTTTAATAAGTATTTTTATTAAAAATTTTATGATCAAATTTAATAAGAAAATGGAGGAACGTTCTTCCTGATACATGTGAATAAAATTAAAATACATAATTTCGTGGAATTTAATAAAACAGAAACTGCAATTAAGCTACAATTTTGTTTGGTTTGTTTCAGTGAATATCCGAGAAAATTGAAAGTAATCAAATAATACCGTATTTTCGAGGACTCCAGAGTGAAGTTCAATTATCTTTTCGAATTTTCTGAAAGGTAAGTAGGCCTTGGCGGATTCCTTTCACTTCCTATATAAGATACTTTCAATTTCCACTTAGATGAAGCTTCCTGAGAATAACAAGGTAATTAACCAGGAAAACCTCACAAAACGCCTTGTTACGATCCTCCTTCAACACCTCGTTTCTAATGAAAAACACTTCTACCCAGGCAATTTGTATTCATCGAAAGTTTCATCATTTTCTAGCGGCAGATGTAACGTAAAATGCATTAATCCTAACCATCTCACATCAACTTATTCTTAGGAGAAGCAATTTAGGGTATAACTTTGATTTATTGTGGTGGAAATGGGGGATTCTAAGTCTTATTCGCTTACAGTTCTGCTTCAGAGGCGTTCAGAGGGTTCGTTGCCTTGAAAATTGCAATTAAAAAGAAACATTTGCCTCATAAAATTGTTATGCTGACTTCTGGAAGCGTTTTATATTAAATTATATTCTATTAATATAATATCATGCCTCGTGGCTGGTTTAAGTTTAATTGATTTTGCACCATTCGATAATGAGGCATAAGCAAGAAAATTAATTATATTCAAGTAAGGTGCCACTCGCCATCGTGTAACAATGATAGAATAGTTACATTGGCTGATATACGTTAATTTTTTAATTCACGTAAATAACCATTTGATTTAATGTATTTAATGTATCTATCATGAAACATATGTTTCATTACTATAAGCAAACAAATAATAAATAATTCACTTTTAAAAAAAGTATCTATCACGGGTTCGCTTTCTGCAATTCATTAATATTTTCAATCAAACTCTAATTTACCTAGGTTAAGTGTAATTTTTCTGTTAACAAATACGAGTTTTAAATAAATTTCATGCAAAACAGTTGCTTGCCGACCTAATTTTTATGACAACCCTGGAGAGTTGTTAAAATCACTGGCCAATGTAAAAGGTATAAATTACAAAAGATAATTTTTTGCGTTTTGTGCCTACTGGTTATCTGTTAAGTAATTATCAGAGCTTGCGAATTTTATTTCGATGACGTCAAAATCAAGGTTGGCACTACCAGTGCGGAAAGATTTTTATGCAAGTATGACACAATATAACTTAACTAATATTCAAAGTTAATGTAGTCAGTTTATTATAAAGACTCAGTCGAAGAGGAGATATTGAGGGATGTAACATTGAACTAATATTATTTAATTTCGACCACGGTGTTGATTGTCACATAGCAATAGAGCTGCTGGTACTTGCTTTTGTGAGGAAATATGTCTATCAGTATTTGTTTCATATGTCCAAAAAACTGTTTCGTTGCAACTACTACATGAAGATCCCTAGACATTTTTGTATACCGCTGAATCTGTATAACTTCACTCTAGGTTTTTAGATACATATGTACTGCACTATTTCTTTGTGTATGTGATAATTGATTTTTGTTTATCCCTGGGCGCCAGACAGACTTACTGTCATGAAAATTGCTCTAGTAGCAACAAATATCACAAAGACAGGCAAATTTACTAGCACGAGTTTTACAATTTGTAAAGATTCTCCATCTCAGGGTTGAGTTCATGAAGCACAAAAGTGACCTGAAAAGCTAGAATTTCAATAAAAGACGGTATGAGTTTCAATAATAAACATGTATTGACAATATTTGGTTTTTCCTGGGAAAGAATTTTAATTATTACACTCCTGAAAGAAAATAATAGACTTACAAACTAAAATAAATTATTCTATGCTATTTTATGGCCTTTTATTTCAATGAATTAGTCAGAAGGACTATATTTCCTATTTAGGAAATTATTTTTACTATTTTCAGAGTACTCTGTTACCTTTTTTATCTTTCCCCTTGTTCGGCGTAGTCTGAACGCACCTTTTTGTGTTCGCCGTAATCTGAAGACGCTTTAGCTGCAAGCGGATCTATTTTATCAGCTGACGTTCCAAACATAACATGGCGAAGTGAAGTTGGTTCTTTCAAATTGCCTTTTCTTGATTATTTCGATGAATTTCACTCTATTTTATGGATACACTGTTTTATTTTTATTTAAGGCAAGTAGGTACCTTTTGTAACTGTGAATTATACTTTTAGTCGATGCATTGTTTACATTCGACAACTTAACTTTTTTGACATTAGTTTTATTTAAGTTTCTGTCATATAGAAGCGTTTCTGAATTTAATTTATGTAAATTTTACCTTATTTTAACGAAGAAAGCTCGTGATTTTGTCGACCTGGACTCTATTTACTATATAATATTTAATGTTCTATATTTGGAACTTACTTCCCCTTTTAATCTTGACATTTACTTGGTATGAATTATATTCTCCTTTTTATTTTCTTTTAACGATTATTTTGAGGTTACTTCCTCTTAAATTTTAGCGTCCTCACGCTTTCACAGACAAAACGAGACTAACTTTTGGAAAACGTGGCTCTGATAGGCCCATTTTGACGTTTTTCCAAGGAATGGCATATTTGATTTTATGAATTTATTTTTCCGAAATTTTGAATTGAATTAATTCACTTTTGGATTGTTATATAACTAAATTATTATTATTTTTGCAAATTAGAGATTATTCTGAATCGAATGATATACCATATGTTGAGCTTTTCTGTGTTTTTCTGAAATTTTTCTATATCACCAAACTTTACATAATTTGCTTAAAATACTACCTATTACCTATAAAATTCTATCCCAGGTTGATCATTATCCTAGAATAAACAAATCTATACCCCTGATTTAGGTCTAAACAACTTTTTATAACTTTTACATGATGAAATGTTTTTTAGGCTGAGCGGCCCAACCTAACGTGGTGATGCTCTGGCTCCTTATATTTAAATTCAAATGAAAACAACTTATATCTATGTGGAATCCTGTCCTACAAAATACAGAACAATACATCTGCTGATAGTTTATATTTTCCAACAATTGATAATGTTTATGGCGTTTTTGCTTAGCAGTGCAGATGCTTTTGATAGTAGACGTCCTTATATTCATAATGTTCCAGATATTTGACGTTCTCTACAATACCTACGTAAGTATGCAACTTTTCTATAGTATTTACCCTAGTTACGAGCAGTTAAAGAATTTTAACTGCTATGAATATAAAACTTAAAAGTTCATATCTGCGGCATGAGTTGCCGATGTTTTGAAAACATTTTTTGTTCTAAAGTTTTTGTGTGAATGTTTTCACATCAGTACTGTTTTATCTGCACATTATCATCTAAATTACGAAAATTGCATTTACTTTGCTGTGTTTATAACTTAAATTTTACAAATTTTGTCTTTTTATTTCAGTGCCAATGCTGTCCTACCACCTGTGATGTCCTAGAGATGTTTCTACCGACTTCTACACACACTGTATTTCTTTCGGAGGTAGCACTACTGTTTAATAAGTCTTTTGAAATGCACTTTTACATCCACGAGCGCACTATTTCCAGGTATGGTTTTACCCGTTACTTGTTTTTTTAACATTGTACATTTTTGCTGAGGTTCTTCACCACATACATTCATAACGTGTCTTATTGATAATGCATCTTTGTGTCACTGTTGAAATTTAAGATTCTATTTTATTTCCCTGCCTTCACGAGATTTGCACCATCGTACAAACTTTGGCTGTGCCTTTACATTAAGTTTTGCTTCAAATTCATACGCTGTGACTTGCACATAATATTTTGGGGACCAGGCAAGTTACCACAACAGTACATAGATATGGCTAGATTTACACTACGGTTTATGAAGCTGCGTAACTGCGACCTCCTATAGTCTACTCTTTCCTTTTATTAAATGTTGACGTAAATGCCAAGAAGTGCACAGTGCAGGTAAAATGAAATTTTGTCAAAGCAATGTTTCACAATTTCGACAGCGTCATCTAATTAAAGGAAATAATGAAGCCGCATTAGTAAAATATATGTAAAAGTACCGCCGTACACTGGAATCTGATGTTGACACTCGGTCAGGGTCGAAAGCCTTCAGCACTGCAATTGTAAAGAAAAAATAATATAAGAATCAACTACGTTTTTAAATAATTGTCAGTATGTTTCACAAATGTAGTAGATCTTCGATAAAAGTGATTATCCGAATTAACATTTTAAAATGAAATATTCAATTTATCACGTTGTATGCATTTGTGATGTACACGATATATGGCAGCTTTATGCCATTAATCCTTAAGTTTCATTGGGAAAACTGTTTTATATTGCCAGCAGGTAATTGGATTTTTATATTTAATTGTTATGAAAATAAACACGCTACACATACTAAGCAGAACAGGAAAGTATGTATTTGATTCAAAATTGTCTTTTATTTGCTACATATGCATTACATGTTTTTGTAAGAACCATTACCGTTTATACGTAAACTTTATTAGCAGAGCTCTTAAAATATAAATAGAACAAACATGCAATAAACTTACAACAGTATACAGTTAACATATAATATTTATTTAAAGTTTTTCTTTATGTACTCTATACAAAGCTTCTGAAAAATATGCTCATTCTTACATTCTTTTAGCTAACCTGGTAAGTCATTAAACCAAATCAGTCCTCTTCCCAATATTGTATTGGAATTTTACATGTTCAATTTTTGTAAAAAAATCATTATTTACCATAGCCCTTGCTTTATGAGAGTGTAAATCAATTACATAGCTTAATTGGTCAGTTAAGTAAGATGGCATCATGCCATTTTTCATTTTGAATATAAATATTAGTGTGTTGTAAACAATTCTTTGTTCAATATTCATTAAATTCAACACACTTGACATTGTATTGATTATATTTACTACAATTTAAAATTGCCCTCATGCATCTATTTTGAGTTTTTTGTAACGTTGAATTTGTTGTTTATTAAGGAAAATAAATGAGGTACGACAATAATCAATATGTGGGGAAATCATAGACTTATAAATAGTTAATTTAGCGAACATTGACACTTTATTAGAAAATCGAAACAACAAACCAGTCTCTTTTGCCTTTTTATTTTTTATATAGTCGCAATGTGCATTGAAATTCAGCTCAGAATCAATAATCACACAAGTATTTGAACTGCTAACTTCCTCTATCAAGCAGTCGTTTATTTTTATATTGTTTTATTTTTTTTAAGTTACTACTTCCACATCCACGTAGTGGATTGGAAGTATAGTAATCGTAAAAAAAAATTCAATTTTTTTTTTCTTGAAATAGGTTTAGAATCTCATAAAAAGTCGAGATTTTAAATTTGAGCGAAAAAAAATTTCTGTCTGTCTGTCGGTCTGTCTCTCGGTCTGTCTGTCTGTAACTTTTTTTGTCCGCACGCTTTCTCCGGAACGGTTTAATATATTGACTTGAAATTTTGTACACGTATATATTATAACGACATCTGGAAGTGGATTGTTTTTTGAAGATTTCCGGTGAAAGGTTGGGGAGTAAATAGGGGTAAATAAGGGGAAATATGTAAAGCAAGCTGGTAAGACTACAGAAACTTGAAATTTGATGTATGTACTACAAGCCAAGGCCTCGGATTTTTTCATAATATTTTTCAACCCCCCACTACTCCTAGTTCATTATTAAAGGGGTTGATAAAATAAAATTGGGATACTCATTTGAAATTTGGTACACGTAAGTATTATAACGGCATCTCTAACTAGATTATATTTTGAGATGATTCCGTTGAAGGGTTGGGATTAAATAGGGGTTAATACGGGAAAATAAGTAAAGCAAGGCGGTACGAATACAGAAACTTCAAATTCGGTGTATATACTAGAAGCCAAAGCCTCAAATTTTTTTATATTTTTTTTTTATTAAAGGGGTTGATAAAATAAAATTGAGATATTTGTTTGAAATTTGGTACACGTATGTACTATAACGACATCTGGAACTAGATTATATTTTGAGATGATTCCGTTGAAGGGTTGGGGGTTAAATAGTGGTAAATAGAGGAATATAAGTAAAACAAGTTGGTAAGAGTACAGAAACTAGAAATTCGGTGTATGTACTAGAAGCTAAAGACTTTTTTTAATAAAATTTTTCAAGCCCCCGCCACCCCTACTCCATTATTAAAGAGGTTGATAAAATAGAATTGAGATATTCATTTGAGATTTGGTAGACGTATGTATTATAACATCTAGAACTAGATTATATTTTGAGACGATTTCGTTGAAGGGTTGGGGGTTGAATAGGGATAAATAGGGGGAAAAGTAAAGCAAGCTGGTAAGAGTACAGAAACTTGAAATTCGGTATATGTACTAGAAGCCAAGGTCTCAGATTATTTATAATATCTTTCAACCCCCACCACCCCTACTCCATTATTAAAGGGGTTGATGAAATAAAATCGAAATATTCACTTGAAATATGGAACACGTATGTATTATAAGGAGATCTGGAACTAGATTATATTTTGAGAAGCTTCCGTTGAAGGGTTTTTAGTGGTAGTTCCTGAGGGGTGGGAGGCCTAAAAATATCACCATCGTGTTCAACGCCCCCAAGAACGGGGGAGTATACAGGTCTTGTCCTGGTCTTTGATGTTTTCGTCTTTTCTTGCAACTTTTTCATGGAATAATATTCTCTTGCATTTTCGATTAAGTTGACGTAAATTGAATATTTGTTCCCTAGTACCATATACCTTAAGGAAGTCTGTTTGGTGAAGGAATATTTACCAAGACAGATGTTGTTAAAGTCTGGGTTGAAGAACACATCACTATTTCAATAGTATCTGATATTAACTCCAGCAATCTGTGGTTATCAGAAATATCTGTCGCACCTTACGTAGTGATTCTCCAATCATCATATTTCCCTTATTGTTTGGCATATTCTGTGATGGATACTCATTCCATTTTCATTAGCTAACTTAAGCACGTCAGTCATGATATCGATGCCAGCAGCTTTGCTAGTTTTTGGTTTTTATATGGCTGCCTATGCCTCCACTTTTAATTTTAGTATTGAAGCTTCGTATTTGTAATGCTATCGCCAGTTGTCTTCTTGCTTAGAATGAACACCCTCGAAAATATTTCGCAGTAATGGAGTCAAACTTTAATTTATCATATTTTTGTCTGTCCTTAGAGTACTAATGCTTTTCTCAATTTCTATTGCCAAGGATTTAAAATTGCATGTAGCCACCCTTATAGTTCGGAAAACACCTTTGTCATTATTGTGATCAGTATGTGTCTATTGTGCCTGCAGTTTTCTACAGATGTCTTGTAGATAAGGATTCTTGGATCTTCGATTATGTTCTATCGATTTTAATAGTGTTGATAGCTTGTGCATTCATGGCTTTTCTGACTTGTATTATCGTAAAAGTTTCTGCAGGTATGTAGGTGCCGTTGACGCTCCTGTAACATTTTTTCTTAAAAAGTCCCTTGGATCTTTATCTGCTAATGCCTTTTCATTGCTAATTTTTGCTTGTTGCATAATTTAACTGATTTTACTCATAACTATTGTCGCAATGACCATTTCCATGGAATTGTCTTTGTTTCCTTGCGATTTGTTAGTATAGAGAAACTATCCATAGAGGGCTAACTGTTGTATTTTTCTCCTTTTGCTATGTTTGAGTTTAGTCTAAAATTACATATTTAGGTTATATTCGTTGTTGGTTGCTTAGAATCACGCAAAGAATCCTGCAATTTTTTACCGTTTTGCCTCATAGGCAACAATCACTATATTGTTGTGCCTACGATACGAATACGTCAAGCTTATGGATGTGCTTTTTATCACCCTCCGAGATTTATTCTGATCTTCACATTTCAGAGCATGTAGACTACGAAAATGAAGGTCTTTCAATTTCGTCAGTCTGACTGTCTATCGAGCCGTCTGTCTGGCTGTTGACGCTCTACCTAAAAACTGTTTGACGGACAACAGTTCGATTTGGTAGGTAGTTGACTCTACTGACTTTCACTGGAATATATGCAAGATCTAAAGAGAATAAATAATGAACAAAATATGACAGATGGCAATAATGTTCGGCATATAGTAAACATAATTGGCGAGGAAGACACCTAGTATGCTTTAATTGAAAAATATACGAGGTGATCATCCTAAGAAACAATTTAACTATGGTTAATGAAAAGATATTGGATTTTCTTTGTAGCGATAATAATGATTACATTCCGATTATTATTCTCCTATGTCGTTTCTTAATTAAATTAATTTTTTTTAGATTGATCACCCGGTATAAATATAGAGGGAAGTTGTGAATAAACATATTTGCCAATTTTAACTATTAATATTACAATTTTTCATGTGCTAATAAGAATAGTAATATTCTACACAATTTGTTCGATCAGGCAATGTATAATATATTATAATGATATGTACACGTTAACTTTCGATATACATTTGTTCTTAAAAGGCATACAATGCAGTTTTATTGGCACGTTCACTTCACTGAATTTCAAACTCTGTACTAGTCATTTATAAGTCAAGTGGTTCCTCGGGAATTCTTTTTGTCCACAATCACCGGTCCATGGTTCCTATCACTCTCCGATTGAAGCTGCCGGGATGACCCAATGACCTAATTTTACCAAAAGTAAGATTAGTATTCAAAGAAGCGAATGAAAACAACAATTCGACCTCTTTTGTCACAACTCCATTCTTGCCGAAATTTTAATTTTATTCTTTAAAAGAATAACTGTAAATAATAATGTATTTTGTTTTTGAAAAGTCATTTTCTGTCACTAAATGCGATATTATGAATAGTGAATTCTGTACAGCGAACATATTTCATGAATGCATTTTATATTTGATGCAGCTTTAATTCACTTCTTGAGTTAACTGAGATTTAATGAACGCTGGTTTAATTTTCTTTAATTAAATTGATGGATGTAATAGTATGCTTATCGACCAGATTGTGCCCTTGTAAATTAGTTCTGTTAATATTTTACACAATCTCTCTTATCAGTCTTGCAGATCCAAAGTACAGAGAAATCAGAATCCATTTATTTCTGTCCTTATTTCTGTTCTCATAATTATTGAATAATGTTATTTGTGTATTTAGCAAATAACTTTCATGCTCTCAATATCTAATATTTAACATGAGAAAAACAAGTGCATGGCCATATCGACGCACCGCACTTCGCACCTCACCGCCTATCGTACAGCATAAAGTGTCAGTTTCACTGTATGTATATTCACTGACACCAAAGACCGATGAACGCTGTAGCTGGTGCTATGCGATGTGCGAGGTGCGATGTTTATTTGCAACGATCAAGAATAAAATCTACAGACCGATTGTTTACTTAGAATGTTAGCCAAGAGCATTTACTAGTTTCCAGGCTCATCAAAATTGAACCCACTTCTACAAGGCGTTCTCCACGATCATTCAAATTTATTACAGTTTTTTAACTTTTTCGAAGGGGACACCCTGCATGTTTTTATTTAAAATGTTTTCAATTACCTACATGCTGAAATCTATAGTTACTATTTTGCATCTTCAATTTCTCAAAAATCATCGAAAAAAAGTGGTCACTATGAGTTATCAGCGTGTAGGTAATTGACTACTGAAACATTTTATGTAAAAACATATAGGGTGTTCATTTGAAAAATCTAGTTACGACAAATTATGAAAAAAAATATACCAAATGAAGCAAACGGTCAAATTTATGAAAACACGTTTTTTACAGAATTTTTTTCTTGGCCACCTCAAATGCATTGTTGTCGGAAAAGGGGGAACAACGTGATAACGCCGCAGTGTACGTCCGAAATTTATAAATGCATGAATAGAAAATTAAGAGTTATTTGACACTTAAAAAATTAAATACCTTTAAAAACAAGGAAGTTACAGGGGTAGCGCACTATTCGTTTACACCCGGTATGTAGAAAAGCGTAAAAAATGTAAGTGTTAGTTAGCTTGGCCCTGCTATTTGAGACACTTTGTAATTTCAAACACAATTTTAAAATCTTAATCCTTTACAATTTTTATCTTAGACATTTTTTCAAATTTCAATCGGTTGAAGAGATCTTGACTGTCCACGCACTAATGGTTCATCCTGTATGTACCCAACTAGCAATTTAATATTTTATGAAAGTTGTAGGAATGTTTCTGACACAAATTTTATAAAACAACGTTACTCTCAGAAACACGTTTATAACGTTTTTACAGCAGCTATAAATGCAAAATTGGCACCGTCCTATAAAATATTTCAGTCGATGTTGATATTTTGTAACCATTACAAAATAATTGTATAAATTAACATTTCCAGAAGCCTTATGATAATTTAGTACCATCTCTATATAGCAGTTTTATTAAAGCTTCATTTAACTGTACCTTAAAGCACACTTCACTGTTGGTTAAATTACTGATATAAAACAACTAAACAACAGTTTTATAAGAGCTATTAAATAGTCATTATTTAAAAAAGATGCTGCTTTATACACACTAATAAAACAAAATGATTTCTAAAATATATCCTAAAAGTTTAAGAAGTATTCTTTACACTAAAAGCATACGGCATTTTGATTTAATACTAGGTACCTAATTACCTATAACAATTATTTAAGAGACTTGCTCTGGCTTACAACGACTGCAATATTTGATGCGGAGAAAATTTTACTGTGAACTGTGGCCATATTTATAGGTAATACATTTTTAACGGGCCTCACATTTATTGACGATTTCTAATAATTTTTGAAATTTTGTAAATATCGATTTTATTAGTTTGAGTTCTTTACAGTGTAACTTACACTAATTTATTTTAGTAATTATAACTGTATAGTTAGCACGTTTCTGACTCCATAAATTTTAATAAACATTTGATATTTTAAATTTTCATGTCTTGTCATATATATATATATATATATATATATATATATACCATCACGAACGCTGGCCTTTCAAGATGGCCGCCCTCTATAAAACACTCCCTCTATAAAATACTTTTGTGTTAGTAGCGAGCATTTCACGATATTTACATCATTAGACGATTCCTGTAAAACATCTATAAAATAATGCGAGTTAAGTCATATAGCAACCCAGATAAGACAAACAATAAAGCCATGTCAGCGGTTTCAGCCCAGCTGCTTCCCTGTGGCCAGCGATGAGATAATTCACTTCGCGTCGAGCTCTCATACAGTAAACATCATTTTATAACATTTTAATATTGTGAATTCAATTAAATAAGCTTTTGTAACTTTTTTAAGTTTGTAATATTTTTTAAAAAGTTATTAAGTCGGCCACACGGCTTAATTGGCGCAGTCGGAAACGGATTAGTGCCCAAAAGTTTTCAAAAATTAAAACTTTTGTTCGTACCTACGATTAAGGCACTATTTCGAACAATTCGCTAAGTCCATCGAGGACCTGTACCAGTCAACCATCAATCCATTGAGGATAGTGAGCCATCAGTCTATCGAAGACAACTTAATAGTCCAAGACGAGAGAGAAAAATCATCAATGAAGTCAACTTTAATCACAACTCTAATTTTGTAAGTAATATTGATCATTCCGCTTTTTCCTTTTTACCTTTCCTCTCCAAAATTTAATAAACATACACCCCTCATTGCTTTCGAATTTTCATTTTAGCACTGAAAATTCACCTTCTCATTTATTTTATTCCTATGATTTTAAAAGTATTACCTGGATCGAGTAGGGTAAGAAATTAAAATCCAACATAACTGCTTTTTACTAACCATCTAGAATAAGTTAAATAAAATTTAAAACCAAAGCCCCGTAAGCAAAATATTCACAGTCTTCGCACTAGAGCACGGCCGTACTCTGTACGTCAACCCTCCCTCGGTCTGAAGTAACCGTGAATACAGAGCTTACAATAAAACGACGATTTAAAATAAAGTGAAATAAAAACTAACACTTATTTAATGAGTTTTATCGACGACCTCGTTAATCAACTTGCCAATTTTCCAACCGAGAGGCAAATAATTCTGACAACCCCTTTACCAGAAGAAACCCCTATACCAGAAGTAAGCACTATGGCATTACCACAAATCTCTGTTCGGGACTACTTGGAATTAATACCTGCTTTTGATGGAGAACCAACGAAATTGTCGAAATTTATCACCGCATGTGAAGAAGTTCTTCCACTTATGGCACCGAACAATGAAGCCTCGAGAATAACATTTACGATGCTACACATACGAAACAAACTAGTTGGAAAAGCAGCACTACTCCTGGCGTCAAGAAATTTCTCGACATTTCCTGAATTAAAAACCTTACTAATAAACTTATTTGGTGATCAGCGAAATGAAGAATCTCTGTTGTCTGACCTGAACACGTTAAGACAACAACCCAGAGAAACTGCTTTACAATTTGCAGACAGATGTATAGACATAAGATGCTTATTACTATCAAAATTAACATGCCAAACGGTAACACAGGAAATTCGAAAAATGAAGGTCGATCTATACAACAATTTTACAGTAAGGGCTTTCTTAACTGGAGTAAATCCACAGCTAAGCCACCTATTACGCTGTAGGAAACCTGAATCTATCGAAGATGCTATCCAGATTGTGACAGAGGAGGAAAATATGAACTATCACCGTTCAAAAATAAATCACACACCTCAAAATCACGAAACAAACAATCACAGAACAAATAATAGCCATCAACTAAGAATAAATCCACCACAAACACGGCAAATACCGAATTTCTACCAGCAACAAACAAGGCATTTTCCACAATTTAACAATACATACAAACCTATAGGACAACAACAACACCAACCACAACAACAGCAACAGCACTACCAACAACAACAATATCCGAGATATGTTCAAAATCAAGCGAGACCATTTCAAAACCAACCAAATCACAATCAACCTAGAAGCCAACAAAACGTCTTTCTGCCGAGAAATAAACCTTTGACAAACACACCTACACCCATGGAACTAGATTCTCAAAGGACACGTCTCACAAATCAAATGCCACAATATTCGAGATTTGCACCCCAACAGAACTGGAGGAACGAACAACTCCACGTACAACAGTCAGAAGAGCTGGAACAATATACGACACCCGGAAATAACTACAACGAAAACCTTTCATATACGGAATATGATGAATTCAATTACGAAGAACCAGAATGTGAGACCAACGAACAAGAAAATGCAAATTTTCCGATTGGAGCCTCGGAAATTACAGACAAACGGAACTAATAGAAGTTCACACATCGACAAATAATCGATTACCATATATTAAAGTACCCGAAATAAATGCAAGATTTATGATCGACACTGGATCAACAAAATCATTCATAAACGAACAAATCGCTCAAAAACATTTTCAAGATTATATACAGGAGGACCCATTTTGTATTACAACACCACATAATACAACTACTCATCATTATAGTGCCGAAATTCCGATTTCAACTATATTTAACAGACCGGACTTAACCCATAAACATTACATTTTTAATTGCAACCCAAATTACGAAGGATTAATAGGGACAGATCTGTTGATGAATTTAGAAGCAAAAGTCGATTTCGAACAAGGGCTTTTGATCACCCCAAGTACAAAAATTCCCTTGTACATCTGTGGAAATTTAATAGTTTCACAAAATACAAAATCTCAACAAAACACAACGAACAATCGAGTTATGGAAATTACTGAAACTATACCACCAAGATCCGAGTCGATTATTTCCATCCCTGTGCATACCACTCTACAACAAGGACTCTTAGAGTATAAAAAATTTCAAAATAACCTGGAAATACCCGCATCTCTTGTCACAATAAAAAATAACCAAGCACTTACCACAGTGATTAATAACACAGAGGAAACACAAGTTTTGAAAATTATAAAACCACTAACTATTTCTGAAATATTACCCCTCGAAGAACTACATCAAACCGAAACGGATATCAACGAATTGGAAATGGACTATAACGACATAGACAAACTACAAAAGGAAAATTTAAAAAACCTGAGACTAAACCACCTAAATAAGGAAGAATACCTCGCTATTAGAAACTTATGTACTGAATATAGAGATATATTTTATAATGAAAAATTACCACTTACATTTAACAATCAGGTTAAACATCATATCAGACTAAAAGACGAAACGCCCATATTCACGAAATCCTACAGATACCCTCAAGTCCACAAGGAGGAAGTCCAGAAACAAATTTATTCCATGCTACAACAAAACATAATAAGGCCATCTACATCGCCTTGGTCGAGCCCCGTCTGGGTTGTGCCCAAGAAATTGGACAATTCAGGAAAGAGGAAATGGAGAGTCGTCATCGACTACAGGAAACTGAACGAACACACAGTAGACGATAAATATCCTTTGCCGAATATTACGGATATTTTGGACAAATTGGGTAGAGCACAATATTTCACCTTACTTGACCTCGCCTCTGGTTTTCACCAGGTACAAATGAACCCAGAAGACATCGAGAAAACGGCGTTTTCTACAGAACAAGGTCATTACGAGTACACCAGGATGCCTTTTGGATTAAAAGGAGCACCATCCACATTCCAGAGGGTGATGGACAATGTTTTAAGGGGTATACAAAACGAAATTTGCTCAGTCTACCTCGACGACATAATAATTTATTCCGCTAGTTTACAAGAACACATTGAACATCTAAGAAAAGTTTTTCAACGTTTGCGAGATACACAGTTTAAGGTACAACTAGACAAATGCGAATTTTTGAAGAACGAAGTAGCGTATTTGGGTCACATCATAACACCAGAAGGAGTCATGCCAAATCCTGAAAAAATTAAAGCTGTGCAAAATTACCCACTGCCTAAGACAACCAAGGAAATAAAAGGATTTTTAGGACTCGTAGGCTACTACCGCCGATTTATTCCCAATATGGCACAAATAGTTAAACCAATGACATCAATGCTAAAAAAGAATACCAAATTAGTTCACTCGCAAGAATTCGTTCAAGCTTTCGAAACATGTAAGAAACTTTTAACTGAGGCACCAATTTTGCAATATCCTGATTTTACGAAACCTTTTATCGTAACCACGGATGCGTCGAACGAAGCCATAGCCAGTATACTTTCGCAAGGCACCATAGGTCAAGACCACCCCATTGCATACGCCTCAAGGACGTTAAACGACGCCGAACGTAAATATTCAACTACAGAAAGGGAACTACTCGCAATTGTATGGTCCGTAACGAAAATTTTCAGGCCCTATCTTTACGGTCACAAGTTTACAATATACACAGACCACCGTCCTTTAAAATGGCTATTTAATTTAAAGGAACCAGCCAATATGAAGTTAACCAGGTGGAAATTAAAGCTAGAAGAGTTCGATTATCGAGTCGAATATAAAAAGGGAAAATCAAACACAAACGCCGACGCATTATCCAGGATCCAAATTCATCCCCTAGACTCACAATCTCTAATAGTCAATGCCGACACAGAATTAGATGCTCTATTAGGCGAACTAGAAAGCGCAACGGAAGAACCACGAAGCTTAAATACACCTACACCACACCAGGTACAACAAAATCTAAACCCAGCTGATAGACCTATAACACCGATTTCTACGGCACATTCGATAAATGACGAAGATCCTACGATTAGCATACCTATATTGGATGAACCCATAAATACGAAAAGAAACCAAATTCACATCAAAACTGTTCTCCTAAATCCGAGAAAACCGAAAGTTACGAAACGAGGACAGAAAACGATCCTCGAAGCCGAAGTACAAATTGAAACCATAATGGAAGACCTATTTAAATTGCTCCGAGACTTTACGACAACAGATCGACAATATCATGTGTTCACCGACAAAGAAGACACATATAAAAATCTATGTGAGACATACACTAGCAAATTCACAGATAACGGACCCACATTGATTAGATGTACCAAAAAGTTAATTGATGTGTTAGAGCAAGAAGAACAGCTACAAGTAATACAAAACTATCACGAAGGAAAAACCAATCACCGCGGGACAAGAGAAACCGTCGCTCATCTTAAAGTAAAATACTATTGGCCAAACCTTCAGCGCGACGTGGAGGAATTTATAAGAAACTGCGAAATTTGTAAAAGAAGCAAATACGAGAGAATACCCGAAATTATGCCTATGATGCTGACTGAGACCCCAACAAAACCCTTCCAAATTTTACACATGGACGTATTTACTATGGAACAAAAATTATTTTTAACAATTATCGATGCCTTTAGCAAACTCGCTCAGGCATTTGAAATCCCTGCGAAAACAGCAGTTCACATTTCAGAAAAACTAATCACCTATTTCACGTTCTACGGAACACCTGAAAAATCGTAAGCGACAATGGTAAAGAATTCAACAATAGCGTAGTGAAAGAACTCTTAAAACTACATAAAATCGATATTCACTTTACAACTGTCAGAAATCCGCAGAGCAACGGTATTATGGAAAGATTCCATTCAACAATACTCGAACATGTACGAATATTGAAAAACATTAATAATGACCCTATAACAGATCAGATGAAATATGCCCTATTAGCTTATAATAGTTCGATACATTCCGCTACAGGTTTTACACCATTTGAACTAATTATAGGACACACCGACAGCAGAAACCCTTTCGAAATTTATTACAATCAAGACATTTTCAGCAACTACTTAAATGATCACAAAACGAAAATGAAAAGAATATACGAAACCATCAACCAAAAAATAATACAAACTAAAGAAACCGTCCACCAACGGAGAAACGAAGACGTTGATGACCCACAAACCACTTTTAAGAAAGGACAAACTGTATATGTTAAAAGTAGGAAAGCGACCAGACATAAAACTAAAAATCGATATGAGGGACCCTTCACTATCACTAAGATAAATAGCGATAATACTTGCGAAATTTCTAATACACGAAATAAATCTGTAAAAAGAGTACATTTAAGAAACTTAAGAAGACCTCTTGTTCCAGATGCACCCCCGTCATCCACGGAGGAGAGCGAGTCAGAAGATTAAACAATAACCCAGGACTACTACCCCTACCTCTAGGGAAATGTAGAAACATCATCGACAAATGGACATTAGTACGATCTATCGATTTGCAACCAATCATGGACGAATATAGCAGATTAAAGTCGAATATTGACGATCTAGAAAAGGCATTAATATTAGATGAAAGAGAAAAAATGGAAGTTAAGAATTTCGCAATAATCACAGAATTCTTATTTGCCGAAATTAATCGGAAATTTAACCAACTAACGCCGCAATCTCGATCTAAAAGAGGACTAATCAATGGATTAGGATCAATATGGAAATCAATCACTGGTAACTTAGATAATGAAGACGGCGAAAGAATAGAACGACACCTAGAACACCTAGACAAAAATCAACTCACTTTAAAACAAGTATTGGAATCCCAAATAACACTAACCACCAAGGCAATAGATAAATTTGAGTCATCTATAAATAACCTGACCACGAACCAACTCGTGCTACGTTCAAGAATTCTACAAATCGAACAAGCACTGAAAGACCAAAAGGTCGAACTATATCACAGAATTCAATTCAATAATGTCTATACCCAAGTAAATATAATGGCACAAAGTATCCTACAAATATTAGAGACACTCGAGGAAGCCGTCACATTTGCAAAAATTAATGTTATGCATCCTTCAATTATTGAACCGGAAGATCTACTAGACAGCCTCTTACAAATAAGTAATTATGTTAACTTACCTTTTCCTGCTGTCAAGGACCAAATCTTAAATTTCGAAGCCCTAATCAAAATTAAAGCATATTGGAAGAAAACGAAGCTCAATTTTATCTTAGAAGTGCCAATAACCGACACCATTCAATATAATCTTTATCACTTATACTCATGTCCTGTATTAAATCAAAATAATACCTTCCAACTAATCATCCCCAACAAAAAATACCTTATTTTATCCGATCAATATTACAGCTCATCGAACGAACTTTGTAAACTTATAGATAACCACTTTTATTGTAATAACTTAGATTTGATAAATTTAGAGACTAATAATCAACCATGTGAAGTACAACTGCTACTAGCAAAAAGACCATATTCTAATTGTCACATCAAACTAATACAATTAACAAGTCAAAAGGTGCAAACATTAGAATTTAATCAATTACTAGTAATAAACCCATCAGACAAATCAATTAACTTCAATTGCAAAGATTTGTCGGAAACAAAATTATTAACAACCGGAACCTATATTGTAACCAATCAAAAAGGTTGTATAATTCAAATTTCAAATCAAAAGTTTGCACATGTACAGACAGATATACCAAACCAAAGAGATATTTATATTCCCGAATTAGATTATAAAGTAAATGTTACATATAATTACGAAATAAAAAACATTAGTTTGTCACAAACAAATCTAGACGACTTGCATATTATAAAATACAAATTGGAACAAAACAAGCAAAATTTAAATTCAATAACAGGTTCTACTTCTCATTGGTATCAACCCAGTGTTTGGACAATCTTACTATATGTAACCATAATATGTTTTAGTGTTTATATCTTTCGAAAATTACGAAAACGATTTCAAGAAACCAGGACCAACCCTAAAGAAGAATCGCCTCGAACTTCAGCTTAACCCTAAAGTTCTGTCTAAGGGTGGAGGAGTTAAGTCATATAGCAACCCAGATAAGACAAACAATAAAGCCATGTCAGCGGTTTCAGCCCAGCTGCTTCCCTGTGGCCAGCGATGAGATAATTCACTTCGCGTCGAGCTCTCATACAGTAAACATCATTTTATAACATTTTAATATTGTGAATTCAATTAAATAAGCTTTTGTAACTTTTTTAAGTTTTTAATATGTTTTAAAAAGTTATTAAGTCGGCCACACGGCTTAATTTGCGCCTTAGCATAACTTTCTCGTGAATCTTATAAAATAGTTCACTCACTTTCGCGATGCTTTTATAGTTCTTATAATAAATCTGTTAGGACTGAGCTGTAAATGCAACCATGGAAACAGAATTGGTTTAATTTGCATAAAAATAACCTAGAAATTAGTAACAGTAAATCACCTTATTTACAGAGCTTATTTATGGTTTATTTATTGCCAAAAACACGTAGTTACTTTTACTAGTGGAAGCAACAGTGCTTTGGCATATGACGTGATACGTTAACAGTGCAGTGAGTGTAATGCGGCGTTTCACTTCTTATTGCCAAAATCACTACGCTGTTAATAGATGTACTTAATATTTTTACAACCGTTTTTTAAATTTCTCCATTGTCCTAAATCTGATTTTTTTAGTTTGGCCGTTATATCATCTGTTAAGATCTACACCGCTCTTGTCAATGTGGGTAACCAAAATTTTGGGAAAATAATTTTTTTATAAACTTGTTTACTATAATTATGACAAATTTTCTTTAAAAGACGGACTTTAATTATGTAAATATAAATACACAGCTAACGTAGGAAATCAATTATCTCAAATAAGTTTTATTGTATTGTTAGCCACCACATTTTTATGCTCAAGTAAATAATTTTGTTTTGTAATGACTTTGTTACTGTTTCCATATTACAGCAAATACAATGCTATATAATAATTGTATAACATGCTCTGGAACAACATTTATTCTTAAAGGCAAAATTGTCACAAACAGATCATTAATATAACTGTTATGTAAGATGATAAGAAATAACTATAAAATAATTCGAATGTATATTTATAACGATGCTGAAAGTGCTGCTGAACGATACTAAAAAGTTAGTTTTATAAGCTAAAATATTTTATAACTTAGTCACGAAAACATGCATAAAATAATTTCTTAACTACATTGTGAGATATTTTATAATTTTGCTATATAAACGTTTTAGTGATTAATTTATAAAATAATTCAGTTGCAGACAACAAAATAATATTTTCTGGAACTCTAATATAAACAATCGGCATTTAGAAGCATTAATAAAATAATAATAAAACAAAATAATCGTAGAACATTTAAATTATAAAACAACTTTGCTGGTTGGGTAATATTGGTCTAATTCTAATCACATTACGGTAGTAAAGTTAATTAATCATATCACTATGAAAATATAATTATATATCACTGTCTAGAAAAGACAAGAGGAGCCCAGTATTAATGCCAAGAAAAGAAAACAAGAATAGTAAATGTGGGCATAAATTCTGATATCAGATGTCGCTATTGCGATTGTCCAAGATATCAAACAGAAACTACAGAAATAAGTATACAGGGTGCGCCAAAGTTCTGATTTTGGTCGATTACGGCTGTATTTGAAATGGTGGAAATATATTGTCTATAGATTATTTTCTTGATTTTCAATTCTGAATAACCAGAAAATATGTACAATTATACAGGGTACTCCGTTTTCGTTGTCCGAGCAACAACTTCGTTATTTTAAATGGAACACCCTATATTTTTTTCCTTTATCGAGTTACCCATCTAATTATATTCATAATTCTATTAAGGTGGTAGGTACTTAAAATGAACCGTTTATGATATAAAAAAGATTTTTTGACAAAAAGTGAGGTTTGCGGATAAGTTTTTGAGTACCTCTGATTTCATAGACAAGAGAGTTTTCAAAATTCTGCTTATACTGTTATGTTGAGCATATTAAGGGCTAGTAGGGCAGAAACATTATTAATATTAATCTTATACAGAGTGCTGAAAAAATTGAGTTTAATGTTTCGCTAATAAAAAAGGCCGTAATTCAATTTTTTCAAATGGGACGTACTATTTTCAGTTCTGTCATCTAATGAAGTGTTAAATTATCTTTCCATTGATATATCATAGTAGGTATTTATCTTTAGGAGTTGCATAGATATTAAGGTTAATTGTCTGGATCAGTCATTTTTCTTGCTGGAACTTCATGAGGTTTGTACTGCACTTCACCAGTTTCGATAAATCTGTCTCTAAGATTACTAAATGCAGGTTCTAAAGGGTGTCTCCTTTCAGGATATCTGGTTTTATAGACTCGGGATGCTAAGAGGCTGTTCCTTGAGCACTCCCCCAGAATAAAAATCATGTCAACCATTTCTTCCCGCGAATAATTCATATTTAATATAATTATATGCAAATGCAACTTGGAAATGGAACTGTAAAAGCTACTAGTATTTTATTAAAGACAATCAAAACAAAAGCACTTACCGATATAGCAGTAACACAAAACTTTAGAACATCCACAGACACGTGTTTTGACATCTATGTCTCTTCGGTGCGGCTTTTTCTAAAGTTCACAATCAACTGAAATATGTAAGCAAATACTCGTGTTATAACTATCAAAGGATTACCAGAACAGGATATTAAAAATTAAAATTAGATTATAGGAAATTCCCCGTAAACGGATAATTATCAATATAATTATATGCAAATGCAACTTCCTGGAACTGTAAAAGCTACTAGTATTTTATTAGCTAATAAAATACTAGTAGCTTTTACAGTTCCAGGAAGTTGCATTTGCATATAATTATATTGATAATAAAATATAAAAATAATTAATAAAATACTAGTAGCTTTTACAGTTCCAGGAAGTTGCATTTGCATATAATTATATTGATAATTATCCCTTTACGGGGAATTTCCTATAATCTAATTTTAATTTTTAATATCCTGTTCTGGTAATCCTTTGATAGTTATAACACGAGTATTTGCTTACATATTTCAGTTGATTGTGAACTTTAGAAAAAGCCGCACCGAAGAGACATAGATGTCAAAACACGTGTCTGTGGATGTTCTAAAGTTTTGTGTTACTGCTATATCGGTAAGTGCTTTTGTTTTGATTGTCTTTAATAAAATACTAGTAGCTTTTACAGTTCCAGGAAGTTGCATTTGCATATAATTATATTAAATATGAATTATTCGCGGGAAGAAATGGTTGACATGATTTTTATTCTGGGGGAGTGCTCAAGGAACAGCCTCTTAGCATCCCGAGTCTATAAAACCAGATATCCTGAAAGGAGACACCCTTTAGAACCTGCATTTAGTAATCTTAGAGACAGATTTATCGAAACTGGTGAAGTGCAGTACAAACCTCATGAAGTTCCAGCAAGAAAAATGACTGATCCAGACAATTAACCTTAATATCTATGCAACTCCTAAAGATAAATACCTACTATGATATATCAATGGAAAGATAATTTAACACTTCATTAGATGACAGAACTGAAAATAGTACGTCCCATTTGAAAAAATTGAATTACGGCCTTTTTTATTAGCGAAACATTAAACTCAATTTTTTCAGCACTCTGTATAAGATTAATATTAATAATGTTTCTGCCCTACTAGCCCTTAATATGCTCAACATAACAGTATAAGCAGAATTTTGAAAACTCTCTTGTCTATGAAATCAGAGGTACTCAAAAACTTATCCGCAAACCTCACTTTTTGTCAAAAAATCTTTTTTATATCGTAAACGGTTCATTTTAAGTACCTACCACCTTAATAGAATTATGAATATAATTAGATGGGTAACTCGATAAAGGAAAAAAATATAGGGTGTTCCATTTAAAATAACGAAGTTGTTGCTCGGACAACGAAAACGGAGTACCCTGTATAATTGTACATATTTTCTGGTTATTCAGAATTGAAAATCAAGAAAATAATCTATAGACAATATATTTCCACCATTTCAAATACAGCCGTAATCGACCAAAATCAGAACTTTGGCGCACCCTGTATATACTCACGTGATATACTCTTTAAAACACTAAGTATGTGAAATTGGAAAAATATCATGTAATGGCATATAAAAATAGTTTTCATTTTATAATTGATCGACATTTGAAAATATTAACATTTTGCTTTGTACTTAATATGATATATTTTTTGTGATATATAACTTTTATAAATACGTTAAGAACAGATTTATTAACTGAAAAACTTTCATGTTGTTTGTCTATTATAAATACCGCACCCTAAGAAATCACTACTTCCACATCCAGATTTCTAATCCAACTCTCTGTAAAGGAGTTCTTGACCATATTTGCACTGTATTATGTGGAAATACTTGGTCATAGAACTTTAATATAATGTTTAAAACAAATGTCATAATAAAAATGGTGGCGTTGCGCGTTGGCTGCTAGCATATACGACAAAAATAAAGTTTTTACCTCAACCCCTTAAACGGAATCATCTCAAAATATAATATAGCTCCGAATATCATTATAATAAATACTTGTACCAAGTTTAAGGTAAATATCTCAATTTTATTTTACCGACCCTTTAATAATGGAGTTGGGGTAGTGGAGGGGTTGAAAAATGTCACAACAAAACTTGAGGCCTTGTGTGGGCGTTCCACATAATCAAACACAATAGTTAAAGTAGTAATTACTTTATGTTGTTAATATTTTGAGGGAAAATAAAAACAGATTTAAATGTATATGACAATATCAAATATTTTGTATTGTTAGTTACCAATTTTTATTTTTCCTGGGTATCTAGCTTACGCAAACATTAAACACACACCAATAAAGGAAATAGTTAGTTAACTACACTACACCTTGGCCCCTAGTATATACACAAAATTCTAAGTTTCTGTACTCTTACCAGCTTGCTTTACTTATTTTCCCATATTTACCCCTAATTAATCCCGAACCCTTCACCGGAATCGTTTAAAAAGATAATCTAATTCCAGATGTCGTTATAATACATACGTGTACCGCATTTCAAGTGAATATCTCAATTTTGTTTTATCAACTCTTTTAATAATAGATGGTTGAAAAATATTATACAAAAATCCGAGGCCATGACTTCTAGCATATACACCAATCACAAGTTTCTGTACTCTTACCAGCCAGCTTTACTTATTTTCCGCGCAACATATAATCTAGTTCCAGATCTCGTCAAGATACATATGTGTACCAAATTTTAAGTCGACATCTTAAACGGTTCCTGAGAAAACGTGAGCACAAGAAACGTTACAGATCGACCGACCGACCGACAGACAGACAGACATTCTTGGCTCATATTTAAAATCTCGACGTCGTATGAGGTTCTATGCCCATTTCAATAAAGAAAATTTTGAAATAATGTTTATGATACTATACTACAACTCCACTACGTATAGTGGATGTGGAAGTTATTCAGTTATTGGTAACTATTGGTCTACTAATATTTTTTAATGCAAAAACTTAAATTTTATTAATTTATATACTCCGATCTCTCCGGTGAAAACAAATTAATTGAAACGTTTTTTTTTAGGTTGAAATTATTTGAGAACAGAATACAATTATTTATTAAGAATTCTACTATAGGTAAGTAACAAAGGTATCGAAAATTAATGAATAAGGTTGTGTTTCAAAAGCTTTATTTCACCCTGATATTAGGTTTCTCAGAGGTAGTTACTACTTTCATTTACTTCCTATAGACACGGTGTGCTTAAGGCAACGACAGGTATGGAAAAAATTACACCAAAGAAGTATCCGTACTTTCTAAATCCGTTTTAATTGAAATTCTACTCGTTCATATAACCGAGATATCACAAAATCAAATTTTTACACAGAAAAACTATGTATAATAATACTTTATTATACCCTTCGCAAATACAAAACGAAGAGTATGTTGCATTCGATCGGCACATTTCTAAAACCGGTAATATTGCTCGTAGAGAAAAAAACCGCTGCCTAAGGAATCACTACTTCCACATCCAGATTCTTCATCCAAGTCACTTTTAAAGGAAATATCTTGACTATATTTGCACTCTAGTATGTGAAAATTATTGGTCAAAGAATTTTAATAATATTTGGGGCAGATGTCATAGAAAAGTTTGAGGGGTTGGTTTCTACCATATTGGTCAAAAATTAAGTTTCTGGTTTACCCTACTTATTTTCCACTATTCGCAATCTACCACCTCCCACCCCTTCAATGGAGTCATCTCAATCGGATGTCACTACAATACATACGTGTACTAACTTTCAAGTGAATATCTCAATTTGATGTTATCAGTCCCATTAATAATGAAGCGGAGGTGGTGGAGTTTGAAAAATATTAGAAAGAAATCTGAGGCCTTGGTTTCTAGTATATACACCGAATCCCAAATTTCTGTACTCTTACCAGCTTGATTTACATATTTTTCCCTACTCCTATTAACCCCAACCCTTCTACGGAATCATCCCAAAATATAATCTAGTTGCAGATGTCGTTATAATACATACGTCTACCAAATTACAAGTGAATATCTCAATTTTATTTTATCAAACCCTTTAATAACGTAGTAAGGGTAGTGGAAGTGTTGAAAAATAGTATAAAAAAATCTGAGAACTTGGCATCTAGGACATACACCTAATTTCAAGTTGCAGTACTCTTACCAGCTTGCTTTACTTATTTTTCCCTATTTACCTCTACTTACTCCCACTCCTTCAACGCAATTATGTCAAAATATAATTTAGTTTCAGATATAGCTATAATACATAAATGTACCAAATTTCAAGTGAAAATTTAAATTTAATTTAATAAACTCTTTTAATAAGGGAGTGGGGGTGGTGGGGAGATGGAAAATACTAATAAAAAACCTGAGACCTTCGCTACTAGTATATACACCAAGTTCCAAATTTCTGTACTTTTACCAGCTTGCTTTACTTATTTTCCCCTATATACCCCTATTTAATCCCCAACCCTTCGATGGAATCATCTCAAAATATAATCTAGTTCCAGATGTCGTTATAATTCATACGTGTACCAAATTTCAAATGAATATATCAATTTTATTTTATCAACCCTTTTAATAATGAAGTAGGGGTGGTAGGGGTTGAAAAATATTATAAATATTCTGTGACCTTGGCTACTAGTACATACACCGAACTTCAAGTTTCTGTAGTCTTACCAGCGTGCTTTACTTATTTTCCCCTATTTTCCCCTATTTACCCCTATTTAACCCCCAACCCTTCAACGGAATCATCTCAAAATATAATTTAGTTCCAGATGTCGTTATAATACATATGTGTACTAAATTTCAAATTAATATCTCAATTTTAATTTATCAACCCTTTTCATATTGGAGTAGGGGTGGTAGGGGGCTGAAATATATTATTAAAAAATCTGAGGCCTTGGCTTCTAGTACATACACCGAATTTCAAGTTTCTGTACTCATACCAGCTTGTTTTACTTATTTCCCCCTATTTACCCCTAAATAACCCCCAAACCCTTCAACGGAATCATCTCAAAATACAATCTAGTTCCAGATGTCGTTTTAATTCATACGTGTACCAAATTTCAAATGAATATCTCAATTTTATTTTATCAACCCTTTTAATAATGAAATAGGGGTGGTGGGGGTTAAAAAATATTATAAATAATCTAAGACCTTGGCTTTTAGTACATACACCGAATTTCAAGTTTCTGTAGTCTTACCAGCTTGCTTTACTTATTTTCCCCTATTTACCCCTATTTAACCCCAACCCTTCAACGGAATCATCTCAAAATATAATCTAGTTCCAGATGTCGTTATAATACATACGTGTACCAAATTTCAAATGAATATCTCAATTTTAATTTATCAACCCTTTTCATATTGGTGTAGGGGTGGTGGGGGCTGAATAAAATTATAAGAAAATCTGACGCTTTGGCTTCTAGTACATACACCGAATTTCAAGTTTCTGTAGTCTTACGAGCTTGCTTTACTTATTTTCCCTTATTTACCCATATTTAACCCCCAACCCTTCAACGGAATCATCTCAAATTATAATCTAGTTCCAGGTGTCGTTATAATACATACGTGTACCAAATTTCAAATGAATATCTCAATTTTATCTTATCAACCCTTTTCATATTGGAGTAGGGGTTGAAAAATATTATAAAAAAATCTGGCGCTTTGGCTTCCAGTACATACACCGAATTCCATGTTTCTGTACGCTTACCAACTTGTTTTACTTATATTCCCCTATTTATCCCAAATTACCCCAACCCTTCAACGGAATCATCTCAAAATATAATCTAATTCAGACGTCGTTATAATACATACGTGTATGAAATTTCAAATGAATATCTCAACTTTTTTTTATCAACCCCATTAATGGGGTAGGGGTGGTGTTGGGTTGAAAAATATTATAAAAAAATCTGAGTCCTTAACTTCTAGTACATACACCGAATTTCAAGTTTCTGTACTCTTACAAGCTTGCTTTACTTATTTTCCCATATTTACCCCTATTTAACCCCCAACCCTTCACCGGATATCCTCAAGAAACAATCCAGTTCCAGATCTCGTTATAATATATACGTGTACAAAATTTCAAGTCAATATCTTAAACCGTTCCGGAGAAAAGGTGCGGACAAAAAAAAGTTACAGACAGACAGACAGACAGACAGACAAACAGACAGACAGACCGACAGACCGACAGACAGAAAAATTTTTTTCGCTCAAATTTAAAATCTCGACGTTTCATGACATTCTAAACCTATTTCACGAATAAAAATTTTTGAAAATTTTTTTGCGATTACTATACTTCCAATCCACTACGTGGATATGGAAGTAAAAATTCATATCACTGTGTTGGTGATCGATTTATTAACAACTTTCAAATTGTCCGTCCGTCCGTCTGTCCGTTCGTCTGTCTGTCCGCCTGTCTGTTGGTCTCTCTGTCCGTCTGTCTGTCTGTCCGTCCGTCACGTTTCTTGTAAGCACGGTAACTTAAGAACGAAAAGTCCGATTGTATTGAAATTTGGACAGTGAGTTAGTGTTTTTTAGCAAAATCGATCGATAAATAAACAAGTTACAATTTTTTTTAAATAAAAAAAAAAATTACATATCTTTTTGAAATGTTTTATAATTAAACTAAGAATGTCTAAACCTAATATTATTTACAAAACAACTGCGAAGAATATCCTATAGAATGTGCAACAGTTATATAAAAAGTGCAGTAAATCGGCGAAGAGTTTAACGGTTAGCTTGTTTTTCATTGTTATAGAATTGTTATGGAAGAGTTATAGTTTATTACTATAATTCAATAAATCGCCGTGTTTTGAGTTTTTATTTTTTTGCTTTCCTACTGGAGCAAGAGCTAATGGAGATAGGTGCAACTCTTTTATTTGTTATTGACAGGACGATCTAAGATTCAATTAAAACACCACTTCGATCAACGTGTTGCCAACGATAACTCGCTTCCTTCAAAGAATTAAAGTTAAATTCGAATGTTTTTTCTCGTTTGAATTGTAATAATAAATTATAACTTTTTAGAATGAAAAACAGTTTCTACAAAAATAAAAGACAAAGGTATTATTATATGTAATTACTTCAACATAGTGGATTGGAAGTATAGTAACCGTAAAAAAAAATTTAAAATTTTTTATAGTTGAAATAGGTTTAGAATGTCACGAAATATCGATATTTTAAATTAGAGCGAAAAAAATTGTCTGTCTGCCTGTCGGTCTGTCTGTACGTAACTTCTTTTGTCCGCAGGTTTTCTCTGGAACGGTTTAAGACACTGACTTGAAATTTCGTACACGTATGTATTACAACCACATCTGTAATTAGACTATACTATGTGATGATTCCGATGAAGAGTTTGGGGATAGGTAGGAGTAAGTAAGTAGAGCAAGCTGGTAAGAGTACAGAAACTTGGACTTTGTGTAAGTACTAGAAGTCAAAGCTTCATATTTTTTTATAACATTTTTCAACGCCTATAAATTAACATGATTCCAGAATCTTCATTTTTGGCATATATGCTAAGAACCAACGCCTCAAATTTTTTTATGACATCTGCCTCAAGTACTATTAAAATTCTCTGATCAATTATTTCCACACTAGAGTGCAATTATAGTCAAGATGTTTTTCTTTAAAGAGACTTGAATGCAAAATCTGGATGTTGAAGTAGTGATTCCTTAGGCAGCAGTTTTTTGTTTTGTTTTTGTGTTTTTGCGCTATTTCGTCTATATGAACGAGTAGAATTTCACTTAAAACGGATATAGAAACTAATAATACTTACCTATCAAACCTCGGAACACGTTTTAGTGGCATTTTTTTCGTACTTACGGTTACTTCAAGCACACCATGTACAATGAACCTTCTTATATACCCAACTGATCCCCTTAAAAATATAAATAAATAGGAAACTTTTTCGATTTTGTGTTTTATTAAAGAACAGTTTTTTAATTTTAAACATTTTATATTATTACCACAAAATACTCAATAGAGTGGGCCGAAAAAACACTCTTATTTTTTTTCTATCGCTATACCTCAAACAAGTTGTCTATCGCCTAGCTAAGCAAAATAAAAAAAAATTCGAATAAAAAAATTTCTTCCGTTCACGCATTGCGCTCAAAGTTTTAAAAAATGTCGAAATTTCGCTCTTTTTAATTAATTTTTTATAATTGCTAAACTTAATACAAACTAAGCGCTATATGTCCTAATGTGAAGTTTGGAGTATAGGGAATACGAAAAAAAATTAAAACCCTTAAATTAAAAATATTTAGTGTTTGCGCAAAATGCTCAAAAAACTGGATTTACTCTATATAAATGATAAACACTTTTTTATTTTCATCTTCTTTATTCAATAATCATTAATCAATCACTATAAAGTTTGATTTTTTGGGAAAATTCGGGCATAATACTTCGTGACAATACTTCGTATTAATCCGTCTCTTGCGTCAGATCCACACACTTTTTGAGATACTTCAGTCACAAGTTTGACACAGCGTTCAACCGCCTGGGTATGAAGGGGGAAACTTTGGAAATCTGGTTGCGGCGATGTGTCTGTCTTTATCATTTTTATGATGTCCTCATCCGTGATCTTTCTTAGTAGTGGAGTAGGAGAGATTTTCAAACTATCCCACCAAATCATATCTACGTAGTCTGTTGCTTCAAAATTTAGTTTTGGCGTGATGAAATTTCGAATGGTCTTTCCTTTGGAAAGTGATCGAGCTTTCAGTAGTCTGTGTAGTCCCAGTTCTCTGATAGGTTTTCTTTCATCCTTTGTCATGGGAAGATGTACGTGAGTTTAGAAAAACCTAATGATGAAATTTGTCATTTGATATATTTTATTTTAAAATATTACATAGACATTTTTTGAAGCTATCAGAACATCACGGTACCTAAATCAAAATTTATTGCAAGTTATCAAGCCAGTGATTGAGCGAAACGCTTTCTTCGCTCATCCCGAAAATTTGATTCTTGCCATGATCACTTTCCAAGGGAAAGACCATTCGAAATTTCACCCCGCCAAAACTAAATTTTGAAGCAACAGACTACGTCGATATGATTTGGTGGGATAGTTTGAAAATCTCTCCTCCTCCGCTACTAAGAAAAATCACGGATGAGGACATCATATAAATGATAAAGGCAGACACATCGCCGCAACCACATTTCCGAAGTTTCCCTTGTCATACCCAGGCGGTTGAACGCTGTGTCAAACTTGTGATAGTCCAGTAAGTCAGGGATTTTACCTACAAAAATTATTAACAGCAAACTGAGGTATGCAAAAAATCGGAAAAGTTGGCGTTGCACAAAAAAAAGTTTAATAGCAGAGTTGTGTAACTTTTTAATACGGATCGAGCCGGCCCAGTACGATCTCAGAAAATTGCAAAATTAATTAGTTATTGCAAAAAAGACGTTAAAAATCGCATTTTTTTGAAATACCTGTATCTCCGTGAAGAGACGATATTCTTTAACGAAACTCGGTGAAACCGTATTCCAAGATATGTCGAATAAGAGCATTTTTACAGATTTGCAAAATATTGCAAATCTCTTGCAAAAATCGATTTTTTTCGAAAAAAAACGCGTTTTTTTCAATGTCCAATAGCTCATACAGGCCATCATATTTCTATACCGCACCGGTCCGAAAAGTTTCTCTAACAGTTGCGCTAACCTGTGCAACTATTGCGCATATCACAAAATGAAATATGCGAAAAATCGGTCAAAAAAATCGATAATTTTTTTTACCCCAAAAAAACTTTGAATATTTTTGAGATCTTAAATTATATCGGAATGCCATTATTGCCAATAGATAGCTGGCATTTTTCTACAAATTTACAACTCTGACCTTCTGGAGCCGAGATAATTTTTTTTAAGAAATTCTTGTGGCGCCATTTTTTAAAGTAAAGGGCTGAAATTTGCAATGGTTATTGTACAATATTTACATTTTCAATAAAAAAATTTCGGCACTTGATTGGCCGTTGCTGAGCATTGCAAAATCAATTAAACTCGGAGCTCGATGCCGGGGGTTACCGATACCCGGTAACACTAAAATTATCACGATAAAAGTAGGCCGATGTCACACCACCAGTAGCTAATCGGAAAGTGTCTTTCTTTCCGGGCGGGATTATCCTGGTCAATTTTTAGTTAGTGGTAATTATCCACCCCAAACCAATCTAGATCAATGAATGAAAGTCCGCACCTTTTTGGAGGCCTCAACTCATCCGGAAGGTTGCGTCCTCTATAGTAGAAATTATATACCGAAATAGTACTCGCCTGGCAAGTGGCGTTCTCTTTAATAACTATGGCCAAAATGGCTTCCCTTAAATATAACACGTCCATTTAAACAACTTAAAATATTCTACATCTAAGCTAGCCTAGTCGGCGAAAAAACCTATTTGGTTTACGAGTGGACTTAGAAAAGGAAAAACCAACTAGTTCCTACCTAATGTACAGTTTGTGGAATTCTTGTAATCAATTACCCTATTTATGATTTGATTATTTTACACATTCACCTCGTTTAATTACCCGCGCGTTTGTTACATTTCTAATAAAAAGTAATTTGACGATGACATCGATCGTAACGGATTTTTATCAGTTTATGAGGGGTATTTTACTGGTAATAAAATATTTCCGATAGCTATGGCCGAAAAAGTCTTTGTCATAGGCACGGAACGACTGTTAAATTATAAATTTATGCTCTTGTATAATTTTTGAAAACTGTCTAATAGTACATCGCCTGCCTCGATAACATTTTAGGGTTTGTCAAATATCGTCCCAAACTATCTACGAAATCGTGCTACTGTATGGCAAGTAATTTTAATTCCTTTACGCTTTATTACATTTGTTACATTACCAAAGAAACATCAAAATTTCATTATGTCCCATTTATGTATTCGAATTGTTTTTGTAGAATACGTTGCATTAATATTTTATTTTTTTTGCTTTTTAATAGGAGACTCGTCTTCATTACCACTACTACTGTCACTGTAAACGTTATTTAATTATTAATTATTTCCGCATTATCGTCATCACAGTCATCATTATCGTTATAATCATTTGAACATTCATCTCTTTCTAGCTCAGTCTCTGTGATATTTGGCTCGTCTATTTCTTCGTCGATATCATCAGCGACGACTCTGTTCTCTTTCGGCAGCTGCAGACGTACGCGCCGCAGCATCAAGCTCCGAGTTTCATTGAATTTGCAATGTTCAGCAACGGCCGATGGCCGATAAAGTTCCGAAGATATTTTATTGAAAATATAAGTATTGTACAATAACCACTGCAAATTTCAGCCCTTTACCTTAAAAAATGGCGCCACAAGAATTTCTAAAAAAAAAAAAATTATCTTGGCTCCAGAGTCCGAGAGCAATTTTCCTTTTTTTGCAAATTTGTAGAAAAATGTCAGCTATCTATTTGCAATAATGGTATTCCAATATAATTTAAAATGTCAAAAATATTCAAAGTTTTTTGGGGTAAAAGAAATTATCGATTTTTTGACCGATTTTTCGCATATTAGGGATCGTTCCGTGATATGCGCAATAACTGCACAGGTTAGCGCAATTGTTGAAGAAACTTTTCGGACTATTCCGGTATAAAAATATGAAGACCTGTATGAGCTATTGGACATTGAAGAAAACGTGTTTTTTTCGAAAAAATTGATTTCTGTAAGAAATTTGCAATATTTTGCAAATCTGTAAAAATGCTTTTATTCGATATATCTTGGATTATGATTCCGCCGAGTTTCGTTAAAGAATATCTTTTCTTCACGGAGATATTTAAAAAAAATGCGATTTTTAACATCTTTTTCGCAATAACTACATAATTTTGCAATTTTCTGAGATCGGACCGGGCCGGCTCGATCCGTATTAAAAAGTTAAACAACTCTGCTATTAAACTTTTTTTTGTGCTACGCCAACTTTTTTTTTTAACGCAAAAAACTGTTTTTCGCAAACTTTGGCCGCCATTTTGAAGAGGACGCAAGTTCGTAATTTGTTTTAAAAATAGTTCATTGAATTCTACGGAAAATTTCCGATTTCTTTTACACCTTGGTTTGCTGTTAATAATTTTTGCAAAAAAACGCGATATTTTCCACAGATTTATTGGACTATGACTGAAGTATCTCAAAACGTGTGTGGATCTGACGACAGAGATGGATTAATACGAACTACCCTCTTGTCACGAAGTATTATGCCCGAATTTTTCCAAAAATCAAACTTTAAAGTGACTGATTAATGATTATTGAATAAAGAAGATGAAAATAAGAATATGTTTATCATTTATATAGACTGAATATAAAATTGATAAGCTACGAAATATGGCCGTTTTTAGAGAAAATCCAGTTTTTTGAGAATTTTGCGCAAACACTAAATATTTTCAATTTAAGGGTTTTAATTTTTTTTCGTGTTCCCTATACCCCAAACTTCACATTAGGACCTATAGCGCTTAGTTAGTATTAAGTTTAGCAATTATAAAAAAATTATTAAAAAAAGCGAAATTTCGACATTTTTTAAAACACAGCGCCATGCGCGAACGGAAGATATTTTCTTATTTGTTTTCTTCGTTTTTTTTTTTATTTTGCTTAGCTAGGCGATTGGCAACTTTTTTGAGGTATAGCGATAGAAAGGAAAAAAAAAGTGTTTTCTTGGTCCACTCTAATACTCCACTACTTCTTGCATTTTTGGTGTTAACAGCTATATAGCTATATAGTGAAAATTAGGATAAAAGTTAGTGGTATAACGTGACCTACTTTTTTAATTAATATTGAGGATTTCAATATAATCGAGCAACAACCTTTACCACTACTGTAACTAGGAATATTTTTAAAGTTTCGTCACTCTGAGTCAAGGTCAATTAAACTTTTGGAATTTACTTTTATATATGAAAAAAGCATTTACGATCAGCGACATAAATTCTTGACAAATTTACGCAACAATGTAACTTTTTTTGTCTTCCTAGCTTTGGTTACGGCACTGATAAAACATTTATGGAATTATGTAAATTTTTCACTTTACTTAGATATTGAATAAACAAGCCTTTTGGGTTTCCGCATTGTCTTTGTGAAGAAATGCTATGAATTTTTTATTTTTAGCCTAGGATAAGTCCTCGGATGAGTCGAAGGGATATATGAATTGAATTTGTATAAATCAATTCACATTCTCTAAGCTTTTTTAGATATTCTGTAGGATTTGAAAAAATTGCCAAGGAGTGGATATTAGATAACGTGTCTTTAGGTCAATAAATAATGTTTCTTTCATATGGTTAGATGCATGGTTGCGTAGTTATTGCTAAGTCTTTGGGGAGAAGGGGCTCATTTGGCATATTTGTTTTAATTATATTTTTATTGATCTTTTTATTTTAGAGAGAAATGCAAAAAACTAGAATTTTCTGTGGTCTCTATAGACCTCAAAAGTAATTAAGAACATTCTCTCATATTAACAGTTGTTTGACGTTAATTATTCCTATGGTAATTTAGCATGTCTTAAAATGTGGTTTTTCTACTGATGTAAATGAAATATAAAGTAACACGAGTTGTGTGAATATTAACTGGTACACATATGATTTAATAATGTTAGCACGTTCTTTTCTTATAAAATTTACTTGTTCCTTTATTATGCTCTTCGCAAATACAAATAGAAGAATATATTTCATTCGATCGGCACATATCTAAAACCGGTAATATTGCTCGTAGAGAAGAAATTGTCATTGTTGGTGATCGAATTCTGTGCAACTTTCAAAATGTCCATGCGTCTGTCTGTCGGTCTATTCACCCGTCACGTTTCTTCTAAGCACGATAACTTAAGAATGAAAATTTCCATTCTATTGATATTTGGACAGTGAGTTAGTGTTAGCTAGAGGAAGAACAAAATCGATAGATAAATAAAAAAGTTATTTATTTTTTAAGTTAGAAAATTAATTTTTAATGTTTTGCAATTACACAAATATTATTTACTTAAAAAAATGCCAAGAGTATCCTACAGAATGTGCAATAATTATATAAAAATAGTAGTAAATCGGCGAAGAGTATAATGGTTAGCTTGTTCTCCACGTGTCAGTATTTTACATATAAAATAAATGTTCCTTTACATCTTATTCATTATAAAATTTTGACATTGTTTGTTGTTATTGATATTTTTATTAATAGGTGAGTCTGCTCTTAGATAATCTGCTTCGCGTATTAAAGGTATCTGCGAGACAAATTTTGGAAGTAAATGACGTCAGAGTCGAACGATGAAAAATTAGTTAATTTTTTTCCGTAAGTATTTATTTGTAATCGGATGTTATTTCTTCAAGGATGCACCTGAGTCATAATAATCATTATTAGGAAAAAATAAAGCTAGAAATGTAATATTTGCAGTTAAAGACATTTCAAATATATTTGCAAATAATAACATTTTTCTTGTATAAAATGCTTACAGGCATCTTAATTTTTTAATTTTTCCACGGCATCGACATCTTGGTCATTAGCCGCAACTTACAGACATCTTATTTTCTTTGGTAATTTCACCCCCTTTAAGGAAAGTAATTAACCGTTCTATATTATTCAACATTATTTTCTCCCCTATTATTGTGGTCAAAAATAACAGCTGCCTAAAGAAACACTACTTCCACATCCAGATTTTTCATTCAAGTCTCTTTAACGGAAAATTTCTTGACAATGTTTGCATTCTAGTATGTGGAAATAATTGACCATAGAATTCTAATATTCGAGGCAGATGTCATAAAAAATTCTAAAGCCGTTGGTTTCTAGCATATACGCCAAAAATGAAGTTTCTGAACTCTCATCAGTTTGCTCTACTTATTTTTTCCAGTTACACCCCCCCATCTACCCCTTCAACGAAATTATTTCAACCGGACGTTATTACAATATATACGTGTACCAAATTTTATAGGTTATAATACATAAATTTACCAAATTTCAGGTGAATATCTAAATTAAATTTTATCAGCCCCTTTAATAATGGAGTGGGGGTGACAGACATTTTCGTATATTGTTTTTTTAGCTTTCTGGTGCTACGAAAAAAAAATGATATTAAGCCACTCTTTTGGAAAAAAATATTTGTATTGTTTGATACCGTACATAAGTAATTGTGAGAAAAAAATCATCTCCATTGCTCAAATTGCGACCCTCCAACCATTTGGCATTGACAAAGACTGGTGTAGACACTTTGCACGCTGTTCTGAATTATCTTATGGGCAATTCGTCTCATCTCCAAGCCAATTCTGTCTTTTAATTCTTCTATGGTATTCGGTCTGTTAAAATACACACTTGACTTTAAGTAACCCCAAAGAAAATAGTCTAAGGGGGTTAAATCCGGTGAAAGTGGGGGCCACTCAATCGACCTCGACGACCTATCCACTTTCCAGTAAAACTGTCATCTAAAAACTGACGCACCGTTATCACATAATGAGGTGGGGCTCCGACATGCTGAAGCCAGACGTTTTCAGCAGGAATATCTTCATTGTTCGGAAACATAACGGGTAAGGCTGGCACTAACTCAACTCGCAAAAACTGTAAATATCTTGAGGCCGTAAGATTTTTTTCAAGAAAAAGGTCCCAATAAACGATCACCAATCATACCTGCTCACAAGTTTACTTTGCCTCGTCGCTGTGTATGGGCTTCTTGAGTCCAATGAGGATTTTCGCGTGATCAATACCTACAGTTATGCCGATGTGCAGTCCCCTTTAAAGAAAATGTAGCTTCATCAGCAAAAACAATGTTCTTTAAAAAATTTGGGTTCTCATCGCACAAGGTGATCAACTGCTCACAAAACTGTAAGCGCCGATCTGGATCGTCCTCATTCAATTCGTGGATTAATTGCACTTTGTATGGATGGCATTTTTCTTTTTTCAATAGACTTACGACAGAAGTTTGATTCACGTTATGATTTAAACCAGCTGCCTTGTCGAAAGATGGTGGTTTTCCTCACTTTCTAGAAGAATATTTGATTTTGTTTCGTTGCTTGTGCTAAGCCGACCAGATCGAGGGAGGTCAGCTACAATGCCAGATTCATCATATCTAGCCACCAATCTACTTACAGTGGATCTAGAAATTTGCTTTTCGGGATACTAAGCATTGAAAACATCACATGCTTCCTGATGAGTTCTCAGCCTATCACCATATCCAACCATCATCAAAAGTTCTACGCGTTCTCTTTCACTTAAGCGTGGGACTGCATTCACTAGTTTTACACTGTCTCAGAAGTGTCACAAAACTGAGGTTCCACACGTGCCACAAATAAAAAAGTTATCGATACTTTACACAAAAAGGCCTGTATCTCTCTGTTGTTAAGGTGACTGGTTTTTATTTTTGTCTTTGTTTTGTTTTTATGTCAAATATTTTCATGTTAGTTATAACAAAAATGTAGGCAACAAGATTTATCAGTCCATAAGAAAGTGGAACATTACTCTTAAGCTATTTTAACATAAAATGTAATTTCTCCAAAAGAACAGCTCAGGTAATAGCATTTTTTTTATATCACCAGAAATCTAAAGGAATATGCCACCAAAAACAATAAACAAAAATGTCTGTTTCCATTTAAAAAAAATGCATGATGGCGTTATAACTCAAAAACCAATGACGTTACAAATTTTGGTATAGTGATAAAATGCAGCATTTACAAAAATAAAATCGACTTGTTCGAGGATTTTTTTGAAAAATGACACATAAGATATGAATTTTGTGTTTTTTTAGATTCACACTGTATGAATGTGGCAAATCTCAAGTAAATATCTCAATTTTTTTTTAACTACCCCTTTGATAATGGAGTGGGGTGGTGGGGGGAATGGAAAATATTGTACGAAAATTTGAGCCTTGGACTCTAGTATATACACCAAATCCCAAGTTTCTGTACTTTTACCAGCTTTTTCCCCCATTTACACCTATTTAACCCCCAATCCTTCAACGTAATCATCTCAAAATACAGTCTAATTATATAGATATAGATATCGTTATAGTACATACAGGTACCAAATTTCAAGCGAAAATGCCTGTTTTATTTTATCAACCCTTTTAACAATCGAGTGGGGAGGGGATTGAAAAATATTATTAAAAAATCTGAGGCCTTGGCTTCTACTATATTCAGCAAATCCCAAATTTTTGTACTCTTACCAGATTGCTTTAATTATCTTTCCCTATTTACCCATATTTACTCCCAACCCTTCACAGATAAGTTAAAAACTATCCATTTCCAGATCTCGTTATAGCAGATATGTGCATAAAATTTCAAATCATTGTCTCAAACCGGTCCAGAGAAAAAAGAGTTAGATAGACCGACAGACACAAAAAAACATTTGACTCAAATTTAAAATCTCGACATTTCATGACATTCTAAGCCTATTTTAACAAAAAAAACAACATTTTTTTATAGATTACTATACTTCCACTCCACTACGTGGATGTGGAAGAAATAAGAGGATTTGAGAAATTACGATGCCGGAAAGTTATTGTATTTCTCACAGAATTTAGCTGTCAGTACGAAAGGCTGTCCAGGAATTTGCATCAAACGTTCCCAGATCCAAATACCGAAGGCATTGCGTCCCTAATATAATGGTCCATGTCTCAGAGGCGTAAAGCAAGATGAAGAAAACAAAGGCGTCATGCGTCATGCCAAATTTTACTCAACTAGAAAGTTAGTTATCCGGTCATCTGCATTCTTCGTCGAATCTCATATTTGCAGTTATCGCTATTGTTCGTAAGATTTTCAAGATGTACCATCTTGTTTACTTCCTCACAGAGATGAATTTATTGAGAAGATTCTCTATGATTATGGTTTTATTTACTATTAGTTTCCCGCGACATAATTCTGTTTTGATGAAAGCCACAATACTACATAAAACGTAGTCGCGCCAAGCACGAATTTAATATAAATTGTAATTTTCTACATTAATGAAAACGTGATGCTTTTTTAACAATGAGTAACCTAAAAAATAATTATCTGAAGCGCCCATGGATTTAATGCAATATCACGAAAGCTTTTCTGACAATTTTAATTTGCATTTAAATAGTGAAAGATCCAACCAATGAGTACTTAAACACTTCACTGTCTGGAATAAAACGAATGAATTTCATTACATTTTGAGACCTCTTTTACGAAAAATCTTGTCTGAATTTACATCGAAGAAAAATTAGAAATTTATTAAAACTCCACTTTACGAAATAACTATTAATCATATTTTAAAGTTAGTTTTTAACAGGATCATTACACAATTTATGAGCATCATTTACAAAGAGCAAGAAATAAATATTTGTGTAATGCGTTTACTTAATGAGATGTAAGAATAGTTACTTGTAGTTGAGCTAGGAACATCATATTTTGTATGAAGTTACTTTTTAGGACCTAGACTTGAGATAAGTGGGAAAGCACGTTATTGCCAAATTTGATCTACAAGAAGTTAGTTTGTTTAATGTATCTATCAGCGGTCACAGAGTTTTGAAATTTAAAATTACGGCTGGTTTCTACATTTATATTTACATAACTAAATGTATTTTTAAGTATACTATATCTGTGTAATAGCTGTTTGTGCTAAATAAAGATTGTTATTATTGTTACTATTATTATTATATGAAAAGTTTTTGAACATTTCAATGCATATGAGACACGTCTTTAACATGAACAGATAGAAATAAATTGAGTTATGTGTTCTGTGCGGCAAGTTGAGCAACACTGGAAAGTTCAGTTCTTCCATATTTGGGATGGGTTGGTTATATGCTCATTGTATCTAGTTATAATTGGACATTTCGTTTGTCCAATACACCTGAAAATACAATATCTACAACTAGAAGAGTAATTCCGAAACTCTGCAAAGTGTAAACGACGATCATTTCGATTCGTTACCGTAGAGTAAAAATAGACATTAATATGCAGAGTTTTGTAACAGCAAAATTATAATTTCATTCCTTCTGAGGTATCACCAGAAATATGTATCTGAGTTTTGGACTTCCAAAACCTATCGCGTTTTTTTTATAAAGAACTTTAGTTTTTTGAACTGCGTTATTTTAGGTAAAAAGGTGAATATTTCCGGTTCTAGAGGTCCGAATGTGACAAACAAAAAAACCCAAACTATTTGTAATAAAAATTCCAAGAAATCTGCATTTAAGATATATGAAAATTAACTTTTTTTTAATTAAAGTTCTCGCAATTCCCTTTCTTTTCTGATAAAAATTATTCCAATTTTTTTTCGAAATGGCCGAAGAAGTCCATTTGTTGTTACTTGATTTATAAATAAACACCAAAACGACATAATTTTTTAAAAATTTCAACGAAAAGCTGGCATCACGATCAACATTTTGAAACAAAAATTATCCATTTTGGACTTAATGGCATAAAATGGCGGACAATTCAAATCTTAGATAACAAATTAATTTGTGTTCACAGGGTTCAATAGTTGGGCACCAAAATTTCAGAGTATTTTGTTTTCAACAAAAGGTATGTTTGAAAATTTGAAGCCGATCGGAACTCTTAACGTTTCTGGGCGTTAAAGAGAAAAAAACGCTTTTTAGCCAGTTAATTCAATTTTGCATGTGATATACGTACTGAAATGCCCCAAAGCCAATGCAAATTTCTTGGAATTTTAATTATGAAAATTTTGGTTTTTTGCTTGTCCCGATCGAACCTCCAGAACCGGAGATATCAGGGCTGGCATCTTTTCAATTTAACGTGTGGTGCTAAGTTTAATAGTAAATATTGAGAGAGGGGGAAGGAGAAGGATGCCGGTGAAGAAATCAACTTTGCAGACTTTTTTAGATATTTATTATAATCATACAAGTATAGGGTGGTTGCGGTTAGAATCACTTTTAACTTCGTTATTTTTGGAGTAACGTAAAAAACTTCAAAATTAAAAGTTTTAGAATATCACATGTATTTTTCAGAAACTCAATTGAAAAACCATATAAAAGCTTTTTAATGATATATAAAACATAATATTTATCTTAAAAAATGTTTGCCTAATTTACTACAAATTGACAATTTATAAAATTGTGTAAAACAAGCTAAATAAACTACATTTTGATATGCTTTTTATCACTGTTGGGATGATTCAGTACATTAGCAGAGGGTCGCAAGATGACTCAGTACATTTTGACATGTTTTTTTTTTCCTTTTTTTTGCATTGACTAAAGTGCAGGCTAACTACATTTTGAAACACAGAAAGGGCATCGGTTCTATTTTTATTTAGTAAATAAAAATAAGGAAATTAATGATGATATCTTAAACATAACATTACATTATTTTTTTGCACCTATATCTTACGGAGAAATTATTAATTTGTAATATTTTTTAAATCATTCTATGGAATGTGTTTTCGTAAATAACTCGTTTATTTTAAATTTTTAGAACAAACTCTATTTCAGATATTTTGTTCAAAAGGGTCCGTGCCTTATATTGGTTATAGAGATTGATCGACGGACTAGTTAATTTTCAATTTTTATTAGGAAACAGTTCGGAATTTGTAGAATTTATCAAAAAGGATTTGTAGATTCGCTTTTGATTTATCAAATTTCTCACAAACGCCAACTAATAGAACACCTACAATTTCAATTTTTGAAAATCAAAAAAAAGTTATTAATTTCTTTGGAAAACCATACTCGGCCCTGGAAAAAATACTTGCAGTTAACGGATTCGGGCCGCCAGCAATAAGCTTCATTTGTGGCGATGTACCTTGGATCCCACCAAGTTTTATCGAAATCGATCAATATTCTGGACAGTTATCTTGCTTCTTAGCCCGATTTCGAGAAAACCAGCTTTTTGCAGGAAAATTCAATTTTCATTTGTTTTTCGACATAGTCTCTGGTATACTTATTTGTAGAGCTTTGCTAGCGGCACCATTTCTTTTTTGAAATATCTCGATCCGACTACCCGTTACCGAGTTATTCAATTTCTCCCGAGAAACTCAAAACGTCTATATCGGGTACTTCCGGTTTCCGAATGGAGCCGAGCTTCCGGTGTTAAGGTTTTCTAAAGACCTCCTATTAACCACCCAAGTTTCACCGATACCCGAAAATGGATTGGGGGGGCTGGGCGTGACAGATAGACAGACCGACACAGACAGACCGACAGCGAGACCAACTGACGGACGGACGGAATTTTCTAAATTCGATCCGACGTTTTTTTCGGATTTCGATGGTCCACCGGAAAAATGCAAAACCTACACTACATTTTTATTTGAAAATGTAGTAACAAGAATATGTAAATTTAAAGTAAACAATGCGTTAGTTACGTCAAGATATTTGTTGGCAACTAATTGCACTTTGTTTTACATAAAATGGAGATTTTAATGATTGCTATATATTTTTCGGACTACCATATGTTTCATATATTATCCAAAATCTTTTCTTTGGCCTTTCAAATGGTGTAAAATGAAAGTAATACTCATATCTACGAAATTCTTTTGACGTTACTCCAAAAATAACGAAGTCAAATGATGTTCTAACGCCTCGAAAGATACTCATGTATGATTGTCTTTAAGTATAATATTTTCAACGGCATTACACGCTCACACAGGCGAGGTAAGTTTTAAAAATTGTACAGTTTAATAAAGGTTTCATAATAGTTGAGAACGATGGTATTTTTTTCAAAAACATATCTACTTGTCGTTGCTGGGCGTATGGTGTTCAGCACCACTATTTGGTGGTGAGGTGCTCGAGCTTGCGAGCACCACTATGGTCGCCGGCCCTGGAAGATATTCACCTTTTCACCTAAAATAACGCTGTTCAAAAAACTAAAGTTGTTTATAAGAAAAACGTAATATAGGCTTTGTTCATAGTCCAAAACTCAGACATATACTCCTGGTGATACCTCAGAAGGTATGAAATCATAATATTGCTGTTACATTACTGTGCATATCTCATCGTTTTTTGGTCTTTTTTTACTGCATTATAAGGTTATGGTGTCTCACATAAATTCGACAATACATCAATTGTCCTAAAAAGTCATCTTAAAGAGTGGTTATTTCTTTTCTTGCAAAATCCTGCCTGGCATGCGCCGTGTAGATCTTATGCAAAGAATCTACTACAAAAAAAGGTCGCAACATGAAGTCGGTCAAATGCCCAAAATATGAAGGTCAGAAACAACGGCAATATTAATAAATAATTGTTTTATCTGCTGCAAGGAACGCGATCAGGAAGGTAACAGAAAACTTACAAGCGTGGTTTCGTTTAATAGATAGTATTAAATTTGGAAAAAAGCCAAAAAAATTGATATAAGTGAAATATTACACAGAATTCTATGTTTTGGAGACAGTTGTGTGCGGACATGATAGCAAACGACTTTAAGAACCACACTTTGTACATGACAAAATTTTGACATACCTGATGCAATCAAACTGAATATTTATTTGCCAAAAACTAATTATTTACTGTCGCTGAAATTAGAACACTTCTTCATAATGAGATAAATGTACATGGTGTTTTATGGAGTGCTAAATATCACAGTAGTGACAACGTAGAAACAGTTTCACGATAAATTACCCATTATTTCGCCAGGTACGAAATCATCAAACTACGTGTACTCCACAGATTTCAATGTAATATAAACAAGTTAACCATTAAATTCTTCGTCGATTTTTGGACTTTTTATATAATTGTTGAACATTCTATAGAATACTCTTAGTAGTTTTTTGTAAATAATTTTATTCGTAAATCTCAGATCTCCCCCTGAAAACAAAACCAAATCTCACTCTTGCTGTCACTAAAATCCCGTTTTGTTAAAGACCCAGCACTGAAGAATTTAATCTCGAGATTGTTATTCAAGAGGTCAAAATACTGAAGTGAATCAGTTTCAACTTCTTCCATCTTTAAAATACTTTTCCTTCCTAAAAATTACATTTTTTTATTAGTTCTTCAAAGATCTCGAACTTAGGCTCACGCCTCACAGCACAGATACGGAGAGCAAATAGGGCAGTGAGTTCAAGGCTTGGGCGCTATGATTAACAAGCGTAATCAAGAAAAAGGAAAGCTAGGGATAAACAAAAGACACATATTACATATATACAACAGTATTATAGTAGAAAATATTATATTACAAAAAAATAGACCATCACAGCATCAATGATTCTGCAAAACTCGATATCAAATAGAAAGAAATATTTACTAAATATACTATATTACAAGATACACAATATTACAATTTGCCCAGCTGCAAAGTAACGTTGCCTCAATACTCATAAATCATATAGTACAACAAAATGCCCGTGGCTTTACTATTACCTTACCTACTTCGAGGTAAACTTGAGACCTTTACGAGAGACAAAATAACTATATTAAAAAAATACGTCTCGTAACATTATCTCAATACTCAAAAAACATATATTGCAACAAAATGCCCCGTGGCATTACTATTACCTACCTTCAAGGTAAACTTGAGACTTTTACTAGAGACAAAATAACTGTATTACAAAAAATATGTCTGGTAAATTAGCTCAAAATTCATAACTCCATATACACTCGTTACAACAAAATGCACCACGACTATTACCATATATAACCAACCAAAAGGCATATACAATACTACAACGAAATATTTACAACAACGAAACAACGAAAAGGTAACTATGAGTTAATATATTACAACGAATTAAAAAAATATAATCTAACAAAAAATAGGTACTAGAACTCGCTTGAATCTTAGAGTACTGTACATTTTAATCGACTTGGCTTTTATGAACCGAACTAATATCTGAAAATAATCTCTTTTACATGGTCTAATAATCAAAAGTACTTATCCTTCGTTTCAAAAAATCATGATGAGAGAAACAGTTTCACGATAAATTACCCATTATTTCGCCAGGTACGAAATCATCAAACTACGTGTACTCCGCAGATTTCAATGTAATATAAACAAGTTAACCATTAAATTCTTCGCCGATTTTTGGACTTTTTATATAATTGTTGAACATTCTATAGAATACCCTTAGTAGTTTTTTGTAAATAATTTTATTCGTAAAGATCTCTCCCTAAAAACAAAACCAAATCTCATTCCTGCTGTCAATGAAATCCCGTTTTATTAAAGACCCAGCACTGAAGAATTTAATCTCGAGATTATTATTCAAGAGGTCAAAATACTGAAGTGAATCATTTTCAACTTCTTCCATCTTTAAAATACTTTTCCTTCCTGAAAATTACATTTTTTTATTAGTTCTTCAAAGATCTCGAACTTAGGCTCACGCCGCGCCGGCTTATTATATCATCAGTGATCTGACAATACCCCCTAACTGACATTTGATTCGAATGTATGGACCCCTCATTTTATCCGCGAATATCTCAGAAACGGAGGATCGAAAAAAATTGAAAAAAAATGATGTGTTCACTATGTCTCCATTCTAAATCATTCACTAAAATTATTAATACTATACATTAAACGGTTTGGAAATTTTGCTAAGTTATATTATATTATTTAAGGAAATTTTGACCATACCAGTCTTAAATCCATTATATCTTGGAAAATATGCCTACTATGTTAATAATATTTTAGATATACATAAATCGCGGCCTTTTTTGTACGAGGAAATTTTGTCATCATTTTCTATTCTAGAGTTTTGCAGTTATTCTCAAAAACATGACCTTATGTTTGTTCGATTTTTTATCAATGTATTTAAAACATTTTCGGTGGAATAGTTAATTAAATAATTTTCAGAAAAAAGAATTCTGTCGTCATAGGCAAAAACACAGTAACTTAGCTTCAACTTGTTTAAAGTTACTGTGTTTTGGCTTATGACGGCAGAATTAGTAATATTATTGCAAGCTTACAATAATATTATACCCACATGTCTGTAAAAATTTTCGAAAAACCAAAAATTCTTCTGGCTTCCAGTCCCATTATATTTGTACGGTAGTAAGTTCTAGGTAATTATTTTTTTATGAACTATCAACATGAGGAATACCGTACAAGAATATTTCGTCTGAACAGCGCATTTCCGGATGGAAAATTAAATTTACCTATATACCTGTACCGCCTAAAAGTGACGGCACAATGCCTAAAGCTATGATTTTATATACCAGCATCGTATTGAATATAATTCATAATTCACTTGACCGCTTGAAAATTACGATGGAGTTGTAGTCTATAATATCTCGGCCACAAACTACCCAGTGTGGGTGGTTTGTGAAATCGGCTCAGTGGCACAGTGTTAAGGTGTTTGGCTTGCGACCACGGAGTCCCGAGTTTGAATCCTCGCCAGGCTATGGATGTTTGGTGGTACTTTTCAGGTGTTTCCGAGATGGTAGCAGAGGACTAGACCGCTGTTGAGTGGCACAACATGTCTAGTCGGTGTTATTGATAGATGTGATAGATGGAAATGTCGTAGGGAATGGTCGTTGTGTTGATGTCTATGTGTACGGGTCCTGGTTGGGTGGTGCAATAACAGCTAAACTCCGCCAGGATGTTAATATAAATAAGACCATTAGAAAAAGGCCAAGAACTAATCATCAAAATTTATAAAAGTGTCTCTTATCTTTAAATGTGAAAGATGGGGGAGTTTGCAAACGAACATTCATATAGAGTGGAGATTTCATAAATGTTATAATATTTTAAGGGGGGGGGGGGTATAAAGTAGTCCATTTTTAAGTACGCTTTTGTTGAATGGCCCTTAATGTAATTTTACAGCAGTAAAAGGGTGTCAGCCGGTCGGGTCAATGCAATATAAAATTGTTAGTAACTTTTCATATTCCTTGTATACTTTTGAATTAGTAAAAGTCATGACTAATGACTTTTCTCTTTCGTTTTTATTACATTATTTTTCTCATATCTAATGTTGATGTGGGTTGAAAACAACATTAAACCTCAATTAACAAAGTTTGTTATAATATACTAGGCTTTATTAATATTAATACTGAGAAATGTATATATAATTTAATATAAACGTATTAGCCATGTAGTAAAATTATAACCTTCCTAATGACTTTAGACTACATTAAAGTTTGAGAGTAGCGTCCCACTCACATAAGGTTCAAATTAAGGAGATAAAATGACTTTTTAGGGCTAGAACCAGATACGTTTTAATATAATTTATAAGCTAATAAGTAAAGCTCCGAAAATATGCAAAATTAAATTTTGTAAATTAATAATAATTAATTATATGAGCTCTGGGTGGAACGCAGATCCATCTTAACTATGCTCGTATTTCGATACGAAAAGTTAAGCAACGTTAGTCACGTTAGTATTTAAAAAGGCAACCTCCAGAAAGTTACACCCACCTTGCTCCGCATTTAAGCGACTTGTAAATCAGCGCATCCGAGGAAGCTATGCAATGTTAGACGAACATTGCATAGGTTTAAAATCTCATAAAACCTCGAGATTTTAAATTTAAGAGAGAAAAAAATTCTGTCGGTCGGTCTATCGTTCTGTCTGTCTGTCTGTAACTTTTTTGTCCGCATGTTTCCTCTCGAACGGTTTAAGATACCGACTTGAAATTTTATACACGTATGTATTATCTCGAGATCTGGAACTGAATTGTTTTTTTAATATATCCTGTGGCGATAAAAAAGTGTTTAATCGGTGTTAAAATATTGTCCAAGTTATTCCAGTGTGGACCACGAGCGACGTGGTCAGCGTCACTGGTTCAACCTGGCTAGCACAGCAAAGATACGGAGAGCAAATAGGGCAGTGAGGTCAGGGCTTGGGCACCCTTATTAACTAGTGTAATCAAGAAAAAGGAAAGCTAGAGATAAAAAAAAAGACCCATGTTACATATTGTAACGAGACAAATTTTGTCTTGCAATTTGCACCTAAGTTATTATTCTGTCCTAGTATGTAAGAGGTTTTGTACTTATATTGTAATGCACAGTTGGGGTACATTGCGTAAATAATTGTTATATTATAATAAATAATTCCGTTAGATAGTTTTATTATTGTACATAATTATCAAAAGCTAGGTAAATATGTAGAGATACACCAGTTAGGCCTCCCCACCTGACCGGCGGCACAGACAGAGAGGGAATTAACTTTCCTATGCAAGCGAGACACTCTCACAGTTCAGTTGTGTCCGGACCGTCGTAGCAACCAGAAGTGTGGTGCAGAACCTGGAGACCGTGCGCGCCCAAGTAATAAAGGTGAGGTAAATTAAATTTTGTCTAAGTCCGTATCCGAAGCGCAATTTAATCGCGCAGATCCCCACTTTGGCCATTCTGTATTATTACCATTGCAGCTTGCCAAAACCGTCAGTCCGACCAGACCGCCAGTCCGTAGCAGAAGTGCACCGCAAGAGAGGAAGTAAGTAAACATACATATTGGAGTTTGGTAAGCAACTTGGCTGGTGTTAAGTGCCGTGTTTATTAATTATACTTTGTTTAGTTTTTCAGCTGAGACGCCCGCCACCTTGCGACGTCCCCGAACGGCGTAGTTTTTCCGCTTGCTGAGGGGGAGTTGAGAGTGGCAACTTTCTGTGGTCCCAACTGGTCTTCCGTAGTTTTTCTGGAAACCAGGAGAGGACTTGTATCACCGGATTGGGAGGTAGCCGAAGGCGTAGTTTTTCCCCCAGTATCACGCTGTCATAAAGGCCCCCTACCGTCCGGCATACTGTCTGAAATTCCTGACAGGAGCGTTCCGCAGCCACCTGGACGCCGAATTTAGCTTCAGTGTTAAATAAGGCTAAAAGGTGAAATCGAACTAAGGGGAGACAGCTTGTAAGGGGAAGACTGTTATAGGTTCGTGTACGCTTGCGGGATTTCAGCCAAATTCTGGTCGGGAGTAGGCCTCGTGAGTGTACTGGGGTAGTTTTTCCCCCAGTATCACGCTGTCATAAAGGCCCCCTACCGTCCGGCATACTGTCTGAAATTCCTGACAGGAGCGTTCCGCAGCCACCTGGACGCCGAATTTAGCTTCAGTGTTAAATAAGGCTAAAAGGTGAAATCGAACCAGGGGAGGACAGTTTGTTATTGTAGCTGGTATCTTTTGCTGGGATATCTTGGGCAGGAACAGACCTCGTGAGTATGCTGGGGTAGTTTTTCCTCCAGTATCACGCTGTCATGAAGGCCTGTTAACACCTAAAATATTCCCAGTGAGGCTTTACGTGAGCTTATTGACCTTAATTTATCCCAAGGGATAAATTGAGGCAACGAGCCGGGACCGTAACCGTTTATTCTTGGTTTATTATGTAGGCATATATGTGATTTAGGCGCTGCGCATTAGCCAAGTTGTATTCATATTTTCTTGTATAATTTGTGCTACGTACATTTTTGCTTCCTCCCGCCTGGTGACCGACCGTACCGACCGATCATACCGCACTACCCCCCCCCCTCACTCGCTCACCGCTTCAGTGCTTTCATTAACCGCTTAACTGTAACCACCGTCTGGCTAAATTTGGTTGATTGCCGCCTAGCTTTAACCGCTTAACTCTTGGTTGTTGTGTTTACCGTATAGTGTTAAGTACTAGTATTGTAAATAGTAGGTAAAGAGACAATAAATATTTTATAGATTTTCTAAAAGAGTCTTTTACTGTGTGCATGTGAAGTCTACTATTCGTAGACCCCTGGACGTACCGTTTCTTCACTGTAGCTATCCCAGCCCTACTGCAACAGGCTGCGTTAGAAGGCTGGTGTGGGACCTTTACACCACGTAAAAAACTGTAAAGGTGGCGCCCGAGTTTACCGCCGTTTGAAAGCTCGAGTGTCAGGGTGTGACGGGTAAATAAAACGTCACAATATATACAATAGTACTATATTAAAAAATATTATATTACAAAAAAAATAAACTATCACAGCATCAATGATACTGCATAGCAAAACTCGATATCAAATAGAAAGAAATATTTACAAAATATGCTATATTAAAAGATACACTATATTACAATTTGCCTAGCTGCAAAGTAAATCTGAGGTGTTTACGAGAGACTAAAAATATATTACAAGAGATACGTCTCGTAACGTTGTCTCAATACTGATAAATCATATATTACAGCAAAATGCCCGTGGCTTTACTATTACCTTTCCTACTTCGAGGTAAACTTGAGACCTTTATGAGAGACAAAATAACTATATTACAAAAATACGTCTCGTAACATTATCTTAATACTAATAAAACATATATTACAACCAAATGCCTAGTGGCTATTACCTAACTTCAAGGTAAACTTGAGACTTTTACTAGAGGCAAAATAACTGCATTACAAAAAAATAAGTCTGGTAAATTAGCTCAAAATTCTTAACTCCATATACACTCGTTACAACAAAATGCACCACGACAAAATAATTTGTCGCCAAGACAAAGTCAAGGAAATCTCTTCACCCAGTAGATTTTCGAATATACAAAACGTTAATGCAAAACGTAGTATTAAAAGCTTGACTTCACATGAATATTATTTTCTTAGTAGAAAAGTCTTAAAGATGTGTCGTGTCGAAAAATTCCATAATAGAGAAGAACGTAGTATTGTAGAATTTTGTTGTTATCAAGAAAACTTGGTTTCAAAACTTTGTTATCAAGAAAAATAATTATTTAGAAGATAATTATTAAGAAAAGTTGAACGTAGATAATTTTTCTTGAAGAAAAAAGTGTAACGTTGAGATTACTTCGACGTTGAAAAGAAATTTATTATTTTAAAGAAAAACCTAAAACAATATTTTAAACATTAGATGGCATTTTAACAGAAGCACAAGAAAATACTTTTTTTCTAATCTCTTAATTAGACCATTCTACCCTTATGATTATGAGCCAATCCAATTAATCAGAATTGTGCCCACACTCATCAGTTTGTTTATAGTCCATAAAATGGGTCAAAAGGACTAGTTTCTAAGAATTTGTCAAAGTACAGAAAAAAACAAAAATGTCCATCAACCGGGTAACTGTAAGCAAGCTAACTTTTATAGTCAATACCCATATTAAAGAAAACCAACCCTTTACAGGTTGTAGAAAATCCCTAAATGATAAAACCCCATGAATCTGAAATAATGTTTTAACCTCCACACAAAATTGTGGGAGGTTACTAAAATTGGTCCTAAATCAAAAATTGAGATAAAGTATATATGATCTCAACTGGGACAGCATAAAAACCAAAACTCGGAGTAAAGTAGGCATCTCCTTTATGGGACATAGGCGGCGGCGGTAGAAATGTAAAAACGCTTTAAATACTAAATAATTATTTTTTAATTTTCAAAGAAAGGAATTTCTATAATACCTTTATTCAATAGAAGTGGTTAATGAAAAAATATTTTTACCACATCTGACGTCATATAAATGATATATTAAGGCTACGTCTACTGTCTAGTGATCTACCTCTCGTTCTATCTTCTAACGGTAAAGTTATGTAATCTTAGGCGGGATTTGCATAGATGGTAAATAATCCTTCCGAAGGGGTGTAAGGCAGCGATTGTCTTATTTATTAAATGTTAGGCCATGATACTATGAACTTTCCAGTATCATGATGTTAGGCAGGTAGAGAATTTCTACTATTCTATAAGGAAAAGACTCGGAAAAATTGTAAAGGGGAACTTGTTTCCTGGCATCGCTAATTGGTCTCAGTGGTGTAAATAGGTCGACGTTAAATTAACAAATTTCAAAAAGTTTGTCTATGAGCTTTAAATAAACAATATTTCATTCGTCACTATCCGAGATTTCAGAACTTGAATCGGTATTTACATTAATAATAATTGGAATGATAGGTGATAATATAGAATATTCATTTTCCTTTTTTATCACATGAGATGCATACTTCCTCCATATATCGCGTTCGTCTACTATTATCTTTATATTCTTTAAGACAGACTCACTTAATTGTGGGGATTGATTATATTGACGTAGTCTTGTCTTCACATCAGCCCACACCATTTCAGTGGGGTTGAAAATGCAATAATATGGAGGCAGACGTAAAAGAGTATGATCGTGTGCTTCTAAATTTTTTCAACGGCATATTCCTTTTTAAAATGTTGCTTTCTAATCAGTTCTAAAAGTCTTAAAGTTCATAAAGTCTTTTTGTGTTTCTTTCTGGCATTTCCTTTCATAAATTCAATGATATCACCTTTTCTTGTGCCGGTGTTCGGAATTTTTGTGTGTTGTCGCGAATGGTATGACGCATTGTCCATGACAATTACAGAATTTGGTGGAATATTTGGTAACAGCTGTTCCTTTGCCCACTAATTCGGCTGTCATATCCTCATGGTAGCCGGCAGAGGATTGATTGATATTTTTAACAGACAACAACAACGCATTTGGAATAAAACTGTATTTACTTCCAGCATGTAGAATTATAATTCTTTTTCCTCTACAAAATGGAGCACTTAAATAACACTTGTTGGTGTTATATACCCAACCGTATTCAACTACATACATCATGGGTGTCAAATCATGTTTTGTCAAGATAAATTATGTCTCTATTTGCATCTCGGTATTCTTTTATTTTACACAGGTACTCGTGTCGATGATCAACGATGGGTGCTGACTCCATAACTACCATTCCTTTGTCTAATTTTTTGTACCTAAAACCGCAATCGAGCAAAACGTTTTGAAAAGTATCTAATGATATATAGTTATAACCTGGATAGTCGATAAACTTATCCCTAACATTTCTAATGTGGGCACCTTCTGTTCTTTGTAGAAGCCATACAATAATCGATGAATGACATCTGTGGACGCGTTATCAAACTTTATAAGTTTTTGTCCAACTCTTCTCCGTTTAATAGAATGATCAACTACATCCCCGACTCTAACAACCTAAATTTGATAAATTCAAAATAATCCTTTGAGTTTGAACGTGTCTTTATTTTCAAATTCCGCTTGTATAAACTCTATATCAGAATCGTCCGTTTCGTTGTCACTGATATCGAATGGCGTCCAAAATGCCATTTATACAATTAATTGCAAAAAATCACTCAAAGACAGTAATAAAACTAATAATTTGTTTAAATATTCACTAGAATTAAATAATTTATAACACTACCTGGCTGTACTGCACTGCCTCATACAGATCATACGATACAAATAATTCATACGTATTTCTTGTTTTATATATTATGGCATGCAAACACTCTGAACAAGGTTGATGTTGACAAATCAAATTTGCTAAGCATCTAATCCCACCTATATTACTTTGTGAGAGGCGGATCAGGACCACGTGGACTGTAGACGAGGAGTGGTGAATATAAATCTGTAAAATTCTGTGCTCTCTCATTCAATGTGAAGCGATATATTGACAATACTCCGTAAGATCCTCTAGTCCCGTGCTGTTCCAATTGAGTTCGTGTGTATGTGTGTTGTTAGCACGATAGCGGCGGAACTACTAACCGGATTTGGATGAAACTTTGCATGGGGTTTTTTTAGCGCTCTAGAAGGTCTGAAAAGATTTTGGTTGAGATCGGATTACGGTTAGTGCCGTTTTGACACAAGTTGTTTATTTTATTACTACTTGCAATTTGTAATCGAAACATTGAAACGTACTTAAAATTATGATTTCAACGTTATATCACACTTGCATATTTTCGATTTAGTTTCCGAGAAAAAATTTAAAAACAAAGTAAATGCCAAGCATAAGATCACTTCTCACCTGGCACGGTCGATGCGAGGAACCAAACCGTTTCGCCGTGAAACCCCTTACCCTTCTCGGATACCACCTACATGAGTGATGATGACGCCCGCGCATACAAGATATTTGTAGCACCCGACCGACTAGACTCTAGTTTCAACAACTATATAGCTTTACTGTCGCATGAAATTTAAAATATTTGGGTGGGGAGGTTCCAGCTGCTTCCAGTAGCTGCTGAATTTATTTGTGTGGATTTTTTTGGACATTTAATATAAACACAATCCCCCTGAAGCGGTGTGAAACTACCCCCAGAAAAAAATAAGTCGTATGGAAATAAGTGAAAATAAAGTCCTGCGATTCTTAGCACTTTCTGTATATTAATTACTTAAGTAAATTATAAGAAACTTGATTACAAAAAGAGACAGAAAAAATAAGCAACACTTAAGGAGGGATATAACCACACCCAATTAATGAAAATATATCCATTGTGTTTTAAACTCTAAAGTAAATGTTTTATTAATTTTCCTGATTATTTAGTTTCCTTAAAAGTGAATTATTTATTATTTGTTTGCTTATAGTAATGAAACATATTCTTTATGGGATTTTGCAAACAGCGGAAAAAAAAACTGTGTATGAGAACCAAAAGAAAAGCTATATGTAAAAAATATTAACGAAATCTTTGCATTCCATCGATAAGCTGACTTCTGGTTATGCTAGTAAATCAAAATCCTAAAATAAATTTGACATTCTCATTATAACACTAGCATCCAACTAACATAACCAGAAGTCAGGATATCGAAAGATAGAATATGTTTCATTACTATAAGCAAACAAATAACAAATAATTCACTATAGCTTTGATTTTCAGTTTTTAATTCATAACATTGTTCTAGTTTATATATTTTTAGGTGTGAGACTTTTTGAAACAGTCAAGTACTCAAGAACCAACCTCTGTCTGATCCGTTTGGCGCAGAGGTTTTTTCATTAAAATTTTTAAATATTTTTCAGTGGCAAAATACCCAATAAAAAGTATGAAAATCTGAATATGCCACAAATAAACAATTACAGACAATAAATAATTCACTATTAAGCATGCATAGAGTATATAGGCTTAAATACTAGTTAGCTAATAGATAGGTGAAGATCTGTTGTTCTTTATCAGTCAATGTCAAATATAAATATTTCATTCTTATTCATGGATATTGCCTTGGTTTTGCATGAAACATCGTTAGTTATGAGTGGCTTTGTGCCTTTCTGATGAGCTTAGAATAAGGGCGAAAAACGTTTCAAATGCTAAGCATTTCCAAGAAACTGAATGAGAGATTTTATGAAAAGGTAATCCATTACATTGAGCCATAAAAAACTGGTTGGTGCACAATTCTTATGCCAGATTTGGATTCAGCGGCTCAAAATACATGAGAGTAGAGTGGTCTAGTCAAAAGAATAGAGATCAAAAATTTTGTGTGTTCTTGTGTAATTACTATACTCTTCGCAAATACAAAAAGAACATATTATATAGAGTATAGAGTATATTGCATTCGATCGGTACATTTCTAATACCGGTAATACCACTGTGTTGGTGATCGAATTCTGAATAACTTTCAAAGTGTCCATCCGTCTATCTGTCTGTCCGTCTGTCACGTTTCTTGTAGGTACGATAACTTAAGAACGAAAAGTTGTCAGCTAGAGGAATTTGAGCAAAATAAATTAATAAATAAGAAAGTTATTAATTTTTTAAATTTGAAAAAAACATATTTTTCTTCTTATTTTGTACTTAAACATTAAATGTCTAAAACTGATATTATTTACAAAAAAACTGCGAAGAGGATCCTATAGAATGTGTAACAATTAAATTAATAGTGCAGTAAGTTGGCAAAGAGTATGAATTGTTTTCCGATGTCGTTAAATTTAAAAAAGCTATTAAATTTCTATTTCCCTCAACCATACTGTACAGTTTTCCAATGGTTTCATAGGGTTATCTTAAGACAATCCGACCAAACGAAAGAAATACACAGAACAGTATAATTAAGAACTTACTCATTTTATACATTTTTTAGGTCAGTAAAAAACCATTTTCGGTCTGTTTTCTATAGAGCCCTTAACTCAATAACGGATCCTAGCCTCGTAGTAAAAAATGTATATGATGTACTGACGCTGATTTGGCTCCATTCCTAAAATATTGACATGAACTCCTGAAACACCCTTTATACATCGTCAACTAGAGTTCATTTTTTAATTACTCCGAAATATCCTTCGAGGTAGGTATGATTAATGATAATGATACGAAAGTATTGAAAGACCACAATAATAATTATCTCTCGCGGTTTGCGTTTCAACTTTCCGCGTCTTTGAGCCTAGGGATTTCTGTGAATTATTTCAAATCTTTTACGTAATAAAATATTAAATTTTCCCGTTATGTCTCAAGTTTCCCCAACTGGAATACATTTCTCAGAAAGAAGATATCAAAGTTTTCGAGGCGCGACTGAAAATTTATTAAATCTATTGTGTACTGATATCATTTGCGTATTGCCCATGGTCAGAAACTTCCTAAATGAGAGGACGGCAGTATGCATTAAAACTTCTGGAATGATGACAGTTTCACTTAAATTCAATAAACTTTCACTATTTAATTTTAGTTTCACTTTAAAGTAGTTAATTGTTAATTGAGATAAAACGGATTTTGAGAAAAAGAAAACCGAGTAATATAATTTACAATAATTAATTAATACTTCTAAACTGTAGAATGTGTCGTTAAGATTTATTTAGTTAATATTATGTTAAATAATTGAAAACTCTGCTTTGGTGAAGACTATCTCCGACAAACGTAAATTTGGTAAAGACTTAACACAAGGATGCATTCTGTCACCACTCTTTAACATCTATAGTGAACACGTGATGTGACATGTGTTGGAGGACTAGGAGGGTGGAGTAGGTATGGGAGGAACTAAAGTTCCTAACCTGAGGTAGTCGGGTGATATTACCTTGATTACAGCGAGAAATGAGGAGCTCCATGCAGGGATAGGCGATTGTGAGGAAGGGGACAAGAGTTATACGAAGATCACACTAGATAATGCTCTAATTTTCAAACTCTTTCTTTATTCTTTTGACACATGAACTGTTAGGGAGGCAGACAGACGGTGTATTGAGTTATTCGAAATGTGGCTCTAGAGACGTTTGCTGTGAGTTCCCTGGGTAATACATCTTAAAAATAACTCGATTCTCCAAGAAATAAGTCAACCAAGGTGACTATGTGGCAACCTATTTTCTCTAATACTCTTATTTTTGGCAACATCAACTGGAGAGACGACAATATAGAACGTTAGATCATCCAGTGAAAACCAGATGGCCATTGGCGAAGAGTAAAACCAACAAAACGTTGGGTTGATGCCATCAAAGAACTGATGGGAAAAGCTTTAAAGCTTTAGTGAGGCCATGCGGTTAAATGGCAGCCTCGATAGATGGCCTGAGGCTGTTGGACATACTATACACCAAATGGATGCCAAGCAGAACATTACATGAATCAGAAAACATCTGTCGAGAATTTGCAAATAATAAGAAATAAACGTAAGTATGCATACAAGGATACACTGTTAAAAGTGATTTTAAGGTTTTCTAAGCTATTTAAATTATCCAGCCAAATTGTGTAAAAAAATACCGTATGATGTCGTTATCGAAATATAATACATAAAACCTCAAGATAAAAACATGCTACTGGTTTAATTTATTTATATCAGCTTTCTGTGTAACGTAAACTTATTTTCACGATTTCGTCTTAAAATAAATGAAACAGAAGACAATGTTAGTGACAACATCGTGGTCTCATGTATAAAATAAGGCATCTGGATGGTCAGCTCATTATAGGTTTATGATCTTCTTCATGACATGCATAAATATAAAATTATCCTCCATAAAAGAAGCAAATGACATTACATGGATCTCTTTGTGGCGCCTATTCTGTGTGGAAATTGACTATTACGTTGATCTAGGATAATCTGAATAAGGGATGGAGTACATTTTTAAAGTTCTTCATTCATGATATTCAACGCAACGATCAACACTTTTCATCGTTCGATCATATAGTCCGTCGGAATTAGCATTTTTGGTTTATTTTCTTTTAGTGCAGCAATGTGACCTATACCAAATTAAAGATATTTACATTAGAAAAAAAAAACAGTCGCTAACCACAGTCATCAAAAAAGGGTGATTTCCGAGAAATAGATATGTAAATAGATATGTATATGTCAATGCTCGCGCACTTTAAAACTACGCATTTTAGAGAAAATATTCAAGACACAAAAATTGTAGCAAGTGCGTGCCAAAGCATATATATATTTATGTACTTTTTCACTTATTTTCGCATTTTACTCAGAAACACAGTGTACAAAATTTGTAGTGTGAAAAATATTCTATCGAAGTGGGTATTTATGAGTCTTTTAAACTTTCTTTAGTAGTTGGTTTTTCATGTGGAACTTCAACTGAAAGAAATGTAAAATTCTTTCTGTTTCCAAAAAATGAAGAATATCGAGAAAATGGTTAGGAATTTGTCCAGTAAAACCTGAAAATGGTAATTATAAAACAATAATTATCGAATACATTGTCTTATTTACTTATAATTACAAAATATGTATTAGTAAAAGATGTACTTATTTACTATATAAAAGTTTGTATTTGTTATTTAACACATAAGTAGTCAGAAATAAAAACATGTTTTTCTTACAGCTCACATTTGTTCAATGCGGTCAAATTTTAAAGCAACTCCAGAGTTTCTCAAAAATGTTGAAAACTATTCTCCAATGAATATCCGTATCCTTCTGCATCATGCGGTCCCTACAGAACATTTGGTAAGAATCATTCTCAAGACATAAGGAACAAATAAGCAAAGTGAGAATAAGTAAATGTATTCATAGATATCGTTTCATTTCAAAGAAAAGTTGTATGCAGTGATAGGGTAGAGGTACCACCTATGGCCATTACCCTACTTATGGCCACTTTCATATTATTGGTTGAAATAATATAGTTTGTTTTTATTATCCAACGAGATTTTATACAGATGGAGGCTAGATGGAATGTTGGGAGTTGGGGAAGAACTGTAAGAAGTTTAGAAAACAAGTCACAGTTTTGAAATAATCTTTAAGCTAAGCGCATGTCCTGAGTAGCAAAAATCAGTAGTGTTTTTCTTAAGGAATTAATTTGGATTCATCGCGCTTGAATAGTAACTTTTTTGTTAAAAATTACGCTGAATTTTCACGAAAAGGAAAGTAAATTAACTATGCATCTGTATTTCTTTTGTAAGCTATAAGTAAACAATTTTATTATATCTAAAACTGGGTGGCCATTAGTTGAAACGACAATGAATATTTCTCCATTTATGGCCATAGAGGTGGCCATTAGTCGCATTCCAAAATCCACTTTTGGCCAGGTCTTTTTCAGTTTTTTTTAGTGCCAATAATGTAGACTATTTCAAAATTATTATGAGAAAAACGAATCTAGAACAAGCACAAGACTTCAATGAAGAAGACGTTAACCATTTGACATCTATATTGAGCGAAATATTGATCCAATTTTATTAGACCAATGTAAAATGACCAAGAGGCGAAATCACCAATGGAAAGGTAAACCAGAGGCTTTATGTTTGTTCACAGTTTGGTTGGAAATATCAAGAGGCTGAACTCTCGGCTAAAGATACGGTTAAACCGGTAAATGAAATCAATAATATTGACAAAAATATTGAGAATGGACTCATGACTTTGACTACATTTGAAGACACTGATACCACCACGACAACACCACCACCTATTTGGCTGAGAAATTCTACTGAAAATGACGCTGCGCACCCACGCAAATCTAAGAAAATACCTTAGTTAATGAATAACCAAGCCCTAGTGGCGTTTCAACTGATAATCGAGCAGAAAAAGTTGAATATGTTAAGCGAAATAATCTGGTACCTCCGAAATCCCACATTTCAGCGGTATTGGAAAGTATTCTTCATTATCCTGGAGAAAAACAAAGAAACAGAGCACACCGTGTAATGTTATAACCTCAGATAAATGGCTTGAAATAGAGGAAGAAAAATAAACCATTAAGGCACAAAAGGAGAAAACAAGCTAGACTACTAAAAAAACTGAAAATACAAGAAGAAAAAGTAGAAAAGAAGCTAAAGTAAAAACCAGAAAACATAATGTTGAATTTGTGATTGAATATACAAGTTATGAAGAAGAGTGGAAGGAGTCCAGAAGTAGTGGTGACGATATTGATATTTTAGAGAGTACAATATCCGAAATTTAAATCTTAGAAGCTGAAAATCGAACATGAAGAAATTTTATTTTAGCAACTGGCAAAAGGCTGGCAACAAGTTATAAATATAATGCAACTGTTTTAAAAGTCTTATCTAATGAAGAATACCAAATTAAATGCCTGAAAAGTTTGTACACACAGAAGACAAACTTTGAAAACGACGTGTCTTTCGTCAGTAAGAAAGATATAATAGGTCAGCTTCCCGACCGATTTTGGAACAAGATGGGTGAAGGCTGGTAACAAAATTTCCAGATTCCGTTGATGTGTGCAAAAAATATTAGTTGCCTAATATAACAAATAATATATTATCTTTCACTTTCATTATATAAAGTATTAATAAACTTATTGAAAAGTATGTTGTTTTTAATTAAAACCTAGTATCTAAACATACAGGCCATAAGTGGAGAAATTCTGTAACGAAAAGTGGGGAACAAATGGCCAAAAGTGGGGAGTCCTGCACGTTTTTGTATAAATAATAATAATTTTTTTAAACTCATATTTCCAGTTATTTGTTATGTTTAGTCAGCAAAATAACACTTGAAAGTGTATGAACTTACAGGGCGGAAATTTTTTCCTAGCTTCACTACTTAATTGTAGTGATCATATTTTAAATTTTTCCTTAACGAGGCGGTGCCTCTGTCCTATATAAATTTTATTCTAGGATATCTAAAACATTAAGAGTATTTAGATTTTATTCTGCAAAATTTGATTAATGAACGCTTACGTCTCTTGTCAAGATACTCTAAAATGTACTCTATGTTGTAAAAGGTCTCAGTATAATACTTATTTAATTTATTAAGTATATTGTGTGTTTATTTTGTTATAGAATAAAAGTATAAGACAAAACGAGAGAATATGATTCCTTGTGTGACTGTCCTGTATGCTTTCTTCCTCACAAGGTGTTTGCTGAAATACAACTAGGAGTTGTATTACCTGTGGTGTATGTATTTGTTTTAAAATTTCAGCCACGCCTCCATAATTGTCAAGGAGCAACGAGTGCAGAGTTTGAACATTTAATTTAAACTGTTTCATGTTCTCCTGATTACTTAGTAACATTAAAAATGTAATCTTTTTAACAATAAAATTAAAGAAGTTCAAAAAGTATATACTGCTGGATAGAGAATTAAGAACACTTTTAAGTGAGCTATCACACGCACCATTGTTCCATTTAAAAATTTTAAAGGAGTAGCTGTCACTTCAAGGGGGCTGAAGGGGAAGGTATAAAATTATACTCAAAAATTTCATTTTAGAATTAAAAACTGACGTGATTTAGGACTTCACTCACAATTATTATTATTATTACTGGGCAAGGGGGCTCTGTTAAGACACATAGTACTCTTATACACAACCCTGGGAACTGCAATAAAATTTATTAAAAAATACGTCCACAAATTTATGTCCAAAAATAATTTTCTGTCTCGTGTTTGCTAAATAAATATTTTCTAATCTTATTAAGAGATGTATTTACTGCTATCCTAGCTTATCGAAACTACAATTGTATGAACGTAGCGCTATGAATAGGTTAAAAGGATTGTATAGTTATCTCTAACCGTAAATAGCTATAAATTCTGTTTTTGTGTGAGACGATCTTGCGCTCCAGCAGGGAAAATCGAAGTCGAGGGTAATGTAATAATTTTCAGTTTGCCTTGAAACGCCAAGTAAACCTAAATTATGGTTTATGGGGCAATATGTTTTGGAAGTAGCATTCATTGAGAGTAGAGTTCATTATATAAATAATGCCCAGGGGTGAATCATAGCTCATGTGATTCATTGTATCACACCGTGATTACATTTGCAGTATATTATAAAATAAAACATAAAAATATCAACTTATTTATTTATGGATTCCATATTTTGTTAACAAATAGCATTCACATATTTATTATATATGGTATATTTTGTGCTAAACAATGTTTATTACACAAATACCAAAATTTTGCCAACAACAGTTATTAACTGAACGTGAAAACAACATGTAACTGGAATCCTACGTCTTTCTTATAGATTCATGTTTTTCATGAACTTTGATCCCTTTAAGTAGGCTATTGACTATGTGATTTAACTAAGGAACAATTTCGTTAAAGGGTCTTTATTGTTTCATCCGTTAATTGGCCATCTAAAACAGATAAAATCACAAAATGCTATTAAATCTATGAGTGCATTTTTGAGAACGGTGTAAAAAGGCTGTTTTTTCGGCGGTTTTTTAATTAATTTAAAACTAAACGGAACTCAAAAGAACTACAACAGTATTTTTATATGAAATGTAAGCATAAACAAATTACCAGAAAAACGCGATTTTTTTTACATTTTTGTTTAAAACCTATTTCTGAGATGAGAGGTATAGGGATTGCTTCAGAGCAAATTAAGTAGAGATTTTAATCGTTGATATGAGCTTGAGAAAAAGATTCTACGATAATATTTGGTTGAGATATTGTTATTGAACCCTGTAAAATGATCCATTTTAAAATATAAAATTATTAAGAAAATTAAATTTAGCCCATAATTCCCATGAAAAAATCGACTTTGAAACTTTATCACTTTACAAAAGACCGATAAGCGCTTTTGGCATCGTCTTTCATTGAAATCTGCATAAAAAATTATTAACAAGTCCTAAAAAATGACTTTATTTTTTCGAAAGAACCACGAAGAGACTTGCACAGGGCGGAATTCTCAGTCATGTTGCGATTAGCTATTTTAAATGTCAAAATTTAAGAAAAAATCAGTGGGACGGTTTTTCTAATAAAAACCAAAATCCACATTTAATTATTCTAAAAGTGGTGGAGAATACTTCATGTCCGAACCATAAGAACGTCCATCAAAAATGACCCAAACATTCTAAGTCGAGGATGCGATTCCGATGGATCCAAATATCCTTAATCCAAGCCCAGGCGGGAATCGCCATAGTAGTCGCTCGAATGCGAATCGGTGCCAAAAAGATATCTTTGGGTTCAATGCAGTTAGTACGTTTTATCAAGCTGAAAAATCATCGAATTCATATATATAGGAGGCCACCTGACAAAGATTACAAGTAATTCGAAAATTTCAGTGCAAAATTAAAAGTTAATAATTCTCAAAAAGTTCGATATACATCTTACAATCATAATTAACTGGGAGCCTGAATCTTTTTGTACAGTCGATTGTTATAGTTCTCTTGACGCTGGATGAGTTGCGATCCTACGGGACGTAACGTCTTGCCAAGTGGTTGTGCTCTCTGATAATTGTCTTATATACACTAGTTAAATATTGAGTATTTAAATTATATGAAATTTATTTGAATAAATGAAAACATATTTTGAATTCGATTTCTTATTGATCTACTAATTATAAGATTGACGACCTACGTACGATTCTCTGGAGTGTGTCGGATAACTACTTACTATGGGTCACCTCTGATCCCGTCAAGTCTGTGTAGCGATCCGAATACTCGTAGAATCTATGACTGTCTTAATTATTAAGAAGTGTTTCTGAGAAAGTGCTAGTTATAAGATATATTCATTCAGAAGTCCACCGCTCGATATCAGATTACGGCGGAGGGAGCAGACTGTAGCAATCACAGTAAGTATAATTTTATTTATTTTCGTCTTGGGGAGTCTTAAGGGTAACTGGATTCCCCCTTGTGAGTAGAGTTTGCTAGATATAGTTGCGACGGTACTGCCATAGTCTGTCCAATCTAGAATTCTTGTCGTGTCCATGAGATGAGTGATACTAAGATCATCTACACTATCGGCGTTCAAAGTTGGCTGTTTTTTGTCGACTTTTACCGCGACCTTAAAAAATAAATGTTTATATAGAATATAAGCATAAACAAGCCTGTAAAAACTGCAAAAAGTCGCGAAATATATTTTTATCGGCAATATCACAGTCAATTTTCATAGTAAAACCTATTTTTAAAACTCATTTTAACAGTAAAATCTCTACTATATTTTCAATGAAGCAATCGCTATACATATCTTTGCTCAGAAAAAAGCTCTAAACAAAAATATATAAGAAGAAAATTTTCGAGATTTCTTGCTTGTTTTGCAGATTTGCTTATGCTTAGGTATATATCATATAGAAACGGTGGTCCATATAGAAGAGGTGGTTCACTCAATAATTGTTATTAATTTTGAAGTAAAATCTTTCTTTGTTCAGTTGCCTTGACAATGGGACGAGCGCCAGGCAAAATAGTAATGATGGGAGAAAAAAATTCTGGAAAATTTGTTTTCTAATTTGCACCATCCGTGTTTTCATGTGATCTCTCAATAGCCCAGTCATTAAAGATATTTACCTCTAAAGAAATCGGAGAATTTATTGTTGGTATTCGGGAAACTTTCGAGAAAAGTGTAAGTTTGAATTTCATTAACTTACATTTGCTTAAGTTAATATAGTTTAAACAAACAGTACTTCTGAAATTGTTATAATTTCGTAATTTCAGAATTTGTCGAACAAATATATATACAAAAATCACTTAGATACATAAAACAAATTCAGTTATAAGTAAAACATACCAGCTTTTCAAATATTCGAAAATAGAATTATATAACTCTACATGTTTTCCTAAATCTTCAGTGCATCACGTGATAAGCAAACATACCGACATTTACAGTCTCTGGAATGTAGTTCGCTAAGAAATATGACATAAATTTTGATACTTAGAGAATAAGTAGACAAGAGTATCACGTATGCATAGAGTATAGTGACAAGGCACATTTGTCTACCTGTATAATAATACAAAGCACTGTATTCAGGTACCGGCGCGAAGCGTCGGCTTCGTTCGACTCCTGCTTTACTGCTATTATTTTGTGTATGACTTATTATAGATTAAATATTATTTATAATTTTTTTTCTACTGTTTTCTCTAACAATTATTTTTTAATAATGCCATGTTCACAATATATTTCGTACCTGAGATAATATTTTGCCAATACGTGCTATACGCAGAATCTCACCTCGCTTGTTCTACGACTTTTATTTCAATAATTTTATACGAAAATTCTGTAACTAATAAAAAATTTTGTACACATTTTTTGCTTAAAAATGTATGCTCTTTATGAAAATATTTTTAATTTTTCCATACATCGACACACGTTAAAAATTTGGAAAATACACCCAAAAAGAAAAAGTGTTTGAATTTTTTTTTAATGTTACCAGTCTGGAAATCATGTAAACTTTAGATGGTCTTATTAATTAGACTTCATATGACTCAAAAAAATAAATCATCTGCCTTCGAACTTGTTTGAGATTTATAAGCAAAAGTAGCTACACCGCTTGGGCTATAAGTGGTATAGCCACACATCTTCGTTTTCCATTCCTGCATTGATGTTTCCAAAAAGTCGGTTATTATCAGGCATACACAGTTTTGTGGGATTCAGCGATCTAAGTATGCGAAACGCTGTCAACCATCTTTGTGTAGACCACCCATGCATGCTAAGATTTCTGCGCCACTTCTTTCCAATTGCTGTGATGATGTTACTCACTAGTAGCTAGTCCTTACAGCCTCTGTAAGGCTTTCTGCAACCTTTCCGTTCCTCTGGGAGCATCTTGTACCTTAACAGATGGCCATAGATTCCATTTGATAATGCAGTAGTGATGACTTTGTACATTTATTATTATTATTTTAGAATTGCAAAACATTTTGGAGTCGGAGAAAAATGTATGTATTGTTATATATTTTTGTGTGATTGTTTTTATGTGGTGTGGCAAATAGTGAATAAGAAAATTAATTTTGTTTTAAAATTGAAATTTTAGTTGCCCGGCGCCAAATTGTTTTAAACAATTAATGAAATACCACACCTACACGAAAATATATAACTTCGCCTTGCCAGTATATACTCTTTCAGGGCCAAAAAGCAGGTTCAAAGATCTGAAATAAAAAACATTCACCCTGTTCCAGCACAACTTCAATGAAACACCTGCGTTGGTTATGAATCAAACTTTTAACTTTATTAAATTACTGGTATGGTTTTCCTGTGGAGTAAATATTATAAAACAATAAAAGATATGATTTGAGTCAACCTGGTGTTGAAAAGTGGTAGTTGTATCGACCGGTCTATCGCGTTTGCGTGCGCCTCTTCGTTCAGCTGGCAGACAAGGATTTGGACATCTCTTCTTCTTCTTATCATTTGCTTAGTTTGGTGTAATCGTCGTATCACTTGGTTTTTATTTTCGGAACATTTATTTATTTATTACGGTAAGTTAAAACTATTTCCCGCACTATAAGTTTAAAATTTACAATTTGAATGCTCTCGATTTTGCATAACAATAAAACTTTATAATTTTGTAAGAAAGCGTTTGTATAAAATAATTTACTCGAGATTTGTTCCACTTGGAACTTAAAATTTTAATATTTTTCTCACTTGTGATGGGATAAACTGATTCCTTTTAAACATTTACCCATACACTGAGTTTTAATCAATTTTAACTAGTAAACAACTCTAGTTTTATACTTTTAAAATTGTGATGTTATAGAATTTTGGTAAACAGAAACGTGTTGCCACCTCTAATATTCAAACAAGACTGAATTTAAAATGTGCCCTTTTTATTGGCTCGTTGTGACATTTCCTTGGATTCCATGTCACTCGATTTTATCGAAATAGATTTTGAAATTTTGTTTTTCCTTTATCTGTTTTATTTATGAATTTAGCAATGATTTTCTTTTTGACTAATGATATAGAGATGATTGGCTTTCTTTTGGTATGCCATAACTAAGTCTTTCTTGAAAATTAAAAATGTTCTTGTTTCAACAATTTTTAACAATTCCTCGCTTATTTCTAATAAAAACCTAATAAAACACATACCAGTGTATAACTTATAAACTAAAGAACAATTTGTTTTCTTAAAAAAAAAAAAATGTTTTCTTAACCGCTTCTCAAGTCACCGAGGTAACTCCTTGAAAATCCAGAATGATTTTGTGTAAGGTAAAGAGAAACGAGGCCCTACAGTTTATAGTGGAGTCCGAACCACATCTTGGGGATAATTTTGTAATTAAAATTATTTCGCGGTGAGCAGGGATCGAACCTGCTTCGCTAGGTATGCCAGTATGCAAGCTAGACGCGCTAAACCACTGAGCTACCGCCCCCTCGATGCTATCATTTTTTATAGCCATAAAACATTTTATACAAATTTTATAAATATTTTGTCGCTTCAGGAGTGCCTAAGCATCATTTGCTGGAACTGTTGCTAATTTGCAAAATTTCCTAAAACCAACTGACAGAAAACGATCAATGGACATTTGTCCTTAACCCATTAATGCCCAAGCATTCAAAAAACAGAAAAAATAATACATTGTTTGTATTTTATGTTTATTTTAGTACTAAATATTACATTGTAAAAGAAATTTCGAAAAAAATATAGTCAGTTAAAAAAAGTAATGATCCGTTGACGCATGCATGGGCTTAGGTGTGAAATATGATATTAAAAATATAATACAGGATGAACAATGTTTTTCTTATATATGTAAACCAATCTGCATTATTTAGTATGGTAAATTGCAAAACATTCGGGGTGTAAATGAACATCGCACTTTTTGCACAAAAAATCGACTGATTCTTGCAGTAGTGGCATCTTCTACGGGCTTTTTTCTCGTGTACTTTCATTAGATGACCTACATTGTCGAAACGTACCTCCTTTGGTAAATTATTTGTCTGTGGTCTACCCAAAGTGGTACTAGTTTTAAGTCGCATATTTTCTGTATTTTCCGTCCTTCTAATAATAGAATCGCTTTCTAAATTCATAAGCCCAACAGCAATATATGAGCGAAAATCTAATTGGGAAATTTGTTCTCTATGTCCAATGCGATAAATTTTCCAGGCATTGACGATTGCACTGTCCACCAAATTTATAAATAATGGCCACCACCATTTTTTCTCCCTTATGCGAATGCGATAACTGACAATGCCATTATCACGTAGGTAGGTCTACTCCTCCCATATATTTGTTATATTCCGATATAAAGTGTGGTTGAGGAATAGCAACTTCTTTTCTTTGTTTCCTGTCGAAACGTTTTGCATTGACCAGTGGTAAGGCCGTGCCAAAATTAGTTGCGATAGTAACGACCGAGTTATCGTTCCACCGTACCATCATAATTCCAGAAGATTTATTAAATGATGCATCATAAGATCCTCTGTCCATTTTTGATAGCGATTTAGTTGTTTCGAGAATACACTTAGCAGTTCTGTTCTCGCGAATTGTACCTGTTGCGAAATAATTTTTCTCATGTAGATATTTTAGTAGGTTGTAAGATGTGAAGAAGTTATCAAAATATACTTTATGCTCTGATGAACTTTCTGTCAAAGACAAAAGATCTACAACAACTTGTCCACCTAATCCACATCCCACATCTTCAGTAGATTTTGTACTGTTAGCACCACCATATGGTTCAAATTGAAACAAATATCCATCTGCACCAGCCAAGCACCACAACTTGAAACCAAAGCGAACTGGTTTATTTTTTATAAACATTTTTGCAGAATGTCTCCCAAAATATGGTACCATTTCTTCATCAATTGAGATGTTATGTGCATAAACTCCGAACTGTAAATACCTACTGTTCATCATATTGAAAATAAGTCGTAGTTTCGCAAATTTGTGATTCCTGTTCAAATCTGAATTATCAGATAAATGAATATTTGATTTTATTATCTCAAATTTGTTTCGTGACATGCAGTTGCGTGCAATTTCCAAGCCTTTGTCTGAATCAAGACTCCAATACATGCGTTGTTGTGGTAATGAGTGATACCCAGAAAGAATGAGAATTCCAAGAAACTTAACATATTTGTCAAGATTATACATCTCCTTTGACCTAATTTTGCACTTCCTATTGTTACCAATGCCTGTAGTTTGAGGCTGTAACATTTTATTTGCTCATAAGGTGAGTCTCTTTCACTTTTGTAAAGTTTTATTCATAGACGATGCACTAAATTGTTAGGATTGGGTAGATTCTTAGTTCTCGGGACTGTTTACGCTACTCAAAATGACATGACTTTATAACTAATTTTTCATAGTGTTCATGTTAGCTATCTTATTTATAGCTTTCCTTATACTAAATTTAACATATTTGTGTACAACAAAGTTAATAGATTCAAATACTAACAATAAATTTGTTCCTTTTTCAGGTTTTATATTGTCTTTGATACCTGTTGTGACCCTGCATTTTGGATCTGTATCTTTAAATTTGCTCACAAGGTGAGTCTTTTACACTTTTATAAAGTTCCATTTATAGACGATGCACTATAATGTTGGAACTGATTAGATTCTCAGTTCTCGGGACTGTTTACGCTACTCAAATTATGAATGTAGCTTGTAGCACTTTTCTCACAGTGTTCATGTTAGCTATCTTATTTATAGCCTTTCTATGACTAAATTTAACATAATTATTTATGACAGAGTTTATAACTTATTAATAACAATAAATATTTCCCTTTTTTAGGTTTTTCCATTGGTTTTGGTACCTGTTATGCACCTGTGGTTTGGATCTAGCTACCATGCTATACACAAAGGTTCATCCAAAACATAATTTTGTATCAACCATGCTTTTAACTTAACAATAACAAATTAACATTTAGGTAGGTACTTATATCTAACGTTTAATAAAATTAATCAAAGTTTTATCATATCCAATATAAAATTTATTAAATAAAGTATTACATTTCAGTTACTTTTACTATTCTGTTTTTAAATTCTTACATAATTTTATACTTCAGTACTCAGTTCAATAAACGTGTAAGGTTTTGGTCATCGCAGTATGTATGTATTGCTTTTACTCTAATAAACATGTGAAATAATTAACAACATAGCTCTAACAACGTTTGCAGCCTCTGATATTATTTCGGGTGAAAAGAAAATTACAATTTCGACAAACATGACGCAACAACTTTTATGTGTGTATGCAAAGACTCTTCATTGCAATATCTTCTAATGTGCATTATGTTGAGAAAGTATAATTCGCATATACCGACAAACATTTTCTCAAATGCCCGAATAAAGAAGAACATTATTCACTTGAGATATTACATTTCAGGTATCGAGCAGATTATAGGAAATGTCGTCCGTTTCTCTCTAAAACCCATTTTAAATAACTCAAAGCTTCCTTTGAAGTATGTGAAGCCAACGATTCATTTTTCATTACAAATGAAGAGGTATTTCCAACAACCAATAAAAGTGTGGAAAACAGACAAAGGAATTTTCCTTTTGAGACTTAAATTAAAAATAACTCAAAGAAACAATTCTACTTCTCCACCAGAAAAGAAAAAAAAAATAGAATAAGTAACTACGTAGGCCTGTAAATAACTCAAAACCAAGTGGTAGTTTAATTGAATTTTAGTTAGGGACAAAAAATATTTCACTAATAGATGTAGGAGATTGGGGGGATTAAAGCATTTTAATTATAATCGCAGGGTTTAATTAATACTTTGGCAAATTTAATTATGCTTCTATTTTTATGAAATTCGCCCGTAGAATCAGAATTTCTGATACTTCATAAGAATACATTTACATATTTTACTCAACGGCAGAGTTTCTTGTTTCCGTATTTGAGTTTAGATTTAGGTAAGATATCTGTAAGAATCATTTGAATAGCATTTGAAACAGTGCTTTTAAATAGACAATTCAATCTACCATGGTATTAATAGGTCAGGCACCAAACGTGCTAGTAGCGGGAGCACTTGAATGTGGATATTTTGTCGTCGTAAATATTTCATTTGAATAATTAAATTCAAATTAAAGTCTTTAAATGACTGAAAAATTATAACAAAGCATCTCATATGCAGAGTGACTCAGTAGTGCGTGGAAGAACGCTATTTTCTCAAATGTTTGGAAAATAATACAGGGTTTGGCAATAGCGCGTCGAACCCGTTTATAACTGGAAATTCTTTTCGAACATACAGGGCGAGCGAAGACGAAGTTACAGGACCAATAAAACGAAATAGGTTGCAATTAGCCATAGGGAAGCACTTACAAAAAATTTTCGTTTTTCATTTCTATGCATCGTTGAAAAATATACAGGGAGTTCCATTTGAAAAAATTGAGAAAATTCAATTTAAAAAGTTCTTAATTGAAATAATTTTTGGCCACCCTGTACAGTTTTAGGAAACGAAAATGGTTCAAAAACATTAACTAGATGTCTGGTAACTGGTATTCATGTAAGTTTTTCTTAAAACCCATAATTGACTGTGGTGATTATTTTAATATCCATCTGCAGATTGCAAAAGAATTCATTACTCGAGATATCGAGGTCCGACGCATTATTGCCCCACCCTATATATCAGATAAAAATTGTAAAATTGTAGGGGATCAAGAGTGGCATTCTATAAAATAATTTCCAAATTTACAGGTTGACTTACACAGTTGTGACAAGCTAATAGCGATTTTTTTAAACGGAACATTCAACTTTTTTTTCACACATTTATTTTTGACTTTTAATTCCATAGTAAAGTATGTATCTTTTTTGGAATTTCTCGAAAGCGTTGCCACGTTATTTCACTTTTCCAGTAAAAAATGCCTTTTCATCCATGAAGGTTAAAATCTGCACAAAATGTTCGTGAACGTCGTTTAATTTTGAATGCTGATTAAGGCCATGTACCTACTAGTTTCCAGGCCTCTAAAAATCGAATCCAATTCTACAGTTTGTTGTCCACGAATATTCAAATATTTACCTTTTTAAATTGTAACAACTCGATTTTGTCAACTGACAACACCAACACTCTGTATGTTTTTATTTAAAATGATTCAGTACTCAGTTACCTACATATAGATATTCATTATGACTACTTTCTTTTCACTTGAATTTTTCAGGAACCGTCGAAAAGCATTGTGCGTTATCAGCATGTAGGTAATTGCTGAAACATATTAAGTAAAAAATTTGAATCATTGAGGGGAACAGGCTGTGGAATTGGGTTTTGCTTTGAGAGGTAAAAATTAGTACCTGGTCTTGGCTAACGAGGGCTTGAGCCTAGTAGTTGTTAAACTTTGCCGTGGCACAGTCTCGCAATTCTGAGCGAATCAGACCTCTTAGCAGACCGAAGGTCGGCTCAGGGCTAGGGAAAGGAGTTTTAACTTCTCCCTGCCCACATTTTACATTTTCGTTGCTCTCCACATCGTTGTGTTCAGACACACATATAAGTTTGACCGAACTGTGTTCATTACTAGGGTGGTCCAAAAATACATTGCAAAAATTTTTCATGCTGTTTGCAAATCCGAAAGAAGTGCATTTTTTTTGGTGTTTCCAAATTTTGATTCCAAAATGGTGCCCATGGAGACCTGAAGTTTCCCATTTAAATTTCATGGGGAAAAATCACTTTTTGGAATTTTTTGAATAATTGTTCGGGGTTAATGAAAATTTTACAATGAACTTATAGGACTTGTAGAGGACTATCCCGAAAACTTTATTCCCGTTTTTTATTCAAACATTGTTATTATCGGTCTAGTGGAATATTTATGAACATTTCTTCATCAATTTTCACTTATTTCAACAAATTCCATTTGTAAAATAATTTTCTTTCTTAAAAATTCGTGTAAAATCCCGTTTTCTGAGATCGGATTGGCAGTCTTCTATTTTTAAGTGACATCAATTTTCCATATGCTAGAAAAGTTAGTTCTTCTTGTAATAGAGCCATAACGTTTTATGTTTTAGATATCTTATCTTCATTACATAACAAATCCTCATCTATTTCAACAAATCTCATTTTATTTTTTATGCTTAAACAAATTTAATTTGTTTAAACAAATGAGGGTTTATTAGATAATATGGGTAAGATAACTAAAACGTAAAATGTTATGGGTCTGTTACGAAGAAGCTGACTTCTGTTCTAGCATAATTTGGAAAGAGTTCAAAATAAATAATTGATTGTTTAAACAATTGAAAAATATTTGAAAATAAATTGATGTTGCTTCAAAATAATATCCTGTCAGTCTGATCACAGAAAACAGAATTTTAGAGAAAAAATTACTTAAACAAAAAGAATTTGTTGACATAAACGAAAATTGACAAAAATTGTTGATACATATTTCACCAGACCAATAGTAATAATTTTTTAAGAAAAAGTGATAATAAGTACTCAAAAGAGTCAATTCCCTGAAGAATTTACATTCTTTGATTCATTGATAGTTTTCGGGACACCGTCGGGGTATATTAGAGGCGACAAACCTTCTACAAGTCCTATAAACTTAAACTAAGATTTTCCTTGACCCTGAAAAAATATTTAAAAAATTTCAAAACGTGATTTTTCCCTATACAATTTAAATGGGAAACTTCAGGTCTCTATACCATTACAGTCCATCGGGACGCAGAAGATAGCTTTTTATCGTATTCACGGTCTCTCGACAAAGGAACACGATTGTTTGTGGAATAGCGAAATTATAGAAAAGGAAACACCAGCCATCCTCTAACTGAGTGATGACCCGGTCACTTATGGGTAGAGATAGAGCTAGAGCCTTAGGGTCCCCAGCTCTTGACTTGTCGTAAACCACATTTCATTTTTAAAAATTCATTATTTTCCTAGCTTCCAGCTCCACTTCAACATGCAAAGACAGGACTATACGAATGACCCCTGATAGCTCCTGTTGTTCTTAGGCATGTTAGCCTTTGGACTTGACATAGGCGTGCCCTAATTATGAAGCGCTACCACACCAGTGCCGAGTGTGTTACTTGGCTTTTACAATTACAGTGTACGTCCACAGAGTAACCTTTTAACGTATTTAGGACCGAAGATGCGTTTGCATATCCATAGAGATGCGCAGGTTTTCTTCGCAGTAGGTTTATGAGCCCATCTTTGCTTGCTGTAACTGCAAATTTCAAGTTAGAAATCCTTCTTCCGATTATATCTATGCCACACTTCCAGTGTAACAGCACATATCTTTTGCCAGAGTTGGCGTTGTCGATTTCTTATAGTCCCCAGTAATACAGTCCAGAGTTTGTCCAATTCTGTGTCGTCAATAGCCTTACGATAGTTTAGGAGAGGTAACGTAATGTTATTTTGCCTTCTCAATAGGTTGTCATAAATTCAATATTACTTGCTATCTGGTGCCGGTTTTTCAAAGAAAATCAACTTACTCAAATGGTTGGTTGGTTGGCAAGACAGATATTGCTGAAGTCATACATTACATGTAGGACTCAGGCTCACAGTGAAACGTTGCATTGCATTCATCTATTAAATAAGTATGTCTGATATATTTTTTGTAATGTTGTAGTACCCACCTAGAAACTAGTAATTAGGAATAGGAAATTCTAGAAGAATTGCCCATCCCTAACTGCATTATCTTTGAATAACTATTAAACAGACAGTGCATGATTACAATTAAGGCAAATATATACTACAGAGACTTATGTGGAATGGTTACCCTTGTCGGTCGACTACCTAACATATATGCCACGGCTGTGACCTTACTTCAAAGATTATATTATTTATTAAATAAGTATATCTGTCATAAACACTAACATAACAGGCCCTTTAGCTGTAGGGTGGATGTTATTGGTATTTTGTGTTTAAATTAAGATTTAAATGAGGAGGAAGAGGTTAATTTCAATACCGGGTACAGGGTTCTTACCAATAATATTCTTAAATAAGATAACAAGCATTTAAATATGTATCATATGATGAAGATGCAATCTGTTATGAGCGTGTGGAAATACAGTTAAGTGCGATAATATATTATGTTATCGAAAGTAACGTTTCTTGTATTTCCTTCACATTTTCCTTCTATTGCTTTCAAGATATGTACTTTCTCTCGTGTTTTTTTCAATAATTCGGAAAATAAGTTTTTTATGAAGAAAAGTTACTAAAAATGAATTAAAGCTAAGAAAATTTTCTCTATTATTCCTGTCCTAATTTTTCATTCATTAAAAGACAATGGACTTTTGACGTTTAAAAAGTTTCCCAATATTGTATAGTAAAAAGTGTGTTGACAAGTGTGGTATTTTTAAGAACTAAAGAATGATACTGAATTTCTAGTGCAATAAAATGTACACCATAAATTTTGAAAAACCACCCTTCAAAAATTTTTGATCTCAAGAATATCCTAACAACGAGAGGTAATCGCTTATAAACGCGTTTATTGAGTGAGCGTCAGGATGAAGCAACTTCCCCTGTAATTCGTATTTGCCAACTTGTTTTCAAAATAGTTTTAGTTCTTGCTCTATATGTATGGCTGAGTAACTCAAAATTGTTTTTAATTTTGTGTTGATTAACCATAATTTCAAAAAAATATATTTGCCTAACATCAAGGACGTTGGTATTTTATTCAGCGTTATTTTAATATAAACCTCTTTTGTGTTATTTATAGCATGTCCCATTTTAGATGTTTGTCTATGTAGATCCCTAAATATTTTATAAAATTGAAGCTACCTATTTCAATTAAGTTATCATTCGAATATCTTTCAAGTTTATCATATCCAGGTAAATCACTTTTGTTACAGCTGAAAGAAACATAATTTTTTTCATTGACAATGGTCAACAGTTTATCGTCACATTATTTTATAAAAAAAATTAAATCCTTTTCTACGTTTACTTTGAGATCGGTAGAAGATGTAGCTTCATAAATAATTGCAATATCATCTGCAGAACTAATTATTTATATAAATAATAAAAAGAACTGAGCCCAATACGGTTCCGTGAGGTGCACCTTGAGCTGCAAATAACTGACAGTGTCGAGGGCCTTGGCTAGGTCTAAGAATATGCAAGGCGAGGCTTTACTTTTATCTAAGGCATTGTAAATATTTTCGGTGAGAAAAGAAATATTTCCTTAACAACAATAATAACTATTAATTTTAATAAACTACGAGAGGCCCTCTAAGAGTGGATATGATGTCTGAATTTGGGATGACTACTGGTTACGATAGAGATCGACCGGAAATCACAGCAGCAAAGACACAGACAAATCGCCAGATAATCGAAGCAGGTAGAAATCTCTTAATGTACAACTCACCAATATAATAATACTAGTATACAGGGTGTCACGTAATAACCTGCAAAATATTTAAGTACCAATTCCTCATCGAAAATGAAGGTGGGTTCTTCATATTAAAGCTTAAAAAATAAGCTTTTCCTGTTCAGCTGTGCCCCTTAATAGGCCATTGAGTATGTCTTTTAGTAAGCAGCAATTGCGTTACAGGATTATTATTGTTTAATATATCAGTTTGATACCTGAAGACGATAAAATCACAAAGTGTTACTAAATTCCGTGGTGCATTTCTGAGAGCCATCCGAAGAAGTCCAGGTTTTTTCAAAATAACTCAAAAACAATGCATATTTGGAGATTTCTACAAGAATGCTTACTTGTAGAAAATTAAATTTTCCATCCAAGTGCGTGTTAAAAAATATTTTCCTATTTTTAGTATCAATAATAATTAGAAAACAAAGTTAAGAATTGACGAAAATTTACCTTTTCTTTATTTTCAGTCATTCGTCCATAAATGTTTTCTACGGCATTCCAGGTATATTTAAACGTTCAGAGAAAAAAAAATTATCGAAAAGGCAAAGACACTGTTTTTTTTTTGCTTCGTACGACCAACGATGATCGAGATAACGTCATTCAAAGTTGATCATTTTTGCCATATTTTCCCGCATTTGCTCTCACACATTTTATCAGGCCAGCTGATTTAGATATTGATAATGTAGTATACATAACTGATGGTGGTTACTTGCTTCATAAAATAAGTGATCGCATACACGAAAATATTATCTGCGCTTAGAATAGTGCATTGAGTGTCAATAGTCAAACATCTGAACATTTTCTTTGAATTTTCGTCACTTTTAAGTTTTCTGGTGCGATGTGTTCTACAAAAATTATTTTAATTTTTGCTATTGTGTGATTAAGTCCAAAAAGTCAATTCTAACCCCACCAGCTTCGCTGTCAGTCCCAAGTCCGATAAAGTGGGAGGGGAAGTGATATGGTTGTACCGAGTTACGTCAGATTGGTTAAAGTCAAAGGCGGCGCATTTCTACAAAAAAATAGGGTAATTTTTTTTTGGCATGTTTCTTAACTTCTCATTTTTTTAACTCCTTTCGGTGGGGATAACTTACTTATAAATTTTCTGCATGTTGTGGCAAATCACCCCGTATACTATATTGGTGAGTTGTACATTAAGAGAAAGTTTGTGTATCTCCTTCATTTACAAATAGACCTTCCGAGAAAATATCTAGCTTTGTCAATTTCTACCCTAGTAAAGCAAAAGAAGAATCAAGATAATTTTGGGAGATTTGTCTGCCCATATTCTGTCTATTTTGATACGATAGGGTGTCAAGCGCTGTTAGTATAGGGTATCCAAAGTCAGTCTGAAATCACAAAAAAAGAACAACAAAGAAATACTTCATAACACCAGCGATGGTCACGAGCGTAAGTATACCTACAATTTTTATATTAACGTTTTAGTTATTGAAAGTATTGTTTTACTACTTTATATTATTTGATAGGCATGGTGTAAATTATTCATTTATAGTACATTATTTATTTATAATAAATAATATTATATCAATGAACAACTCAATAAATGATTCAATAAAAGTAAATAAGTACCATTTAACCTACGGCTATGCTACCGGCATAAATCGAATCAGGCAGCGGGCCTTTAATAATGAGCCAGGTAAACAATCGACTCGTTTAGTTTGAGATAAGCGCATAACATGTGAACTACATTTTTACACGGGTATCGCTTGCAATATTCAAGTACAGGCCAGTACGCGGTCTCGCATGTTATTCTATCACGAATAGGCTTTGTAATGACTTATCATTGTAGCAACGCTTTAGACTGAATTTCCAAATTAATAATAGAAATAAAATGCTTGGATGGGCGACCCGACCCAGTCCAGTGAAATACAGCGTTCTTGCTCCATAGCGCATACGTAGAAGGTTTGTAACTTTAGGCGGGGGTTACATAGCGAATATACCATCCTTCACAGAGGACGTAAAGCAGCCGGTTCCTTGACTGTTAAATATTAGGCATATAAAATATCCCTACTCTTCGATAAAGAGGTTCGGGAAAATTTACAGGTAGCGGGTAGCTCGTCTCCTTACGTTGTTGGTGACAGGCTTTAGAAGCGGAAAAGGGCCAAGTGAATAAAGAATAATTTTACAATTGTATTGTACATGTGCGCAAAGACTCTATTCTCCATTTCTTACGTCCTGCGGGTGGGGATTCATGATTCCTATTCCATGAAATGTTACCTATACGACTGACAAATTCAAGCAATGTATTAATATGTTGTTACACGAAATTTTTAATTTCATTTCCTGTGGCAAAATGTCAATTTTCACATTTCAAATTGTTTAAAAACAAGAATATAGTTTACGTATAGAACAAATAATTGCTTGATCTAATTTCTAGCAGAAGTTCTTGAGCAAAATTAATTTAATAGCGTTCACGTAAGCCTTAAACAGTTTAATTACATTTTAATCAATTCAATATCACAGAATCGTTCGTTGGCTAGGCATAATTTTGCAAGAACTGTACAAGCACGTTTAAGACAATACGAGATCGGATGTGTTATAATTAATTCTGCCTTGTTGAGAGAATTGTAGGATACAGCTCCGAAGTAATTACTTTCCTTTGTTGAGCACGTTATTTTTATTTTCTATAAGAAATGTAATTTGTGATAAGAATTTAGAGAATGATGAAACCTTTTATTATATTACTATGAAAAATATCCATTCACCGCACGAATTCTCCGCCTTTTAGGAAGCAGGCAAAGGTAGCTTTATCAATATAAAAAAATGAGCCAAAGCTTCTATGTATATGACGTTTTTCATTTTGTTTGTTAGAGTTGCAGTGAATAGATTGTTCTTACCTTTTGTACTAGAACAACCAACTGGCAATTTCAAACAAGTTCCATGTTAGCAGAAATTATTTGGGTCTAGAATCCAGCCAAGCGGACAATATTTCATTGTATTTGTTATGTGGTCAGTGGACAAATATCCATTAGTCATCAGTTCATCAGTAGCAGTCTGAGCTAAAGGTAATATCTCACATCTTTTATTCCACGATAGGACTCTGATGAGAAAAATGTGTTAACTAAGTAAATAGGAAGGAGGAACTATCTATAATACGTGGGAATTATAATTTGTTAATAACCAAAAAACCCGCTGCCTAAGGAATCACTACTTCACATGCAGATTTCCCATCCAAGTATTTTTAAAGGGATACATCATAACTATATTTGCATTCTAGTATGTGGAAATAATTGGTCACAGAATTTCAATATAATATTTGAGGCAGATATCATAAAAAAAATTGAGACGATACGCCAAAAACGAAGTTTCTCAATTTAATTTTACCAACCCCTTTAGTGATAGAGTGGGGGTGGTGAAAGGGTTGAAAAATGTTATAAAAGAATCTGAGACGTCAGCTGCTGGTATATACACCAAATTCCAAATTTCTGTACTTTTACCAACTTGCTTTACTTGCTTTTCCCTATTTAACCGTATTTAACCCCCAGCTCTTCAACGGAATCATCTCAAAACATAACATAACTGTTGCACATTATAAAGATGACGTTATAATGTGTCAAATTTCAAGAAAATACTTCAATTTTATTATATCAACCCTTTTAATAATGGAGTGGGGGTAGTGGAGGGTTGAAAATAATATGAGACCTTTGTTTCTAATATATACACAGAATTCCAAGTACTTTCACCAGCTTGCTTTACTCCAACCCTTCACCAGAATTAGCGCAAAATCAAATCTAGTTCTAGATCTCGTTATGATACATACAGTAGACGCAAAAGTTCTTCGATCATAGGATCTACCAGGTGAATTTACAACTTCCAACGAATGGTATGTTATAAATGCATATACGCATGCGTAACTAGTAATCGATTCGCCGCAATCTCACATCACATCAAACTCGTACTCAAGCTAATACTATTTGGGAACTGAAAGAGTGGGCTTGTCGTTAAACTAATTCTTAAAAATGTTTGAAACGGCCGAAAAAGTTCAGATGGTTAAGTGGTACTATCAAGAAAAATCAAGGCGTCAAATTAAAAACGCATTTAATGGTGCATTTCCCGGCCGACCTTCACCTGCATTATCTACAATTCATAATATTATTTACAATTTTGAAATACATGGTTGTGTTGATTATAAACAACATAAAAAATTGATTCCTCCCAATGAAGCCCAAGATGAAAGAGATATTATGATTTGTGCACTGGCAACCAACAACCCGGTAATTACTACTTCCCAAATTGCTGCTGAAGTAGGTTCCACACCATCAACGGTTAGGTCGGCTTAAAATAAAATGGGTACAAATCATACAGGGTTCGGAAAACTCTGAAATTTTTGAAATTTGCTTCCAAAAAGATGGTTGCCCTCCCCATAATAGAGTTATCGTTCGGCAGTATTTGGAGGAAACATTTCCGAGTAGACTTATTTCTGGGCATGGTAATATCTTATGACCAGCTAGGTCACCAGATCTTGCACCTTGTGACTTTTTCTCGTGGGTCTACTTAAAATAAAAAAAATATGGTTTTCAGGAAAACAGGCCCAACAATTTGCAGGAACTTCTATTAAATATTGAAAACGCCTGCTTAACTGCTACCCCTGTTATGTTGGGTAATGTTCGCCAAGGATTTTATAATCGTTTGGGATATTGTTCAGCTCAGCAGGGAAGTCTATTTGAGCATTTATTACATTAAACTTGTTAGGTGTAAGTAATAAATGTTTTCCTTAACTCCATACATTTTTAAAAACTTTTAGAATATTGTTGTGTTGTTTTACCCATTTTTAAGAATTATTTTTGTGTTGAGAATTACTTTTTTAGTTTCCAAATTATAAAATTTTTCCATAATAGTACCGACATTCATGATGTTTTTAAAACCAATTGTTTTCGCAATTTATTAGATTTCGGGAAGGGACGTGCATCCCACTTTACCTTTCCTGCATTACTAAACTCCTACGCCGCTTGTCTCCTGGATGGGCAGCGGCAGTGGCAACCCCCTCGGTCGATGGTTGGATATCCTTGTCGTGCTCAATAGAGAACAAGCCTTCAAGATATTACTGCATCAGTGTTGCCAGATTATTTCATTTATCATGCAAACAATTAATATTTTTTAAAACCCAGCTCTTAGTTACGTTTTGGTAAGATAAAAAGCAAATGAGCTAAACATAGTGATTTCATTGTTTAATATAAATTATAAAAATTTGAATTTTATTTTAATCAATTAGATTCTATCATTCTACAAAACTTGGCGTCATTATGTATGAATAAAGTAGATCTGCCAACACTGGATACCTCATTGGATATTTACGATAGTGAGATTCGGTAAGTGTAAATTGCGCTCAACTTTCCTATAATCGAAGGACTTCTGCGTTTACTATATGTGTAACAAATTAGTCAATATCATAAAACGTTCCTAAGAAAACGTGCACACAAAAAAGGTTACAGACCGACAGACAGACATTTTTTTCGCACAAATTTATTATGACATTTTAAATCTATTTCAGCAAAAAAAATGTTTGAACATTTTTTACGATTACTATACTTCCCCTCCACTACGTGGATGTGGAATTAATTAAATGACCTAAAAATAATACGCCCAAATGTAAAGCACAAAGTTTTTAAAAACATTTCACCCCTAATACTCCGTTGATTAAAAACACATGTTATTAATTCTGTTAATAGTGTAAGCTTAATTTTCTAGAAAGCCTTCAGAAATCAATCTTAGAAGCAAATCATATTACCTTTTTGCCAACCTATGTTTTAAGAGTAACTTGACCGCGCTGCTTTCGGAAATTTCGGTTATCTCGAATTCGGGGTTGAACCATCCCAAAACCATCCCTAGAGGTACATTCTTCCAATATATCGAGAATATCTTCGTAAGAAGTAAATTGGGAGAGAAATATCGAGAGAGTTGAAATGTACTTTGTAAAATTTCTTTTAAAATCATGTATATAAAGTTATAACTCCAGTTATAAATAGCTCATTGGCATGCAATGGGGTCTAAAATGAGACATATTTCAAAAAGCCACAAAATAGTTTATCATATTTGACAATTCTCATTATAACACTAGCATCTACATAGCCCCCTAGGGCCATATAGGTTAAATTAGTTTCTACATATGTTGTTTTTATCAGTCAATGACAAACATAATTATTTCATATTTATTCATGGAAATTGTCTTGATTTTGCATGAAACATCTTTATGAGTGGCTTTATGTCTTTCTGATGAGCCCCAGAATAAGGGCGAAAAAGGTTTCAAAGGCTAAGCATTTCCAAGAAACAGAATGATAGATTTCATGAAAATGTAATCAATTAGAACGAAGAATTTTTAAGACAGGTTAGGTAAATAAATTCATTTTAGGCCTTTCTTATCATATTTAACTGAATCTTCATGACCGTAGGGGTTATGTAGATACTAGTTTAATCTGTATGGCTGCAGGGCACTATGTAGTTGCTAGTGTTACAATGAGAATTGTCAAATAAGAAATTAGACAAATTCATTTCATAATTTTAATTTGCTAGCATAACCAGAATTCAGGTTATCGAAGGAATGCAAAGACTTCATTAATATTTTTAAACATAGTTTTTCTTTTAGTCCTCATAGATAGTTCTTTCTGCTGTTCGGAAACTCCTATAAAGAGGACTGTTGTTTAGCATATAAAAATGTCGATTAAAATCGGCTACTGGGCAAAATTTTACGATGGAGGAAGTGGCTAAAACATATTATTTCTTCACATTGTGTGTAAAATATATTCAGATTGTCGTCATTTAGTAGCGTTTAAAATTCCATGGGCGTTCAAAACGGTTAAGCAACTATCAAGCGTGAGTTTTAACATCTCCCTTCGTTTCAAAATAGACATAAGAATGGATTCAATTGTTAGTTTTAGTTTGTAATCCAGGCAATAAGCCGAGAAGAAGCTAAAATAAAATAAAAAAGACATGTAGGTCCGAATGGAATTTTTTTTTGCATTCGATTCCTGGGGCGATATGGATCATTCATAGACATTAAAACCTTATCGGTCACCCCTCCAACCCTTGGGGGCCAAAAATGGCCGAAATTTGGCCTAACTTTTCAAAATCTTCAACTCTCAAGTTCTATTTTTGGCAAAAAAAGGAAAATTTCGAATATAGTATTTACCGAGTGCAAAGATGAAGATTCGCAGGAGACTTTCAATGTAGATGATCCAATTCTTGAAAATATGGAATCTGACGATGAATATGATTGAACTAATTGTAAATAATCGTATATTTTGTTATTTTTGTTATAATGTATTTTACGTTAAACTGTATATAAAATTATGGCATAGAAAGTAAAGAAAGAGCATAGTGATAATGTGATATTATTTGTACTGAAATATGAAATAAAATTTGAAATAGTCAATTAAAGAATGTAATAAAAAAAAACATCTGTGTTATTTTTTTTATAATTAATAAACACATTATCCTACACACGTGCACACACACACACAGAGAGAGAGAGAGAGAGAGAGAGAGAGAGAGAGAAAGGAATAGTTTCGTTTGTTTGTTAATCGTTTGGCTTCATAGTCTGAAAATCGAAAAGAGTAGGTTTGGCTTGTTTATTTGAGAATCGAGAAGAATGGATTGGTTTAGTTTGTCCGTTTATGTATGTTGAAATGCACTCTTGTAAGCTCAAATTTCGACGACTGCAGTGGGTTTTCGAAATATTTGAACACGGCAGCGACCCAAAAAAATCCTAGGTGCATTTGAAATTCTAAATTTCACTTTTTTGCCAAATTTCGGCCATTTTACCGATAAGGTTTTAGTGGCTATGAATGATCCATATCACTCAAGGAATTGAATGCAAAAAAATAATTTCGTTCGGACCTACATATCTATTTTATTTTATTTTCCAGTTCGTTGCCTGGACTATTAGAAGATATTGACTTTAGTGCGTGTGTTGTGTTAAAAATCTAAATCTGATCGTTTATGCGTGGTAGAAGATAAAGGACTATCCCGCTCATCCGAAATAACACATCTTCAGAAAATACCACAAGATAGAAAATGAGTCAGTGTAGTTTTGAAACTGGAGAATATTTACAAAGCAATGTCGCGAATAATCTTAAATATCATAAATCATGTTATTCAGATCATGTGGCCCTGAGTTCGAATTCTGGCCAGGGCATGGATGTTAGAGGCGTTTTCAAAAATATTACCGAGATGGCAGCAGTAGACGCCTCTGTTGAGTGACACAACACGTCTAGCCGCTGTTATCATTCCTGAGTTCCAGTCTCATCTGCAGCAGAAAGCAATGGCGCAAGGAATGGCTGTTCTGTAGTTGTAATTATGTGTTGTGTACGTTCCCTGGTTGAGTGGTAGAGTAGCTATGGCTAAACTCTGCCAAGACATAAAAACGTATTTGAAAACAGTAGAATCGAATTACCGTTAAACGATAGGTTGTCAAAAACATGATTTGCTTCTAGGAGTGATTTTAGAAGGAGTTCTTAAAAATGAAGCATAAACGGCTACCTCTTCTCTACGCCCATGGCATTTCTGGCGTTACAAGTAATAAAAATCTTATTATATTTTACTCAAAACGCAAAGTAATATCCTTCCGAACAACTATGATTAACTATTTTGTTGTTTTTTTAAATACGTCTCATTTTATACCCCCATTACACGTCAATAAGCCAGTGGAATTACTTTATATACATCATTTTAAAGAAAATTTTGTAAACTGCTGCTTTTATAACTTTACCTTCGACGTATTATGGACAACTAGGCAATCTAAGACAATAATTCTAACTAAAGACGTGCTCTTCTATGGCATACCTCTAGAAATGTTGATTTGACGTACGTAAATTCAATCATAAACAACTACATTTTGTGCAGAATTTCATATCGCGTTGTTTGCTGGGCAAGTTGAAAGGCAACAAATGCAATATGAAATATTTCTGTCAACATTTTTGTATTTAATAGGTAATTTCCTAGTATGCATATTTCTTTGTATAAACGTTTCAATGTATGTAGTACATTAAACGTGAACGATATGTTGTCCTAGAAAAAGTATAGTATGCAATTTTGCACTAGTATTAATTGCCGAAGGCGAGTGCTGCAAGCTTTCATACTTGTCCAAAATGAGTATCATTTTGTACTTGTTGCTTAATATTCTATTCTATTAAATTTGGCTATAGGAAAAGTTTATATTTCTAACCACCTTTAAACTTTCCCCCTTTCCCCCTAGGGAACCACCAATCCCAAAGTATCTGGTATGAAAAATGTAAGTGCCTGGATATTTAAGTAACTTTTTCAAGTGTTTAGGGTACAGGCATCGACAAATTAAGGCCCATTTTCGTTAAGTGTAAAATAGGGTTAAAAATAAATTTTGTTCATCGAAAGTTAATAAATATCAACTCTTACGCCCAAGAAAAATATTTGTCACCATTAGTTTAGTATTCTTGGTGAATAAAAGGATTAAGTGAGTGTCAAAAGACTAACTAAGTACTCGGTTTAAATACGTCATTAGATATTTCTAAATTCGGTATTAAAAATGGCCAAAATCGATATACAGGGTGACATTTTTAGGCAAATGCTGAAAGTAAAAAATAGTCGCTATTCTTGATATTTTCTTCGTTTTTGAATTGTGAGGACCTCTGCTAGTGAAACATGCCTACCAAATTTGGTTAGATTTGGTGGAGCCAATCAATGGCACATCGAAATTTTGGCAAAAAATAGAAAACACTTTGTATATCAAAAACAAAGGGCACCAGGGATACAATAAAGACCATTTTGACATCATCTCAGAGTACTGTACTCCTCATTAGTGTATGGTCACTGGTCAGTCAATCACGAGACACTCGTATATACTACTCATAAAGACATTTTACTTCCCTTGCATACAGTGGAGTAAATCTAATGGTCTAAATTGCCTAGAAAGGAATTGTCTTACTATAGCAATTCTCTTGTTGGAACGTGTTGAAAATATTTCAAGAAGCGTAGTAAAAAGTTTTGGAATAAATCCGTGAGTTGGAAAGCATTTGTTTAAACAAAGAATGTTCGGCTTTTTCGCAGTCTTTCTTAAAACCCCTGGTTGCATAACCTATATCGCAATAAATAATAATAATAATAATAAAACTTTATTGCTATTGATCTTACAAAGAAAAGACATTAGCATTGTCAAGAAGTAATTACAAAATATCCAGGTAGAATAAAATAAAATAAGATAAGAGAGACACATTAAAATTTGTAAAATATGTAAAAGGAGAACAACGTTAACAAGGTAAAAAACATACACTTAAAATTAGCTTAAAACTAAAGGTAAAATAACACAATATACTATTATCTAACATATGATATTGATTAATAAAATCATTTGTTCCTATGCATTTAAAAAATCACTGAATGAATAAAATGTATTTTCTAGTAACTACAATTTTAGATGCTTTTTAAAGGGGTGGATATTATTTATAGACTTCTCCTGGCAGAGCATTGTAGGCCTTTATAGCATTATAATATGGGCCTCTTTCATAAAAGCTATGATAAGGCACTGGTACTCTGAGATCAGGCCCGTTCCTCGTTGTCATAACTTGATATACATCTTTGTTTCTTGTAAATTCAGTACTATTTTGCTTAACGAATAACACTAATTTGTATATATACAAAGACGGGATGGTAAGTATTTCCAATTCTTTAAATAAAGGTTTACATGAATCTCTGCAAGAGACATTCATTATACATCTAATTATGCGTTTCTGATTGATAAATATTTTCTGCCAATGTACGGAAGAGCCCCAGAATATTATCGCATATTCTAGAACACTTTGTACACACGCAAAGTAGAATATTCTTAAACAATCGATGGATGGTTTCTCATAAATCGTATTACATAACAAGACGAATTTAATCTCGATATCAAGGTATTAGTGCACGATTCCCACTTTATCCTACTGTCTAGCGTTACGCCAAGAAATTTTACATTTTCTAATTGTGTGATTGAAGAACCATTTAATTTGACATAAAGAAAGAGATACACATTTTTCACAATGAAATTACCAAGAAAACTTTATTTGTCTGAAACTTTTTTGGCCAAGTCGTAAAACATACAGATATTTTAGGGAAGCCATTTTGAAACAATTGATGATAACTTGATTATTAATGTATATATTCTAACGAAACTTTAGACATATACCTTGTGGAGTCGAGTCAAGTTTCAAGTTAATGTGTTTACAATAACTCCTAAAAAACAATTGCAAAGTCGAGAATCGAATCGTCGATTGTTTAGGGGCATCAAGTTGTATACTCTGTCCCAAACTTACTGACGGTATAAAAAAATGTCGGAATATTTTTTCTTTACCGCACTATCAAAGGCGCCGACATTTTTTATACCCAGAATAAGTCTGAGAGAAACTAGATATCAAATATTTATATTTCAGATTATACTTGTTTTTAAATTCTTTGTGATGGTATAAGCAAAAATAAATTTGAAAATTTTTAAAAACGAAAATAAATTCAAGTCATTATGTCTTTTGGCTTGCCTATAAATGGTATGGTAATAATGCAAAAAATGCCATATCTAGGGTACCAATGGTGTAGACAGAACTACTTCTTTTTTTTGTACATTTGATATATACCAATAATTACTATTTTTGGGCAAAATATTGATGAGTAAAACTCATTTGCATAAAAAAAAGAAAATAAAAGAAATGAATAAAGTTGGTTTTAAAAAATTAAAAATTTGTTTTTGTTTATGCCACCATAAAGAACATCGAAACAACTGTAAACTGAAATACGAATTTTTGATCTACGACTTGAAAAACAGGATTCTGAACGTTCTCTTGGTTAAACAAGAGCTTTCCACCACACAGATTTAATCCAAATGTTTTTACTACACGTCTTGAAATGTTTTCAAAAAGTTAAAAAAAAAAATTGCTATAGTAAAGCAGTTCCCTCGAAATTTTAGTATTACTCCAGTAGTACCGAAGGGAAGTATTGTAATCGAGAAAAAATCACCCCCCGAAATTTTATCGCATTTTCATATTTCGTATCAAGTAGATTACGAAAATATAGGATTTTCAATTCCGCCAGTCTGTTTGTCGGTTTTTTGTCTGTCTGTTAATGCATTAACTAAAAAACTACTATTTACCCCTATTTAACCCCCAGCCCTTCACAGGAATAAGCGCAAAATATAATCTAGTTCCAGATACATACCGGGTGAGTCACGAATTGCGCTCGCCCGGATATTTCCTAAAATATTTGGAATAGAAAATTGAAATTAGGAGGCCTTATTACACGACTAAAATGCCATCTTTTAAATAAAAAATCAAGTTTGCTGCACATCCGGTTTGACGGGAAATGCCCACAACTTTCGATTTTTAAATGGAACACCCTATATATTTTTACATTTTTGGAATCTGGAGGAAATTTTGAATACAATACATCCATTTTGGTCACTTTTTGATAAACATTAAAAATTTTATTAAAAAATCTATTTCTGAATCCAGAGTGCTGTGGTGCCCAAAATATATTTTAGTTTGTGTGCTACGTTACTATAAAAATAAAAAGAGCAATATGATTGCATTATTTAATTCTTTAGAGGCGATTAAAATCTTTAAACAGCAACATTTTTAAATACCTCACTTTCATACGAATCTAATGATACCAAAATTTTGAAAATCCGCTCAGAAATATTTGAGATTTCAGCCAAAATACAATGCAACCAAGCTTTTAGAAACATGCGGCTAATAGATAATAGATTAGTGGGCTTTGGAAACTAAAATGGCACATTTCTGTGTAAATCTGGTAACCTAATAACATTGGAAAAAAAATCATAGTAGCCATTGAATGTAATAAAACAATATCAACTGTCAGATAGATACAAAATAAAGCGTTGCGAACATCTCTTTGAGTAAAAATTAAAGAAAATGAATAATTTTACTAGAAATGAAAAGGTGGATATGTTACTGATATATGGAGAGCGTCTCAAGAATTCAACTGCAGCTGCAGAACTGTATCAGCAACGATATTCCAACAGACGTCATCCAAGCAGACACTTGTTTGCCAGAGTGGAACAAGAATTAAGAAACGAACCCAATGAACAAGATGACCATCAAACATTTATTGTGAGGACAAAGAAATTGATGTATTAGGATTTGTGATGGTACATCCAACAACATCAACAAGGGAATTGTCAATGGAATGTGACATTAGTCAGTCTTCGGTTTGCAGAATTTTAAAGAAACATAAGTTTCGGTCTTATAAATACCAAATACACCAACATCTTTATGGAGATGATAACGACAGGAGGCCAGTATATTGCAACTGGTTCTTAAATGCAGTACAACAAAACCCAGGTTTTCCTTTTCATATTTTATATTCTGATGAAAGTAGATTTACGAACCAAGGTATGTTTAACAGAAATAATACTAGGTACTGGCCTCAAGAAAATCCGAGTTTGGTAGGGCGGGGGAATATTCAGGAAAGATTTGGGTTTAACTGTTGGCTTGGAGTACTTGGAGATCGAATAATTGGACCCATATTTTTTGATGGAACACTTACTGGCGAACGATATTTATTCTTTTTACAAAACCAGACAGCAGAATTTCTTGACTTACTTCCTCTTGCCTATTTACAAAATCTGTTTTTCCAACAAGATGGTGCTCCCCCACATAATTCCAGAAGAGTGATGGAATATTTAAACAACTTGCATGGTGAACGCCTTATCGCAACTCAAGGTCATATCAGGTGGCCTCCTAGGTCACCTGACTTAACACCCCTAGACTATTATGTATGGAGCACTATCAAAAATAAAGTTTATAAAACTTCTTCAAATACCCGTGAAGAGCTGCAAAACAAAGTTTTACGGGCTCTTAATGAAATAACGCCGGCTGAATTGCGTAGAGCCATTCAAACAACTGTACGCAGAGCCCAATTGTGTATAGAAAAAAATGGTGGACATTTTAAACAATATCTATAAATGTCAATTTATTGTTTAATTATATTAATTATTTTAAAGATACCTACTGTTACCTAGTTTAAGTTTAATTGTTCAAACGGAATTGATTTTTATTTATTTATAAGCCCTATATTTATGTTCATTTAAATAAAACTCTGAAAACCGAACTGATTAGGCATTCTATTGCAAATGTCCTTGTGGATGTAATTGTGTTTACCTCCACATACCTATGCTAAACTTAAATGTAACGTTCTTTGCGCTCACAATTATTAAATGTTTGATAGCTCAAGATTGCCTATAACTACACGAGTCTGTCTGACAGCTGATATTGTTTTATTACATTCAATGGCTACTATGACTTTTCCAATGTTATTAGGTTACGAGATTTACACAGAAATGTGCCATTTTAGTTTCCAAAGCCCACTAATCTATTATCTATTAGCCGCATGTTTCTAAAAGCTTGGTTGCATTGTATTTTGGCTGAAATCTCAAATATTTCTGAGCGGATTTTCAAAATTTTGGTATCATTAGATTCGTATGAAAATCAGGTATTTAAAAATGTTGGTGAACGATTAAATTCCCATTTAAAATAACCAAGTTAGTGGGTAAAAATCACATTTAAAAATTTTAAACGCCTCTAGAGAATTAAGTAATGCAATCATATTGCTCTTTTTATTTTTATAATAACGTAGCACACAAACTAAAATATATTTTGGGCACCACAGCACTCTGGATTCAGAAATAGATTTTTTAATAAAATTTTTAATGTTTATTAAAAAGTGACCAAAATGGATGTATTATATTCAAAATTTCCTCTAGATTCCAAAAATGTAAAAATATATAGGGTGTTCTATTTAAAAATCGAAAGTTGTGGGCATTTCCTTTCAAACCGAATGTGCACCAAACTTGATTTTTTATTGAAAAGATGGCATTTTAGTCGTGTAATAAGGCCTCCAAATTTCAATTTTCTATTCCACATACCTTAGGAAATATCGGGGCGAGCGCAATTCGTGACTCACCCGGTATATGTAACAAATTTCAATTCAATATCTTTAACCGTTCCTGAGAACGTGCGCACAGAAAAAGTTACAGACTAACTACTAACTAAAAAAGTACTTGACGGAGCACAGTCAAATTTGGTAGGTAATTGATGCTACTGCCAGCGAAGAAATCGTTAGACTTTCACTGGAAAATATACAGGGTGGGCCGTCTAAAGGGAATAGATAATGAAAAAATATTTTTTCGCTCTTTAAAATTTCCACGTGTCGTGACATTCTAAACCTATTTCAGAAAAACAAATTTACGACTACTATAATAATTCCACTCCACTACGTGGATGTGGAACTAGAAATATGACAGATGGTGCAACCATATTTGGCATAAAATTAACACAATTGGCAAGGAACACACCTATCATAGTTTTATTGAAACATATAAACTATACAGGGTGGCTATTCTAAGAAATAATTTATAAAGCCTTCCATATTTGGCACCTTTTATTTCATATTTATTTTTTGCTGTCGGATGACCACTTCTTGAACATTTTGTTAACCAAAAGAGAAAGAGAGGTTCTTTGTAATTATAGTGATTATTACATTCCGATTATTACCCTCATATGTCGTTTCTAAATTAATAATTTTTTAGAGTGACCCCCGTATAAATAAAGAGGAAAGTTCTGTGTAAATACTGTACCGATTTTTTATTTGATATTTGAGTTCAGCCTGTTATGAAATGGATTTCTGCACAAATATTTTCTTTTTACAACGATTATTAACAGTTGTTGTCCGGTGTTAATATACGCATTTGATTAAAGCAAATAGGTATAATAACTATGCTTTACATTTTAAGAAATGAAAGCTATTTTGAAACTATTATAAATATATTGAATATTAATCACAGCAACGTTTTTTGCTTTCTTCTCAGTCCGCCTCACCACAAAAGTCTAAATTCTCCCAGGCAATTTATTTCAAATTTTGGGTCAGCATTCCATTCAGCCTTCCTTATTGTTTGTTTCAAGATAGTGTCAAAGGGTGATTAATTCCCAACCCTTTCCCTGGTTGGCTAACAAACAACGTCATTTCACTATGAGTTCTATTCAATCCGGTAATGCTGGAGAAATTTCCAATTAACTTTGCGAATAGTTTCCAATTTCAATACAGATCATTTGATTCGTCTGTTAAGAGGTTTATTTTGTATATTTGTGCAGAAAATTACAACATAAATATAGGAGTTAGGGAAATATAGAATATTTAATAAAGTTGTTTGATCTAGCGTCAAATATAAAGAAAATTTGTTGAGGACTACATTCTCACTGTATTTATAATCTATAAAACCTAGGGAGAATTTGAAAATGCAAAATATTTATTATTTTTTTTTAAAACGGCAGAATTATTATGGAAAAATAAGAATTTCTTTTATTAACCATAAAAATACAAAATACAGAAAACCCTAGTAAATGAACACAATGTTTAGTTCTACTGAATGAACAGGGGAAATCCAATAAATGGGAGCATATATTGAAATATTTGTTTATATCCTTAAGTGTGAAAAAACCTCTGGAATTTGCTGGCTTTGGAGTAGCAGTCTTTTTGATTATATCGGCTTCTTTGTAACAAATTGCATCCAAAATTTTCTTTCGTGACTTCCATATAGGTTACTTCATATTCTTGGTTTCCTTCATCGGCCTCTTTTACTTCTCCAGGTCGTACTTTACTATCAAAAAGTCAGCTATTTTATAATTAGCTTGATATTCTTGATTTACATTCTCGGTGTAGTTTTTAATTTGCTCCCATTCACTATCTGTGGATGTATCAAATGAGTGTTCATTAGAAGAGGGACTTTCTTCTGGGCTGTCATTCTTCTTTTGTTTCTTCTTTGGTACTGGTTTACATTTTTCATTTTCTTGGGACTTCCGATTTCTTTCTGCTGCTGCCTTTTTTCTCTTTTCTGCTGTGTTCTTTCGTTCTTCTGCCTTGCTCTCTCTCTTTATCTCTTCTTTTTCCTTATTAAGCTCTTCAGAATTTTCAGTTTTAATTCTCTCCTTTTCGCCATAGTACCGCTTCCATTCTTTTGACACCAAAGCATATTACATTACAGCTGTGTCGTCTTTTTTTACCAGATTTCTTTGCTTCTTTTTGAGACCAATACAAATGCTTTCTACAGGCGTTTTCCACAGAGTTTTAACTTAACTTTCTAACTTGAATATTTATTCCGCCATTATCGGGTTTATGTACACCACTGTTTCTAGCTACTTTGCAGTGTTGTAAATTGCCCTCTTAAGTGTCATCACATTTATTAACTATAGAACTAGAATGAATATCATATGCACTGAAAATATCACAGTCTGATAAAACAGTATCACGAAAAGTTTATGGTTAAATTAGATTGTCTATATCATCTGAATTAATAAAGTCAGAAGTACAGGGAATATCACTGTCTGTTAAAATAATATTAGTAGCCAGAGAAGTTTTCGGTGAGATTAGGACTCTTTCTTGTTTATCTAAATTGGTATTGTCAGAAGTATTAAGAGAATCACAGTCTGTTGCAATAGTATCAGAAAGAGTTCTCATCCATACTTGATTGCCACAGTCCCCTCCTTTGTCATTTGAATTATCATTGCCTTTGATCACTGTTTGAACTGCTTATAGGCCGCTTTCACTGTTTATTCCTGTCTCATTTAAAAAAAAATGGTTATTAAGTATTCAGTCATCGAAGCTGTGAAAACGATCAAATTTCTGAAATCTCGTCATGAATGAATTGATATCAAACTTATAATAATACAATAAATTGAATTTCAATAAGGAGACTGTTTCTTGGAGATGTCTATAAAAGTACTTTTGAAGAATCAAACAAGTTCCTAGGATCATAAAAGAAGATCGTTACGGGCTCAATGATGGCTTTTCGCCTTTTACATAGAAAATACGTACTGAATCCAAAAATTCCAACAAATCGTTTTTAAAGTGGATAAGATTTCCTTTAATATAGTTTTACTTCCACATCCACGTACTGGGTTGGAAGTATAGTAATCGTAAAAAAAATCATTTTTTGTTCTTGAATAGGTTTAGAATAATAAGAAAGACAAATTGATTTCAGGATTTTAATTGCTAGCATAACCAAAATTCAGGTTATCGAAAGAATGCAAAGATTATGTATCAAACATTTTACAAATAATTTTTATTTTAGTTCTCATAGATAGTTTTTTTCCGCTGTTTGCAATATCCTATAAAGAATATGTTTCATTACAGGTTTAGAACGTCTTGGAACGTCGAGATTTTAAATTTAAGCGAAAACAAATTTTTGTCCGGAAAAGTTTAAGACATTGACTTGAAATTTTGTACACGTATATACCTACTATAACGAGATCTGGAACTGTATTGTTTTTTGAACACATCCGGTGAAGGGTTAGGGGGTAAATAGGAGTAAGTTGGGGTAAATAAGGGTAAATAAGTAAAGCAAGCTGGTAAGAGTAATGAAACTTGAAATTTGGTGTATGTACTAGGAGCCAAGGCCTCAAATTTTTTTATAATATTTTCCATTACCCGACCACCCACTCCATTATTAAAGGGGTTGATAAAATAAAATTGAGATATTCACTTGAAATTTGGTATACGTATATTAATATATACGTCATTATAATTAATGACATCAAGAACTAGATTATATTTTGGGATTATTCCGTTGATGGGGTTAAATAGGGATAAATAGAGGAAAATAAGTAAAGCAAACTGGTCATAGTACAGACATTTAAAATTCGGTATATGTGCTAGAAGCCATTTGTTTATAATATTTTTCAACCCCCCACCAACCCTACTCCATTATTAAAGGGGTTGATTAAATGAAATTGAGATATTCATTTATACAAGTATGTATTATAATGACATCTGGAACTAGATGATACATATTTTGAGATCATTCCGCTGAAGGGTTAGGGGTTAAATAGGGGGAAACGGGGGAAAATAAGTAAAGCAAGCTGGTTAGATTACAGAAATTTGAAATTCGGTGTATGTGCTGGAAGACAAAGCTTTAGATTTTTTCAAAATATTTTTCAACCACTACCACCCCTACTCCATTATTAAAGGAATTGATAAAATGAAATTGAAACTTGGTACACGTATGTATTATAATGACATCTGGAACTAGATTATAATTTGAAATGATTCCGTTAAAGGGTTGGGGGTTAAATAGGAGTAAGTAGGGAAAAACAAGTAAAGCAAGATGGTAAGAGTACAGACATTTTGGAGTTGGTGTAGATACTAGAAGCGAAGGTTATTCTCCATAATATTTTCCGTCCCCCCACGGCCCCCACTCCCTTATTAAAGGGAGGTACACGTATGTTTTATAACCACATCTGAAACTAGATTATATTTTGACATGATTCCGTTGAAGGAGTGGAGGGTAAGAAGGGGTAAATAGGGAAAACCAAGTAAAGCAAGAATACAGAAACTTGGAATTCGATGTATATACTAGAAACCAAGGCCTGACATTTATTTCTAATATTTTTCAACCTCCCCCACCCCCACCACCTCCGCTCCATTATTAATTGGTTTGATGACATAATATTGAGATATTAACCTGATAGTTAGTGCATGTATATATTGTAATGACATCTGATTGAGATGATTATGTTGACGGGGTGGGAAGCGGTTGTGGATAGGGGAAAATAAGTACAGTAAGCTAGAAACTTTATTATTAACGTATATGGTAGAAACCAACGCCTCAAACTTCTCTATGACATCTGTCCCAAATATTAAAATTCTATGACCAATAATTTCCACATACTATAGTGCAAATATGGTCAAGATGTTTCCCTTAATGTGACTTGGATGAAAAATCTGGATGTGGAAGTAGTGATTCCTTAGGCAGCGAGTTTTCTTGGTTGCCACATGATAAAAAATGACTGAGATGCAGCAACTTATTTTTTTTAGTTGAATTATGGTGCATGACGTTTGAAAAATGCGCACTGAATCAAAACATATCGATACATTTTATAAATACTCTACATATGTTTATAATTAACAATTAGTTTCAAGATGTTTCACAGGGTGCCTACCACAAGTTCAGTTCAGTGTATTTTTTTAAAGCAGTTAAAATTTACTTTAATGTAGCTTCTTCCTGGTTGCTGTACGATGAAAATTGACTAATATTTATAAATTTAAATTTTTCTACTATAGGTGGAGTTATCGTTTTCGGGTTTAACTCGGAAAATACTATACAAATAAAAGTCGACATTGGAAGTGCTTATTAATTCACATAATCTTGAAACGACATTAAAGAAGAAATAATGAAAATCCATTCATTGCTCTAGAATTCCAAGGTAAAGAGTTTCATTGATTCCACTATCAGTTGCTGCGATAGAAATGAATAATGTTCAAATGTTGAGTATTTGTGAGCAGAGGACTGCGGAGGTTGAAGAAAGAAAAATCTAAGGAAGTTCTATTTATATTAAAAACCATTCCTTGATATTTAATTAATATTTTCCGAATAAATCACCGAAATCCCCAATTCCGCCCATAGTAAAAAATATTAAATTGACATATCTCAGTCAAATATCATCATTCGGTAACCTATACTAAAGTTTTAAACTACTAAAAAAGGTGAATATTCATCTATTTTACCTGTATTACTACCGTAACGATATTTAAAGTTTATGTAGAATATTGTTAAAACTGTTATGTATGCACCAAGTACGTTTATAGATTATAACGCCCGCAGGGTAACATGATGCAGTCCGAGGGCCTTTGGCCCAAAGGATGCATGTTGCCTGATGGGCGTTATAATCTAATGACGCTCGTGGTCTATGATATTAGATAATACTTTGACGTTTATTAATTGGATCGGTCAGTATGCTGTGTTTTTTCAAATTTAGTAACCTATTTCAACGCTGCTAACTTTTCTTTTACCCTTTTGACAGTTGTTGATATTTTGACATTTGTTGATGTTGCTTTGCTTTGTACACATATCATACGTGTAACAGAAAAAAAGGAAAATTAATATGGAAATATAGAAAATGTATTGCCGGTCAAGTCCAAACCATTGTACGATAAGTAATATGAAACATTTATTCTTTCTTTGTTTCTAATATAACAGGGCGTTATGGCCATAATGCCCGCTCACTATGCCCGTGGTTATTATGAGCATCTTTATGGTAACCGTATAAACAAATAATATGCAAGTGAAAAATAAAATAAGGAGTCTATATGATTATTGCCCACAAGAGTTTAAAACCAGCCCAAAATGCAAGAAAATTATTAATAGGCGAATTATTAAGAATTAATCTATAATACTGGCTCATGTTTTCGAGATTTTCAATTACGAATGTGAGGCTGAAAATTATGTATAAAACATGGCGGATTTAAAATGGCAACATCAAAGAACAGAAACATCTTAACCGTCGGAAAAAATCTTTCAGATGGCGCATGGCGTTGAGGAAGGGGAGGAGTCGAGGGACCCCTTCACCAATATACAATATTCGAGAAAAGGTGCAAAAAGTTACCTTTAATAAAATTTTCTGGGGCTAGCGTTTGATTCATAGTAACTGGTATCAGGGAGTCACAATTACGTTTTCAACCACTGTCTTCTGATGATAACTGATTTTCATTCATATTTGCACATATAGGTAAACATTCATCTTTATGCGTTTGAGGATTTCGTATTTTTTGCACCAGCATATAAATCAATACGTACATGTTACTCTAGCTTTAAATATTAACAAAAAACAAAATATACATCGAATCCACCTGCTCTCTGATTTAACACTGACGCAATAGAAATATATGTTATGGCGCTTCTATACTCCAACAGAATATCTGACGCTTTTATTTCTCCTTATTCCCGTCCCTTTCCCTAAGCTATGAATACACCAATTCCTTCGTTTTAACAAGACAAGATAGGACAAACTCAGATATATTTACAGGTGTATCAATACTTATAAATAGCTATTATGATGATAAACCCCAATTTTAACAAATTTGCAAGCATCTTATTTCGATTATATCTTGGTTATTCTTATCCTTCAGCGAACAAAAAGACATTTTAAATGGAATATTATGCGTTTTATGGTTTATGTGAAAAGTCCTTTTTTGCGAGGGCCAAGAGAAATTTCAGATTTAAATGTGATCACTAAAGGTATAAGTGGCAGATTTGAAAGTTATGTTTCCGAGACTATTAACTTTTTATAAATTTAAAATAATACATTTCGGTTTATTGGCTTATTTTTTTATTACGGCGATTTTAGTTTAATGCATATATTTGAGTCACTTGTTATAAAAATATTTTTTTTGATAAAATCGAGCAATGTTTGTAAAAGATTATCTAAAAAACAGAGGCCTACAAACAAAATAGTATTTTCCAGACGCATCTGAAGGGTATATTCCTAAAGTCCAAGTTACCATAACACAAACTTGTACCTCATAAATCACCAAAAATTAAACACCCAAAAATTAAACATATGAGAATCGTAGGAAAAACTGTTAAAAAAAAATTCCGTTTAGCCCGTCAGACTAGGTTTCATTTGTTATTTTCTATTTTTTTTCAAGTTTTCAAATAGACGAAAATAAAATGAATTTACAAATGAAATCACTAAATTGAAATTTTTACTATTTATTGTGAAGAATATACAGTTTTTGTAAAACCGACCGATTTTGTTAATTAACACTTACTTAAACCTCAATTTTTCCACAAAAAATTACATGAGCAATTATTTCCAGATACGGGAGTGCAAGAGACTTGGATAGGAAATCTGGATGTGGAAGGAGTGATTCCTTCGGCAGCGGTTTTTAAATAAGCATACATATAAATAAAATAATAAATCCTGCCTAAATATTTCAAAGTAATTATTATAGTCTTTCTTATTTAAATATAAGTTTAATCGTACCTTAACTTATTTTATTATTATATTTTAAATTAAGATACGTCTTTTAGTATGTACAAAAACAATGTATTATATAAAATACAACTGTAGCTGATAACTTTTTGTACGGAGCATGCCGTGCGATGATTGATTTCTGTCAGTTATTCGTAAAGTATGGTGTTTAGCGTGTACCTATGTGTAGAAATATATTCATGGTTTTAAGTGCAGTTTTATATTATAATTATCATTAGCTTGTAGTTATCATTAAGTTCCATTAAATTTGTTTTCTCCATATGTTGGTGATTAGTGTGTGAAGTGTGAGGACTAATCAGTGAAATTATAAATGGAATGGAGACGACTTGCTTCAAGGAGTGAAAATAAAGGTAATCTTGGATTAAATAAATAAGCAATTTAATAATAATTTCACTAATTTCAATTTATTTTATTAGGTAGGTCCAGTACGAGAGAGGACGTGGACGAACATATCTTGGGTGAGAATATTTTAAAATGATTATTTTCTCAAATTTTGTAGCAAGTCGCTCCTTTTTGTGCAGGGAAGTTTATAAATTAAAAACACTGATTTTTAGAAAAGATAAAATTTTCCGCAATTTTCTCCTAATTGAACCAAATCGTTTTTTTGCCGGTAAAATATTTTAGATATTTAGTGCTGCTTCATTTAAGATTGTACAACTTACATACAGAATATAGATAGTATAAGTAATATCTTATTCGGTGGCGTAGTTATCGACTAATGCAAATACATTTTTTTGCAATATACACAGTGTCACTAATAAAGTACGCATCATATCATTGTTATTAATCGATTTGAGTAATTTTGATTTTGTCACCAGTTATCGGTTCAAAAATAACACAAAATGGCGTGCACATCATGTAATTCAAAAATTGTCTTTACTTCTCAAAACATCAGAAACCGTTGAAGAGGACAATTGTTTGTTTCTCAATATCAGGTATACCAACTGTAAATTCTCTACTAAAACTTCAATTTTTTTGCAAGAATTTTTTTAAACTTACCTAATGTGTTTTTATTTTAACCGAATTTAAACGAACCTGTACAAAATTTAAGTTAAGCACAAAATTCCGTCGGTCTGTCTTTTGTCGTTTTTTTGTGCCTACTATTACTTTGGGACAGTTTGATTGACTTAAAGGAGCCTTGCCGGATAAACATAGGTTAGCTGCCCCGGTTTGGATTTGGTTCATATTTGGGACGTACGAGAATGATTTACCCCAAACGCCAGCTTGAATACATTTTTTTTTTACAAGAGTTATGAAAGAATTTTGAGAAATTACAAAATTTTCTTAAATTTAAATGAGCCGAATTCGGGAGGTAAAACGTATGTGGTCCAGGGAGTTATGTCGATTATGAAAAAAATCGGTAAAGGTATTTACACAGAACTTCCCTCTTTATTTGTGCATGGCGGTCACTTTAAGAAATTAATAATTACAAAAGGACATTGAAAATAATAATCGGAATATAGTTATCACTATTATTACAAAGAGAACCTGATTAGTTTTGGTCAAAAGAATATACAGAGTGCTCATCCAACAGCAAAAATTCAGTACTAAATAACAGGTGCCAAATATGGAAGGCTTGCGCAAATACCTTTACAAATGTTCACCATGGTTGAACTATTTCTTGGGATGACCACCCTGTATGTTTTTCAATAAAAGTATAAACAGGTGCTTATGCCAAATATTATTGCCATCTGTTACATTTCCAATTCCACATTCACGTAGTGGAGTGGAAGTATAGTGGTGGTTAAAAAATTTCACTTCTTGAAATTTTTAAAAAATGTCGGTAAAAAAATTTTCAAAATTTTGTTCTTCTGAAATAGGTTTAGAATGTCATGAAACGTGGAAATTTTAAATTTGAGTAAAGCAAAAATATTTTTCCATCTGTTTTAGTGGTAAAAAAATTTTCAAAAATGTTGGTGAAAAAAATTTTCAAAATTTCTTTTTCTGAAATAGGTTTAGAATGTCATGAAACGTGAAAATTTTAAATTTGATAAAAAAAAATTTTTTTTGGATCTATTCTAGTCAACATTTTTTTCCAGTAGTAAAAAGATGTCAATTTTTTTTTCCGAATTAGGTTTGGAATGTCATGAAACGTGGAAATTTTAAATTTGAGCAAACAAAATTTTTTCATCTATTCTATAGTAGGTACCTAAGTAGTGATAAATCAAAAATGTTTTGAAAAAAATTTTTAAACATTTCAAAATTTTTTTTTAATTGGTTTGAATAGGTTTAGAATGCCGTGGAAATGTGGAAATTTTGAATTTGAAAGAAAAAAAATGTTAGTGGTAAACAAATTTTCAAAAATTTTGGTAAAAAAAATTAAAAAAAAAAATTTGGAAATAGGTTTAGAATGCCATGAAACGTGTAAATTTTAAATTTGACAAAAGAAAAAAAAATTTCTTCTATTTTAGCGGTAAAGAATTTTTCAAAAATGGTGAAAAAAATTTTCAAAATGTTTTTTTTCTGAAATAGGTTTAGCGTGTCATGAAACGTGGAAATTTTAAATTTGAGTAAAAAAAAATGTTTTCATTATTTTTTCCCTTTAGACGGTACACCCTATATATTTTCCAGTCAAAGTTCTACCATTTCTTCGCTGACAGTAGGGTCAACTACCTACCAAATTTCACTGCTCTCCGTCAAGCAGTTTTTTAGTAAATGCACCGACAGACAGACAGACAGACAGACTGACGGAATTGAAAAACCTATATTTTCGTAATCTACGTGATCTGAAGCGCCAAAATCCGAAAAAATCTCGGAGGGTGATTTTTTCTCGAATAAAATACTTCCCTTCGGTATGCGAGGGAAGTAAAAATTGATACTCAAAAATTGGACGAATACTGGGTAAAAAAAGCAATTTAATTTTGGGACAATTCTTTCTTTATAAACTATTTGATGGAACTCCACCATTTTTACTTGTGTAATTTGAACAATACACTCTACTCTAATGTACAAGGCACTTAATCTTCCTCAATAACAGGATTCATATTGCATTCTGTATACAATTAGCTGAGGACTTTAGTAGGTCCTACAATTGTTGACAACTATCGTTCATGTGATAACTAATAAATAATAGTAGCTATATGGAAGCAACAGCCAACTGTTCGTCGATCATTGGCGCATTCACAACAAATCTTTTAATTTCCGCAACACCCTCATGTTTGGTCTATACTTAATGAAACATCTATATATTTTCCGACAAATGTATCTTAATTTGAATGAAATATTCATTAGATGTTGAAATTACTTTGGCTAACGAGGCTCAAGAAGAAGGTTGGTATAGTAAAAAGCTTATGTTTCGAAGTGACTCTTCCAACGACCTTTAAGATTTTCTAGGGTTGACATAAAAAGATCAAAAAATCTTATTTACGGGTTTCTATCAATTCTGTCAATCAGCTTCGTACCTGGTCGGAATACTGAACGATAGTGGGTCTGTCAATTTGCAGTATGTAAAAGAGCAGGTAAATAATCGAAAGGTTCAGTCAAGAATGATTCGCCGGAAAGTATGTAGATGTTTCATTGACTATTATGGACTATACAATGAAAGTTTTTTTTTAAACTAACATTACAAACAAGCTAACCATTGTACTCTTCGCCGATTTACTACACTTTTTACATAATTGTTGTACATTCTATAGCTAACCATTGTACTACATCGCAGTTTTTTTGTAAATAATATTAGTTTTAGACATTTTTTGTTTAAATACAAAATATTTTTTAATTTAAATAATTAATAACTCTTTTATTTATTGACCGATTTTTTCAAAAATGGGGTTCTTCCTTTAGGTAACACTAACTTACTGCCCAAATTTCAATACAATCGGACTTTTTGTTCTTAAGTTATCATGCTTAAAAAAACGTGACGGGCGGACGGACGGACGAACGAACGGACGGACATTTTGAACGTTGTTCGGAATTCGATCACCAACATAGTGATATGAATTTTTTTCCTCCACTACTGGTTTTAGTAATGTGCCGATCGAACGCAATATTCTCTTCGTTTTGTATTCGCGAAGGGTATAATAACTTCGAAGATCATGCTTAAAGTTAAAATCCTATGAGCAATTATTTCCACATACTGAAGTGCGAATATATTAGCAAAATGTTTTAATTTAACGAGACTTGGATGGACAATCTGGATGTGAAAGTAGTGATTCTTTAGGGAACGGTTTTTACTAATAGTATGTCATTTTCCTGTCCTGCTGGTAGTGACAATTACATTCTGAATAATATTAATTATTTTTAAAGTGATCACCCTGTATATTTTAGCTTAAAATACATCAAGTTCGCTCTTTGATAATAATGTTAACTACATTCCTAATATTATTTTTCGCCACTATTTTTAAACTTTAGGATGACCAATGCCATCCTGTACATTTTTCATTGAAAGTAAAAGCTTCTTCCTCTATAATTGTCAGAAAAGAGGCCAACTGTACTTTCATTGAAAAATACTGGGTTGTCATCCTACAGAATTATTAAGTAAGAAACAATGGAAGAATCTATATAGTAAATGACACTATTGTCTAACTAGTAATTTGTATTCTTTTGCTGAAAATTATAAATAATGATTGTCCTATAAAAACTGTTTTGTGTACTTAAATACTTTTAGGGATTTCTTTGATCTGTAGTTAAAAATGCACAGGCCTCATTCTTTGATGGAAATCAGTTAAAAATAGTGATTCCAGCGATAGTCTTACATCAAGATAACACATTTATGAAAAACTGTTTCTGAGTCCAATCCATGCATAGCAAACTTTGCGCAAAACAAAGGACTTAACTATCTGATAAACGACATTTGGAGAACTTGTAGGTATTTAGTAAATACATTTAGTAAACTTTTCGAAATGTTTTCCAATAAAGAATAAAAGGGCACAGGAAACTAATGGTCAGAACTTGCCCCATTGAGATTATAGATATCATGAATTACCAGAGCAATGAAATAAAAAATATGAATAGATCGTATCTTATCCGCTTCTAGAATATTATTATTTATGTTATATAAAAAATATCTCGGAAAACAAGAAGATTTATATTAAAAGAGCGTTTATTGCTTGCTTTTGGAACTAAACAAATTGAGCCGCATGCTAAGGTTCTCGATTTAAATATTATACAAATAAAAGTTTAAATATACCTAACTAAAAATCCAGGCCTGTAGCTCGAAACTGTTTTAAGGGCGGGCAAGGAAATTTTCAGAGGGGGCCCGTAAGCCTAAATATTTTATTGTTATTTTCAATTATAAATAACCATCGTAAAAAACAGATATTTGAATTTCTTAACAGAAGCAGTTTTTAATATAAAAAATGTATAATAGTAATAATAATAATAATAATAAGAAGAAAGAACATTTTTAAAGATGAAATTCTTTCCTGTTATGTACAAAAGACCAGCTATGATTTTTGAATAAGGATAATAATAATAATAATGATAATAATAATAAAATTGATAAAAAGAACATCATGAGACGATGAAAATGAGAAACAATTGCACAAGTATTCAAATCCATCAATTTATTGTTTGAATTTAAAAATACATTTGAAGTCCAGTCCTGTGTGTTGCATTACTTAACGCCGACGCCGGCGGTATACTAATCAAATCAAATCCAATTTTATTGGTGCTTTAACAATACAGTTTTACACAAGTCAAGTATAGTAATTGCCACAATATTATTTAAAATGTCACACATGAAATGTAGAATATAGGATACAATATTATAAACAAATTGTAAAATATTTCAAATATACAAAAAAAATATTGTAGACATATACAAACATACACGATAAAATATACTGAAAATTTATATAAAATAGTTGCCATTATTTTGGTTTCGCTGCCATTAAAATTTAAGAATTCATGTATAGTATAGAAACATTCTTTTATTAAAAAAAAATTTATTAACAGTTTATATTTCACCTCTGGTAAGGTTTTCACAGAATTTAGAATTTTATTAAAAAATTTAGGGCCGTAGCAATTAAAGCCACAAACACTTGACTTAAGCATATTAAAATCTGTCACTAATTTATGTTGAGTCTTCGTGTTGTATTTGTGATTATCATCATGCTTTTTATTGATTTATATTTTTATAAATATATGTATCAGGCAATGAAAAATGTATAGTGATGGAAATGTTAAAATTTCCAATTCAATAAATTTTTCTCTTACATCCTCTCTATATCCTCGATTTGTAATTATCCTGATCGTTTTCCTCCGTAACCCGAAAATTCTGTTAGCTGCAGGGCATGGGTTCAGCTTATCAGACCATAAGTCATATGGGACACTATTTGCGAGTGATAGGCCGTTAATAACATTTTAAAAGCTACGATATTTCCTAGGTTTCTTAACAAGAATATATTTTTTGATATTTTTTTGCTGTGTAATCGACATGCTGGAACCAGTTGAGATTTGGATCAAGAAAATCGCCTAGAAATGTAACTTTTTCTGGATTTTTTCAATTTTCAATTGGCCTATGACTGAAAACCATATTCGTAGTTTTATGCTCATATACTGATAATTTATTTCATGAGAATCATTTTAAAGTATTTCACTTAGCCTCATCATTTGCCTTTGAACAACCCCTAATTTATTGTCAGATACCAGGAGTGTGGTATCGTCTGCAAATAATACCAAGTCAACGTCAGGTACAGACTTACTGAGGTTATTTACATAAATTAAAAATAGGGTTGGACTTAAGACCGATCCCTGTGTCACGCCGCACCTTATGTACTGGGATGTCGAGTTAATATAACTTATGCTTATGGACTAAGGGCCAGTGACATTTTTCAGTGATGATTTAGTTAAGGCCTATTTTTTGAGAGGATGTTGAGGGAGGTTTAGCTAAGGGTCATCCGTGAGAATTAGTCCGGATTCCAGTCGTAAAGGGGTGGCAGAACGCCTCCAATGTTTAAAAAAAAATGCATCTTTTTATTATTTAGTTAAGGCTGAATTTTTTTCCAGTACTCCTTTGATAGCCCACAAACATCGATCTAATATTGGCAGAACGATTGGCCAGTCTTAAGAGGGTGGCAGAACACCCCCAACATGTCGAGGGAGTAATGAAATTTTCATTATTTAGTTAAGATTCATTTTTTAGTATGTTGCTGTAGCAACTATTCCAAGTATACTTGCAAACTGGCAGAACAAAATGGCGGTCGTAACTACCTGGCAGAACGATTTAAATGTGCCGTATGCGCGCCGTGACTTCGTGCCTTCGGTCGCAGATTAATTTGTATTATGAATGCTTTAAATATTTAGACCCTTTTTGTAATCACAGACTTTCATTTCCTTTGGAGCTGGTATTTTAATACTCATTCGATGGAAATGCGACTTAAAAGATACAAAAATTTGTTTTTTATTCGAGAATAACTTTGCAACTACGAGGGACACACAGTTGTACTGTTGTTGGAAATGCAATTCTCAATAAAAAAAGGTCTCTTGACCTTTTTTCGTATATTGCTTAGTTTCTGCGATATAGTGAAAATAAAAATAAATTCAAATATTTTTTACATTCATACGCAAATATCTTTTGAACTATGCTAGATATGAAAATATGACTAGAAGACTTTTTGTAGAAAATTTGATTTTCTAATTAAAAGCTTTCTTAATAATTTTTCGTATCTCACTTTATTTCGGAGATAAAGTGAAAATAAAGAATTTTCTTTTCGGATTTCGGAAAAATATAATCAGTATCGACTGAGAACCACAAGTTATGATGTATATTATTGTAATTGTATTGTCATAATAACTGAAAAATGCGATTTCCAAGAAAGCAATTACTAAAGAATTTTTAAAAAATTGTGATTATTAAAGTTCCCTGTTCCAGATAGATAAATAACATTGTGAATATATGTAGAATCATTTATATTATTTTGAATTATTGCAAAAATGTTCCGAGACAGGAAATACATAAAATAAATAAAAAATATTTCAAGAAACATCGCTATTAATTATTGCAGTGCTAGAAAAAATTTGAATAAATCGTGATACGTGAATTAAAAGACTATTTCTAATACATTTTTTTATACAGAACTAATTTTGAAAAAAATTATTTGATAAACATCATGATATATTACTTCATGATGTTTATCAAATACATTTTTTTATTAATTAATTCTCTATACAAAAATGTATTAGAAATATTCTTTTAATTCACGTATCACGATTTATTCAATTTTTTTTAGCATTACAATAATTAATTTCGATGTTTCTTGAAATATATTTTATTTATTTTATGTATTTCCTGTCTCGGAACATTTTTAATATCCAAAATAATATAAATGATTCTACATATATTCACAATGTTATTTATCTATCTGGAACATGGAACTTTAATATTCACAATTAAAAAAAAAATGTTGTAATTCTTTTCTTGGCAATCGCATTTTTCAATTATTATGACAATACAATTACAATAATATACATCATAATTTGTGGTTCTCAGTCGATACTGATTATATTTTTCCGAAATCCGAAAAGAACATTCTTTATTTTCACTTTATTTCCGAAACGAAGTGAGACACGGAAAATGATTCAGAAAGCTTTTCTACAAATAGTCTTCAAGTCATATTCTCGTATCTATCTAGCATAGTTCAAAAGACATTTGCGTTTGAATGTAAACAATATTTGATTTTTTTTTTATTTCCACTATATCGCAGAAACTAAGCAATATACGAAAAAATATCAACAGACCTTCTTTTTTGTAGAGAATTGAATTTCCAATAAAAAACAACAGTACAACTTTTCGTGTCCCTTATAGTTGCAAAGTCATTCTCGAATGAAAAACAAATTTTTGTAACTTTCAAGTCGCATTTCCATCGAATGAGTATTAAAATACCAGCTCCAAAGGTAAATGAAGGACTGTAATTACTAGAATGGTTCTAAATAAATGAGCAAAATTATCGTTTATATTTAAAGCACTCATAGCACAAATTAATTTGCGACCGAACTCACGAAGTCACGGCGCGCATACGGCACATTTAAATCATTCTGCCAGGTAGTTACGACCGCTATTTTGTTCTGCCAATTTGCATATATACTTGGAATAGTTGCTACAACATACTAAAAAATGAAGCTTAACTAAATAATAAAAAGTTCATTGCTCCCACGACATGTTGGGGGTGTTCTGCCACCCTCTTAAGACTGGCCAATCGTTCTGCCAATATTAGGTCGATGTTTGTGGGCTATCAGAGGAGTACTGGAAAAAATTTCATCCTAAACTAAATAATAAAAAGATGCAGTTTCTTTTACACATGGGGGCGTTCTGCCACCCCCTTACAACTGGAATCAGGGCTAATCCTCACGAATAACACTTAGTTATACCCACCTCAACATCCTCTCAAAGAATAGGCCTTAACTAAATCATCACTGAAAAATGTCACTGGCTCTTCTTTTATTATGTACTGCTGTCTATGCTTTAGAAATGTTGTTGCTGATCATGTCAAATTTATAAAATTGTCATCTGTCTACTAGAATTTAATCAGAAATACACTAATCAGAAGCGGTCGGTCTCCTTTAGGCTTTTTTGCGAGGTGACAGACCAATTATTATGCATAAAAGAGATCTCAAACTATAAGTAAAAAAGCGAGGTATTATGAAATGTGCTTTTATTAAAATCATTAATAATTGAAACAAAATATTATAGGAATTAATTAACAAAAATTGCCAGGCAGACAAATTGTAATAGATAGACGAAATCTTAAACTTTATTTTAAAACAAAAATTTAGGAGGTGTTATGAAGTGCACTTTCATGAAAAGAATTATGTATAACAAAGTGAGTCTGACAAATTTATTAACAAAAACTGTCAGTCAGACAATTTTTTTCAAAAATGGTTCATTATTTACCACAAGCTGCGTAAATTTCAAGCAGGTGTTTTAAAAAGTAAAATCCTTTTTTTTATCTGAATTGAAAAATTCATAAAAAATAACAAACAAATTTTTACTTGTCTGTTGGACGTAACATGATTTTTACATGTTTTGCAACCATTTTCACATTTTCATTTTTAGGTGTTCGATGGGTTACCATTTTTGTAGTGGGAGCTTGGTCTACGTCCTCTCAACAATTATTTCCATTCACCAACTGTGGTGTGGGTGTACTGTCGTTTTAATTATTTTCTGCAGTCGCCGCAGGACGGGCAAAAATGATTCAAGGACAGGCGTAGCCCGGCCTGGCCCACCCCTAGCTATAGGCCTGTAAAAATCTATTGAAAATATATATAGTAGTCAATAAAACTCTAAAAGTGGCAATACCTCAGAATTCTCATCCAATGAATGAGTTAACCTTACACATTATGTAATGCTTATTAATGACTATATTGTGTACAAATAAAAAAGAAAGTATGTCGGCTTTTTACGCAAGTGGTTGAAACCGCCCCTAGTGCAAGAATATTAGTGAAAAATAAAATGTTGTGAATTAGTCGGCAAGACTATTTTTACTTATATTTTAGATATTTCTGGTTACGACTATGATCTCCAATGTTATGCAAAAAATGACTTGAGGTTTCAATGCAGTATACATAAAAATCTTATATTTAAATGGGACAACCTGTATATTTTTGCAAATTTGGATCTTGCTAGCCAAAATACATACAATCTCACTTTCACATGTAATTTTGATTTTCGAAAAATATGATTTTTCAATATCTAGTTTTTACATACATGACTTAGGGCCGGTTTTTCAATGTCCAGTTAAAAGTGTCAGATAGGTAGCTGCTAGGTATGCTTAGCTGGCAGTTATATCTATGGCAGTGTTTATCAACAGTAATTTAACTGCCAGCTACGTATTCATGAGTTGAATTATTTCTTAGCTATTTTGGCACTACTGATTCTACCTGAACTTTCTTTCAATTGGTTTAATTCAAATTGCGCAGGTGTTTTAGTGACAGTGTATCTAATTTAACCTCAAAATTCATTGCGTTGTCTAGCGTGTTGATAGATGTTCTGTTCGTAATTTTGTGCGTTTATGTATCAGCAATAATTGCAATAGAGAGTGTAAAAAGGAAAAATGGTGCTAACTACACTTTAAGTGATTGGAGAAACAGAATTATTCCTGCAACTTCCTCTATCATCAACGATATGTAAAACAGTTTCTTTACGCAGTCGAAATCTTATTAAAAAATCTTTATCATCATAATTCTCAAAATTATTTTCTCGTTCCCTTATGGTATAGGGTCTCCTCTCATACTTTATAAATTATATAATATCATTGTCATCATCACTCATATCCAGAATATTATTATTATTATTATTATTTATTATTGGCAATAATATATTTAATATAAATCACAAATTAAAAACGAACACATCAATCAATCACATTGGTTTTTTGGTTAGAATGTTTTAGAATTGTCAGAAATTGAATCAAATGCGCATGTGCAAATCCACTAACAGTAGAATAAATCCTTAACTGGCACTTTCAACTCTCTACTAAATTTACTTTCAGATAGTGAGCCTAACCCTCCGGTAAATTTTACCTGTACATTAAAAAACAGTTTATCTGCCAAATAAATTTTATCTGGCAGTTAGGCTACTTAACTGGACATTGGAAAATCGGCCCTTACTCAACATTATTAAAATTCGGTTTGAAAGTGCCTAAAATAATATGTCTTCAAATAGTAAAATTATTTAAAAAAAAACACTTCTTTATTTAATTTCCGATTTATTTCAAACAGAAAGTAGATACTGTGTGTATCATTCTTTCGCAATTCAAAGGTCTAATAAAGTCTAATTAAATAACTGGCTGTTCCATACGGTTTCATAAAAAGAAGTAGTTTTCGCTGAAAAACTAAGATAGCTAAACTTAATGACAAGTAAAACGTGATTGGTCTTAATCTTTGAAGAGATAATATTTTACAGGTGCTTACAGACCGGGTTTTTATAGTTTTGATTAAGTCGCGAACTTCTATGAATAGAACTAAAAATTAAAAGGAGTATATTTTTTTGATAATAAAATAATATCCAAGGGTTAAATTATATGTATTTATAGGGCATTTTAGTAATGTTGTAATGGAAATCAATATGATCTTCTTTCATTTTCATTTTACAGCCAATCACAGAGGAAAAACTCTAATATTTTCTTTAAAAAATCTACAAAATAATTGCACGCTTGCTTCTTTACTATAGTATCTGATTCTCGAGAAAATCTCAACTAAGTAAATTCTGTTAGGTAACAAATTCTTTTGCAAACTTAGTTAACATTGCATTTTGTTTAATAAATTATCTAGGGATCTATTTGGATGCCAATGTCGGTTATTAAATTCCTCGGCAGCGATCTTACTACTTCACGTATAACATCAACAAATCAGATCAAATCTACTTGGTTCACAGTCCTGGAGTTTACGTAAGGAAATGTTTTACTTGCCTTAAATTTATTCCCAAATGTCTACAAACATTTATATGATCTATTCTTGTATTAAAATTAAGAGATTATTAAACGAAGAAGATCCGGATGTGATCAGCAAAATAAATAATAATAAGCAAAAGAGTTGTTTGCAAAACAAGAATATAAAACGAGTATTTTTGAAAGAACATTTTTCAGATTAAACCTATTATTCGACAAATATCGTAAAGAAGACGTAAGGAAGCTGTAAAATGATACCTTTCACATGGTCAAACTGTTACGCACTTCTAAATTTTTTGAGTTCATGATGTCTTTCGAAACAGTCTCTACATATATTTGAATCACATTTTCACAAAATAAAAAAGTTCCCCTCTTGCATTGGTCAGATGCACATTCCTGTATTTTTAAACATTTTTTTTTACTTATAGTACAGTCAATTTGTTGTAATTAGATCAAGAAAATGCAAAATTTCAAGTCAAAACGACATCTGGAAATTGGTCAAAATTCAGTTTCAATATTTTCTTACAACGCTATAAAGTTACAAAGTTGCAGGTCAAGTTAAAAAAAGCGTGTTAAAATACTGGGTGTTATAATTTTTAAGTATAAAATTGGTGGGTACCTACGTTTCCTGGATTCCTAGATCAATAAGTTGAGGTCACACAGTTCTTTAAGAAAGATATTTCCTTGTATGTGTTAGAAATTTATTTAAAGGAAGCAAATTAAAAAAATATAAACACTCCGTATCATGTAAAATAAATTGAAAAGTTTTTGATTATGTGACAAAATTCAACTGGGTATATAACATAAGAAAATTTTCAAGCTATATTATGCTGTTATGTTTACTCTGAAAAGGTTAATATATTCTGGGACTCCTGTCTGAATAAACATTTACTTATACGAAATTTAAAATATATGGAATAGCCCTAGCGATCGGATTAAGTTCACGCAACTTACCATCCTGTTCTTAAAGTCATAATGCAAAATATAGGATCAAGTCTCTAACTATGTAAGTTTCCTTATATGCTTATTTGGATATTGTATTTAATTATATGCTAATAGTAACTTTGTAACTACAATATCTGAATAAACATTATCATTATGAAATAGATTTATTTTCTATTGAAATTGGGCCGTACCCGCCATAGAAAGTGATCGCCAAAGGTATGTAAACTGTCATGTTTTATAAAAACTACGGTTTATTATAATTTTGGAGTATAATGTTACTAAGGTTTTTGAGGAAGCACACAAGAATACGAAGATACGCAGGATATCACAAACACACAGTAATATACTGTGTGTGCTTCGGATTACGTCAAAACGATGGATATGATATATTCACAACACGAATAACTGTCCAATGACTTTCATAGGATGTTTCATGATTTCACAACGAGCTTCATTATATCGCCTAATGCTATCCGTTTCTGATATATTTGCCAAAATTTCTATCGGAAAGATTTTTTTTGCATGTGTTCACTGAGTTGAGTCAGATCTATTCGGTATATTCCACTAACAGATGCCTACAGAATTCGGTAACTAGAAACAAGTAAATAACGTGACAAGCGTCAGTAATATTTTTTGGGTAACTAACCTAGAAATGTTAGCCTGAATATGGATTTTGGCAATTGTCTCTAGTGATTTTTAAAATATTCCAGGCATGTACCTAATCACGCATTCAGTTATTTTACCACATTCCTAACGTTTCGAGAATTAACAGATGATATTAATTTGTTTTTAATTTTTGGCTTATTTAATCAATCTTTGAAGTCAAGTATGAAATTAATAGATTTGTTTTGAATTTTTTGAGTCTATAAGTATTTGTTGGTTGACACAAAGACCATATACAATATCGTCATAGTTATAAAAGATAAGAGTTTTCAATTTTACGTTGAAACTACGAAGACATTAAACCATATTTCTCAATACCCAGTAAGATTTTCTCATAAGATTGTTAACATGCTGAAATCTTAAATCATGGCCAAAAATAGCATTCTCATTTTATTACCAAGACTTCATTGAAATTAATGTTTTAAATTAATTTGTTAGTTTTAACTTATGTCGGCAATTGCATTAAGTATGCAACTTTCCATCGATTACTTTAAATAGCTTTCGTCACTTTAACATGGTAAACAAATTTAAAAAGTACTCAATCTTACGTTACATCTAATCTAACTGAAACTTTGAACGCCTTCTCAATCGATCGACGTCAGTATTACATAATTGCAATTTGATTGTACCTCGCTTGAATTGCAATTCATTTTATTGAAAGGTTCGCCTCTTCGTAGACACTATTTCCAGATTTATCGTAGCTTTTCAGGATATTACCATTTTGCTTTATTTTTAGACGAAGCATTTTATCAAATCTTACCATTGCTTTGAATAAACTGCTAGGTGGACTCTTACGCATAACTCTGTGATATGGTTGTATATTTAAAAATTAGGATTTCTCCTAAGGAAACTCACAAATGAATTACTTGTATTCAATATTGAAGTTAGGAAATCAAACAGATTGATTATACACAATTTGATCTTTAGGCGCTTAATTTACATATTTTCACTTAAAACTATCTGCATGGAAAACAATTGTGGGAAAAGTGACTTGTCACTTATCAATATCTGTGTATTTTACCGCTTTGTCTTCTGAAACAGGAATCAATATATCAAAATTCATATTAAAATTGTCGTCATGGACAGGTAGACAATGATAGATTACGTATCCGATTTAAAACTGAAAATTCCAATAGCTTTATACCATCTGATTGTCGAGTTGTTGTATATGTGTTTTGTGTTGTTAGTACCGTTTTCAATTTTTACTTGCAATTTTTTTGGCATACTTTCGACATGAAACAGTCCCTCCATGACCTTCGATCCCACACGGGAAGCGTCATTTCCCATAATATACAGACTGTCTATTTTACGAGGGCCACACCAAATATCTCGCTTAATATCTATTGTAGAAGAATAAAGTTTTAGAAACAGTTATCCCATTTTTTGTGAGCTATATTTCACTAAAAAGAAATTTGAAATCCATAGCCTACTTTATGAAATATATTACAAAATCCTGAAAAATAGGAAAACCACAAACGGTTATAGCTTCCTTATTTGAGGAGATACGAAAAAAGTTAAAGGAATGAAAGTTGACGGCAAAGACAATAAGAATAATAACATGTAACAAAAAAATTGAAAAATGCAGTTGGCTTTGACATACGCTATTGTGCAAAAATGAAAAATACATATCTCAAAGTAGGCCATGACGCCATTAATTCCGTTATTTTTTTCTCATTCCAACGATATAAAACATGTCACAGAAATTTTAACAGATAGTGTCAATATTTAATATTTTACGAATACCACAATTCATATAATTGAATCGTAACAATCAGCTGTGCCATAATAGTAAAAATTCACTTTATAATAATTATAATTCGGTAATTATTTATTACAATTTAATACAAACCAATAAATATCTCATAAATAAAAATACAAGTACAAAACGAACATCCAAAGAAAAAAACGAAAAACTATGTATAACAGTACTACCTACTACTATATTGAATAGAAATTGTGTGTATTTATTTTTCTAACTACAAATGCTCAAATTGTGCACCATGCATTCTGACACATAAACGTGCTCTACGAGACACGTCACGCATTACATTTTGGAGCATTTCAGGAGTAATTGCCTCACATGCGTTTCGAATTCTGGTTTTGATGTCCCCAATATTTTCAGGGGCAGTTTGAAATACCTTGTCTTTAATGTAACCCCAGACGAAAAAATCCAAGGGAGTAATATCTGGTGATCGAGCTGGCCATAGAATGGGTTCATAGGTGCCTATCCAGCTATCTGGCATAACTTGTTGAAAATATGAATAATTTAATCTTTCTGCCACTGTTAATTCATAAAGAAAATCTTGAAATTCGTTTTGCAGGAAATTAAGGTATCTACGAGCGGTTAATTTGCCATCATAAAAATAAGGTCCAATTACTTTAGTCCCTAAAAGACCTAACCAAACATTCGTAGAAAATCTTTCTTGGAAAGCAGTCTCTCTGCACCATTGTGTATTTTCTCGTGTCCACTTATAATGCATATTTCTATTGAAAAATCCATTATTAGAAAAATTTGATTTGTCCGACCAAAGAATTTTGCTACATATCAGCGCGTCATTCCTTTTCTTATTTAATAACCATCTACAAAATCTTACTCTCCTTGGCTTATCTCCCTCATTTAAATGTTGAACTTTCCTCATTTTGTAGCATCGAAATCCGTTTTGTTTCAATATTTTTCTTGCACTGTCTTTTTTTATGCGACAGTTTCTCTGAATTTGTCTCAAAGAGGTTTCCTCATTTTGGTTAACATAATTCATTACTCTATTCACTTTTCTTAAATTATCCGCAACATGCGCTCGCCTTACTACTTTTTTTGAAAATGAACAGTGCGTTTTTAGATTTTGAACTAACTTCCTAAACATAGTTCGATTTGGCTGCGGAGCATCTGGAAATCTATCTCCGTAAACTGTGACTGCCATCTCAGCGTCAAAATTGCACTGACAATAAATGCTAATCATATCGAATTTGTTATTATTGGTGTACACCATAATTACTGATATAAAATTTGTCTTAGAACTCGACAACGCAACATACAACATACAACAGTGACAATCTGTCAAATTTATTAATAACTGTATACATTGTTTTTCACTAATTATGGCACAGCTGATTGTTACGATTCAATTATATGAATTGTGGTATTCGTAAAATATTAAATATTGACACTATCAGTTAAAATTTCTGTGACATGTTTTATATCGTTTGAATGAGAAAAAAATAACGGAATTAATGGCGTCATGGCCTACTTTGAGATATGTATTTTTCATTTTTGCACAATAGCGTATGTCAAAGCCAACTGCATTTTTCGATTTTTTTGTTACACGTTATTATTCTTATTGTCTTTGCCGTCAACTTTCATTCCTTTAACTTTTTTCGTATCTCCTCAAATAAGGAAGCTATAACTGTTTGTGGTTTTCCTATTTTTCAGGTTTTTTTAATATATCTCATAAAGTAGGCTATGGATTTCAAATTTCTTTTTACTGAAATATAGCTCACAAAAAATGGGATAACTGTTTCTAAAACTTTATTCTTCTACAATAGATATTAAGCGAGATATTTGTTGTGGCCCTCGTAAAATAGACAGTCTGTATATTTATTGTTCTGCTATAAGATATTTTAAAAATTTACCAATAAAACATTTTTAAAACTAGAGTAAACTTGCTTAGGAATGTTTATCTAAAAAGACACGGGAAGCGTCATTTCCCATTTGTTTGATAACAATAATAAAATATATTTATTGTTTTGCTATAAGATATTTTAAAAATTACCCAATAAAACATTTTTAAAACTAGAGTAAACTTGCTTAGGAATGTTTATCTAAAAAGACTTGTACGACTATTTTCACTTAAGCACTTAAGCACACGATTACAAAACAATTAAAAACATGTGGATGAATAGAAAGGCTGTTAACCATTCGGAAAAATTTCGCTTTCCGTTATCAAAACTCTGACTTTTATAACTTTCCATAGAGCCGAAACAGTAAACTGTGTGAGTGTTATTTTTACTTACTTTTCTCTGAGGTTAAACACTTCTGAGTTTTGATACCGGAAAGCGAAATTTTTCTGAAATATTAACAGCCTTAGTTCTCACTTTTAATTGTTATTTAACAAGTTCATTGTAGCTGATATATTTTTAGATGTGAGACGTTTTGCAGTATCCCGAACGTATTGAAAGACCAAAACGTCTGTCTTATCCAATTGGCGTGGAGGTTTCTTTCATTATTTCTTTAAGTATTTTTATGGAGGTGGCAAAATATTCAACAAAAAGCAAGAATATGATAAGACACAAATAATTGTACACACACACATTAAAAATGAATGTAGTTGTCCTGATGAAAATTCACATGTACATAGGGTAGGGGGGTACCCTCGAATTACCGAACAACTTTGAAAACCGCCAAAGTAATTTTTATATATTTTGCTTTTTTCTTGTCTTTGAAAACCATATATTGACCTTCCACCTCTACACTCGAAATGACCCCTTACCCTAAATATCTCGGAAAACTTAGTTTTCACGTTGAGTGCACAGAAACACCGACAGTCTTATAAAAATAGCAAATATGTAGGGGTTCAAAAATTTCCTCACCCATTGCCACCTCGTAATCGTGGAACCTCCGGACTTTTATACGACGTAGAAAGGTTCTACTTGCACAGTGATACCAATAACACAGTTAGACTACCCCTGCGTCTGCAATCGTGACAGAACATTTTGTTGCGTACATCTGGGAATTTTACGCATTTTCATTAAATTCTAATAAATCCCACTTAATATGTTGGAAATATGTATATAATGTATAAGTATTTACCATCTGTAGTAGTAAGTCCCAGACATTTAATTATATTAGGCAATGTGTTTAGATTTAAAATTATACATATTTGTACTTTTATATTAAAACCATTAATTTGCCTTTTATGCTACATTTTTTGCTAAATCTCTCATTAAATACAAAGGCCATAACCGCATAGTAAATAATATGTTTATATTTCATCGCACCTGTTGCTTAAACATTGGTTATTTTAAATGATTTATAGCAGAAAGTATTGTGGATTGCATAGAACTCGGACACATGTACTTAATAATATTACTTCCACATCCACGTAGTGGATTGGAAGTATAGTGATCTTAAAAAAAAAATTAAATAGGTTTGGAATGTCACGAAACGTCGAGATTTTAAACTTGAGCGAAAAAGAAAATTTCTGTCGGTCTGTCTGTAACTTTTCGTCCGCACGTTTTCTCCGAAACGGTTTAATATACTGAAATTTTGTACACATAAATATTATTACGAGATCTGGAACTGGATTGTTATTGAACATATCCGGTGAAGGGTTCGGGGGTATATAGGGGGAAATAAATAAAGCAAGCTGGTAAGAGTACAGAAATTTGAAATTTGTGTATGTACTAGAAACCAAGGCCTCAAATTTTTTTATAATATTTTCCATTCCCCCACCACTCCCCCACTCCATTATTAAAGGGATTGATAAAAAAAATTTGATATTCACTTGAAATTTGGTATACGTATATATTATATTGACATCAAGAACTAGATTATATTGTGGGATTATTCCGTTGGAAGGTTGTGGTTAAATTAGGAGTAAATAGGGGAAAATAAATAAAGTAAGCTGGTAAGAGTACAGAAACTTGAAATTCGCTGTATGTACTAGAAGCTAAGGCATCAGATTTTTTAATAATATTTTTCAACCCCCCATCACCACTACCCCATTATTAAAAGACCTGATAAAATTAAATTGAGATTTTCACTTGAAATTTGGTACACATATGTATTATAACAACATCTGAAACTAGATTATATTTTGACATGATTTCGTTGAAGGAGTGTAGGGAAAGTGGAGGTAAATGGGGAAAAATAAGTAAAGCAAGCTGGTAATATTACAGGAATTTGGGATTTTGTGTATATACCTACTAGAAACCAAGGCCTCAGATTTCTTTCTAATATTTTTCAACTACCCCACCCCCGCCACCTCCACTCCATTGTTACAGGGATTGAAAACTTAAAATTGAGATACTCACTTGAAAGTTAGTACACGTATGTTTAGTAATGACATCTGATTGAGATGATTCCGCTGAAGGGGTGGGAGGTGGTAGGTTGTGAATAGCGGAAAATAAGTAGACCAAGCTAGAAACTTCATTTTCAACGTATATGATAGAAACCAACGCCTCAAATTTTTCTATGATATCTGCCCCAAATATTATTAAAAAAATTTTTTTAAATCCATTTACAATTTCTATATGAAAATTATTTAAAGCCGTATCCACACTTCCATTCTGTACATGTTGTTCATGTTGTTCTGGCGAAATTATATCATTACGTATGCAAAAAGTTGCTAGTTGTCCATTCAGGGCTGACTCATATAACTTGGAGAGACTTGATAATAATGTAATAGCTCGATAACTGTCACACAAGTTAGTGTCATCTTTCTTATGTAAGTTTTTCGGGAAAAACTCCTTGTTCAAATGTTAAGTTTATCAGATACGACAAAGGTTGACAGGTGATATTGACAGTTTTTTAATAAAATATTCGATATGTTATCGTAGCCACTAGAGTTAGACGATTTAAGATTGTTTAATAAGGCTACTACATTCTGTTCACTTAAAAGTGATAGAAAAAAGGAAACATTAACTAAGGGCACATTAGTATTCAAAACATCAATCAAATCTCTTTTTTGATTATTACTTATCAAGCTGGTCGTAAAATGTTCATTAAAATTATTTGCTACTCTATTGTTGTTTGATATAATATTGTTTTCCACCATCTTTATTTCCCTTTTGAGGTTTTGTTTTCCCTGTATTTCTTTTATAATATGTCACATGGTTTTTGCTTTATTATTCGACTTGTTAATTTTATTATCGTAAATTCTTGTTTTGATTGACGTAATTTTTCTTTATACTGATTATTTAGGAGATTACTATAGCTTTTTAATTCAGGATACTTATGTCCTAGATTCGAAATGAGTTAATATTTATTTTTAAAATTATTTATCCTACTATCTGTTTGTTATTCACTCTTGATTAGAATTTTTTGTTTTTTGTACAAAACAAATGAAAGGAAACGATAATTCCAAATGGTAAGTGATTACATTACGGAAAATTTCAAATGCAGAATAGTTAGTCTCTGAGTAAACATCATTCCAAGTTTCCTGTTCTAAATAATTACAAAATTTAAGAATATTCTCAGAATTAATTCTCCTTCCATAAGTATAGGTTTTAGTTATTATACATTTGTTATTATTAGATTTTATAGAGAGAAATTGGGAAAAATGATCAGACAAATGTAAATTCACATTTTCTATCACATGGTTTGTAGCACAAGGACCAATAAAAAAGTTATCTAAACAAGTTTTAGTAACGGGGGTTACTCGCGGCGGACTATTTATTGTTATTTGGAGACCAAAAGAGGTCAATAGGTCAGTAAGTATGGATACATTATTGCTATATACATTGAAATTGATATTAAAATCCCCTCGTATGACAAGGAATTTATTAGATTTAAGGATAGCATGAAGTAGGTCGCAACACAATTCTAAAAGGCATTAAAATTTCCTGTTGGAGGCCTATATATGAAAACAATAATCATGTTGCGACTAATTAATTCAACACAGGAGCATGCTAAAATACCTTCTTTACAATACCCATCTAAGTTCCTCATTTTTACATTAGTTAGGTCTTTCTTTAGGTAAATGGCTGTTCCACTATGACTAGTGATGTTACAACAATAGAATGATTATAAGTGTAATTACTGAGCAATGAGATTTGTTGCTTCGATTGCCAGTGTTCGGTGGCTAAAAATACGTCTGTATTATAATTGACTAAAATTAATTCGACCTGCAAAATTTTGTTACAGAGGCACTGTACGTTTTGATGCATAATATTTAAAGTGTCCCTTATATATACAACTGAATCTTTGAATTTTGCATATTTAATTTACCTTCATTTAAACTTTTTGATATTACAGTGGTAGCGCCATTTGGGATAAGCGGGGGTATAAAAAATTGTTTGTAAAACTGGAATCACATAGTGTATTGTTTGGTGCAGTATTATCACTAGTATCTTCAGAGTCACTAATTCCACTAATCTGAGTAAACTGTATTGCATTTCCAACGTCACCTAATGTTGATCGTGTTAGGTCCACTAAGGTTGATCCTGTTAAGTCCACTTGTGTGACAGAAGGAAAGTTTTTACTATTATTGGGGTTGAACTCATTTTAATAATAATAATAATATAATGATAATAATAATATTTATTTAACCCAAGTTTACATATATATATTTTTTCACATCGAATATGCTAAATACAAAATACATGCACCTGATTTCACTAGGAAATCGTGTTGTGCTTTAACATTTTCCTAAGTATATTTACATGTGATATGGGTTATAAGTATCACTTAATATATTAATATTTAATAACTAGTATCTAAAAGCTATTCTATTTTGATATATAATATACATACATACATACATACATACATATATACATATATATTTCGAGTATTAATTTGGTTTGATTATGAAAATATTTGATCAAATAAACGTAAGTTTTGCAAGGTAAATATCGATAACTTTTTACAGAATAAGTTGTAGTTATGAATGGTCTTTATATTTTCGGGAATAATGTTATATATTTTTGGACCTGTAAAGCCAATAAATTTTTTATATAAGTTAGAGTTTGGTCGTGATGGTCTGATTCTACGAGTCAGACCATTGCGTTCTCTTTGTCTTGTATTGTGTACATGGTTTGCAGGTATTCTCATTTCCTTATTTTTATAAATAAATTTCGCTACATTGAAGATATATAATCCGTTCAAGTTAAAGACATTGCCGTCTAGAAAAAGTTGATCTGTAGAATATTTTCGATTTTTTCTAAACATTACTTTAAGTATCCACTTCTGTGTACTTTTTATATTTTTCAGTTGATTATCATATGTTCCTCCCCATATTATGATACCGTAGATAAGTATAGATTCCACTAACGATTTGTATGTCATTTTTAATATATTGATTGGAAGAATGTTACGGAGTTTGTAGAAGACATAAACAAGTTTTCTTAGCTTTGTGTTAAGATATTCGGTATGACTGTTCCATCTTAATGTTTCATTTATTATAATACCGAGATATTTAACATTTGTAGTGTTTTCAATTACGGTTTGGCAAGTGCAATTTATTAAGTCACATTTTGCGTGAAATTTTAACTGATCAATGTTCGGCTGTAGCCTAGAACTATTACCAAAGGTGATAAATTTTGTTTTTGAGTGGTTAAGACTTACTAGTTTATTGTCCATCCAGCATTTAATTTTATATAGTCTCCTTTCGCTATTTTTAGCGATCTCAGACCAATTTGTACCATGAAATATTAGTGCAGTGTCATCAGCATATGCTATGGTATCTCCATTTATATCTAATTCTAGCATATCATTTATATAAAATAGGCATCAATTTCTACAAACACAAGATTTTTTGACTTTTCATTTTTGTTTACGTTTAATTTGCTTAGTTTACCAGGTGTGCGCTTGTTCAATTTTGTGACGTCAATGAATTCCTCAATAACCGTATGTGTTTTGCTGCTAAATATTTTGGATACTGAATTAGTTTGGATTCTGCTTATTATTTGAAATTCTGTTAAAAACTATCAAAATTGTTAATTTATGACAAAAAAATCATTACTTTAAATGATTTTAAATCATCTTCAATTAATTCGGATTATTCTTATTAAACATCCACCGATAACATCCGCTATCACTGAACAGTCTTATACGAGGAAATTTAAGGTCAGAAGATTACAATGATCTGGGAAATCATTTACTTCAGTTTAGATGGTTAAATACCTGCTAGAACCTATAGCCTAATAGTCCAGTCAAGTTTAGTTCAGTCGAGTCAACTCATACAGCAAAACCCTAACGTTATCCAGGTTATCCAAATATCAAACCACGTCGATGGGTCGCCTGTATTTAGCAGACCATTAGTAAAGACTACCGATGCTCACAAGGAGCCATCACGAGATGGACACTAGCCCATATTGTGAGGGATTAGTGAGAGAATGAATTATCAGTTGTCAATATAAATTTATTGCCTAAAAGCATTTTTGTAATTACTATTGAACTTTAAATTGTGATAAAATATTATCAAATAACTTAATTATTAATTTTATTTAAGACCTGATTGTCGATATTATTAATATTATTATTATTGTTACATTAAGTTAGGCAGCGAAGCTGTTTAAACTTTCAATTCGCAGAGAGTATTAATGGGAAGAGTCATAACAGTTTTTAAATGAGTTCATTGACACTGCACAAACACAGTCGTTCGATAGAGAGTTCCAGTCCCTATTTACTCTGTTAGAGAGGAAGTGCTGGCGGCACAGTTTATGAAATTTATTCCTAACTAGTTTATGGTTGTATCCCCTCCGGCAAAATGTTCCTAAAAGCTCGTGAATCCATATAGGAAACTGAGTTTGCCTCTTTTATGATTTTTCCGATATGAGGTGCCCATTTTAGGTCTTGACTTATGGTGACTCCTAGGTCTTCGTGTAGATCTACATTTTTAATTGGTGTGCTATTTAGTAAAAACTGATGACGGGGTTATTTGAGCCCATATGAATAACAGAGCACTTGTTTTCGTTAAGAGCAAGCATCCAAAGAGTGCACCATTCTTCGATTCTCTGTAAGTCGGCAACTATCTCCTGGTAGTGAGTTTGTGGATTATTATATATTTTAGTATCATCGGCAAACATGGATATCTCGGATTTTAGACCTACTATAAGATCACTAATGCAGACATTAAATAGGATGGGACCCAGCACAGAACCTTGAGGAACTCCACTTGTCATTTGGTAGCTATCCGATAATTCTCCCTCAATTCTCACTCTACCGCTCCTGCCAGGTAAAAAATCCTCGATCCAACTTAACAGATTTCCCCTTATACCATAAAATTCCAACTTTCTAATCAGTCTATTGTGAGGAACCTGGTCAAAAGCTTTCTTGAAGTCGAGAGAAATCATGTCTACTGCTTCATTTCTATCCACAGATAAAGTCCAGGAATTAACGCACTCCAGCAGATTAGATACTGTGGATCTACCGGGAAGAAACCCATGTTGTGTTTCTTAGATATCACTTCATTTTCAAGGAAAAATGTAGTAAGTTCCTCTACCAAAATTTTTTCCATCATCTTACAAGGTATGGAGATTAAGCTTACTTGCCTGTAGTTTCCAGGGTAGAATTTGCTGCTTTTTGTATATTGGGATGATAGTGAACGTTTTCCCATTGGCTTGGTGTTTTTCCTTGCTCTAAAGACAGATTCATAAGACCCGTTAAATGACCCACTACTGAAGCGGTGTTCGCAAGAAATAATGGATGTATATCATCTGGTCCTGGACTACAGTCCAGTTTAATGCCCTTGAGAGCACTTACTACCTTGTTTTCTATTATGTCTACCATAGTAAGAGAGATTGCTACTTTTGGGCTGTGAAGAATATCTGGAAGATTGATCGTGGGTTCCATACCAAAGCTTTTCCTAAATTCCTTTGCAAAAATGTTAGCTGCTACTTCAGGATTGCTTACTAATTCCCCGCTATCATCACGTAAAACTGGCGTGCTGACTCTAGATTTCAGAGTACTTTTGACGTATCTCTAGAAACGCTTGTTAGTTTTGTAATCAACTAGCTCATGTTCATATCTTGACTTAGCATATTTTATTTAAGTTGACACTTTATTGCAGCTAAGTCTATATGCATTATAATCCTCTTGCGAGTTCGAAGACCGGTACTTATGCCAACATTTCCTTTTTTTGTTAATCAAATTTCTTATCTCAGACATGATCCATGGTTTTGATTTGGACTTTTTAATTTTACATTCGGGAATGAACTGATCCATGCAGTGATTCACTTCTCCAAGAAATGTAATCCAGCTCTCATTTATATTTGTCAAAGGCACAGACATATTGTGGAAATGTTGGTCGATTTCGTTGTATTTTCCTAACCTGAAATTCTTCTTTGAAAATATTTTATCCGAGTTTTTATTGCATAGAACTTGGGAGGTTGCAACAATGACTAGGTGGTCACTCAGACCAATTGGAGGGGTCGCCTGTATTTAGGAGATCATTAGTAAAGACTGCCGATGCTCACAAGGAGCCATCACAAGATGGACACTGGCCAATATTGTGAGGGATTAGTGAGAAAATGAATTTTCAGTTGTCAATTTAAATTTATTGCATAAAAGCATTTTTGTAATTACTATTGAACTTTAAATTGTGATAAAATATTATCAAATAACTTAATTATTAATTCTATATAAGACCTGGTTGTCGATATGCTTCTTATTGCACGTTATTAGTAATTAAGAATATTTCTGGGTCAAAAGAACTTAGCGATACTGGTTAAACTTGTCCAATATTGTTTTTTTTCTGCTGATCATTTTAAAATCATTAATAAACTTGTGATTTTATCTTAAAATTCAATGTTTTATTATTTCTTGTGTGTGTGTGTACCCTAAATACGATATGAACTATCCACGGCGTGGCGGTCACCTTTACTCTCTCAAAGATTAGCAGTAGATTAAATTTTCCTGTTGATGGCGCCCATATAACTTATTCTATTTTAAGCTACCTCTTGGGGGTGAAACAGACTGTTTTGCTAGGGTATTGTGAAGATATTAGTTCAGCCTTACTCGTCCAAAAAGTGAACCGACAATATCACCGCTCTCGCACTAGATCAGCTAGACGTTGTTATTTGCTACTTGTGCTTTGTTGCTTTGGATTATTACCTTAACCGGTAATACCAATTTCAATTTTTCCTAAAACCAAGCTGTGATGTATCAATATGTCACACTTTAAACATGTATATCTTCCTATACACAAGACTCATATAACATAAACCGCATATAGCTTCTACGGTTCCCGTGTTAGATTCTACATATTTTCCTTTAGCAGTACACTACCGATTCCTTAAACATATCCAATGTTATAGCTTTTTTATTAGTTTGTATGTTTATAAAATTGCTAGACTCGATCAGCGTTGCTTAACTTCGAGCGTCGAAATTTAAACCAGTGCCGTACCATATCGAACCAATACGTTCATAGATGAAGAGAAGCAATTGCTAAAAGAAGGTGTACTTATTAACAGCTAAGGAGAAATTCTTTATCTTGATGTAAAAATTCAATGTTTCATTTGAAACTCTCTCGCTACGCTACTATACGTTGTATTTAAAGTTATAATAACACTGAAAAATATTAAAACAATTCTAGTTAATATACCACATTCAAAGTTTCTGTACTTTTACCAGCTAGCCTTACTTATCTTCCCTTATTTACCCCTATTTAACTCCCAACCTTTCACAATAATTTGCGTAAAATATAATCTAGTCTTTAAGTGTAAATCGTATAAACTATAAAATATTAAAAATAAAAAATCGTGTTCTATTGTTAGATAAAACATTGCATGTAATTTGAAACCTTACGTAATCCATTTTTTGTTGACATTTAATCTAAATTGCAAAGCAGCTCTAACTATGTAAATAGCTTTCTTTATCACGTGCACATTTTGTATTTATTTATGTATCCATATATTATTCTCAAGGAAATAAAACAGTTATCATGATCTCTCTGAGTTTCTAAGCTTCCAATTCCTTATGCAATGTCCAAAATTCTTGTTAAGATACTTTACATAAACTCTAAGCGCGGTAAAATAACAAGAAACCTCTGATCGAGGGTCACATGTTAATTCCCTTTAATTAAATTATAAGGGTGAGAACGATTAAAGAGCTTGTACTGTCTGAATATTTAATTTGGATTTAAATATATAGCGAGTGAATAGCATCATGGAAGAAACAGAATAACGACCCTTGTCCTTTTCTTATTGTCTGAAGGAATATCATGCGTCTTTAATTGGATATTACATTTTTAAGAGCTGTTGAAAAGGGAAAGGTTTATATCCGTGACAAAAATGTTGTGTTGGAAACCGTCTTTAATTTAGTATACCTATCTATCTTACAAAAAATTAGAGTCAAGTCATTACTGTATGAAGTCCTGGTAAACCAATTGATAAAGATAGTCCGAGGATGAACCGTTTGATAAAAAATATTTAAATTACGATTCATCAAATTTGACTCCCTGTAAATCCGAATCATATCAACAATTTCTAGGTACACCATATATTATTCAATATATGGACAAATGTCCACTTTAGACAGCCTACTACAACATTAACACCAGAGAATAATAGGTGGCAATAGATAATGAAAAAAAATATGTATACAATTGGTATGAGGGTAACACTGTGACACCATCCATTTATGATAGTTTGATATAACCTAATCGGTCTGATGAAATTGAGTCAGGTAAATAATTTCTGTTTTTATCTACACACATATGATATTTGCATGTTCAAACGTTTTTCCTTTATTTATTTTTATCAATGAAATTTATGTTTCTTTTCCAGAAAACGAAGCAGCGGTCAATAACATAATTATCGTTTTGATTCAAAAGATGAATAATGCCTAAGGACGAATAATATATAATCAAAAATAATAAAAAATAATATTTTACATATAGCTTTGTTTTTATTTTATTGTCATCATATACTCACAATATCTATTCACCCACTCTTTCTGATATAAGCGTATAAGCCTGTTGCGCTCGCACTCGCGGTTTTTGGAGTTTGGAGTTTGTGGGAGGGCAGTCACATTTAAGTGACCGCAGCACCTAGGCCCCATTGGGCCCCTTGTACATCCTCCCGGGGGATACAAGATTCCATCTAGGCCTCCAACCATCCTAATCTTGTGAAGAAGGTGGTGATGCTGCCTAGGGGAATATCTTTCAAGCCGGCCAAAGTAGGCCAACGTTCTCCCAAAATGGATTCTCTGCTAGAGGAGACTGCCGGGCACTCACAGAGTACCTGTTGGACATTCTCATCTTGTTGTTCATAACCTCTGCATAGGGGTGTGTCGTTTAACTTCATGTTATAAAGGTGCTTTCTCAGCTGGCAATGACCAGTAAGAATTCCTGTCGCGAAGCGCAGGTTCTTCCTGAACATTCCCAGGTAGATCATCGAAGTATCCTTGTCGGGGTATCTAAGCAGATCCCTGGCCAACTGACAACTATGAGTTTCATCCCACAGTTTTTTAAATTTTCTGTGGGTGTTTTCTTTAATCATTAGCATTATTGCTGAGGTCGGCAGTATGTTAGAAGGGCCAGGTCCAAGTATAGTTAGACTGGCTGCCTTCTTAGCCAGACTGTCAGCTTTTCTGTTGCCTCTGCACTGTGCATGCCCTTTGACCCAGCATAGAATGACACTGTTCATGCTGGAGGCGCCCACGAGTGCCTGATGGCATTCCCATACTGACCCTGTTGTTATTTTGTGTCTCTGTAGGGCCAGTAGTGATTGTCTACTATCAGTGTAGATTCTGATTGTTTTTCCCGTTATTTGTCTACCGGAAATTTCTTTTGCGGCTATGGTTATTCCCGCCAGTTCTGTTTGTGTTATACTGGCTTGTTTGTCCATAGCCCATTTAATTTCAATTTGCAGGTTCCTGTAGTATACCCTACAACCTGTTCCTTCTTTCTTTTTCGATCCGTCTGTGAAGATGTTAACTGTTCCTTCACTGACAACCTCATTGCTACTGTTGGTGTATATTGCATAGGATCTATCAAAGATGAACTGTGGAGAAATACCATCTGCACGTACCTACAGAACTGGCATCTGTTTGATTGCCTCATTCCACAGCCGGCATCTGGTGTCGTTCTCATAGCTCCAATTGTGTTTAAACAGGCTACTCGTTGTACCTGGCTGAGTTTACGTTTCGCTACAGTCTGCTGACTCTTAGGCCACCAGACAATGGCTCCATTGGCTATCATCGGTCTTATTATAGCAGTGTAAATCCACATAGCCACTTTGGGTTTCATTCCCCCAGGTTTTCCCTATGGTTCTGCGGTACTGCTCAAAAGAGATGTAAGCCTTCTTTAGTCTTCTATCTAAATGAAGATTCCAAGTTAGTTTGGCATCAAAAGTTACTCCAAGGTATTTTACTTCTGATGTGAAATTTAGTGTGGTATTTAGGAGAACGGGTGCCGTCATTGGCCCCAATTTCTTTTTTCTTGTGAAGAGGACCAGCTCTGTCTTCCTGGGGTTGACCGACAGAGAGTGTCCTCTACACCATCTTTCGATTATTCCCAGGGCCATCTGCATTCGATCACAGAGGACTCCTTCGAATTTACCACTATCGGAGAAACGTTCCTGCTCGTGAGGGCTGCTGTAATTTTTGGAAAGGTGGTTTTATCAAAAGCGCCTTCTATGTCTATGAAGAGCGTCGCGGTTATTATACACTTGTCTGTCGGACACTTGCGACCGCCAAAATCGCCTGGCTCTTAACATAGTTTACGGAATATTTCCTCAAAATTACAGCCTAGTAGAAGCATGCTTATTTTACTATTTTTTTTAATACTTTCATGAGGGGATGATGCTGCAACGGCGGGACGCCTGCCAGGTCATTACTTTCTTAATTAATAACTGTTACTAAAACATTAATTTACAAATTTTTAGCCTTGTGCATAGGCGTATTTCGGGGGGCAACGGTAGGCAACTGCCCCCCCAATATTTTGAAACAGCATTAAATTGTCTACGGCAAATCTGACGAAATCCGAAATTCTTCCGAAAAAAATAATAAGTATAACAATTACGCTAGTCAAGTCAAAGGTTTTCAATACCATTAGGCAGGGTCGGATTAAGACTTTGTGGGGCCTCTGGCTAAATTTTGGGCGGGGCCTTTTTGCAATTTTCGTAAAGCCACAAACAGGCGAGTTAAACCCCAGATGCCACGGGGAAAGCGAGTTCAATACTCGTAAACTGCAGACAGGTGAGTAAATCATAAAAAAAAATGGTTTGGCCTTTAACTTAAAATAATAAAACAGATTTTTTTTTTAAATTCAGGCTCCAAGGATTTGTTGTAATTTCGGTAAGCTTAAATTTTAAAAAAATGTTAATTTCCGACAAAACTTGCGCTCTCTAGCAATTTTTGAAGCAAAAAACTCGATGTGGAACTACTGTGCGTCCGTCACGTTTCTTTAAGTACGATAACTCAATAACGGAATATTCTATCGTGTTGAAACTTGGTTAATACATTAGTGTTATCTATAGGAAGAACTCTTATTTTTGGCAAAAATGGATTGGTGGTCGTATGAAGTTATTCAGTGTGTTATATCAAACATAATTTTTTTGGCCTTTTAACTCAAAATAATAAAGTTGAAAAATTTTTTTCCAACACTCGGGCTCCGAGGATTTGTTGGAATTTCGGTAAGCCTTAATTAAAAAAAAAAAAGTTCATTTTCGACAAGATTTGCAATCTCTAGTCATGCTTGAACCAAGAAAACTCGATTTGGGACCACTGTGGGACGGACAGATAGACGGGCAGACGGACATTTTGAAAGTTGATCAGTTGGTCACTAACACAATGATGTCAAAAGTATTTCTTGCAGTTTATATTAAGGGGTTTAGAAATGTGGCAATCAAATGCAATATTCTTCGGTTTCGCAGTTGAGAAGAGTATAATAATCATGCCTCGGAGGTAGCAGCCGGAGTCCAAGGCTGTCTTTTACTGACAGGTAGGTATAATATTGTTATATTGTAAACACCTACTAAAACATTCCCAAAATACAAACACAGAAAGGGATGCAACGTGTTAATTGAGTTTTATTAATTTTACCATGGTAATGCGTTTAGTCGGTGACGCACTATACCTATCAAATACAAATGTAAGGCGTAATAGATTTTTTTAACTTGTAGTGCATGTGCACTTTACGCTACCTGGTCCAGCCGGTGCGGGAGGGGATTATTACCATGCTCAAGATGAAACACTAGCAGAAGTAACTTCGCGTTGTGGCTTTGTTAATGAAAAGGTCTTTACGTTTGCCCAAGTGTTCTTATGTGGGCCACCCTACGAGCGACGTGGTTAGCGTCACTGGTTTCACCTGGCTAGCTCAGTACAGATACGGAGAGCAAAAGGGCATTGAGTTCAAGGCTTGGGCGCCATTGATTACTTAGTATAATCAAGGAAAAATAAAGATAAAGATAAACAAAAGACAAATGTTACATATATACAATAGCACTATATTACAAATATATTATATTACAAAAAGTGAAACTATCACAGCATCAACGATACTGTATAGCAAAATACCAGACAGAAATATGTACAAAAGAAACTATATTACAAAATATACTACATTACAAGATACACTATATTACAATTTGCTCAACGGAAAGGCAAATTTGAGGCGTGTACGAGAACTAAAAATATATTACAAACGATACGTCTCATAACTTTACCTCAATACTAAAATTCATATATTACAACAAAATTAGGTAAGCATGAGATTCTTTACGAGACAAAATAACTAAATTACAATATATAAGTCTCGTGAATTTACCTCAATATTAAGAATCATATATTACAACAAAATTAGGTAAACTTGAGATTCTTTACGAGAGACAAAATAACTATAATACAAAAGATAAGTCTTGTATATTTATCTCAAAACTCATAAACTTTAGACACTTTCGTTACCATAAAAATGAACCATGACTTACTATGTTACCATCAGAAGTGCATTACAATACTACGATAAAATATTTACAGTAAGGAATCACGATAAAATTAACCACGAAATGAATACTACGATGAAATATTTACGACAACGAATGTAAGATATAAGTAAATATGAATGGGTTAATTATAACAGCGTATTTAAAATATAATCTAACAAAAAATGTAATATATTTAGCTTGAATCTCATATTTTAAATTTAGACACTTGGCTTTCATGACCCAAAACTACAATCATGTGAAAATAATCCCTTTTACATGTAGCAATCAAAAGTACTTATCTTCTATTTTGTAATCCTGATTAAGGAAATTCCTAAATACGATCCTGTTCTCCGATGATTATGGATTTAAAAGTTATGTTTCACATGTGGCGGCCTTAATCCCATTTTGAGGTTATGAAATCGTAGAAACGTTCGTACAAGATTTGTCGCCAAGACAAAATGAAGAAAATCTCATCGCTCAGAATGTTTTCGTATATCCCAATTCAAAATGTAGTATAGAAAGGTAGACTTCATATGAATATTGCTTGCTTAGTGGAAAATGTAGTAGGTATCGCAATTTGAATGTACATAATCTCAAATCTTGCTCAAAGCAATTAATGTAACGTTGAAATACTTCTACGTTAAAATCATTAGACGTGAATAAGTTTGATTATTAAGAAATTAATTCTTAATTTATAAGAATATGAAAAAAACCTAAAACAATATTTCAGATGTTAGACGGTATTTACCGGTATAATAATTAAAACCTTACCTCATGTCATCATCACGAGGTTTTTCAAATTCAAACATCCCCATTACAGGTCAAACAAAATTATAAATACGTCTAATTAGTTCAATGGTTCAACGAGAAAGAGTTTCACCCGGCTTTATTTAGTTGAAATCTCATCCCTGGTGCGATATCTAGTATTCGCGAGCGTTAACTGCTGACAGATGACGTATGTTCATCATAGTCCAAGGAGTAAGTGCAGTCTATTAGTACTAGAGTTTGTGGGAATAATATTTTCGATAACTTATAATTTTTCTAATGAATATTAACAGTGTAACGAAGGATGCTATTGAGAATTCCCCATGTTACAGCGTGTGTTGGTTGGTGGTACTATATAGTATAGTGTATTATATTAAAATGTCTGTTCCAACTGAGCCGACGATACAGTGGATTCGCGATTTGGAGGACATAGAATTTGATGGTAAACAAGTATATTGCACGACATGTGACAAGGTAATTTCGTGTCCAAGCAAGGCTCATATTCAGGCATATTTCTTCGGAAAATCATAAACGGAGCGTAGGTGGTTTTACTTACAGTGACACGCAACGTAATTTTAACTCAGATTTAGCGGAATTTGTGATAGCATTTAATATACAGTGGTCGAAAGTAAACAGTCCAATTTTTAGACAGTTTTTGGAAAAATATATGAGTGGCAAATATAGCAACGTGAATGCGCCTTCGGAGAGTATAGTACGAAAAAACTTTTTAACTACGAAGTACGAAAAAAATTTCTTGTGAACTGCATGGAAAGTACATATGGCTTATCGTGGATGAAATAATCAATACATGCGGGTTTAAGGTAGCGAATGTTAGTGGGTGCATTTGACGAAAATAGTACAATGTGTGCTCACTTGATCGCCTCAAAAGTTGTAGTTATAGAAGTTACAAATTATCGCACTGTAGCGGAGGTAGTGAATGCGAGGTTACAAGACTTGTGGGGTGACAAATATGCAGAAAATATAATAATAATAATAATAATAATAATAATATAACTTTATTAGATGCAAATAGATATATACAGAAGTATTTATACAAAAACTATTTAAAACTATGTGCTTAAATCATAATAAAGTTAAGAGTATCCGCATGGAAAATCCGCGCATGGATATCTAGTGATCCTTAGTCTAAATGCTATATCTAAATAATATATAATATAGTTTACTGAATATAAAAGAAACAATATATACTTAATAAAACAAAAAAATATATATATAGTTAGGAGAAGATAAAAAAAAATAAAACTAGATAACTCTATGTCAAGATCAAAAAATAGTAACTATTTATATAATATTACGAGTTTCAAAAGAAGACTGAAGAATACACCGTTGTGTATGTCTAGGTTGATATCTAGTTTGATATGCTGCACATTGAGAGGCAAGCAACACTAAGTAAGTCAAGTTGGTCGGTTAGGTAAGTACGTCATTGTGAGTAGTATAAGTCGGCTAAAATGTTTTATAAGTATAGCTATTTTTACGATCAATAATCAAATGTATTTCGATTCGTTTCTTATCAAGTATCCAATGTTTAATTCTTTTTTTATACAATTTCAATGAGTTTATTGTCTTTATTTCATTTGGAAGAGAGTTGTATATTACACTACCTAAGTACCTGTGACTTCTTTGACCAATTGTTTTATGGATATGGATAAGTTCTTATTATTCCTTACCTATGGAGTGAATTATATGAAAGCTGCTGGACGAATTTTGAAAGAAACATCAAAATATGCTGTATGCAACATATTGTAATATGTTTAACACATGGGCTGCATAGGATTGCTGGAACTATTAGAAGGTTGCTACCCTAATGTTGATTGATAAATTAACAGTTAGTGCAAAGTACCAAATATTCCATTACCTCCAGCGCCCATTATCACACGATGGGGATCTTAGCTACAGGCCGCATCGTACTATTACTGTCATGTTGAAAATGTGAAATACGTAATACAACAGTTAAATCCAAATGACGCGGTTGCTATTTCACAGGCGCACCAGACATTTCTGGATCCAACTGTCCAAGAAAATTTGGAGACCATACACGGATGTTTCTTACGAATTCCTCTGGCCATATGGGGCCCTCAACATCAGCCAACATCAGCCTTTATTACAGTTGATGCAATAAACGTTGTGTTCCATCTTCGACAATATATTGTTCAATTACAGGTAGACATTGCTGCGACAGTACATAACAATTCACAACTGTGTTAACGAAAAATCCCGGATTTGTTAAGATGACAGGCGTAACAGACCTTTTACAAGGCAAAGAAGTAGACTTTGCTATACCCGGCCTGAATGTGGTGACTTTGCGAAAGTTTCTATATTTTAAGTATACCCCAGTTACATCTGTCGAAGTCGAGCGGTCCTTCTCGCAATATAAATGGATTTTTGCCGAAAGGCGCCGAAGTTTAACTCCAAAACACTTAGAGCAGATATTAGTGATATACATTTATTCTTGTAACCACCGGCACTGAATAATACTTGTGTGTGTTAATTTAGTGTAAAATACAGTGCACTATACATCCAGTTAGCTTCAAATGAGTGTTTATACTAAAGTGGCGTTATTACCATTGGATACTACAGAATTCGCTACAAAAGATTTCAGGGTAAGATATCGTTTCATACACGCATGCAATTCTTTATGCGCTGACACATCATCATCTAAAGCCAACCCTGGTTTTACGTCATATCTGGCCGCTAAATCGGAAGTCTGATAATAATAGATAAATAGTTACATACCTATCTATTATGGCATTTGTTAAGTAAATGTATTACTTTATTTCCATTTTTTAAATAAAAGTACAGTCAGTCACTGTAAATGCTAAATGCTCTACAGGGACAAAATTTTACCTTTTAAGCTCATCTCATTATTATGCTTCACGAAAATATTCACAGAATAAACTTCGAAGAAGAGAAAAATCAGCGTCGGTGAGCTTTTATTTAATGATGTAAATTTGCTGAAATAAAACTACAATTTGCACACTTTTAATTAAAACACAAATGATAAAAGTGGTAACGGCGAAATAAAAGGAAATAAAATTAAAGAACGGTCTAAAAGGCAGTAATGAATTAGCGGTGGAGTGAAAGCCGGGCTCGTTAATAAACAAGACTTTGTCAGATAATTGGGTCTCTTATTTTAGGGCGCTCCCAGCCATCTTTTTAACGGCATCGGAATTTTCTTTCATTCATAATTTAAAACTGTCAGATTTAAAAAATTGATTACCTCAATATCTTGACAATTACGGTGCTTTCAGCTAGTGGAGTGTTTTTTCTCAATTTGTTGCACGAATTTAATGGAAATTAAACTCTGTGTACTACGGCTGGGGCTTCCTTAAAATTTAATTGAGGCAAATATGAGTAACTGTTATAATATTAATGGTTATTATTTTAGTCGATGAGCTTAATTACTAGCTGACATAGAACCCCTTTTTGATATAAAATCACTTAGATAGCCCGAGCCATCATTTGAGGTGCTTTATTTATAAGTTCACCACTTTAATGCAATAATTAAATTTAAATTATATCAAAAATTCTGAAAATGAGTGCTTTGGTTAAGAGTAATCATGCTTGCTAATAAAAAATAATTGAAAAATATAATACACATTCGCATAATTAATAATAATAATAATAATAATAATCGTCGGAAAGCACGGAAGCCCTGTCCGGTAACGGTGAATCCGAAATAATAACAAGCTAACCGTTATACTCTTCGTCGATTTACTGCACTTTTTATGTAATTGTTGCGCATTCTATAGGATACTCTTCGCAGTTTTTTTGTAAACAATATTAGTCTTATACATTTTTAGTTTCATTACAAAGCATAAAAAAATTATGGAAAAAAAATTGTCTTCATTTAAAAAAATTTATAACTTTTTCATTTATCGATTGATTATGCTCAAAAACAATAGGGTTCTTACCTTAGCTGTCACTAATTTCCTGTCCAAATTTCAATACAATTGGGCTTTTCGTTCTTAAGTTATCGTGCTTACAAGAAACGTGACGGACTGACAAACAGACAGACAGACAGACGGGCAGGCAGGCAGACAGACAGGCGGACAAACAGACAAAAGGACAGACTGACGGACGGATATTTGTTCAGAATTCGATGACCAACACAGTGATATCAATTTTTTTTCTCTACGAGCAATATTACCGGTTTTAGAAATGTGCCGATCCAATGCTATATACTCTTCCTTTTGTTTTTGCGAATAGTGTAATAATAATAATAATACAATCAGGCTGACCCAAGCCAACAAGCCTGATATAGTCCTCCTTGACCATCAAAGGAAGGTGATGTTTGTGATCGAGTTCTCGTCACCTGCTGAGCCAAACATCACTTTGAAAGAGGGGGAGAAACGGACCAAATATCGTGATCTCCGGAACGAGCTACCAGTACTGTACCCAGGCTACTCGGTCAAGATGGTCGTCCTAATAATCGGTGTACTCGGAGTTATGAAGCCTACGCTGCTCTCAGAACTGCAGACAATACCAGCCTGTCAGAAATCAGCCGAATGGCTGGCAGGCCAAATGCAAAAGGGGTTCCTTCGTCTACTTAGAGCATATGATTCTAGAATCTATAGTCTCGAACCCTGCGGGATGTGGGGAGCGGCTGTGGATATTTTGCTGACGCTCTTTCAGTGTGCTGTCGGAGGCCACGGAAAGACTGTCCAGCGTCGGACAACCGAATAATAATAATAATAATAATAATAATAATAATAATAATAATAATAACCCCACAGGTCCTGGGGAGTGGCTGTAATTTTCGTCGGCTCGGCTACACACAAATCTTTCAAATGTTTGCTATACAGACATTCTTATGTTATTGTTTACGTGCGAAAATCTGAGATAAAAGTTGCGATGTTGCCACGTTTCGTCGCTACGCACTATCTCGCTCCCACCGTGTATCACTTTCTCTCTCACACACCGATAGCAATACCTTAAGTGTTTGGCAGGTGACTAAAAGTACAAGAGAGATGTTGCTATGCAGAGATGTGCGTATGAGAGAGATAGTCTATTGGGAAGATCTACCGGGAAGATGTTTGGACTATTGAAATATATATTTTAGAGAGGTGTTTTAAAAAAGCATTTTGTTCACTTTTTTATTTACAATTGTTCTTATAATTGTCAATATTTTACATTCTTAATTTATAACGTCTCATCACTCCACACTTGCTCATTGTCTGAGAAATCATAATTGAGAGAGATATCGTCAGCTTCAGGTTACATCTTGACATCTAAAAAAATTATTATCTGAGTCAGATATGTCGGAAAATTTATTTAGAATGTGGTTAATTAATATATAATAAAATCCAATGTATGCGAACCCCTTCCCCTTCGCGATCCAAACCCGATAAAGGCTCCGGAACGGCGTGCTGTCGCTGGTCAGGCCCGGTACTCATCGACGTGAGACGACGGCCGTCGTTGCGCCGTATATGCGGGGGCCCTAATTACTCGAGGGTTTTCTTATAATTCACTAACGAAAGTCAGCCATCTCTTTAATGAGAATTTTTTTTGGCAGAACACAAAACCTTCCATGTTGCAACGCGGAACCGAGAAACGTCACATATAATTTCGTCATGAATTTTTTCAATTTTTACGAAAATATCCATCTTTATTTCACACATAACTACACAAAATTTTTAATTTAATCCAGAGCACACACAACGTAGATGAAATGCCCATCTCCATTTTCAAATCGGGACCTAGATCCATCCTCTACATAAAGTTTTTGGTGAGATATGGGTGTTTGGAGAATACATGTTATTCGACGTTTTGGGTTAAAATTGAAAGGTCCCGAAAACGCACTTTTCTCACACCCACCACTGAACTGAATTTTCGATTTTTTCGTTAAAATTTGATATCACTATAAAGCTACATTCTTCTGCTTTCCATAGACACATCGCGACCACTTCCACTACAAGTACTTATTTAATTACGAATTTTTTAAGTATCGACGGTTTTCAATTCTTACAAAAATATCTATTTTTATTTCGCACAGAACTACACGAACTTTTAGATTTAACCCAGAGCACATACTATGTAGATAAAATGCCAATCTCCATTTTCAAATAGAGACTAATATTGAGCCTCTACATTAAATATTAATTAAAATATGAGTGTTTTAAGATTTCATGTCTGAGAATTTTTTAGGTTACGTTTTAACACTTTTCAAATTTGTCACATTTATCTCGCCCCTGTATAGCCGAATTTCCGATTTTCCCTGTACAATTCAGCATCAGAGGAAAGAGCAAATCTACCTCTTTCCATGGAAGCCTAGAACGGGCTTTTATTCCATGTACAAGTTCAACTATGAATTTTTTGGAATATAGATGTTTTTCACTTTATCACAGAAAACCCAACTTTCATACGCCCGTGCCATGCCAGGCCGGATTTCCGGTATCCCACATTCACTCCACTATCACAACAAAATATTATTTCTCATTAATTTGAGACATAGAACGCCGTTTAACATTATTTCCCGAGAAATCACCGTTTTTTCAAATCGATGGTTTTCATCCACCATTTTCTCTAACGTACATAGTAATATACTGGGATTTCTGGGTAATTGGCATGATGTACAGGATATGAAAAATTTAGCGAAAATCGCATTTAAATTAATTTAAAACTTTTTACTTATTTGTCGTCCACTTGGGCTGAAGTTTGGTACTCAGTGGTTATTGACCCCGCTGATCAAGATTTTGACGTCAGAATCTCGAAATTCAAATTGGCGGCGCCAAAATGGCCGATGATTTTGGCCATTTAGAGTCCCACACAGCACAAAATCGGTATGTGAGGGTTTTCAGGGTCGCTGATTACGAATCCGAAATCTAAATTGAAAAATTCTAAATGGCGGCACGAGATCCAGGACACATTTTATCATTTATGGTCCCATCCGTCTGAAAATAAGTATATGGGTATTACCGAGGTCACAGATCACAAATATGTGACCGTCGCTCAAATATTCAAAATGGCGGCGTCACCATAGCCTACTGTTCATTATTTACTGTAACATCCTTCTTTACAGTCCGATTCGGCTGAAACTCGGTATGTAGAGGTTATTGGAGTAGCTGATAACGAATATGACATCGGAATTACAAAATTCAACATGGCGGCGCCAGAATGGCGGGCAAAATGTGTCATTTATGGCCCGATTGGACTGAACATCGGTACCTAGATGTTTTTCAGGTCGCTGATGACGAATCTGAAATTGAAAAATATTAAAAACTGAACAACTGAACGACTGAAAATTGAGCAACTGAAAACTTTAAATTAATTGCAAAGCAATCAACATTGAAGCCCTCACACCCCTCCGGTAGGAGATAGAGAAACCCTTCGCTTTCTCTAGTACAGATATAATATAAAAACATATACCTGCTGTTAGTTCCTCGGATTTTAAGGGCTGTGAGACCAATAGAAGTGATATTTATGATCAATTTCTATTCATCCATTTTTGTTCGATGTTAGGCAAATTGAATATAGCAGATGTGAATTTCGCCAAAGACTATGTATCGCATGGATTGGGTCCTCAAAAGTTGTTGATGTAAGTCACTTGCTGACGATGGTAAGTTGGAACTGTCATGATTAACATCTCCTGAACCAATCATATATGCTTCACCAAGCGCTGATAAATTGAAACTAACAATTCCATTCTCTCCCACAAATCATATTAAATCTTCTGTTTGGTAACGTTCGAATGTTGGAGTGGTTCTTTTGTTGACCATTCTGAAGTATAACCGCGACGTTAGCCATTGCGCAATGTGATTGCCTTGTGAGAGCATATGTTAGTTTATCTCATTCTAATTTAACGTTTTTTATTCGTTGATTATTTGTAGTCTCCTTTCCTCATTGCTTGTTATGTATTTATTAATTTTGATAATACAGAATTTTTATTTTTACACTTGTCTTAGATAGCTTGCCGATGAGGAGTTGCCAATTGCAAGTAGTACAATTATACAGTCATCGTCAGACTGGAGGATTCCAGCTTGAGGATTTTTTTGAAAATTTGCACATATAACAACAGATAGTCTAGTTGCCAACTTTTGTTAAGCTAAATAGTTTTTTACCAATACCTAATTCATATTCGAATATAATTTTGCCTCATTAATTACTTTTAATTTAATCTATGTATAATAAAGAGAAATGGTTAAAGGAACTAAAGGAATAGAAGGAGACAGAAATAAATTCAAAATAGTGTTTGTGTTGCTGACTTTAGAGGTAGGCGGTTATGCTCTTTAACAGCTAGCTGTCATGTAACTTCTGTGATCGCCAACTCTAGTGTCTCAAAAATAATTATAAAATTATCCTTGCAGAAATTGTATTGAAAAAATGTTCCTGGATTTTCGACTATAAAATGAGGCGGTAAAACCCATAAATCAATGAATTTAAAAATTTGCAACTCTTTTAGTTGGAACAAGCTATAAGGATTTACATCGCTACGAGGTAACATATGTGCAAGAATTAGTAAGCCCTGACTCTCGAAATCGAGAATGATATTGTCGCTTAAATAATAATGATTTGTTGGTTTTAATTTTTTACTGACGAGGCTTGTCTTCAACTAAATGATCATATCAATAGTGAGAATTATAGGATAAGGGATATAGAAAATTCTCAGTTATTCAGAAATGACTTTACACCCTTTAAAAATTGTAATGTATGGGTGGAGAATAAGAGGGAGAATAACAAGATGCTCAATATTTTTTTAGGAAACAATAAATGCAGAAAGGTATCGAAAGTTAATTTTAGAACCCTTCTTGATTCAGTTGCACGACGATGAATTACAAGTTGGCTATATTCAGCTTACTGCCTTTAGTTCGCAGTTTGCGAAAAGATGGCGACGAGTGAAGAGGCAGTTGTTAGTGAACTGAATAAATTGACTAAAAAAGATATTATTAACATATTGGTGCAAAAGAAATTACCGGAAAGTGTTAACAATAATACTATTGTGTGTGATTTCTTTGAAAATTATATTTCATCCAGTGTAATTCTTAAAGAAAACAGTAATTCGTTGATATGCAGTATATCTGAGCAAGAATGTTGCGAAAAAATTATGTGCCAGAAGAGAGAAATACAATGTGTCTTTTATGAAAGAGAGAATAAACTGCTCAGCCAAACAATCGGACATCTGGAGAAGAGGTTAGTAAACCAAGAAGACTTAATAAATTATCTCAAAACTGATATAAACAAACATATGGTGCACAAAACAAACAATCCAACACCATCTAGCTGTCCAGTTATTAACCAGCCGAGTGCCCGTATCATAGCGGCATCTAATGATTTAAGTCCTAGTGATAAGAACATACAAAAACCTTCCACAAGTCCTTCTGTAGAACTCTACTCTGATAAGCTAAAAACTGAGCCTACAAAAACCAAGTCTACTAATGACCAAGAGATAAATAAATCATTTGCACCAAAACAAATTGTGAATCAATCAGAGTCGCTCCAAATGCATAATAATTCTCTCAGAAATCGTAGAAAACCGATAATAGGCAGTAACAAGACTTTATCAAAAGTTAATAGAGTACCAAAATTGGGCTATCTACATGTTTTCAGACTTAATTCGGAAACTACCACTGAGGCATTAAAGGATTGCTTAAAAGAAACCGCACCACATATTAATTTTGAGTTTAAGGAGTTACGTAGAAATGAATACACCTCATCATATATGGCTACTTTTCCTATTACTCATGTGAAGGATGTTTACAATCCCGAAATTTGGCCGGAGGGAGCTGCTGTAAATCGCTTCACTTTCAACAAACGAAATTTTCCTCTACCAGCCTCGGAAGCGAGGAATCCCCAATCAACGTAGATCATCAATATTAGAAGTTTACGTAATAAAGTTGAAGAACTTTTATTAAACAGTTTAGAATATCCTGAGATCGTATGTATTTCTGAATTAAGTTACAAAAATTGTGAAATTTCCACTTTAAAACTGGAAAGATATAAAATCGCCGACTACTATTGCAGATCTAATCATAATTTGGGTGGGGTAGGAATTTTCGTAAATAATGATATAGACTTTAAAATTGTTAAATGTAATGTGCAAAAAATTGAGTTGCTATTTGAATATTGCTTAACTGAAGTCTTGTTAAAGGACAGAAGCATTTTAGTAGGTTGCTTTTACAGGTCGCCCTCAAATAAGTTAATTGATTCTGAATATTTCATATCTAATATGGATACCTTATTAAATACTGTGTATAAAGCTAATACTCCCACTTTCATTTGTGGGGATTTCAATTTCAATTTTGACGAGAGTGTCGAGGATATAAACGCTAAAAACTTATGTAACATCTTCAAGTGTTATGGTCTGCTTAAATCTATTACAGATTTTACTCGGATTCAAGGTAATTCTAAAACTGTCATCGATAATATTTTTGCTAATATAAATATTAAATCCTTAAATCCAGAAATTATATATTCTGACTTATCGGATCATTTTATGAAAATAATCTCGTATCCATGTCAATTTGATAGACCGGTTGATAATAATAAACTTCTGTTACGAAGATTTTTTAACAACTCAGATAATTTGACTTATTTCAGATATCTACTCTGAAAAGAAAAATGGAATTTCTTGTCAGAAAATCGTAACTATAATTGTAATGACTGCTTTTCAAACTTCTATTTTACCTTTCTCTCATTAATGGACAAAGCATTTCCATTGGAATGTTATAAGCCAAAGCAGAAATTAACAAATTGCAAACCGTGGTTAACTAACGACATTGTTAACGAAGGCATATTTTTAAGAGACTTGTACAAAACTTTTAAATTCAGTGGAAATGAAGAAGTTTTTCTTCGCTATAATATAAAAAAAAAAATCATCGCTACAAAATTAAAGCTGCCAAAAGATCTTATAACGAATCTATATTTCTAAATTCACATAATAAATCAAAAACCGCTTGGCAAATAATTAAAAACAATACTTGCAATAATAATAATAATCTTCCTAAACATTTTACCAACATAGATGGAACTATTCTTGATAATCAGGATGAGGCTGCAAATGCCTTTAACACCTTCTTTATTAACTCTATTAAACACTTAACTGAAAATATGTCTCCATCACTAAATAATGTCAAAATAATTAACAATAATAGTTCAATTTTGCTAAATCCGTTAACCTCATCTGAAATGCTTACAATTATAAAATCTGTCTGAATAAAAAATTCAGCTGGGGAAGATGAGGTACCCTGCTCTCTTCTATTAAAAGTGGCAGAATTTATTGTCGAACCACTAACATACATTATCAACTTATCGTTTATAGAGGGCACTTTTCCTTCTATTCTGAAAAAGTCATTAATTATACCAATTCATAAAAAGGATAGTAAATTTCTTATATCCAATTACAGAGGTATTGCACTTCTTTCGGCTTTTTCTAAAGCCTTTGAAAAATCTTATCACCTGAGATTGACGGATTTCATATCAAAACATAATCTGTTATCCCCTTATCAGTTTGGCTTCTCGAAAGGTCTATCAACAAAAGATGCAGTCGTGTCTCTTTGTAATTATATCTTGGATAACTTCGAAAAGAAATCGAAAACTGCCTGTCTGTTTTTTGATTTAAGCCGTGCTTTCGATACTATTAACCATAAATTATTATTAGATACGCTTGAACACTATGGCATTCGTGGCACAGCCCTTAGTTGGATAGAGTCCTATCTAAATGGGAGAACTCAGTTTGTTACATTAAATAATCCTGGTAATAGCTCAACATCTAATCCACTGGCGGTCTCCACTGGCGTGCCGCAAGGCAGTATTTTGGGGCCGTTATTATTTATTATATTTATAAATCATATTGGGTGTAACCTGGAAAATGTATTTATAGCTCTTTTTGCAGATGATACCACAATTGCAATTGATTCTAACTCTATTGATAACCTGAGTTGTAAAGCCACTGCAACAGTAAAAGCTATGCACAATTACTGTACCTCCTTGGGTCTAGCTTTAAATCATTTAAAAACAGACTTATTATTGTTCTCAACTAGGGCAACTGATTATAGCTTACTTGTTAAACATGACAATCGTTCTATAACTCAAAGTAATAATGTTAAATTTCTCGGCGTTTACATAGATCCCCTATTGAATTGGGGTAATCACATTGATCATGTAAATAAAAAATTATCGGCCCAGTGCTTTGTTATTTGGCAGTTACGATCTTCCGTCAACATCCACATCTTGAAAATGTATTATTTTGCACATATTCAGTCTCAGTTAAGTTATTGCATAATATGTTGGGGAAATTGCGCTCGTTTTAATGAAGTATTTATTCTTCAAAAAAAAATTATTCGTACAATGTCTTTCAAACCACCGCAATATTCATGTAGGAATCTTTTTAGGGAGTTAGGAATTTTGACGGCTCCGTCACTATTCATTTTACATTCTGTATTGCACATAAAAAATAATTTAATTCATTTTAATAGTAGACATGATACTTGTGTTAGTAGTGGTCATAATCTTCGGGAAAACTACTCACTAAATATTCCACCTCATACCTTATCCAGTTTAGCAAAAAGTCTAAAAGTAATGCCCATAAAATTATTTAATAAATTACCGTTGCACATAAAGCGAATAAATGTCATTCATCTGTTTAAAAAAGAAGTTAAATGTTTATTATTAAAATCTTCCTTTTATTCAGTTACAGAATATTTACAGACTGATTTTTAACTTTGTTTTATATAATCAACTTATTTGAATGTTGTCCGTCATATGTCTTATATTAGTTTTGTCTTACATTAGTTTTATACTTTTTTGACCATTTGCCAACGGTTTTCTTCAAAATATGAGTAAAATTGAATAAATTAATGTTGTTTGTCTTATATTTGTCACATTGTTAGTTATATTTTACTTAATTTTTATTTATTTGTTTGTTATTCTTATCATCAAATTTTATCATTATATTATCTCTACCATGTATTGCCATTTGCCGCCGTATATACTGAATTGTATCGTTTTTTAGTGGTGAATTTATATTATTGCTATTATTATTATCATTATGTTATACACTAATTATTGTTGACTTGCCATATATACTGTATTTGTATCAACATGGTTAATAAATTATTATTATTATTATTATTATTATTATTATTATTATTTACCGCAAGAGCTACCATGCAATTCCTATAGACATTTTACCCATCGTATTACTTGTTAAAATATTTGAAATTATCAACCTCGAAGCTCTGACACTGACATCAAGTACGGCATGTCGTAGCCTACATAGACAAAATATCACAATATTCAAACCAACTCGCCGTCACAGGACTTGAACAATCATATTTTACCGGAAAATGGACGGAAAAGAGTAAAGTGTTATCGTTGAAATAAGAATAACTTCTACTTTCGAAAAGTACAATAAGAACGCATACTGTAGTTGAAAATAAGGACGATTATATCTCAAAAGGGTACTAAACGTGACTCGATCTACATCAAAACTTTTTTAGATTATGTACGATACTAATGTTACTCTTGAACCAAATTTCATTAAAGTCCGTTCGCTAGTATTGGCACTATCGTGTCTACATACATTTTTTCGTGCTCCTGGGACCTCCACACGCAAAGATATATTCTTATTTCATGTTTGTTTTACCAATTGCAGTCACCTCCCTATTTTTTAATAAGCCGAATGAAAAACAAAAAACCGTGAATATCTGGAAAACGATAAATAAATCGCATTACACATACGGGAGTTATTCTGATAGGTATTGCTGCCGTCTATATAGTTTTTATTATTGGCGTCTACTGTCGAATCAACCTGTATATTCTAGCTTTAGCTTAGGATTTGGCGGTTCAATATATGTGGCATGTCTTGTGTTATTGTATTATTGAAATATTTCAAATCTTGCATTTACATTTGACGAGTTTAATATATTTGATCCTTAAATTGGATCTTAAGATTACTACAGACATTTTCAAGAGGTTGAAAAAGCTTTTAACAAATATACTATAAAGGACTCTCTGAATAGAAAGATACAAAACGCCCTTCATGCATCTGCTCTTATTTTTTCTACTTATATATATGGTCCTTATTGTTCTTTGTATCTTGCTCCGGATGATACTTTCTTTCTATAACCGTCATTACCGATAATGGATTTTTCTTTATTCTTTTATTCTAAACAGATAAAAGTAAAACGTTTCATACCACCTGTAGGCTTTAAGTTGACGTTAGGAATTTCTTACTTTATGTTTTCTTTCATATTGGGATCATTTACTGTAGGATGGCATTTATTTTCAATATTCAGGAATACAATTCTAATATATAAAACAAATGGCCTGACAATAATAATATTAGGTATAGAATACTTGAATAAAATACGAATACGACAACGGCGAAATAACATAAACAACTAATACAAGAGTCAGTAATACGCAAAAGTTTACTGCATGTAAACCGACAGTCATTCTTATAGGTCGATTCAAAAAGGTATCAGGTACTCTGTTGAAAATTATAAAGTGTTTCCTATCCTAAATACTGCAATATGAATTTATTTCACCACCAAACATTAACGTAGACTATACGTATACGAGACTCTATAATGAACCATTTTCGCGTTTTCTCCGACTCACACACGCCACTATATCTTATTGCACAACATCTAAATAAGTATTTTATAGATCTGACAGTAAAATTAAATAGTATATAAATAATAATATTACTGGAATCGATTTTGATCAAAATTTAAATTATCCTACACTTTTTTAAACCCTGTTTCGGATTCAGAAATTTATAACATTATAATGAAATTAAAAAACAGCCATTCTTCCGGCCTAGATAATTTGACCTCTAATTTGATAAAGGAGTCCGTCAACTATTTAGTACGTCCACTTACTTTTTTAATAAATTTATCACGCTCAGAAGGAATGTTTCGATCTATTTTAAAGTCAGCAAGAGTCTTTTTACCGTATAAAAAAGGAGATGGTACTGTAATGGAATATCATCCTCTATAGTGTTAATTTATAATTAGATAAGTTATGTAGGTTAGTTAAAATAAATATTTATTACACATGTTTTAAATTATTGCATTTGTAGAGGATAGATCATCATATATGCTGACCTGTCCTCTACAAATGCAATAATTTAAAACGTGTAATAAATATTTATTTTAACTAATCTACATTACTTATCTAATTATAAATTAACAATATACAGGATGATATTCCATTACAGTACATTATCTGAAAATTATAGACCGGTTGCTCTTCTGTCAACTATTGCTAAAATATTAGAATGTTCAATAGAATTGTTCAATTCGCCACATAATATAATATTATTTCAGATTCGCAGCATGGTTTTCGAAAGAATTGTTCAACAAAGACCGCCATAATGTCATTTTTAAATAATTTATATGATAACTTAGATCAAAATAAAAAATGTGTAGGACTCTTTATGGATCTAAGCAAAGCCTTTGATCTAGTAAATCATACAATGCTTTTGAAAAAATAACTGAGTGATGGAAATTGATGATTTAATTTTGTTAAATGATCAATTAGATGTTATGTACTCACCTCTTTTTACTGCTACCAAGATGTAATTAAAATTTCTGAGAAACCCCACCCTTAGATAGTTAGGATATCATAAAATACCTGTATAATTTCATAATTCTCTAATCTGTTTAAATCCAGAAACATATTTAAATAGGGACCAAATCTTTTGTATTTCATTCTTAATTGAATCATTGTTTGAAAATGACCTAAAACAGGTCGAAACTGCAGTCACGTTTTGGTGCAAATATAGTGGTAAAAAACATAGTAGTGTTTTACTCAATTTCGTTAACTGAGTGATGTACCTTACAAATAGAACTCAAGTAGTAGTAGTAGTAAGTGAAGTTATATCGGATAAGCTGAATATTAAGTTTGGAGTTCCGCAAGGTTTTGTTCTTGGGCCTTTACTATTTTATATAATTAAAACCGTTTTCATTATATTTTCTCTTAGGCTTAATATATATGATAAAATTCACTTAATAAAAATAGCTGGCAAATCTATAAAACAAATCTGTCAATTAAATTCTTGGAAGTATTCATTGACAACACATTGGGATGAACACATTGACTTCAGCGAAAAAACTTTCTTCGGTCTGTTACAGATTGTATAGATTATCCAAAATATCAAACAGGAAAACTGTATTGGCATATTATTATACAAATTTTATTTCAAGGGCAATATATTGAACTCTCTTTTGGGGCTCTTCATGTCATTTTGAAAGAAAATTTAAACTTCAGAAGAAAGCTGTACGTAATATTACGGGAGCGCAAATATACGTCCTGTAGAAATCTGTTTAAAGATCTAAATATTTTGTCATTGCCATGTATTTATATTCTAGAAATTCTTAAATATGTTAAAAATAATATAAGTAAATTTTTACCAAACAATTATAATCATAATTATGATACCAGGGAAAGTAATATCTTAAGCACGCCGTTACATAAGTTATCAAAATATGAAGAAAGTACAAAATATATCGGAATAAAATTGTATAATAAGATCCCAAATTTCTTAAAAAGTATCGAAAATACAAAAACAATTAAGTCAGAAAAGTTATTGTTACAGAACAGCATGGAAATTCTGATTTAGTAAGAACTTTCCCAGATAAAAGTTGTAGGATGTCAAATAAACTAACATACAGTTTTAAGATTATACATTGTGGCATGAATTATTTCATTTTGCTGAATATAACCCTTCCTTAGCGTTACCCAGAGTCAACGGCAAGGACGTGACGGGTGATTGACTACTCTTTTTAATTTTTGTTGCTTTTCTCAGTTTTTTTTACATTTTAATTGCCTTATTTATTTTAACGTTCCGTTTTATTTTTTGGGGCATTTCCTTTATTTCCTGAAGTTTATTAAGTCTTGAGTTATCATAGAATATAATTAGGTTTAAATTTTTAATATTTTGTAAAAGATCTATTATTTCAATTTGATTTATGTCCATAGCTACATTTTGAACTGATTGTAGGTCTTGAAATGAGGGATACGATACATTTTCTTGATTTCTAACATATCCCAGATACAAAAGTATAGATGATACGTAAGTGCACGGTCCAAGAGTTCGTGCGCCAGATCTACAAGTGTAATAATAACCAAAGATAGGTTCTTCTCCATCTCCATCATGAATGTACTCTTCATTAACTTACCCCATAAATCCTGGTTCGGCTTTCCTTTGGTCAATCTCAGTGAGTTGATCTTCTTCGTCGTCATTTTCATGGTTAGTTCTTAAAGAACTATCTTGGATGTATGATGGAGAAAGAAAAACTTGGTAAGTTTCTATAGTGAATTCATATGAATATTCCAATGTTAATACAGAAAACAGTGGAAAATGATTGGCAGTCAACCGAACCCATCGTGCTCGCCGTTGTCTAAGATTCTCAGCTTCTACTCTAGCTAAAACTACGTTAACGCCTTGATACCTTTTCACAATCTTTTAGGCTAAACGTTCATCTGCACCTGGCATTGTTACTCTGACTCTGGGTAAAGCTGAGAACGAGTTATATTCAGCAAAATGAAATAACTCATGCCACAATGTATAATCTTAAAACTGTACATTAGTTTATTTGACTTCCTACAACAAGTTCTTACTACATCAACATTTCCAACATATATCCAAATTTTGGAGTCAATGTGCATTTTGACCTCATGTTTCAAAAAGCCCGTCCTATGAATATTGAGGTCAAAATGCACATAGATACTCCAAAATTTAGATACAAGTTGTTGGAGGTAGGCAATGAGAATTTTCAAATGCCTTACTCTCAAGCTACCTCTATGCCCGCGGGCTATTAAGGCAAAGAGAGGTTTGACTCAGTTTAGGGGTCAGAGTGATGCTAATGTGTTTTCTATATGTGTATCATTGTAGGGTAGGTACTTGAAAATTCTCGTTGCCCAACCTCACATCGACATGGATCCAAATTTTGGAGTCTTAATGTGCATTTTGACCTCATGCTTATCAACAACAGCAATGAATTTGTCACAAATGCGATAAGATCATGGACCAAGCTTTCATTCATCTCGCAGTTAGACAAGGCCGTCACTCGCCATACGATAAAAATGCATGTATTCTGTAGAAACTGCAACAATTATATAAAAAGTGCAAGTAAATGTATGTTGCATTCTTCTGAATCGATTAAGAATATATCGTTAATAAATAGCTTGAAAAGCATAGGCCCTAGTACGCTGCCTTGTGGCACTCCGTTATCATTAAAAGGTTTTCAGACTTAGTATTATTTACTTTGGTTTGTTGGCTCCGTCCATGCAAATAGGACCTAAACAATCGATGCGCCGTGTCAACAATCCCAATATACTGATAAAGCTTACTAAGTAAAAGTTCTCTGTTGACAACTTCAAATGCCCATTATAAATCGAGGAAGACAGTTACTATAGCTTCACCTTTGTCTATGGAATGTTTAAACTCATTAATTATTTTTTGTAAAGCCGTCTCAGATGAATGATTTTCTCTAAATCCGGATTGGTTATCGTGCAGCAATTTATTACTGTTTATAAATTCAGTAAGTTGGTCATGAACTACTACTTCTAAATTTTTTTCCAAAGATGGTAATGTGTTTATAGGTCTAAACTGTTTCGCTAATTTCGTTCCTGAAACTTTCGTTACAGGAATTATTAGTGATGTATTAATAATATGTAATAATGGATACCCGATGACTTCAAATGTATTTTTAATTAATTTAAGGTAAATTTATATATTCATTTTGTTGTTGAAAAATAAATTTACGTAATTTGGAGAGATTTATGACATTAAATTCTTTAAAAAATGTATTTGGCTGTAAAGCTCTGTTCTCAAAGAAAGCATTTCTATTAGGGTAATGGGCGTTATTTTTTAACTCATCTACAATTATATTAACACTAGAAATAAAATACATATTAAGTTCTTCTTCCAGGTACATATTTTTTTCCACTCCTCCTATCCTAAGAGAGGATATGTTATGACTGACTTTTGGTTTTATTATATTTTTTAATGTTCGCCACATTAATTTCGGATTATTCTTTAAATTATATATTATTATAGTGTTTTTGTTTTTCATTTCTTAATATTCTTACGGCCTTGTTGGGATTATTAGTATAAGTTCGCCAGTTTTCCCTATTTTCGTTTATTTTATACTGCTTATATGCTAGGTCCCTATTTTTTAATGCTCCTTTAATAACATCATTAATTATTGTCGGACACTCATTATCCAGTGCAGTTTTTATGTTAGTTACGAAAGATTGAAATACATTATTAGTACTACTACAGTCATACATCCAATCAGCATCGATTAAGTTTAATGAAATTTTATTATAATCTAGTATTCTGTAATTTATTTCCTGCTACGTGATCGCTTTATGACAGTTTAAATTTATACCCATAATTTCATGGTCAGTGATTTTGGGTGTAATTTGCATACTTACCTGGACTTCATAGCAATTTGAGAACACCAGTTTAATTATTGACGAGCTCTGGTCAGTGATTTTGTGTGTAATTTGCATACTTACCTGGACCTCATAGCAATTTCAGAACACCAGTTCAATTATTGACGAGCTCATGTCAGTTATTCTTGTAGGCTGAGAAATAAATTATTGCTTTAAGCCAAGAAGTGTTGATATATTATGCATGTCTTTTATTTATTTTTTTATTATATGTGTCATCAGCAATATCCCATGTAATATAAAATCTCCTATAAAAGTATGTAATTGGATAAAATACAGCTTTTCTATTAAATTTTCAAAAAAATTGCAAAACTCTAAATGACTAGCATTCGGAGAATGGTATACCTATACATACAGCCAATAATTATTAATGTTTCCCCATAAAATTTTATTTTTATTTTTATCCAATAGTTTGTTTCAAATATTACGCTTTCAATTGGGATACTGTCTACTGTGTTAACTACATAAATTATTACACGCCCTGTATGCCGACTAACGGAATTGCATCTATATAAAGTGAAATTTCCTATATCTATTTCACAATCTAGAATATCTTCTGTTATTCTAGTTACGGAATAGTTAAAAATTGCTGGCGGCACTAGGACACAGCAAGGGTGGAGAATACTTTAAAAACTTATACGTAGGAATGTACTATACTGTAAACAAAGTGATGTCGAGGACAAGACTCCGAATTAATTCTGTTGCGCAATGTATGCAGTAGGGTAAAGTTTAAGCAGCAAAAAATTCCAGTTTAGTAATCCAAGTTTGTTCAACAAGAGAGATGCAAGTCACATATTCATGAGATATTTTAACTAGTACTCTTTTTCTAAATCGCTTGAGTCTATATATTTACACACATTTCAGAGTTACTTGTTAACAGCGACTTTTTTCAAGAAATAATTAAGCAATAGTTAAAAGGAAAATTTAAATTAAACTATTCTGCTCGTTAAACTTTCTGTACTAAGTTAGCGAAACTTATTTGCATACGTTCCGCAAAGACCATGTAATTTAATCTATGCATTTGGAAGACACACACATACATACATAGCTGCTCGTTACCAAGCAAGATCATTTTAGGATTAGAGGTTGTATTATCTGTGGTAGAGCTTTCATAAATGATAACACGTCAGATAAATGTCGATTACAGACATATTAGTTATATCTAACATTACCAGATAATTTCAATGTCTAAATTAAACGAATTGACTGAAAAGTTGTAGCAGATCTTTATCAATAATATAATATTACTGCACCCATATTATCTTATTTCACACCAGTTTATAAATAAAATGTACGCATAAAAAAAGTACCGTTTATTCACGTATTGCATAATTTACTTTTTTTTAATCATCTGTACATTACACTTCTATTTATTTGCATTAAGTTGACTCGAATTATTTTTTTCTCCTGTGTAGATAGGTATACAATAGGGTGGAGCGGAAATGGCGAAATTTTTTGTTTTTCAAATTTGATTTCTCCTGTATGTGGAAAAGTGGCTACATGTAGGGTCAATTTACTGTGAGAAAACTGAGCCTTATACGATTATGTTTTCCGGTGCCCCAGGCTCTTCAAATTTATAACTTTTTTCTAAATAAGTGAAACTATCGAAAACTTATGACTTATGCAGCTCTTCGCATGTTTTAATATAAAAAAACCCAAAACTCATCACGTGAAGGTGGCTGAATTGGCAAATCCTCCGATATGTTACCCTTCGATATAGACAAACTCATGTTATACAAATATTTTTGGTCTGTGCTTAACATTTGTAAGTCAATTTCGGGAAGTTCTGTGGTAATCTTTTGAAAGTCTGTGACTGGTATAGATTCGCAAGATTGTAATGCTTTTCCGATTTCGCCAGAAAACCCAGAAGGGCCAGTAGTTTCTCCATCTAAATGTTTTATTAAATGACGCAAAGGTAATTCATTTGCGTGTAACATATAAATGAACCACTGTAGTGGCCTTCTAATATGCATTTCTAGCTTTCTATTTACGCCATTATGAATTCCCGTATTGACAGCGGTCCTATCACACCCAATAGCCACTAAGTTCGTCAAATCCATATGTTGCTGCAGAAACTGTATCAAATTTTCGGAAATTGCCTCTGCTGTGCCACATGGAATAGTGATATGTCCAAAATATTTAGATCCGGGTTCTAAAACAATTACAATATGTTCTTCGCTAATTGAACTTCTGTGATTTTTCGTCTTCTTTTTCTCTCTCTTCTTATCTTACTTCTATCAATTATTTTACAAGTTTCTTCTTTGGTTACCAGTCCAATATCTTTTATAACAGCAGACGCAATAATAGCAGATCTATCAGAAACACCTGTGCGATCGCACGCTTTGCGTTAATACGCATTTGTTTAAATCGTTGGCGTTGTAATTTTTGGCTAGCCCCCTGCTTTGCATTAGAACTTCCATCAATATCATCTGACTCTTCACCATCTGACAGTTCTATATCCAGCACATTGGAAGTAGAAGTTGAAGGTTGCGATCTTGTTTCCAAGACTCTCCGATGTAAGGATCGCTGAATGTTTCGCGTAGCTATTGGATCAATTGTGCCAATAAACATTTTCTCCCAGTTCTATGGTCTACTAGAAATTCTCCTTCTCTATTGGCACTTTGTTTTTACACCTACATAATAAAAAATTCGCGCACTTGCAGGACGAAATATCGAAAAGTCTTGTTTCTGCAATTTCTCTAAATTTTTTCACTTTTTGTCTAAGAGCATCATTCAATCGAGATTTTAGACGTTTCTTAAGGTTTCTCAATTTTCATAATATTGTCTTATCACATGTAAAATTTGTTGATCTGTCACCACGAGAATGGACGCCTTAGACCAAACAAGTTTCAGCTCTGCAATAAAAATCTCTGCAATGTCACTTAAAGTCGGTTCGGCTTTATTTTGAGCTAAATTAATTAAGGTTTGACGTATACATGCATAGTTTTTCATCACATCTGCATATGTAGGTAACGCATTTTTCCTAAACACGGAAGGAGCCCCAAATACAGGGCAGTCAATATCTTTTCTAGTTTTTGGCATATTTCGCAAAAAGACCCGAATATCAAAATTCACTAAATAACAACCCAAGTAACCGAGATACAATTATGCGGTTGTAAAACTATTTTCGAATGAATATCGGCAGCTTAAACGCACACTCACTTAACGACAGTCGCTGGAGAAATAATTGAATCGGCTTTGTTTCTGGCAGTCGGCGACACATTTTGAAAGTGGTATACAACTCTCTCGCATCTTGACTAGTGAGAGTCTAGATTGGCAACACTGGGTGGTATTTTACTGCAAAGTTCCTCTAGCTTGATCGACAAAGCTGTGTGGACGGCGGTTTTCATTTCGTGAAGAATTTAGGTTCCGCATCAGTAACACACTTTTTTGAAATTAATGTTCTCAGCGATTCTTCACCGTCGTGAAGATATGAAGTGAAAGTAGCTGTCGCGTAGCATCATTTATATATCTACTAGCTAATAAAATGAATTTAACTAAAACAAATACTCTTACAACCCGTATTTATATTTGAAAAAGAAACTACTAATCATTAAATGACAAAAACACGGTTAAAATAGAAAACAATCAATTGAAAAATAGATATTAGTCTCGTTCGGTGTAGAAATTATTAGCAACGTACCCCATGCAGTACTAAATTCAATGTCGACGCGATTACTTTCAGAACCTGTGTTCACGAATTATGTGGCGGGGCGTTTATTCAGTATGTCACGAACTCCCATTTCCGAATTTGTATATTAACAGCCAAGAACTCAGATTTTTTTATCACATTTTAACCCCCATCATCACCTCCACTTCATTATTAAATTGGTTGATTAAATAAAATAGAGGTATTCACTTGGAATTTGGTACACGTGTGTATTGTAATAATATCTGTATCTGTTTGAGATCATTCTGTTGAATGGTTGGGGGGAGGGCGGGATAAATTGGGAAAAGCAAGTAGAGTAAGGTAATAGGAGTCCATGGCGTTTATGCTAGAAGCCAACGCCTCAATTTTACTTCCACATCCACGTAGTGGATTGGAAGTATAGTAATCGCAAAAAAAATGTCAATTTTTTTTTTCTTGAAATAGGTTTAGAATGTCATGAAACGTCAAGTTTTTAAATTTGAGCGAAAAAAAATTTTCTGTCTGTCTGTCGGTTTGTCTGTCTGTCTGTCTGCCTGTCTGTAACTTTTTTTTGTCCGCACGTTTTCTCCGGAACGGTTTAAGATACTGACTTGAAATGTTGTACACGTATATATTATAACGAGATCTGGAACTGGATTGTTTTTTGAGGATATCCAGTGAAGGGTTGGAGGTTAAATAGGGGTATATAGGGGAAAATAAATAAAGCAAGCTGGTAAGAGTACAGAAACTTGAAATTCGGTGTATGTACTAGAAGTTAAGGCATCAGATTTTTTTATAACATTTTTCAACCCCCCCACCACCCCTACCCCATTATTAAAGGGGTCGATAAAATAAAATTCAGATATCAATTTGAAATTTCGTACACGTATGTATAATAACGACGTCTGAAATTAGATTATATTTTGAGATGATTCCGTTGAAGGGTTGGGGGTTATTTAGGGGTAAATAGGGGAATATAAGTAAAACAGGTTGGTAAGAGTACAGAAACTTGAAATTGGGTGTATGTACTAGAAACCAAAGCGTTAAATTATTTTATAATATTTTTCAACCCCCCCACCATCCCTACTCCATTATGAAAAGGGTTGATAAAAAACAATTGAGATATTCATTTGAAATTTGGTACACGTATGAATTATAACGACATCAGGAACTGGATTATATTTTGAGATGATACCGTTGAAGGGTTGGGGGTTAAATAGGGGGAAATAAGCAAAGCAAGCTGGTAAGACTACAGAAACTTGAAAATCGGTGTATGTACTAGAAGCCAAGGTCTCAGATTATTTATAACATTTTTCAACCCCCACCACCCCTACTTCATTATTAAAAGGGTTGATAAAATATAATTGAGATATTCATTTGAAATTTGGTACACGTATGAATTATAACGACAACTGGAACTACTTTATATTTTGAGATAATTCCGTTGAAGGATTGGGGGTTATTTAGGGGTAAACAGGGGGAAATAAGTAAAACAAGCTGGTATGAGTACAGAAACTTGAAATTCGGTGTATGTACTAGAAGCCAAGGCTTCAGATTTTTTAATAATATTTTTCAACCCTTTCACTACCCTTACCCCATTACTAAAGGGGTTGATAAAATAAAATTGAGATATTCACTTGTAATTTGGTAGACGTATGTATTTATAACGTTATCTGGAACTAGAATATATTTTAAGATAATTCCGTTGAAGGGTTGGGTTAATAGGAGTAAATAGGGGAAAATAAGTAAATCAAGCTGGTAAGAGTACAGAAATTTGGGATTTGGTGTATATACTAGAAACCAAGGTCTCAGATTTCTTTCTAATATTTTTCAAACTACCACCTGCGCTCCGTTATTAATGGGATTGATAACATAAAATTGATATATTCACTTGAAAATTAGTACACGTATGTATTGTAATTACATCTGATTGAGAAGATTTCATTGAAGGGTTGGGGCGTGGTAGGTTGTGAATAGGGGAAAATAAGTAGGGTAAACTAAAAACTTCATTTTTAACGTATGTGGTAGAAACCAACGCCTCAAACTTTTTTATGACATTTGCTTCAAATATTATTAAAATTCTATGACCAATAATTTCCACATACTAGATTGCAAACATAGTCAAGAGTTTCCTTTAAAGCGACTTTGGTGATAAATCTGGATGTGGGAGTAGAGATTCCTTAGGAAGCGGTTTTTTTATTATGACATCTGCCTTAAATATTTTTAAAATTCTATTACCATTATTATTTCCACATAGTCAAGTGCAAACGTAGCCAAGATGTTTTCCTTTAAAGTACTTAACTCGAATGAAAAATCTGGATGTGGAAGTGGTGATCCCTTAAGCAGCGGTTTTCCCCTGGGATCTGGGCTATGAGTACTCAGTCAAAAAATTATAATATACATATATTAGCGTTTTTAGACATACTAAAATGTATTATTTTGAATAACAATTTCTTTTAGTCATGACGATATTATTTCATTATAGAGATAGGCTACCGCATATTTACAATTATTCTGTGTATTTAGGTTTCCCTAACGTACAATTACCTATTTATGTTCTGCAGATAGTAGGATAAGTAGAAATATAAATAATGTGGAGTAATTTTCAGGGGTATTCCCATTAATTAAGGCTAATACGTCTGAAATTTAAACAGTACCAAATTACGTACCTAATTTAACAAAAACACTCCGGAGAAATCACAAAGGACCTTTTAATAGATTTGGTCATGCATGCTTGGAAACATTTAAATGGGGAAGCTGACACATTTGGTTCATTTGCATGGTTACAGCCTATTAGTCAGGAAGCACACTTTTATGCCTTGCATCATTACCCTAAAGTGCTGTGCTACCCCTTGAACGACGACTCTCTCAGTGCCGCAACTACAGTATGGGATGCCGAAAAATATTCAAATTCTTCCGAAAATATGCAAATGTGAAATCGTTCTCTAAACAAATGGTTATTTCACAAAACTCTGTAAATACATGAATGATAATTGAAATGATGCCACTTGTAAATATTTGGACTCAATTGGCCGTTTTTTGCTTCATGTTTAGTAATATTTACAATAAACAGGAAAAACAGTGCTTATGAACATTGCCGTAGTCCATGATTGCTTTACTGAAATCACAAAACCTGCATATTATGTTTTGTTTAATTTTTACAATTTGAGTACAGTAAGAGGGTATTTTTACATTGAAATAATTTCTTCCGTTGAAAACTGAATTGCTTCCACAGTGCGTTTATGTTATCAGCAAAGGTCGGAATTTTTCAGCGATAACAGACTTGATATTTAATTTTTCAAGAAATGTTATAACATAACAATATTATGTTTTGACAATTGTGAATTTGCAATTGCAGATTCTCTCGTTATGTTATCCATAGTTATAACATTATATTACCTTTCGTATTTCTGTAAAGTTTTATTGCTTCTTCGAGTTTGTCGAACACCGAACTAATGTTTTTGCAAAAATTGACAGCGCAAGGCATTGTAGATGTTCTATTACATTTACTATGACATTAAAATTAGTGGCTACATATTCAAGTTCCATATATGTAGCGTTACTTTTTCAAAAATCTTTTGCGTTTTACATATTGCAGTAGATTTGCAAGAATCGATGTTGATTAAATTTCTAATATTTTCGAACATTTTTAGCGTAATGCAGTGCCGCCTGCAGCCAAGTGCTCCACCTCGTAACAATGAATTTCGGTGGCAGCGGTATCCCCGAACGATGTCTATAAAACTGTGTGATTCTGTTCGGTATCTTTATGAAAAAATTTTTCACTTCCGAAATTATATCATTCACATCCGAAAATAAATTTCTTTAGGTATCTCTGCAGTCTTCTAAGTGACTGACAATAATATATCAACTACTTATAGAGAAAATTACCAAATAGGTATAAAAATCATATTTTTTTCCAATTGGTGTCATTTCCAATTTCACATACGCCCGTAGATTCTACCTAAAATTAGTCAACATGATGTCGAATTGACATTGAATTTAAGCAAAATATAACAGGTATTAGTAACCAAATATACTCTGCGACTGCAAGTACGATTTATGTGTAATTTTACCTCTTTTAGTTGGTGTAACTTAATTTCGACGTCGTCTTATTCTCCACTTATGTCGATTCCAGGTAGCGTCAACGTAAATTCACCAAAACATGGTTAATTCTAATTTTGCGACTAAATTTATTATACATAGTTTAGGTAGTCTTGACGTTAAATAATACTTAAATGTTTGCTGGGAAGGTAGTACTTCAATGCAGAAAAAGTTAGGAATAAAAATATTCGTATTTACAAACTTACCAGCATGTTGAAGTTCGCCAAATTCTGGCCAATTTTTTATTGTTTCCTAGAAATTAAAACAAAGACCCAAACATCTTGAAAATTTAGCTCAAAGTTTTTTTTTGAGTTCACATATCATATAACTATTATTTCTAATCATTTAATAGTTCTGCATCGAAGTACTACCTTGAACTAAAAGATAAAGCGTTTATAGCTTATATTTTATATTATAGTCAGTTATTTTTTATGGGCCTGTGAATAGTTAGATGCACAAAAAATCAAGAGATAACTATATTTTATTGTTATTTTTATATACTAATAAATATCAATTGCCCTCAAAAATGGCAACACGAGACAGTATTTTATATCCCCTTTAAAGGCAATTTTGATTTTTCCTCCTAGCTTGTTTGATTTTCGACCAATTTAATTTTTTCTATAAGCCGTGCGCAATAAATTTCAAATAAACGAAAATTCGCGCTGATTTAAATTTTTGTCAATATCGGTTTTCTCGAAAACCATGGCAGATACAAAAAAATTACAAGAGTAAGTTTTCTTAGACAATTAGTCAAGCTTTCTTTCTTATGATAAGCAATTTTTTTATATCTTCAACGGTTAACGAGTTATCAGAATAAGGCCCTCTTCAGGGAATGGGTGGTTTTTTGGGGGGTTGGGCAGCAACCCCAGAACTGGTGTATTTTTTACTTTACCGATTGAACTATGTACATTGTACAAGGCTTCATATGTTACATTTCAATATGAATATCATGGTAGTCAAAAATGTTCGAATGTTCCTTACAGAAACTGAGTTTACTTTAAATATCTTGTAATTTTCGTATATTTTATAATTCATAAAATTTTCAAAATGAAGTATCAACAATCAAAAAGAAAACTAGTAAGATATTTTTAATCCTCACCTTTAAAAACCCCTTTGTACCAGATTAAGTCTTGAGATAGGAGCCGTCAAAGAAATAATTCTTTCGGCTAAAAATAATTTTTATCTTTGAAACGGATTATCAAATGAAAAAATGTATTCTTCATGTTTTGTGCAGAATAATGTACTGTACTAGATTGAATTGATGTTACAACGAAATTATTATTTATTTAAAAAGGCAAATATTTTAATTCGTACATTAATTTTTCTATTAAATAATCTTCAATAAAGTCCTAGGTAAGACACAATAACAATTGTTATTGCAAGTGGCAATATACTTCAAAAAAGATTTTCTTTATATATTCTTTTAAAACTTAGTTTGTTGTAAAATCAATTCAAACTAGCACAATACATTCTATTAGGGGTGGCTAAAGATGCTTATTAAGAATATCTTCTAGTTTTTTTCTAAAAAAAATTCTGATACTTTCTATTGAAAATCAACCCCCTTTCTCCATCCTATAATCGGATGGCTCTAACTAACGTCAAATATGGTTCCGTCTAACGACTCACTTTATAGGTATATATTCATCACCAACATTACAAATTATTCGGATATCAGATAAACGGGATATGAGGGTGTCTTCATCTTTAGTGAGTCACACTGTATATACGAATTTTTTTGTAAGTACTTTATTTTTGTAGAATTTTCTGCTCTTTAGATTTCATCCATATGCTATATTTTGTATTTTTTGCATTAAACACTTATTTAAAATCAATGTTTATTTTATTACTTGAAGTATTGTGACATACCTTTGTACTCTCGCATTCACTTGTGAACGTTTGACAATGGCACGATAAGGCCCAAACTGCAGTAAAGATTTGATTATAATAAATTCAGTGATAAAAACAAGGTGAAACGTATTTTATCAGATCATAACGGTTGATTATTATCACAAAGTAGCTACTATTCAATTTTTTTATTTTATTTAGTATATTTTTCAAGAAGAAAATAAAGGTAACAAGAAACACATAAACCTGGACTACATAGTAATATTTCAAGATTACAAGAAAAAATCAAATAAAAAGTCTGCTGCAGATAATGTTGACGATGACTTAAAATTGAAGAAATATCTGTATGTGAAATTGTGTAATATGTCGGTAGGTCGGTAGGGCATGAAAAGGTAGTGGGAGATGGTGGGCTTTTGGGATGTGTTTGTTCGTCCGTAGCGTAGGTTGTCTGTTATCGAAATATGAGTATAGGTAAACGTATTTACGCTCGCTTCCCTCTTCATAGTTAAATCAGTAAATAATTTCAGTGTATTATAATAATACACTGATATTTAACAACTCATTAAATTTCAGTTTGCAGGAAAACAATGCAGAATAAAAACCCTTCAATTCAACAAATATATATTAAATTTCGTTATACGTAAACATCTTTACCAAGCGTAGGTGTCAGCACATTTAAACTATGGTACTTCTGTATTAGACCAAGCAAATAAAGATTTTAACGTATATGAATTAGCAGCCCCAATGTTTTTGCAGAATGGTTTTGGTATAGGTAATAAAAGAAGCTTCTTATCTCCTGAGTTAAAAAATTTCATTTGCGTCATTGGTTTTTATCAACAATTAGAGAGGAAAATAAGTTTTTTTCTTAAAATATTGGGAAAAACTTTCGGTCGTAGAAAAAGTGAAGAATATGTGATTTGTGCGTAATTAAAGTTCCTACATTATGAGACATTCCAAATTAAAATCGCATCGTTTGTATATTAAATTTTATTAGGTCTCAAAATTAGATAGTCTTATTGTCATACTGTCAACTTCATTACTTATCTTCAAAATATTGGTTTATTAACAAAGCTTGCATTAATTTAATTTTCAGGAACGCAGCTTAATACATATTAATGTTATGCTTTTTGTTTAATAGCGTGAGTCAAGCCTTCTTTAAGGTAATAATTCACAGCCATGCTTTGCAAAAATTAGTTGCTTTTTTCTAAACAAGTTTAGTTAGATCTTAAATATTCCAAAAATATTTTGTGAATCAATTTTATTTGAAAATTGTGAGCTCCTTGATAGGTATATAACAACAAATTGAAAAGTTATGTTAATAATTAAAAGAGGACTATATTGCAGGCTTTTTTGCAATAACCTTTTTACCGCTGGAACGATTTTAATTTGTAGTCTCATAATGTACGACTTTAATTGTATATTTTTCCAGTATTTTAAGAAAACTGATTCTCCGCTCTAATTGATGATGAAAAACGAAGATTCAAATTTTTTAACTCACAAAATGAGAAGCCTCATCCAAAGCCATTTTGCAAAAAGCATTACGGCTACTAATTCATCTAACATTATATCTGTTTTCCCTTTATTTGCCTAGCCTTTATATCCTCGTCAGACCCAAGTAACACAAACGTGTACAAAGACGAAACTAGGTATCTGGCACCATCTATTGGCTCTCCCCGAGCTATAATCTGAGGCTAATTTTTTGATCCCCCACTAGAGGTTACAGATATAATTCGTACACATATGTGGACGTTGGATCTAGCTTACAAATTTGTGCTCTAATTTAAATAAAATATTTTTTTTACTCCACAGGTTTTATTTTAAATAAAAATATAAGTTAATAATATTTCTGATTATAAAACTCTACAAAACCGTTCCGCTCTCTTACTACACAAAAAAATATTGCACGAAATGAACTTGATTCGAGTACTTTTGTTGCACCCGGGATTTCTGCATCTCTGAGCCTCTTTGATGGCCATAGTTCTTGGTAGATGTAATGCTCTTGACTCCGCTATATCCTTTTTGGGTTCGCGGTTGACTTTGAAGGAATTGGTGCCGTAAAGGATTCATGCCTATGAAACGAACTCCTGAAATCGCTTCCTTGATCTTCCTGAGTTGATAAATCTGTGAAAATTAGATCACCATCATCGCTAGACTCCGTGACTGAAGAATCGCCTCCGGAGATATAATCTTCCGGATTATAATCTTCACCATCTGAGGCGAAGAAGTCACTATTTTCTAGTAACTCAGCAATTTGCTTATCAGATAAGTGTTTTTCGATATACTGTGAAAAAAATAAATAAAAATGTACCCAAAATGGTTACAGTCCTTATGTCCATATTTGTGAATTAACAGAAATGCGCACAAATAAAATCAAATGTTGTTTTTATAAAAATGGATGCACTTTTGGCAAAATTGTTCGATATTGTTCGAATGCTCGATAGTGAAATTTGAATACTTTAGAAGCAATTTTATGACAACATTGAGGGCCATGTTGATATTTAAACACTAATATTTTACACTTACCCCGGCAAGTTTACGATTTTGTAGAATTAGCTGTACTAGTTGATATCATGACTGCTCCACAATCACCTCTACTGACTATTTGGTTAATTCTGTAGTAATTTTATAGAGCACTTGAATGCTTACGTTGACTAGAAGGCACCGCACGGCAAAAGCGCACGTGGTAAATTTGAAAAAAAAATCAACAAATTTGTACACAAATGTGTTCGCAGGACCGACGAGGATGAAACCTGTTTGGAAGCAATAAGTAAAATCAGACTGAAAAGTTATAAAATCCATGTTGTAGATGTACCTGCGAATATCGCAAATATGACAAGAGAATAATATCTTCCAGAATAAAAATATTGCGTTGGTTAAATATAAACAATTGGACGAAGTTACACCTCTTTTCCTTTACCAATTTCATAAAATACATTCTGGTGTGGCACCGTAGATTAATGAAAGATTTTCAAGAAAGCGTCATCAGCAATCGGTAAATATACAGTCGCTTGAAATGTTTAATATAGGTACCAAGGTCTAGAATATCCACGTTTAATAAACCGTTCTCTTATAATGTAATAAAAATGTATCATTTTAAATAGGTTTAAAACGTTATGAGACGTCGAAATTTTCAATTTGTGCCAAAAAAATATTTCTGTTGTCTGTCTGTCGGTCTGTCTGCCTGTTGGTGTGTCTGTAATTTTTCTTGTCCACACGCTTTCTCCCGAACAGTGTAAGATATTGACTTAAAATTTTGTACACGTATATATTATAATGAGATCTGGAACTGCATTGCTTTTTGAACATATCCGGTGAAGAGTGGGGATAAATATGGGTCAATAGGGGGAAATAAGTAAAGTAAGCTGGAAAGAGTACAGAGACTTGAAACTTGGTGTATGTACTAGAAGCCAAGGCCTCAAAATTTGTTATAACATTTTCCTTCCCCCTACCCCCCCACTCCATTATTAAAGAGGTTGATAAAATAAAATTGAGGAACTAGATTATATTTATATATATATATATTATGGGATTACTGCGTTGAAGAGTTGGGTGTTAAGTAGGGGTAAATAGGGGAAAATAATAAAGAAAAAATTATATGACCAATAGTTTCCACATACTGGAGTGCAAATAGAGTGAAGATGTTTCCTTTAAAGTGACGGATGAAAAATCTGTATATGGAAGTAGTGATTCCTTAGACAGCGGCTTTTAGAACGGCAAAAAAATATTTTTACTATTCCCATACGTAGTGGGTAGTAATAGAATGTAGAAGTAAAACAACATCATTTATTTCTTATTGAGTCATTTGAGGAATTGCCTATATTCCGAAATGACTTTAATTCTTTCCCGATAATAAGACTAACGTTGATAAAAACACAGTCTCTAGATATATTACATATAATAGTGAAAAGATACGAAATCGTCAAAAATATGCAGATATAGCGTAAAATGGAACGAATTCTATAAACCTATTGTTATTACCAAAATGTGCCGGTTATTGAAAGATGAAAATAAATGTTGGATTACTCATCCCTATAATACAATAATACCTGTTGAACCACCAGACCAGAATCACGAACATACGACAATATTCTATTATATTAATAATTTTACAGTGGGGACCACAGGGTGTAGCTTTCAATCTCTTGTGCAAGAAAATCAACAATGGGAAGAAAATATTTCAAGAACTTTCCTGATATCTACCCCATTCATTCAAATTTATTTTATGATTAATGGCAAGAAATAGGTTATTTATTAGCTTAATATTCATTATTTTCTCAATATATTTTCAAAAAGAAAATAAATTTTGAATATGCTGTAAACTATTTATTGGATACCTTTATAGGAACCTATAGATCGGGAGTTATTAACTTAACTTCCTATAATTTGAATTTAATTTGCATTTCAGGTGTAGTATGCAATATAACACCGCATATATTGTTTGCTTTGCGATTTTAATTATCTAAAACAGAATTAATTAAGATATACATGGTAGTAAGTTTGACTTCTCTTAATTTACAAGGTAGTTAGATCATTTGTTTAAATGACAAATGTCTCCACCACTATAATAAGTAAGTAGTTCAATCCAATAAACTATAAATAAGATATCAAATTATGCAGTGTGTGGAATATTTAGAGAAGAGCCATTATCCATTTTGTATAGTATCTCTATTGTTACTTTGAAAATTCATTCTAAAGCGTTGCTACCAGGATAAATCATTTCAAAGCCTGATGTTTTAGAATAAGAGCCCAAACCGTGCTTGAATATTGCAAATGATATCCGTATACGAATATAGTTAACCAGATATATTAGGCGCTTACCTCAAAAGAATGTAGTCGATTGGTTACTTGCCTACCATTACTTTATCTGGATTTGGTTCATTCTTAATATTGCCAGTAGAGTCGTAGGTTAAATGATATTTACTTAATTTTGTTGTTCATTAAACTAACATTATTTATTATAGATAAATAATGTACATCATGCTTATCAACTAATATAAAGTTGTAAAGCAGTATTCATAATAATAATTAAAAAGTGATACTAAAAATTGTCGGTCGACTCTCATGTCCATCGTTGAATTTATGAAGTATTCCTTTGTCGGTCTCTTTTATGATTTTTGAACTGACTTTGTATATCCTATGATAACGTGTACAATGTGTATAGAACACGAGTCAGGAACGACTTCTATAAAGATGGATTGCTCAATGTGATTTTTTCGCATATGATAATAGGTATTTACATTAATACGAAAATAGATAATTTTTCCAAAACGGTAACCATTTTCATTTCTTATTTTAAATTTTTTTTTTATAACTTTATTTTAGTTTATATATTTTTAGGTTAGGTTAAGTTAGGTTAATTTAGGTATGAGTACATGTTGTACTAGAAGTACTCTACACCGACCTCTGTCTGATCTATTCGTGACAGAGGACTCTTATTAAATTTTGAAATCTTTTTATAGAAGTGTCAAAATACCCAACAAAAATTAAGAAAATTTGAATATGCCACAAAGTATAATATCTAGATAATACGCTGATATAATTGTCTGTTAATTTTGATTGGCATCTACAATATCATTATTGATAAAAAGTAGTAGAACATAATAACAATAAGTTTATATTCACTTATATTATTTCAAAGTATTGAATAATCGCATGTAATATTACCAGAGCTTAAAGAATTTTAGATAAACCTTTTTAGAAAGCATAGTTCCCTACAGATTAAATCCCTCATGCTAAGGCCCTCTGGATTTAATCAGATTTACTTATTTATTTATTTATTTAGACAAACTATTCAACAGATAACCAATTAAAAGGGTGAAAATGTTACACTAGTAAGCAGTAACAGTATAAATACTATATATACTAAATTCACAGTACACCACAGAAGAAACAAAATACAAATATCATACTATGAAAAAACTGACTTAAAACATATATACACATCACATAACTCTAAAAAACATGTAAACGATAATAAGGGAAATGGGGTTATATGCATAGTAATCTTCAAATTGTCGCAGAACTACAATTAAATATATCAAGCTCATTTTGCACCGAGTTATAATTTTTACACATAAAATACTTATATAGGTGAAAGTTTTAGTAAATTTGTTCGGGTTGTAGCAAGATAGGAAGTTTCACGATTTCTGCTTTATATACGAGGTACACGAAAACACAGTTGCTCCAAAATAGATGGGCAGTCAGACATATTGTAAATAATTTTATGCCATTCTCCTATTTTCTAGACTCGACATATCAAATCTTTCTAACATGAGGTTTTGTGAATAACACATTGTGAGATAATCGCCATTTTCAGAAAAACACAAATACTTAACAAACCGACGCTGAATGTTATCAATACGTTCTATATACGTAGCATATCCCGGGGACCACACCAGTGAGCAATATTCTAATTTTGATCGCACAAAGGAGTAGTACAATAATTTCATAATGTCCGTATTATTACAACCCTTACAATTCCTTATTACAAATCCTAGGCTTTTTAAAACTAATGATACAGTTAAATCTATATGATCATTGAAACTTACACTTCTGTCAAAGGTCAACCCCAGATCTTTAATTGTATCAGGTCTTTGTAACTCCTGGTTATTTAAATGATACACAGTAGATTTTTAAATCGTCCGTATACAACAGGCTTTCAACGTCAATATTTGTGACAATGTCATTAATAAAGATATTAAAGAAAGGTGGTCTCAGTATAGCTCCCTGAGGGACACCCGAGGACGTGGAATGACTTGAAACCATGGTATTCTACATACTGTCGCCTACTTCCCAAGGCGAGGTCATCTGACAGTCAGAATTTGCTAAACTTTTGTATCAGAATACCATGGGTCAGGCGATCAAACGCCTTGGAAAAATCCGTATAGATAATATCAATCTGTTTGTTATTATCCAATTCTTCAGAAACGTATTGCGTGACACAGGTGAGGTTAGTCTCAGTGGATCTGTCGGATACAAATTTATGTTGGTTTGTTGCAATTTCACCTTGCACGTGCCTAGGATGATGAACTGCCATCTTTTTCTTTCGGTATAACTTTAGCTTGAGAAAGAAATAGTTAAATTCACAAGCGCGAGTAGTATTTTAGGATAATATCTTTTTTTTTTTTTTTTTTTTTTCCAGGGCTCGTCTGTTAATAGAAAACTCCGAGGGCACTGCAGCCTCCTGGGCTTATTGTGCTCTCCCTGCCATGCTTCACTCCGCCCACTCCAGTACCCCTGTACCTCTAATGAGATGATACAGGTCTATGGTCGGACGGGTGCTGATAAGTTCCGGGTCTGTTCGTGTTTGCCCGTAGATGCCATATCTTCTGCGAGCCAATGCCTCGCAGTAAAAAATGATGTGGTCGACCGTTTCCGGCTCCTTGCTGCATAGCCTGCAGTCTAGGTTGCCGTCGAATTTGCCGATTGTATTCAGGTACTTCTTTACAGGAAAGTGTCCCGTCAGAAGTCCTGTTATTAGTCTTAACTGCGTCCTGTTCATTGTGAGCAGTTCTGCAGTTTGTTTTGCACATGGACCTTTAATAAGTGTTTTTCCATGTCGATTTCCTGGAATGTTCCTCCAGTGATTCTTGTGTTTACTCTTGACCCAATCTTTAATCACCCCTCTGGCTGAGCTTTTAGAAATGCCCAGCACGGGTTCTGGGCCATAGAATATGTTAGCTGCCCCTTGTTTAGCAAGTTCATCAGCTTTTTCATTACCGTCAATTCTGGAATGTCCTGGCACCCAGAGTAGTTTGACTCTGTTCTGCTCGCCCAGAATTTTCAGCTCTTCATGGCAGTCCCATACCAGTCGGGATGACACTCTGTTAGAGGCTAGTGCTCTAAGTGCTGCCTGACTGTCTGATGCAATGGAGATCTGCTGATTCACATATTGTCGGTTTGCATTCTCGCGTACACATTCGAGTATAGCCAGAATTTCTGACTGGAATACAGTGGCGTGTTGCCCAAGGGAAAGACTTATACTTGCCCTGGGTCTTTCACCATGTATTCCAGCTCCAGCTCCTGTGTTTGTCCTAGACCCGTCAGTATACCAGGTTAGGCCCTTTCGTAGTATGTCAGGAGCTTCTGTTGACCAGTCCTTCCTATCTCCAATGGTGATATTGAAGGGCTTGTTAAAGGTGATTTTTGGTACCATGTAGTCTGACCTCATATTCAATAGAGGGTCTTCTACAGTGTTTATTATCCTCAAATGTCCTCCCGATCTTAGATTCGGGGTATTTGAGTTTTGCAGCCTATATGCCCCCATTCTGGCCTCTCCCTGGATCACTATGCTAAGTGGGGGGAGGTTTAATAGGGTCTCCAAGGCTGCCGTGGGGGTGCTCTTCATAGCACCTGTGATTCCTAAGCAGGCCAGTCTTTGTACCCGGCTCAGCTTATTCGCCGCAGTAGTCTGAGTTGTCTTTGACCACCAGACTAGAGCAGAGTACGTAATGGTGGGTCTTACAACACTAGTGTAAAGCCAATGCAATACACTAGGCCTGAGCCCCCATGTTTTGCCATATGATCGCCTGCAGGTTGCCAATGTGGCTACCGACCTATGTATCATCCTGTCTAGGTGTTGGTTCCAGGTAAGCTTGGAGTCTATAGTGACTCCAAGGTATTTAACCTCTCCCGACATCTGCAGTTGTGTGTTTTGAAGAACTAAAGGACCTAGGCCCTCCAGACTTCTCCTTCTGGTAAATGGGACGATGTGGGTTTTTGAAGGGCTGACTTTCAGCCCTTCATCATCGGTCCATTTTTTAACCATATTCAGTGCCATCTGTAATCGATCCCTGACTGTGGTGTTAAACTTTCCCCTAACTATGATGACTATGTCGTCAGCATATCCTTGAGCTTCGAATCCCTCAACTGTGAGCTTCTGTAGTAGGCTGTCAACTACAAGATTCCATAGCAGAGGGGACAGAACACCCCCCTGCGGGCAGCCTCCTGCAACTGACGCGCCTAGGTTTTCACCCATCATAGTGGTGAATACCATCCTGCCTCTGAGCATGCCATCGATCCACCTGCAGCAGGTGTCCTCGATGCCACGCTCTCTTGCAGTTCTAAGGATAATATCTTACGAATACATTCTTTAATATTAATTTTTCTTCCAGATGCTTTCTTGACATTTTATAAAATTTAAAAGCACAGGTGACATTTGTGGAAATTATTTTGGGAAATAAGCCAGGTGTCTACATATTATTACTAAAGCCACAGGCTTTTCTGATGAGTCCACAATAAGGACGAAAAACGTTTCAAAGGCTAAGCATTTCCAAGAAACTGAATGAGATTTTATGAAAATGTAATTCATTAGAATGAAAAAATTTTTAAAGACAAGGTACGTAAATAAATTAATTTCAGGCCTCTGTTCTAATTTTTAACTGAATTTACATATCGTAGGGGATCATGTGGATACTAGTTTAGCCTGCTTAGCCGTAGGGGACTAGGTTGGATGCTAGTGTTAAAATGAGAATGGCAGATAAGAATTTTTACTTGTTAGCATAACCAGAAGTCAGGTTATCGAAAGAATGCAAAGATTTCGTTAATATTTTTATATATAGTTTTTCCTTTAGTTCTCATAGATAGCTTTTCTTTCCACTGCTTGCAAAATCCTATAATGAATATGTTTCATTACTATAAGCAAACAAATAATAAATAATTCACTTTTAAATAATCAACATGTTCAGACCATTTTAGGTTTTTATCTACAATGATTCCTAAGAATATTATATTCTCTACTTCTTTGATTTCATAACTTGCGTGTGATGCGCAAAGAAAATTACAAGGTGATGGTGGTCGCGGTGGTCAAGGATAATCAGCTAGCTCCTCCCTCTTAAATCTAAAAATCTAAATCTAACATGTTGATTAATTTGATTTAAATGATTTATTATTATTATTATTATTCGCTGTTACTTTAAATTGAACCAGTTCATGAACAGATATATTTAAACCGATATTTCTAGTCAATATGAAACAATTGTATTCTAATATCTAACTCACCCACAACAGACAGAATCATGGAGTGTCCAATAGGTGGTGTGGTTCCCACTTGACATTCATAGATGCCACTATCCCGCCTTTGAGGGTATCGAACTTGTAACGTCCAGTCCTCTGTCATAGGATTGTGAATGCTGATAAACCTTTGATCAGAGGTATATGTAAATCGATTCACGGTCAGTAAGTGCAAATCTCTATGACGGATCCAGGATACCTGTAACAAATAAAATAATTGAAATAGTTCATCAGCGGAAAGTTTACATAATTTTATTACACTGTCGGACGAATATCTAACTAGGCAGCACTATAAAATATTCTTCTAAAAAGATAATCAGTGTATATTCTATTATATTATTAATTTGTTTAAAGAAAAATTAAATGAACTTTCAACTAAAAAATATGAAATAAAATTTTACCTAGTCGCTCAGTTAATTGACTTTTTTACCTAAAATTGAAATTGAATTTTCAGAAAATATACCCTTTGCTGCAAAAGAGACGCCCTGAAATTTTGGTGCCCAAATATTGAATTTTGTGGACACAAATGAAGCTATTTGTTTAAATGGCCGCCCTTTTGTGCCATTAAGTTCGAAATGGATCATTTTTTTTTAATGTAGATCTCGATGCCCCAGCTTTCTGATGACATTAAATAAACATATTTTTAAAGTCATTTTGATCACTTTCTGGGCATTTATTTATAAACCAAATGACAACAAATGAATTTTTTCGGCCATTTTGAAAACGGTATTGAAAAATTCTTATTAGAAGAGAAAGATAATTGCGAGAAAAAAAAGTTAATTTTCGTCTATCTGAACTCGAGATGTTTAACTTTTAGCATCTTGTAAAAGAATAAATAGCAGTAAATACATACACAAAGAACTAGAGTTGTCTCTGAACAGAATAAATATTTGACATTAATTCAGTCAAGAAAAATAAGGTTATGATTTAATAAAGAGAAGTTAGTAGAATATTAAATTCCCCTAAATACATATGTTAACTACCAACTTAAGTAAGCCGGAAACAACTGAGTACGGTGCAACCAAACGAGAGGTAAGCTTGATATCTGAATTTTAAAAAGAGCTAGTTTTTATAAGTTAATAATGTCTTTTGAGCGTTTCATATGGAATAGACATATTTCAAAATGATACAATTCAAATATCAGTCAAACATACACATTTGTTAATTAATTCACGTTCATTTCTTATAGAAAATTTTCAGAAATGTTTTCAAAATGGCCAAGAAAATCAATTTGTTGTCATTTGGTTGATGCATAAATGCCAAAAAAGTGACCAAAATGAGCATAAACAAATTTCTTTTTAATGTCATCAGAAAGATAGCATCGACATCTACATTTCGAATAAAAGATCCATTGCAGAGTTATTGGCACGAAATGAAGGGCAATTCAAATTTCAGATAAGAAGTTCATTTGCGTCCACAAGGTTCAACATTTGAGCACCAAAACTTCAGGGTGTTATTTGAAATTTTAATGGCCCGCCATTTTGCGCCATTAAGTCCGAAATGGATCATTTTTGTTTTTTTTTCAAAATGTAGATCTCAATGCCAGAGCATTCCGAAGTCATTAAAAATATATTTTTAAAGACATTTTGGCCAACTTTCTTGGCATTTATTTATAAATCAAATGACAGCAAATGAATTTCTTTGGCCATTTTGAAAACATTATTGCAAAACTCTTATCACAAAAGAAAGAGAATTGGGAGAAAAAAAAATGTCCGTCTATCTGAACTTGAGATGTTTAACTTTTAGCATCTTGTAAAAAGATACATAGCAGTAAATACATACACACAGAAACAGAGTTGTCTCTGAACAGAACCAATATTTGACATTAATTTAGTCAAGAAAAATAAGGATATAATTTAATAAAGAGAAGTTAGCAGAATATCAAATTCCCCTAAATACATACGTTAACTACCAACTTAAGAAAGCCGGCAATAATTGAGTGCGGTGTAACAAAACGAGAGAAAAGCTTGATATATAACGTATTTCAAAATGATACAGTTCAAATATTAGCCAAAAATACTCATTTGTTAATTAACAAATGACCAAAATGCTAAAAGTTAAATATAAAAAGTTAACTTTTTTTAAAAGTTAAAGTTCTTGCAATTCTCTTTCATTTCTGATAGAAAATTTTCAGAAATGTTTTCAAGTTGGCCACGAAAATCAATTTGTTCTCATTTGGTTTATAAATAAATGCCAAATACGTGGCCAAAATGACTTTAAACAAAATTTTTTTCAGTGTCATCAGAAATGTGGCATCGAGATCTACATTTTGAGAAAAAAAAAATAGATCCATTTTAGACTTAATGGTACAAAATAAAGGGCAATTCAAATTTCAGATAAAAAATTCATTTGTGTCCACAATCTTCCACATTTGGGCACCAAAATTTGAGGGTGTTTTGTTTTCAACAAAAGGCATATTTTCTGAAGTGTGAAGCCGATCGGAACTTTTGACGTCCCTGGGCGTTAAAATGAAAAGAAAAACGCTTTTTATCGCGTTTACTCCATTTTGCACGTTATGTACGTTTTCTTTATGACCGATATTAAGTGAGACATTCTCAAGGGCCCTGATAAAATGGACAGCCTGTGTATGAAGATGGAACTTAAAATAAATTATTTAATTTCATTACGATGGCATAAACCGATGAAATTTGAAAATTTCAATTACATTTTTTGACCATCCTGTTATACTTTGGTAGTTAAAAATAGGCAGGCCGATTGAACGCATTAAGAACTATATTATAATTTTGTGAAATCGATAATATATTTTTAAACAGATTTTGTCAGCAAAACAAATCATTTCATAATGTTTGCTGGTTTTCAATTTTTTGTGGCTAACCTAGTGAACCAAGAAGTACTTAACCAGTATAGAAATATTCATCTATCGATTCTACATAACTCTGTATTTTTGTGAAAACATTAGTCTGGTAGGAACAGTTAATTTTTATTGACTCACAACGGCAAAATCTTTAAAACAGTGCATTTTTCGAAGTAAGTTAGATGCACCAAAATCATCAGTGCATTTCTGGCACTCTCCTGAACCTAATCCAACTCTAACATTTCTATTCCCAGAACATCTCCATCAAAAGTTATTTCGACTCTGCTATATAAAATCTATGGTATTCAGAAAACAAATTACCATCAAATATTCAAAAATGTCATGTTATTTCCTTCACAAATAAATTGCATAAAATAAATTACAACTACTCAATAAATCAATCAACGTTATCTCGACCTGACACCATCCGAGATGATAAACTCACATTCAAAAATCATATTAATAATCTAACATCAGGATCCTATAAAACGTTAGGTTTTATCGTCAATTGCAAAGACTTCACTAATACTAGTACATTAAAGTTGCTATATATCTCGTTTATAAAATCTCGTGTTGAATACGCTTCAGTAATATGGTGTCCTTATTACGGCCTCCACGTGAGTACTGTAGAAAACGTACAAAGAAGATTCTTAAAGTATGCCTGCTATACAGAAGATGGTGTATATCCCGCTATTGGCTTTCCTAATGATCGAATGGAGAACAGATTATCCATCGAAGTTTTGAGAATAGGCGTACGAAATCACAAATAATCTTTTTATATAAGCTACTGACCAGTAAAATAGACTGCAGTGATATTCTTCATCGTATTAACTTTCAGGTACCGAGAATTACCTCTAGGCATTCACTAACTTTTCATTTGCCGACGCCGAGAACAAACATCAGAAAGTTTTCTCCTATTAATCGAATGTGCGACAAATATCATAAAATTCAAGATAGAATTGACATATTCAACTGCAGTGTAGTCTCCATAAAAAAACTGTCATAAGCTGTTTTCTTGCTTATTTTTATTTTTAATTGTTACTTATATGTCACTTATATTTATGTGCACAAAATATCGAATTGCATTGTAAATTGTATATTTAATGGTTGTATTACTTTTGTACCCTTTCTGTAATTGGGTTAACGCCTGTTGAATGGTTGTATATTAAATAAATAAATATTGCTTATTTCTCCGAAAATGTGCATTCAACATTTCTTTGTGAGTTCAGTACCTTTATTCTCTCTTCATTTTCCTATTTCTTTTTCCTTAATTTTTCTTCAGTAAATACTAAATATTAAGAAATTTACAAGTAATGAAAATTTTAGGTATTAAGGAAACTGTCGAGATTAGTGATAGTGATGATGAGGTTCATTTGGATGTTACCATGGATGAAATACTTTCAGATGGTTGAACCATTGAGCAGGTTGTCATGAAATCAGGTATTGGTTGCTTCATGTAAATAGGTTAATTTAAAGAATGATTTTTTTAAAATTTTTGCATTAATTTGTGGCTTAAAGCCGATAGTTGACTACTATGTCGATGAACTTGCGCCTACACACCTAAAGAACATGACAAAAATTTATTAATAACGGCGCCAAACATGCCTTCTGTAACAGTCACTGGTACTATTCACTCTCAGGGCCAAGTCATTAGATATCTTTAATTTAAAAACTACTGAGACCATACTTTATAAATCATAGAATTCAAATACTTCCATCAATTTATATATGCAGCATTTGTAGATATGTAAAAAAGAACTTATCCTCAATTAAAAGTAATGGTAGCTTTCATCTGTAGGTATTCAACAAAATATGAATCTTCGTTAATAATTTCCATGCATAATTTGCCTCTATGCAAAATCACCTTATTTCTCATTAAAATTTGTAACAAATTACCCTACCCATATATTGAATTCTAGGAAATTTAATTATTTTAAATTGTTGCTAGAACAGTATTTAATTAAAAAATGTGCTATAACCTTGATGAGTTTATTTAATTGTCTATTGCAACCAACTGCAACTCTTACAAGAATATTCAAAAATGCATCCTACTCTAGACACAGAAGACAGGAACTATATGGAAGCGAAAGCTGGCCGCAATACCTTTGATATCGGGGGACCTGATTTACATCAAATGATCCAGAACCAGTGCAGATTTGTTTAAATTTTAATTGCGAAAACTTTTGGATTTTAGTTGGTCCCGATCGGACCACTAGAGCCGAATATATTCACATGCTTACCTAAAAGACGCTGCTCAAGAAACCAAATTGTTAATAAAAAAGCGGAATAGGCTTTGGAAGTTCAAAACTCAGATATATACTAGGTATGAAATCATAATATTGCTGTTACAAAACTATGCACATCAATGTCATTTTTACTGCACTAAAAGTACAATATCCAGAAACCATGTGAAAAATATTTTTAAAAGAACACAATCTATTTTTATGAAAAAAATAGTCACTGTAAACTTATTGTGTTGATTGCCATGTGAAAAATGAATTTACCATGGACTTATTCTATTCCGGAAATTAAATGACAAAATAAATCCGTAACTACACAAATAACCATAGATGATGGATAATAATAAACAAGCAGATTCGGGGTACAATAATAGCAAACCTATCTAAATATACCTATTTCCGTTATCAACAATCTGTTGATTGGTTTCGTATGAGATAAAAAATCGTATGGAAAATATGGTTGTTGTATGTACAGAAATGATAGAAACACACTGTGTTTGCAGCAGATGGCATGATTTTAAATTAGATTTATTATATTTACTATTCAGCCATCCTTAGAATTAAATTATATTATTTACATTTAGCAAATATGCGGATATATTTGAAAACGTCATCGCATATTGAAGACGATACACAATCAGCATGAAAATGCTGTTACAACATCTCATCTTGACATATGATTCAAGATTTAAGACATATTTATCATAAAGCATTTTAAAAAAATACAGAATGAAAGTGAAAAAGTTGCCAAAAACGAATAAAACTATTATTATCTCAACTATGTTACAGGCTTTAATAGTTTGTGGTAACTTTTTATACAGAAAAACTCAATAAAGTGTTGTATGAAGTGACTATTCTACTTCATTATTAACCAAGAGATGCTTTCTTCTTTCGAGTTTTCACTATGAACTATATATAATGTAACATGCGGAATGCTCAATAGCATCCTTCGTTACAGTGTTAATATTTATTAGAAAAATTATAAGTTACCGGAAATATTATTCCCACAAACTTTAGTACTAATAGAGTGCACTTACTCCTTAGACTATGATGAACATACGTCATCTGTCAGCAGTTAAAGTTCGCGAATACTAGATAGCGCACCAGGAATGATATTTCAACTAAATAACGCCAGGTGAAACTCTTTCTCGTTGAACCATTGCACTAATTAGACTTATTTATAATTTTGTGTGACCTGTAATGGGGATGTTAGAATTTGAAAAACCTCGTGATGATCACATGAGGTAAGGTTTTAATTATTATACCGGTAAATGCCATCTAACGTTTGAAATATTGTTTTAGGTTTTTCTCATATTTTTATAAATTAAGAATTAATTTCTTAATAACAAAACTTATTCACGTCTAATGATTTTAACGTAGAGTATTTCAACATTACATTAATTGCTTTGAGTAAGGTTTGAGATTATGTGCATTCAAATTGCGATACCTACAACGTTTTCCACTAAGTAAGCAATATTCATATGAAATCAACCTTTCTATACTACATTTTGAATTGGGATATACTAAAACATTCTGGGCGATGAGATTTTCTTCATTTTGTCTTGGCGACAAATCTTGTATGAACGTTTCTACGATTTCATAACCTTAAAATGGGATTAAGGCCGCCACATGTGAAACGTAACTTTAAATCCATAATCATCGGAAAACAGGATCGTATTTAGGACTTTCCTTAATCAGGATAACAAAGAAAAAATAAGTACTTTTGATTGCTATATCTAAAAAGGATTATTTTCACATGATTGTAGTTTTGGGTCATAAAAGCCAAGATCTAAATTTATATTTCATCGTAGTCGCAAATATTTCTTCGTAATATTGTTTTCGTAAGTTACTTTTATCGTGATTGTAGTATTGTAATGCATTCTTTTTGGTGATATAGTAAGTCGTGGTTCATTTTTGTTGTAACGAGTGTGTTTAAAGCTTATAAACTTTGAGATAATGTTACGAGACATATTTGTTGTAATACAGTATTTTGTCTCTCGTAAAGAATCTCAAGTTTACCTAATTTTGTTGTAATATATGATTTTATTATTCAGGTAAAAGTTACGAGACGTATCTTTTGTAATATATTTTGATTCTCGTAAACACCTCAAGTTTATTTTGCTGTTGAGCAAATTGTAATATAGTGTAACTTGTAATATAGTATTTCATCGTCTTGTAATATATACTTTTGTTTAATAATTGAGACAATTTACGAGTCATCTCTTTTGTAATATATTTAATTTGGCACTCGTAAAAGTCTCAAGCTTATCTTAAACTTCGGTTATTGTAATATAGTATTTTGTATATATTTCTGTCTAGTATTTTGCTAGTAATATTTTGTTGATGCTGTGATAGTTAATTTTTTGTAATATAATATTTTTGTAATATAGTACTATTGTATATATATAACTTTTGTCTTTTGTTAATCTTTCTCTTTAATTTTCCTTGATTGTACTAAGTAATCAATGGCGCCCAAGCCTTGAACTCAACGCCCTTTAGCTCTACGTATCTTTACTGTGCTAGCCAGGTGAAACCAGTGACGCTAACCACGTCGCTCGTAGGGTGGCCCACACTTGAACAACTTGGGCAACTTAACACCTTCTTAAAGAGCCACAATAATTATATATATTTGTTCAAATTAAACCAAAAAAACTGATTTCCTTCAAACATTTACCGTATAACATTTTCGTTTTGGACCTAGAATGTCCGAAATATGATCAACGATTAAAGATTGATGATTACTACATTTATGCCTGAGCCAATCAACTGAAAATCTAAAATTAATTATGAAATTCTTAAAAACTATAAATCCATTTTAGAAAATCTAATGAATTAACTCAGCAAGTAAACTTTTCGACATGTGAGATTAATGTAAGTCACTGTACGAAGAAATAGAGCCCCTCCTATTTATGAAATTATAGGACAATGCGTTAATGATCACGACGCTGATGTCGCGGTAGAAGAAGAAACAAATACCTCTTATGTTGAGCATACCAGAAAGTTTGTGAGTATGAGGGAAGTAGGTGATGGTAACATGAATAACGTACACGTTCCATCATGATTATGTGAATATACCGTGCATACTTCACTGTAGTCTTTTTCTCCACTACCATGATAAATATGTATGCAATGTGGCAAATAAAAGACTATTATTATATTAAGAGAAACCACTATCAACACTGGTCTCATAAAATTACACTTTTAGCACTACCAACAATTGTTAACAAACTAATATTAATAAAAGTGTTTGTAGAAAAATATTTCATTATTTATTACTATGGATAAACTTGAAATGACAGATGACGTAGTAGAAGAAGAAGAAGAAGAAGAAAATAAACAATAATGAACTGAAAAGATTTCATTAATATTTTTACACATAGTTTTTCTTTTAGTTCTCATAGATAGTTATTTTTTCAGTTTGCAAAATCCTATAAAGAATATGTTTCAAAACTGAAAAGAGTCATATACGAATATATTAGATAATACGATAGTATTAGTCAAATATTAGTATGATAGTACTAAATAAGAAAATAACGGACATTTAAGGTTTTGTTGACTATTAAAATATTTAAAATTAAATTGACATCAAAAATTAAAAAAATAATAATAAAAATTAGTCATATAAATTCATTCAATGCTAAATATGCCCAACTACTATTCATTGTGCAGTTTTAAAATAATTAAGTTTTTATGAGAAAAATTGCAATGAAAATTTTTGCAAAGTTTCAAACTTTCATACCAAGTAAAGTTATGATTTCATTAACAATTGATTTTTGTCGAACTAAAGTCACCTCCAGCAACAAATTTAATGATGTAACTGAAAGTTCCCCTGTGTTCTGATTTAGTATGTATAAGGAATCGAACAAAAAGCACATTAACCGCAGTGCCAAAGGAAAGAAAGTAAAAGTAATTTGTTTTACCCAAAAGAAGTTACGGCTAATGTTCTAAAAGTAGGCATTAATGTAACCCAACAAGAGCTAACATATCCTTACGTGATCTCTACCTTCCTACTAATTAAGGACAATTAAATAAATACGGTACGTGATTTAGTTCACCAATCAATGAAGGGCACAGATAACTTACAGGAGCATATATATTGAGATAAAGGCAGCGCCAGCCTATTAGGTGACTAGCGGTTTCACGATTTGGACAGTGGTAGATTAGACATCATTAAATCTATTATTGAGAGATATTATTGTCTGCCATTTTATTAATGACTGTGCCTCTAATTGGAGAAATAAATCATTACTTTTGTTGTATAGGTTGTATAAGAAATATAAATCATTGAGTTTGAGCCAGAGCAAAGGATTAATAATTGATAAGCTGTAAGACTTTCATTAATTTCAATTTGGGATTAATCATTAATACTAGCATTACGAATATTCTGCAAGTTTGTGTGGAACGCTTCGCTGTTTAATATTTAATTTGAACAAAAGACGTAATCGATAAAACGAAGTTTTCTGAATGGTTAAGTTAACACACTATTAACTTCCCTCGCATATCGAAGGGAAGTATTGTATTCGAGAAAAAATCACCCTCCGAGATTTTTTCGGATTCTGACGTTTCAGATCACGTGGATTACGATAATATAGGTTTTTCAATTCCGTCAGTCTGTCCGTCTGTCTGCCTGTCTGTTGGTGCATTAACTAAAAAACTACTTGACGGAGAGTAGTCAAATTTGGTGGGTAGTTGACCCTACTGTCAGCGAAGAAATGGTTAAACTTTCACTCTAAAATATACGGGGTGGACCGTCTAAATGGAATAAATAGTGAAAAAAATTTTTTTTTGCTTAAATTTAAAACTTCCACGTTTTACGACACCCTAAACCTATTTCTGAAAAAAAAAAAAAATGAAAATTTTTTTCACCAACATTTTTGATATTTATAAAAATAAAAAATTTATTTTTTTTGCCAACATTTTGGAAAAAATGTTTAAAACTAAAATAGATGGAAAAGTTTCTTTTTTCTTTCTTCAAATTTAAAATTTCCATTTAAAAAACAAATTTTAAAATATTTTAAAAATCTTTGAAATTTTACCACTAACATAGATGGAAAATTTTTTTTCCTTGTTCAGATTTTAAATTTCCACGTTTCCATGGCATTCTAAAACTATTCAAACAAATTTAAAAATATTTTTGAAAAACAAAAAAAAAATTGAAAACATGATAGACGAAATATTTTTTTTTTGCCCAAAATTAAAATTTCCATGTTTCATGACATTCCAAACCTATTTCGGAAAAAAAAATGCTTTGCTCAGATTTAAAACTTCCACGTTTCATGACACGCTAAACTTATTTCTAAAAAAAAAATTTAAAAATTTTTTTCACCATTTTTGAAAAATTTCAAAAAAATATATATATTTTTCAACCACCACTAACTTCCGCTCCATTACGTGAATGTGGGATTGAAAATGTGGACATTTGTAAAGGTATTTGCGCAAGCCTTCCAAATTTGGCATCTGTTATTTAGTATTGAACTTTTGCTGTTGGATGAGCACTCTGTATATTATTTTGATCAAAAGTTATCAGGTTTTCTTTGTAATAATAGCAATGACTATATTCCGATTATTATTCCCAACGTCATTTCGTAATTAATAATTTTTTAGAGTGACCGCTATGCACAAATAACGAGGAAAGTTCTGTGTAAATACCTTTACCGATTTTTTATATAACAGTAAGTTTAAAAAGCAACCCGTTAAAATTCTGCTGTTACTTCCTCGCGTACCGAAGGGAAATATTATGTTTGTGAAAATATGACCCTCTGAGATTTCTTCGAAATTTCACTTTCTAGATCATGTGGATTACGAAAATGGAGGTCTTTCAATTCCGTTAATTTGTCTATCTGTCGGTCTTTTGGCACTCTGACGCAACTACAGGCGGAGAAAGGGATAGATTTTTCCTTGAAAATATACAGAGTGGACCGCTCAACAGAATTATTAATGAAAAAAATGTGACAGATCACAATAACATTTGGCGTATAGTTAAGACAATTGGCAATGAAAACACTTATTAAACTTTTACTGAAAAATATACAGGGTGGTCATCCTAGGAGATAATTCAACTATGGTGGAAAGGACACGGCACCATTAGAATTTTGTTCAATCCTTGGGAATAGGTACTTCAAGGGCTTCCGAGCAAAAAATGTAATATGAAAAAATTGATTTGATGCCTTCGCTGCAGAATTACACCGACTAGAAGTTATGCACGTGCTCGCAACATATTTTTCTACTTTTTTTTTTTTAACTTCCAGTCACTGTAATTCTGCAGGGAAAGCATTAATTCAATTTTTTCACATGACGTTCTTTGTTTGGAAGCCCTTGAATTACCTATTCCCAAAGAATACTGGTAAAAAAGGGCTATTTTGGTCCATCCGCGGTAAAGTGTAGAATTGGATGCTGAATATGAATCTCTTATTCGAAGTATCTAAAAACATCGAGGACAGTAAAAAACAACCCTTATTTGTGGGTGGCATTGAAATTGACATTAGAACTTGCAACAAAAAGTTATTCTTTAGTGCAGGAAATTCTTTCAAAATACTCAGTTTCGTTAGTTAACTAGAAAAAGGATAATTCCAAATTCAGCCCCCCCCCCCCCTTTCCCACGTTTATCTCGCTGTTAACGACCCATAAGACCAGTGTAAGTTACAATATCTAATATACCTACGGTTATTCATTTATAAAAAAAAAAACTCCTCTTTAAACGACTGTTATCAGGTTATAATGTGATTACTTCTGAATACTCTTACACCCATCCACACCAATTAAAATGGAGGATTTTATGTTTTTACTTTTTATTGATTCTAATTGCAAAAGAAATCCCTAACCAACCAACCAACCCCTTGTAACATTTTTAATACCTAAATATTAAAATGAGTTATACCGGTGCGAACGGCAGCCAGTTTTTTGTTGGAAAGGATAGGGCCGTAGGTTAGAAGTGTGTAGACACTCAAAGGGCGCCATCTGCCGTGTGTTACGTAATACGATTTAAATAATTTTGCCAGCCAGGAACAAAATTAAGTTACTAGCAATCATGCGAAGGAATTCTCAAAATAATATCAAAACTTACACTTTACTCTATGAAATTTCAAAATTTAAACAAATATCAGGTGTACCAGTGAAAATAATAAGAACATGTGGACAGCAAACATTTATTACGACACAAGTGAGATGTAGGTACAACAATAAAAAATAAATTAATAATGTCACCATTACTCCTTAAACATAATCTATACGCAATAGAGATTCAAAATATGTGCATGATCCCATTTAAAATTATTTCAGTGATTTGAGTTCTTCATAAAAATGTAACTACGGCTTAAGTAAGACAAATAATGAATTTTATATTTACGAGAGCAGTTAAAGGTTTACAATGGATTAAAATTACACCTCATCACTAGAATATTATGTAATAAACGAAATTCTGTGAGCCAACTTTTGCAGTTCTCGCTGTGTGCACTAGAATGTTAAAGAATTAACTAAAGTAAGTGTGTGCTATTAAAAATACTTCACATGTGACATAGTAGAAGGTAAATTAGTATCGCATGGTACCATACGTTACTTCACAGTAAAAAATCTTAAGATATTTCATCATACTAGGTATAAACTTATAGTTTAACTTGTAGTTGCAAAATTGTTGTGTAACTGACTCTAACATTTCAACAAAAAATCACTAAACAAAACTACTACTTTTTTTTTAAATATGTAATCGAAATGAAACAATAAAACCTGATTCTTAGAGCCCTGGCATTTTCTGTGACGACTGCAGCGTGACTCGTCACCACTTCATAGACATTCTTGATGTTGGCTGCGACTACAGCTTCGTGCTGTATCAAAATTTCTACCTGAATCTCCTGGAGACTGGTACGAATGACTCTCCAAGCCCTAAACTTCTCCAAATGTCAGCAGGACTCACATATAACCAAACATCTGAGTAACAGACTTCTTTCTATTACTCCTCTAAATACTAGGCCCCCTCACATAACCAAAAAGACAGCACCAAACAGCTGGGCTCTTACATGAATCACTCTGCCAAATTGCCTGACTCAAACATATATGCTTATCCCAAATATAAGTCTCTCCAAAACATAACTAATTTTCAGATGGCCAGTTCCTCCAGAACACTCTCTAATAATTACAATAAATAAGAACCAAATAAAACTCCAAACTAAGTAAAATTAAACTAACCTCATATACAGAGATTACATAACCTCACGAAGCAGGTGGCGATAAAATCACGGCAACCAACAGAATTCCTTCCTGGAATTTACAAAATTCTTTCGGCAGGATGGTAAAGAAACACTGGGTAAATCAAATCAAATCCCTTTTCAGTGTAAGTGATGTAAAACCCAAATTTTTCAACACAGAATCGGGACCGCCGCCGTTCACTATCGTGGCTGTCGAAAAACAAGCTACCAGCCGGAAATCTCTTTAACGGTTCTCAGTGTTGCCAACTTGAGCATCTAGAGAACACTCTTCTAGCCAATGAAAATGCGCCAACCAAGGAATTTGCAATCAAAAAACTGAATTACACAATTATATAATGTCTCAAATACAAGAATATACGACTAACACCTTTGACTCAAAATTTTACTTAAAGAAAACATGTTTACTTCTCATAACTTCACATCGAAAATGGGCAACCATTTACCATCAAATTCTAGATCGTATGTTGAGTGTGTTGCATACCTCTATACTCAAATAAATGAATCAATCGGGGTCAATTTACTGTATTCAAATATGAAATTATTCATGTAGCTTTTTCAAATGCTACACCCTTGTGTGACGTGCTTTCTCCCGGTTGCCTAGCGCATAGACAAGCGGAAGCGTCACTTTAGCGCTGAGCTGCATTTCGGTTAAATCCGGTTACCTCGAGCGCCACCTTTGCAATTTTTACGTGGGGCAAAGGTCCCACATTAGCCTCCTAAACGCAGCCTGTTGCAGTAGGGCTGGGATAGCTACAGTGGAGACACGGTATGTCCAGGGGTCTGGACAGCAGATTAGATTTTCATTCACACACAACAGTAAAAGGCACATTTTAGAAAATAACAACATTTATTAAAATATATTAAGTATTCAACAACAAATAATAATTATTAAAATAAATAAAACGGTCAGGTACCAAAATACTCTTATAGAGTTCAGATAAATAATATCAAAACTTAAGATATGTCATGTTATGAAAATTTACAAGTAAAACTTAAGATATATCATTTCGGTTCATTTACAATTGAAACTACGAAAACATGTGAAACTATGAAAACAAGTGAAGCTACGAAGACAAGGAACCAGGCGGTGAGAAGATATTAAACTACTGAATTTTAATATTTTCTTATTAATTCGGATAGCAACAAGGCCAAGCAAGTAGTGTGCAAAATGTTAGTAGGCTTGGCGGCAAAGCGGTAAAACGGTAGTAAGCGGTACGGTCGGTTATAACAGCAAGCAAGCAAGCAGGCAGTGGATGTTAAAATAAAACAAGTTAGCAGTAAAGCAGAAAGCAATTAAATTTTTGGCAAAAGCAAACAACTATTTTTGGACAGAATTTATCATATCTGCATACATGTCAGATATGAGTCGGCAGCATGTGGTGTAAAGAACTTGGTGAAATTGTGGAAAACTGATACCGAGTAAAGTGGTAATCGGATTCGGTATCAGCTCCCTCGGTAAAGATCATTCTGCCTGGGCGGACAGCCAGAATTAATTTCGACGGTGTCGGTTCGGTTCAGAGAGATTCGTCAAGCGCCTCAAACCACATAGTTGAGTACCTCTAATTGCATTCGGTTCGGAATTAAGATTCGCCACGTGTTTCTTGCCAGATGTACAGTGAGAAGATTTATGTATCAAAATATAAATATAATTTATTTATTCAGAGTATATCCTAGATTTCCCCCTGAACTCTCGGACTATAACAAATTACTGAAAAGCATTTAAAACAAAATAAAATAATAAAATAGCCGGAAAACGGAGTTCTAAAAATCCGACAACATGTTGGATATTATTTAACCCAATAAATTATTAAACAACGGTTAAGTTAAAACAATAGGCTTTTCAACGGTTTTACACGGCAAAATTCGGTTTAATAAAAACAGAAATTTATGGACGGTGAGTTTCTATCATTCCAACCAACTTGGCGGATATTATTTTGACTCCACAGTTTGAGACAAAATAATAATTCTCTCGAAATATCTTCTATGTCCATTTTCCCTTGGAAATTATTTGGGACATAGCTATCTGGATTAAATCTTGAGAATCTAACAGGGCCCCCGATTGGACAAACATTAACAAGGAGAAATTTTGTTATGTCTATGATGGTAGTCGGTATTTCAGAAAAATATATTTACATTCTGATACATCCAATTTGAAATCGTTTTAAAGTGTTATTGTTAATCACGCGTTTGAATGTTTTATTTCTTATCTGGTAATAGCGGATAAAAACGCCGGGCAAGAAACAGTTGCTTATCTCGGATCAAATAATTTTTATCGCACACTTCTCTAATATAGGCAAATCGGACCTTGAATATTTAACAGAGATTTGCTAGTTTATTATGAAAATATTATTTATGAAGTGTATCAAATAAAATAAATTATGAATTTACACTGCTGATATACGGGGCACAGTTAATTAAACTGTCACGGGGTGTTCTAGAGGCGGTCGGTCGGTACGGTATTTTAGAACCCCCACGTGTTAATTCATTTAACTGTTAAGATGAAACTTAATTTTGAAATTTACGGAAATACCAAGAAATGTTTTAAAACTTACATTGCTATTATATTTTGCGGCGGTGGCAGAGACTATCGAATTACACACGTGGTGATCTCCAGGTAAGCGGTACGGTACGGTATATTAGATCCTCACGTGGTAATCCTTTAGGCTCGCAGAAATCAACTCTCGGTTCTGCGTGTCTCTGACTAGCTGGTTCCCCCAGAAAGTAAAAATCCCCTCCAACTTGGTGTTAAATACCAAGTGGGGAGTAATTTAACTGTGGCCAACGCCATCCGGAATAATTTATCGGAATTAATTAAAATTTTATTTTACAAAACTTCTCATCGCTGTGGAACCTTACATTATTTTTCTACAGAAAACTACATGTCGCGGACTAAATAAAAATAAACAGAACAAGTTCTAATCTTTCGGCCGTAAGATGGGAAAAGTGGCGAAGTTTATGATTAAATTAAATTACATTTTTGTCTGCAAAAATTCACTTCGTCACACTTGTAGTTCTAATTCTAGTGGCAAGATCTAATATCAATTCCAATGTCACCCCAAATAAGGGTTGTGTTTTAATGTGTTCCCTAGATTTTTCGCCAAAACAGGTGACGGATTGATTTTCAGCACCTCAAAATAAGTAAAAAAAAAGGTGGCTTCCACACTTTACCGCATATGGGCGAAAAACAACCTTTTTTAACATTGTTCTTTGAAGAAAATTCCACCGAAATAAATTTTCCAGATTTTTAACTTCCAGTCACAATAATTATGCAGGAATGCCTTAAATCAATTTTTTCATATGATATTTTTTGTTCGGAAGCCTTTGAACTACCTATTCCCAAATTTTTAAGATAATTCCATCGATACGATTTTTCCAATGGTGCGTGGTGCTTTGTAAAAAGATAGGCATACTTTTCACATTTGACATTTTTTATTTATTATTTATTTTTTCTCTAGCGACAACTCTGTATACTTCTTTTACCAAAAATTATCGGGTTTCCTTTGTCGCAATAGTGATAACTACATTTTGATTATCATTCTCCTATAACTATGTTGTTTCTTAATTAGTATTTTTTTAGGGTGATCACCTTGTATAAGTAAAGGGGAAAGTTCTGTGTAAATACATTTATCAATTATTTTTACTTATCTTCCTCGCTTATCGAAGGGAAGTATTTTATTCTTAAAAAAATCAAACTATGTAAATTACGATAATGAAGGTTTTCAAATTCTGTCGGTCTGTCTGTCTGTTGGTCTTATACCTAAAAATCTATCTGACCGTTGACAGTGAAATTTGGTAGATAGTTGATGTAACTGCTAGCGAAGAAATGGGTATGAAATACTTATATATGTTGTATTTAACAAAATGCAACTTTGTATTAACTTTTGTTATTAAGGTAAAAAACACTATTATTAATATCATATGAAACATAACATTTTACACGCCTCTGATGGTCACTCCATTTGACGAACATGGTTTAGCAACAACTCTCTATTCTCCTATGCCCTCCAACGTGTAACGAGTCACTCATAAATTCACGTCACATTACTAGATTTCCTTTTACCTAGCATTTTGCACGTGCAACCAAAGTTGCACATGCTCCTAATGGATCACGTGTGTAGGATTTCGGATATAGAAGCGCAACCAAATTCAAGACAAATCAGTGCCCTTCTGGCATTGGTCTTCAGCGTGTTGAGCTGGGTTAACTACAGTTAATACTCTGTTACGACGTACCACGGCGGATTGAATATAAGTTGACTGTTACACTTCTTCAACCAACCCATGCTATCAACACCACGACGAATCACCACAACGCTGTCAACATTACAGTCTCGTCCGCTTCGAAACCATGTACAAAACGATTAATGACCGTAAAAGATATGGAAATATATATGTTATGTAATATTGCCATGATCTACCTGTAATTCAAAGAACAAACTGTTTATTTGTATTTGGACTATTTATTTACTAACAGAACTCTGGAATAACATCTCCAAACCAGCTATCCAAGTGAAACACGTTGCACACGTATGGACGAAAGTAGGAAAGAAAGTGAAATCTAACATGTTATTGTACTATATGAAACAGTCTATATACATACACACATACAAACACAGTTACTCAATATTTGATTAATTAAAACAAGTAGGTAAACGAAGTAATTAGAAAATAAAATATAATTCCCAAATTCTTCTTCCAGTAATTGTATTAAAAAGCAAAACAGGTCGAACGAACTAGAAGAGATTCAGGGGAACAGAACATTATCACATCAAAGCCATAATAGCATCTGGCCCAGTTTCCGTAGTTTGTAATCTCTATAAATCCTTCTGAGTAGTATATTGTGTTATTCCTTTATACCCCAGCCAGGTATTCAGGATACTAAGAGAGATTTCCACATGCTGATAATAAGTTTAAATTGAACTTGAAACTAAACTAAAGCTTAAGATGTCTTAATTTATATACACAGGAACCTGCTTAACTTTCAGTATTCGGATCACCTACTGGAGACAAGAAAATCGGTAAGAGAGTACATCATAAATATTTTTTTTCTTGGTATATGAAATACATCGAATGAAAAGTCTAAAGGGCAGCGCACACTTTTATAGGTGAAATTGGCTTCCGGTCAAATTGTATGAATTTTTGATATGTTGTAGCCTAAGTCATTCTGATCCAAAGTCATTAAAAAGCTACTATCCTCTACAGGCCAATTTCGGCGCTAGAGGGCGCCGAAGAAAAATATTATTTTTGAGAAAATTACAACTTTTTCGACAAATAAGTCGCGCCACCTATCCGCGAGAGCTGGGAAATTACAGTCTGTCAGTTGATATTTCATAATGACACTTTGACATTGGCGTCCGTTTTGCCAGTAGTTAGCGAGCGATAGTGGTTAATTGAAAGGTTTCTTGTTCAAATTACGATAAGGACTTTCAGGTAATTTTTTGATGGGAATGTTCTCTTACTCCAGTCGCCAAGCTTTAAGCTTGGCAATTTCCAAAGTCCGTGTTTCATTAGTAGAACAATGTGTGCCAAATAATCTGGGTTTACAGCACATAACCGGGGACCAATACGTTGCTCAACATGTAACAGATTTCGCAAACACTCTGTACAATCCTGATTCAGGAAATCGAGAAGCATAATAGCGTATATTGATGGGACATACTTAAAAATCCACAAAAAGCAGAGCTTTCCAAGTGTTACGTCAGTCGTATTGCACACATAAGGGATATCATCTTCTAAAACCAGCATTAATTGTTCCTCCCAATGGACATATACTCGATGTTCATGATCCTCATTTTTCGAACTCTAGAAATAATGACACGGCAATGTTGAGGTACGAATATGGAAGAGATCTGATTGGCTTAAGAAACTGGTTCGAAGAAGATGATATTTTTATGCTGGAGGGGATACATCGACGCCCAAGAATTTTTGGCTGATCTAGGCATAGAAGTCAAAATGCCTGTAGTCCCTTGCTCTCTGGCAGCATCGGCTTACCACTGAAGAGGCGAATTCATCCCGGTTGGTCACAAATACCAGATGGATCGTGGAAGCAAGAAACGGCCATATTAGAGTATTTTTAAATTCCTCAGAGATGCAGTACCTACCAATGCCACAAGTCCCTCATATTAGAGATTACATCAGAATAACATGTACGATAATTAATAGATATCATGAACCAATTAATATGGAGAAGCAAATGCTGTGCTGGCTCGTAGAATGTTAGACCGGGCAAATGAAATTAATACTCTTCAAGTTAGAGTGGAAGAAGAGGGACTCCTATAATGACGGGGTAGATGGCCCCCTATAGAGGAAAATCAGGTGCTCGATTTTCCACGTCTTACACTGGAATATCTGAGAGATCTAACATTCGGAATTTCCTGATAAAACTTGGCCCATCCTATGTACAAGACAACAGACAATATATAGGGAACATTTTATTTCAATTTGACGATCGAATAAATGAACCAGGACTCTTAAGGATCAGAATAAAATCAAGGCATCGCAACGCTGTTAAGTATCAGCTTTGAATTCACTACAATACCAATGTGAAGACGAACCAATATCTCTTACTACTGTACTTGCAAATCTGGAAGTCGTACATTGGGTACAGGTTCGCATGTAGCTAGCGTACATTGGTGCCTTGGATATGCTTGCCATGAAGAAAATGTAAAGTATCCTTCGACACACCTGCTATTCGACATTACTGATGCTGCAAATAGACATAATCCGACCCAAGCGAACCAGGAGCCTGTTATTGTATAATAATATTATGGTTAAGTACATTGTATATATGTACCTACTTATGTATTACCCATTATATAGTGTCGTTTCCATGTTGTATTAATTTTATTAGGTTACACTAAGTGGTACAATTGTGGCATAATTTGGTTGGCTGACCCTATATAACTATCATGTAGATTACATATTGAACCTTAGTCTAAACCTAAACTTATTTACTAATACTAATATAATACGAAAAAGTTGCATTTTTTCTAAAAAAAAAAAAAAAATTCTTCGGCGCCTTCTAGCGCCGAAATTAGCCTGTGTAGTAACTTTTTAATGATTTTGGATCAGAATGACTCGAGCTACAACATATGAAAAATTCAGATAATTTTAGCGGTAGCCAATTTCATCTATAGAAGTGTGGGGCGTCCTTTATGAATTGCAATTATGTAAGTTGTTCAGTCAAAATGACTAAAATGACCAAAATTTCTAACTTGAGTACTAGGGAATGGATTTTGATGAAACCGTGTGTAATGTGTACGTAATTACGTTAATAAAAAAGTTGAAAAATACGTTAGAGTAGGAAATGATAGGAAGGGGTCTTCTTACCCCTCTTATCCCGGGTTTCGTAACTTGTTAGGTCAAAAATAAAAAAAGGACAATATATTTACCTCAATATAAGATGTTCTTTCTCTGGTGAAGTTTTTCGAAAAATGCTTATTTTTCTAGATATGACCATTCGAAAATTCCTAAAAGTGGGGGAAGGGAAATGTAAAAGTTGAAAAAAATCTGAAAAATTTCACGTACCAAATACAAGAATTTTATTTGCAACTTTTCTGTAAAGTGCGATTTCGCCGAGTTTTTCCGGAAAAACATGGAAAACCACCCCTTTCTTTGAAATTGCAGTGCTTTAAAAACATGTAATTTAAAAATTTGAAAATATTCAAACGTATGCATTGGGGCCTTCCTAACATTTTTTGTTTCTTGGATTTTTTCTGTAACAAGCTAATTTTCCTAATTACAGGCAGTTTTTTACGATAAATAATGTACTATATTTTTTGCACATTTTCACTATATAGGTTTTGTATTTTTTCATAACAATATACATAAATCAGGCTCATTTTTTGAATTTTTATGAATTCTTTAAATGAAAATTTGCAAAATTGTAGTACATTATTCATCGTGAAAAACTGTCTATAACTCGGCAAAATTAGCAAGATGCAAAAAAATCCAAAAGATAAAAATTGTAAGAAGGCCTCAACGCGTACTTTTGAATGTTTTCAAATGTTAAATTTCATATTTTTAAAGCTCTAAAGGGGTAGTTTTTCAGGTTTTTCGTGAAAAACTCAGTGAAAACACACTTTACGGAAAATAAAAAAAAGTATTTTATTTCGATGATACATTCACCAGAAGTTTTTCAGATTTTTTTCTCAACTTTTACATCTCCTTTCCCCCACTTTAAGAAATTTTCGAATTGCCTATTTCGAAAAACGTATTTCTCGAAAAAATTCACAAGAGTAAAAACATCTTATCTGGGGCCAAAAAAGGTAAACATATTGTTTCTTTTTTTTTCATTTTTTCGTTTTTGACCTAATTCAACAAGTTAGGAAACCCGTGATAAAAGGGTTGCTTTCTACCCCTTCCGATCATATCCTACTCTAATATTTTTTTCAACTTTTTTATTAACGTCATTACAAACACATTCCAATAGGTTTCATCAAAATCCATTCACTAGCACTCACGTTAAAGGTGAAACTCCCCGTTGAATCCACTATAGGCCATGCCCCAAATATGTCACAGGAAGTCCAGCATTATTTAGCTCCCCATGTTAATATTTAAAAAATAGAAATTTACACGTCGTTTGTGCTCTTTGCTAAATAATTACTTTATGTTCTTTTCCTAGAACTATTGAGGAAAACATGTTTAGTATGGAGAGTTATTTTAGCTGGTGCCATTATTTCTCAACAATACGTAACACATGCGGAACTAATTTAACTTGGCTATTTAGTTGACGGAAACAAGTTGAGTGAGTTTAATCTCATTTGTAATGCATAAAGCTTTGTACACCACTCTCTCTATCAGAAAATTCTACTATATAAACATTTATTTAGTTCTTCAATAAAATATTTCAACTCTAGGGTAGTACTTTTTGATAAATTAATGACACCTACGCTTACACCTTACACTCACTCACTTACACAACCCTCCACTACTTAACTATTTATAAAATTTCTGAAACGTACTATCGCAATCGTTTTGAACCCAGAACTGTTTACTGTTTCTAATTTTTGTGAACGACTTACCAGATATAAGTAATAATCAATCCAATATAATTATGTTTGCGGATGACAATAGTTATTTATGTAGTGAGGATAATATTTTGAATGCTGCCAAAAATATGCAAGTTATGCTTAATAAATTTATTTTATGGTTTAACTCAAATAGACTATTTTTAAATATTAACAAAACAATATTTGTTCATTTTACACCGAGACTAAAACAGATAAATGAGAGTTACCTTTTGAAATGCAATGGTAAAAGTATTGAACAAGTCAGTGAGACAAAATTTCTAGGTTTGCATATTGACAATAGTCTCAGTTGGGAACAGCACATAGATGTACTGTGCAAAAAAATGTCATCAGTCTGTTTTGCCCTTTATAGGCTAAAACAGGTTGGAAATTCAAATATTTTATTACCTTATTACTACGCAGCAATGTACTCGCGATTAAAGTATGGCTTAATATTTTGGGGTCGTTCACACCATAGTACCAGATTATTTAAAATTCAAAAGAAGGCTGTGAGATGCATTGCAAATGTTTCTAATAGTACGTCATGCAGACCCATATTTAGAGAACTAAAAATACTTACCTTGCCTTGTATCTATATCATGGAAATTTTGTTATTTGTAAAACTTAATTATGAGAAATTTATGACAAATAATCATTATCATACCTATAACACCAGAAGAGGTCAGGAGTTGTGTTTACCAATTCATAGCTTGGCTATATATGAAAATAACCCTGCATATATTGGCATACAACTATTTAATAAGTTACCTAATAGCATAAAATGTATTGAAAATATATATTCTTTTAAGAAAAGACTTAGAATGTTACTGATAGAAAAAGCGTTTTATAGTGTAGCAGAATACTTAAACGATAGTGATATGTAATGATTTATTAAAGTGTTTATTATTAGTGTAAGTTGTGCTTTTATACTCTTTTAATTCTTATATTGTATGTTTTATTGTGTCTTTGTTGTGTGTGCACGATGTGCATCTCTGACTTGTTTTATACCTCTATCTTATAAGGTCTCTTAAATCAATAAACATTCATTCATTCATTCATTCATTCATTCATTCAACATTCATTCATTCATTCATTCAACTCTTTGACTCGGAGCTCTTTGTTGCTAGGCCGTATTTAGAGCCCGCATTATTTCATTCGCCGTATGTTCGAAATATAAAAAAAGTCGATTTTGAATATGTTTTCTTTCCATCGAATTTTCTTTCCTAAGAGTTTTATTTGAGGTGTATATAAACAGAAAATCATATTCCGGTGAAAAGTTAGACGGGAGAACACATATTTATACTATTAAGAACACATGGTATTACTGTTCCACAATTTTGGTTCATATTTATATGCACTTTATGCAAAAAAGTGCATTCTTCGCGATTATTGCCCATTTTTCGAAAGTTTTTGAAATACAAGGTGGTCCAAAATTTTGTCCCGATATTTCTGTGGCTGACAGTACATCCAAAAATAATGCTGAACCTTTATATAAACTTATTTCCGATACTGAATAATAAGGGAGATATGCTACTTAAAAGGCCCAAGTAGCACAGACTAGCTATATAATCGTTTAATAAACGTTAATAAAACTTTTCTTAAAACTGTTTAACTTTTATTAAAACTCAAATAAAACGAAAACATAGCTATCTCAACGTTGTATAAACGTTTATACCAATAAAGGCGGGAATCTATGAGACTGTTACAAAACGTTGTAGTACCGTTTCAAACACTTTCCTTATCACTACTAATCAACTAGCCTTAAACGGTTTTGTTTTATGTTTATATCGGTGTTTCAACAACATACGTATAATGATATGTAAAGACGTTAATGCAACTACTTATAAAAGTCAAAAAAGTATATACATACCACGTATTAATAATTTATCTATATTAGTTACAAAGAAATAAACATTTCATGGCTTATTAAAATCTTGCAAAACTTTCTGTTATAATTTTTTTCTTTTTCAGTTATAGTGTGAACACATATGACTTTATTCTGGTCCTCAATATTTTACTGTTCATAATACACTTGGACGTTATTAATATAATAGCGAACTGTTGTGAGTAATCCGCTGTTGAAAATTAGCTGGAAATGAATATTATCTGTGAATGTAATTGTTTTACCTCTATAAAAACAAAGCGCTTCACAAATTATTTAAACTGAAGGAAATACAGTTGCACATAATTAATATGTCTTCTGAACCTTGTCAAATCCGGAAGTTTTAATAACTGCACAAAAACCACAATACAATGCATTTATAGAATCAAAAGTTATAAATTTAGGATCAAGTAATAGAGATGTTTTTAAGACTATTTGCAACTTTTTAACCAATAAATATTTATAGAGTTGTATTCGAGTTTTAAACCCGTTACTAAAACTAAGTTATACTACAACTTATAAACTTATAGTACTGTAGTATAAGAGTTGCTAAATCTTCTTTTTAAATTCTTCTACAACTAGTAGTTTGTAAAGCTATATCAGTACAACTTGTAAGTTTCAGTACGATTATAACATAGCATCTACCGTTATTTTCATTTATTTCATTAAATATAATCAGTGTGCGCCTAAAGTGAAGTGTGAATACACCTACTGCACTATGAGTTATTTTATAATTCACTGCCCAATATCTTAACTTTTCATGTAATTATTCCTTATCTATATCATCCTCAACAGTTTCCACTACGTCAATGGCATCTCGGTCAACAAACTCATCACAATTCTCAACAAAAACACTGGTCGAATTTAATGATATACCTGGAACTGGCGTTACAGTTACACTTCTACAATACTGTGGCGTTGTTTTGAAAGGTTTTGTTCGATGTTAAAATATTGCCCAAGTTGTTCTAAGTAGGCCACCCTGCGAGCGACGTGGGCGCCATTGATTACCTAGTGTAATCAAGGAAAATCGAAGATAAGGATAAACAAAAGACAGAAGTTACATATATACAATAGTACTATATTACAAAAATATTATATTACAAAAAAATGAACTATCACAGCATCAGCGATACTGTATAGCAAAATATCACACAGAAATATATACAAAATACTATATTACAATAACCGAAGTTCAAGATAAGCTTGAGACTTTTACGAGAGCCAAATTAAATATATTACAAAAGAGATGTCTCGTAAATTGTCTCAATTATGAATCAAAAGTATACATCACAAGACAATAAAATACTATATTACAAGTTACACTATATTACAAATTTGCTCAACAGCAAAATAAACTTGAGGTGTTTACGAGAACCAAAATATACTACAAAAGATACGTCTCGTAACTTTTACCTCAATAATGAAATCATATATTACAACAAAATTAGATAAACTTGAGATCTTTTACGAGAGACAAAATAACTACATTACAGAAGATAAGTCTCATAAATATATCTCAATGTTAAAGATCATATATTACAACGAAATTAGGTAAACTTAAGATTCTTGACGAGAGACAAAGTAACTATATTTCAAAAATATGTCCCATAACCTTATCTCAAAGTTCATAAACTTTAAACACACTCGTTACAACAAAAATTGAACCACGAATGACTGTATCAACAACAAAAGTGCATTACAGTACTACAATAAGATATTAATCATGAGGAATCACGACAAAAGCAACTACGAAACAATACTACGGCGAAGTATTTGCGACAACGAATTCAAGATATAAGCAACTACGAACTAATATACAACCATGAGTTTAATTATAACAACGAATTTAAAATGTAATCTAACCAAAAACATAATAGATTTCGCTTGAATCTAATATTTTAAATTTAGACACTTTTGACTCTTATAACTCAACAATCATGTGAAAATAATCCCTTTTACTGGTAACAATCAAAAGTACTCATCTTTTATTTTGTTATCCTGATCCATAAAATTCCTAGATACGGTCCTGTTCTCCGATAATTATGGATTTAAAGGTTATGTTTCACATGTGGCTGCCTTAATCCCATTTTGAGGTTATGAAATCGTAGAAACGTTCGTATATTTGTCGCCAAGACAAAATGAAGAAAATCTCTTCGCCCAGAATGTTTTCGTATATTCCAATTCAAAATGTAGTATAGAAAGGTTGACTTCATATGAATATTACTGGCTTAGTGGAAAACGTAGTAGGTATCGCTAATTGAATGTAGATAATCTCATATCTTGCTTAAAGCAAATAATGTAACGTTGAAATACTTCTACTTTAAAATCATTAGAAGTGAATAAGTTTAGTTATTAAGAAATTAATTCTTAATTTATAAGAATATGAGAAAACTCTATGAGAAAATTACGTATATTTATAATTATGATTATGAGAAAACTACGAGAAAATCTCATGAGAAAAATTCATGAGAAAAACCTAAAACAATATTTCAAATGTTAGACGGTATTTACCGGTATAATAATTAAAACCTTACCTCATGTGATCATCACGAGGTTTTTCAAATTCTAACATCCCCATTACAGGTCAAACAAAATTATAAATACGTCTAATTAGTGCAATGGTTCAACGAGAAAGAGTTTCACCCGGCGTTATTTAGTTGAAAAATTCCTGGTGCGCTATCTAGTATTCGCGAACTTTAACTGCTGACAGATGACGTATGTTCATCATAGTCTAAGGAGTAAGGGCACTCTAATAGTACTAAAGTTTGTGGGAATAATATTTCCGATAACTTATAATTTTTCTAATAAATATTAACAGTGCAACGAAGGATGCTATTGAGCATTCCGCATATTACAATACACGTTTTGGATAGTATGTTCCTCCAAGGATGAAGCTGAATATTCATTTTGACATACTTCAGTCTGGATGCACCGTACTTTTGGACTTAATTTAATTGACTCATTTTCCACTATACTGGAATGGTTTAAGTAATGTTTTACTTTTCTCTAATAATATGTGGTATGCTTGTGGGGTTTAAGAACATGTTTCTTATATTCTCGAGGCATTTTTATCCATTAAAAAATCATCAACAAAACACAAGAAAAACACACGTCACGAACGTTGTTAAAGCAAGGTTATATTTGACATGTAGGATATAGAGTTTAATATAACTATTTAAAAGCACACAAGAATAATCTTTTACAACGTGGTTGACACCATTAAACAACTCCAAATAAAACTACAATACAACGTATTTATTATATCATCTATAAAAGTTTAGGGAATCAAAGAAAATACGTTTACTTAATGAATATCTTATACACCGTCGCATATAATTCAGTACAACATCAAATCGAATCACTGAATAACTTTTGTAAAAGACGTGGTATAAACTTTAATACAACTCCAGACCTATATAACAACTCGCATATACAACGTTTTTTTAACTTTAATAAAATTTCGATGTAAATCCTCATAAAAACTTTCTTAAACGACGCCGACGTTTAAAAGTGGCGTATAAAACTTTGAATTGTTGTATAACAGCCGTCAACGTTTTTATCATAGTAATAAAAACTCTAGACTATGTGCTACTTGGGGGGAGGGGGATTAATACATTTCAGTATTTCTGCAATATCTTCCGATTGACTGACACTCAATTTTTTTTATAAACGCCAATCTATACCATGTCAAAATATTTCCACTTACATAACAATTTATTTTTTATATTAAATTGTTTTGTCAACTTTACTCAAACGTCGTATATTTAATTCATAATTTCCCAGTTAAGCAGATGCGGTACAGTAAAGTATAATGAAACGATAATATCATAAACGAAGTTATGAAAATGTCCCTAAAATACTTTCATGAATAAGAAGGCGGCCAAATAGTACAAGTAAAACACTACCTGCTGATGTTGTTCCTCATTTGGTTTATTTCGTCATCTTCACAGACCACGTGAACTAAAATCTTTGTGTTACATTTCCTGCAATTTAAGAAATTTTCAAGGATAGAACTAAAAATAGGATTTATTGGCTTCAATGATGTTAATTTTGAAAAGAAATTATTACAATTCCATTTGAGTTTTGGACTGTACCTATAGTGAGAAGAGCGAATTGTCTTTATTAAATTATTGGTTATTCCATAACACCACTAGCGGACTACGTCCGGGAAATCTCCCAAAAATTCTACTCCTTTCAATTGGGCGATAGTCCGCTAACACGCAACATAACCCAAATCAGAATGCATAATGCTCCCTTCCAGATCAAACACCCCCTACCATATCAGGCGTTGCCTATCTTCCGGCAGCCTTTATAGCCACATTTTTTCTAACTATAAGTTTCTCTCACCATATACTTCGCCTTTCCCCACCTATCAATCCCTTTTCTTTCACCTCTCTGTTTGTTATTTTGTTTTATAGGTTTGTCTTTGTTGTCCTTTTGTCCTATTTTGTTCTAAATTCATTTTAGACCGATAAAATTCCTAAAAAATTGTAACTGTTAAAAATCCTAACTTTTCGTGTTCCCCTACCTTCCTAACGGCGCGGCGGGTAGACCGTTGGGACCCAAAATTGCTTCGAACGGGTTTTTTCGTTGAACTTTTTCCCGTACCAGCAATCAAAATTTAATCAGTGTTTTGTGCTGTAGTTTTTATTGCTAATGTTAAGTATTTTAAGCCTGCTACGCAGACATAGTGTAATTTTAATGTTAATTTTAAGCCGCCATTGGCGGCAGGAGTTTTAACTTGTTTGTTCATTTTAATAAGCCGAACTGGTCGTGATCCGCCCAACCCTACGCACACCACGGCGCTATGCGATGTGGTTGTCTGGTTGGCTCCGGAGCACGATTCGGGGAGGCAATGTTGTATTTTCGAATTTTAATAAATTGTTTGAAGAAGAAGAAGAAGGTTATTCCAAATAATATTGTCAAAAAAATAGTAAATAAATGTCAAACTTTTTATGATTATTAATAAATACATAATGCATTTATGTTTGCGTTAATTATATCATGAATATATTGGTTTGAGCTTTGAGCTTCTCAATTATTTTGTGTTATTAGTTATATTTTATTGACTATCTGTTATATAGTGAAAAGTATGTCATCTCTTTATAAATTCAAGTTCATAGGGAATATGAAAATGTGTATTTGAATAAATTTCTCTTTTGAGGTACAAAATATGATGGAATTAACTTTAATAAAGTTGTTACAAAAGGTCACAGGCGGAATCGGAACGAATTTATGTATTAAATCGTAATTTGAATAAGCAAATTTTTATCTCGATGTTTTCTTCGCTTTTTATCATACGAATATTATTATGAGGTTTTCAAATTTATATCTGCTCCTCGTTTATATTTCCGTGGAAAATATTTGTATCGTAATCTATTTGATTTCAAAAAGACGAATTGAAAATTCTTAATAATGAAAATATTACTGTAATATATCATAATACAGGAGTACTAACCCCTAGAGACATTATTAATCCTGTTCTTAGAGCATGGCAGACACAGAATGGGATTTGGCAAATTTTTTATTAGTGGATACTTCACCAAATTACTCAAAGTGTCTTTTACAATTGAAACATATTTAAAGGAATTTGCCAACCGCAGAAAAACTATCTATAAGAGCTAAAAGAAAAACTGTCTGTAGAATTATAGATCTACAATCCTTGTATTCTTTCGATAACCTGAATTCTGGTTATGTTAGCAATTAAAATCCTGAAATAAATGTGTCTTTCTTATTTGACAATTCTCATTCTAACACTAGTTTCCACATAGACCCCTCAGCTAAGCAGAGTAAACCAGTTTCCACATAACCCCCTACGGTCATGAATATTCAGTTAAAAATGACAACAAAGGCCTAAAATGAATGTATTTACATACCTCGTCGTTTGGAGAATTTTTCATTCAAATGGATTACATTTTCATGAAATCTATCATTCTGTTTCTTGGAAATGCTTTAGCCTTTGAAACATTTTTCACCATTATTCCGGAGCTCATCAGAAAGGTACAAATTCATTTTAGGCATTTGTTCTCATTTTTAACTGAATCTTCATGACAGTAGGGGGTTATGTGGATACTGGTTTACTCTGCATAGCCTTACTAGGGGGACTATGTGGAAACTAGTGTTAGAATGAGAATTGTCAAATAAGGAAGACAAATTCATTTAAGGATTTTAGTTGCTAGCATAACGAGAATTCAGGTTATGGAAAGAATGCAGAAATTGTAAATTAATAATTTTACAGATAGTTTTTCTTTTAGTTCTCATAGATAGTTTTTTCTGCTGTTTGCAATATCCTATAAAGAATATGTTTCATTATAATTTTAAGCAAACAAAAAGTCTTTTACACTTATTACAAGTATTGTATCAAGTGAATATTTTTCTAACGATTACTTGCCACTAAGTGAGTACAAAAATAATATTCGAATTCGTCCTGTGATTTTTAGTTATATATTAATAAAAATTAACTAATTTTTTTTCTAATACTTGTTTTGCATTTTACTCATCATCATATTTTGCTCAAAAAGAGAATATCAACTCATATTAACTGTAGATAAAAAGGATAACAATTTAAAACAAATCGTTTTGAATACGCCAATTGGGAGCCGAGATTAGAAATTTTTTGCATTTTAGCCATTTATAAACAAAAACCGCTGCCTGCGGAATAACTACTTCCACATACATATTTCCCATCCAAGTCTCCTTAAAGGAATACATCTTGACTATATTTGCACTCTATTATGTGGAAAAAATTGGTCATAGAATTTTAATAATATGGTATAGGCAGACGTCATAAAAAAAATTTCAAACGTTGTCTTCTAGCATACGCACCACAATTTAAGGTTCTGGACTCTTATTAGCTTGCGTTATTTATTTTTCCTATTTACCACCACCCTCCATTCCTTCAACAGAATCATCTCAATCAGATACTACACTACATACGTCTACCAAATTTCAAGTTAACATCTCAATTTTATTTTATTAATCTCATTAATAACGGAATGGAGGTGGTGGGGAGATTGAAAAATATAAAGAAATATGAGGCCTTGGTTTCTAGTATATACACCAAATCCCCAGTTACTGTGCTTTTACCAGCTTGCTTTTCTTATTTTTCCCTATTTATCTTCATTTACCCCTATTGAACACCCAGCCCTTCAATGGAATCGTTTCAAAATATAGTTTAATTTCTGATGTTGTTATAATAAATACGTGTACCAAATTTCAAGTGAATATTTCAATTATATTATATCGACCCTTTTAATAATAGAGTGGGGATGGTGGGGGGGTTGAAAAATATGATAAAAGAATATGCGACCTTGGTTTCTAGTATATACACCATATTCCAAGTTTCTGTACTTTTACCACTTTGCCTTACTTATTTTTTCCTATTTACCCCTATTTAACCCCCAATCATTCACCGGAATAAGCGCAAAATATAATCTAGTTTCACATCTCGTCATAATACATATATGCACCAAATTTCAAGTTAAACAGTTCCTGAGAAAATGAGCGTGCAAAAAGTTGCAGACAAGCCGACCGACAGACAGAAGATTTTTTCGCTCAAATTTCTCCACGTTTGATGACATTTTAAGCAAATTTCAACAACAGTTTATTTTTTATTTTTTACGATTATTATATTTCCATTCCACTACGTGGATGTGGAAGTAATTAAGTGGCATAATGTTTTGAAACTGGCACTGAATATTTCCTAATGTTTAAGAATCTTTGCTAAGCATGCTACATTTTTTAAATTGTTTCCAATGCTGAACCCAAGTCAATGGCAGTATATTACGGCGGATATTTCTCATGAATGTAAAGAAAACAGAAACATATACTCTTTAGCCCAGTTGTCAGAGTCCAATTTTGATGAAAAGTTAGAATTAATTGTTACCTCGCTAATTGTTTCATGAAAGGCTAATTTTTTGCTAGTAGAAAATAACTCAAAAAAGTTTATTAAAATTTTTCCCCCCGAACCCTTCTAAAAAACCCTCTGAAACGGAAAAATCCAGTTTTTGCTAATATCTCGAAAAACAATGAAAAAGAAAACGGAGAGCACCACTTGACAGAGCAGAAAATTTTACAAGAAATTAGTATACATTTTTTTTAAAGCTATTTTAGTCCTGAAGAAAAAATAACTAAAAAAACACCCCCTCGAAAAAATAACGAAAATTACATAAACAACAAATTCTTATATGTTAATGGGTAAAATATGACAGGTATCAATAAAATAAACAGATTTATAAAAGAAATGAAAAGTTTTCGTAATTTGATCCGCAACTACCCCAAAGAACTACCATCTATAAAGGAAAAATCGTATTTTTATATAAAGAAACATTTATTAAAATAATTGTTAATTATAAATTAAACACTGCTTTTAGATGAATCAATCTATATATTATAAATACTCTGCATATGTTTCGGCTTATTAGGCCTTTATCAAGGGTATTACATAGTGAATACTAAAGTTTCCGACATGCTTATTCTAATTTATACCTAAAAGTATTTATATCTTAATCTATTTATGACTTAATCTATTTAAGACTTAATTTAAAATCCTTAATTATGGCAAAGTTTGGAGTGGACCTAAACTGATTATATAAATCAATGGATACTTCTCATCAATTTGTTTATTATAGGGGTATTCAAGAAATTTTGCTGGTCGTTCGTGGTACAAGGGTTGTACTTGAAAGATTATTTGATTTCTAGTTGTTCTAGCAGATCTAAACGTTTACATTTTCTTTCTGAATGAAGTAAATTTGTGTTATCAGTATCTATGAAATTGTTGTTTTGATTACAATGTGTTGACATTCCTGTATTTTTATTGTTATTTAAGACAGATTTTTTATGTTCTTTTACCCTGCTTACAACGATTCTACCACTCTGACCGATATAGACAGCATTATAATCTTTACAAATAATTTTATATACACCAGATTTATCCATTTTATTTAGCTTTTCTTTGTTATTAACCAAAATGTTTCCTATATTTGTTTTGTTCACACTTATTGTAGAGATACCTAAATTGTTTAATTTTCTAGAAATTTTGTTACTACCGGTACAGAAAGGAACCTAGGTAATTACCTTAATTTCTTAAATTCTTTTAATGGTAAAATTCAGTTGAATCAGAGCAAAATAGTCAACTTTCAAGATATTAATATAAAAAAACATAACAATCAGTTGAAATTTAGCATTTACCGCAAACCTACTACTACAGATAGAGTAATACATTATAATTCGCAGCAATTATGGCAAATTAAGATTTCACACTTTCATAGTCTAATACATAGACTCACGAATTTCCCTTTAGATTAAAGTGATTTTGATAGAGAATTAAACATAATTAAACAAATTGCAAGAAATAACGGATACAACGAGTCACTAATAGATGACATGGTCAAAAACCAATAACGCAAAATGCTTCAAAAAGAATTTTTCGCCGTGCTTAACAAACCTACAAAATATAGTTTTATTAATTATGTTCCGAAATATAGTAACAAAATTGCTAGAAAATTAAACAATTTAGGTATGTCTACAACAAGTGTGAACAAAACAAATATAGGAAACATTTTGGTTAATAACAAAGAAAAGCTAAATAAAATGGATAAATCTGGTGTATATAAAATTAATTGTAAAGATTGTAATGCTGTCTATATCGGCCAGAGTGGTAGAAGCGTTGTAAACAGGGTAAAAGGACATAAAAAATCTATCTTATATAACAATAAAAATACAGGAATGTCAACACACTGTATTGAAAACAACCATTTCATAGATACTGATAACATAAATTTACTTCATTCAGAAAGAAAAGATAAACGTTTAGATCTGCTAGAACAACTAGAAATCAAAAAATCTTTCAAGTACAGCCCTTGTACCACGAACGAGCAGCAAAATTTCTTGAATACCCCTATAATAAACAAATTGATAAGAAGTATCCATTGATTTATATAATCAGTTTAGGTCCACTCCAAACTTTGCCATAATTAAGGGTTTTAAATTAAGTCTTAAATAGATTAAGTCATAAATAGATTAAGATATAAATACTTTTAGGTATAAATTAGAACAAGCACGTTGGAAACTTTAGTATTCACTATGTAATACTCTTGATAAAGGCCTAATAAGCCGAAACATATGTAGAGTATTTATAATATATAGACTGATTCATCTACAAGCAGTGTTTAATTTATAATTAACAATTATTTTCAAGATGTTTCACAAGGTACCTACCACAAGTTCAGTTCAGTGTATTTATTAAAAGTTGAGTAAAGTCCGGTAACGCTGCTACTTTTTTTATAATCACAAATATTTTTAAAATTTTTCATCCAATAATAAATATATTTATAAATGAGAATGCTTACAATAGGTTATTTTTCCTTTCTTAAACAACTATAATACTTTTTTCATCAAAATGTTTTTCAAACTTTAATTAAAAACAAATTGTCACTGGTTCTTTAATTTCTTTAATTCTAATTTTATTAAACAAACTTGCACTAAAATAAAATAGAATATACTTATTAACATTTTTAACATTTATTACACTATTAATCTATTAATATATAAAAGTAAGACGCAAAATAATAATAAATAACACGTAAAATATTAATTTATGATTATCGGATGATTTATATTTTAAAAAACCTACCACTATCAAAATTAATTAATTTACTTACTTTATTAAACAACTCCGATTTATGCTTATATACAGCATATAAATAATAACGTGCTCCAAAGTACCCTTGAGGCGTACACTAATGCAGAGAAACAGCACGCGTTTTAGAAAAATCAAGCGTCGGTATAAGCTCGCTTTACCGGCTCTTGAATGTAAACTTATATGACTTGGCTTTCGTCAATTCTGCTTCACTTCAAGTATCATATACTTGAAACCTGGACATTAAACGATGAAATAAATATTTGGAAGCAAAAGTTTAGGCTTTTATCTTTCTTTTCATATGTTAAAATATTTTTTTTAGCTACAACTTATATACAGAGCACAAATAGAAAAAAGTACGTTTTTTTCCAAGAAATATTTCCATACTCACATAAAAAATTAAATAAAAATATTTCTGAAAATAAAATGATATTTACTTAAATACATCCTACTTTTCACGTTACAATTTTTTTTACCTACAAGCCTTTTCTGGCCGTTTTAAAGTGAAAATTTCCTAACCTTGAAAAATGGAAAAAATGCCAATGAGTTAAAAGTTAAATTTTTTTACCCTGGATACCTCAGATTGAAGTTTAAGGTATAAACAAGCTATGTCTAAAATGATTTTTTTAAAGCGTATTTTATTTAATATTTATGTTTTAATATAGAGTGGAAAAAATGATAAAGCTTAATTTTCACGTGCAATTTATAAGAAATAAAAATTATAAACATTAAAAGTAGGTATATCATTGGAAAGCTGAATTCTTCCTCTTTTTTCGTTTTTAATGGATACAAATTGTCTTTACTATGTAGCGGCGGTCGAGAAATGCTTCATTTCCCTGTGTGACGCGCTTGAAATATTGAGCGAAATTTCTCATGCCAAGGGAAAAATTTATTTTAAAAAACTTATATACTTACTAATTCATTGTAAAATTTCCCGCCCTTTCACGTGGTGCTATTCGTTTTTTTCCATTATTTTTCGAGATATTAGCAAAAAACTGAATTTTTTCGTTTCAGAGGGTTTTTTATAAGGGTTCGCGGGGATAAATCTTGGTAAACTTTTTGAGTCACTTTCCACTACTTCCATGAAACAATTAGCGAGGTAACAAGGAATTCCGACTTAAGACCCCAGGCAACTGGGTCATCTTGGCAATATTTGACATTCAAATTTTCATAATGTATATTTAGTAGAGGGTCCACGCCTTCGAAAGCCGTCTAGATCGTCAAGTAACCCATTCCAGCAAGGTAAATAATTTCTGAGCTCGGATATCGAAAGAGGGTCCTAATGGGCATCAGAAATGGCTTGTTGGACTTTTGTTGACGATTGCACAACTTCTCCACAAGAAAAAAAGATGGCGAAGAATTCCTGTTTTTAAACGTATACCTCTCGCTAGAGAGTGAACCACATGCGATATTGATTTGATTTTTTTTATTTATATACTACTGACATCAGCGCATCTATCTGTACTAATTAAATTTCAAACTCTCTTACGGTTTTTTTCTAAATAAATCCTAAATCACAGTAACGAAATTTGTGTGTTTGAAATTTCGACGTGCGGGCAACTATATTAAATATTCAATTTTTTTATATACTATATACGAATGAAATATGGCCTAAAGATCAAGTTTTTGCAAAAAAAATTAGCTCGATATCTTACACAGTTTTTGAGTTAACGACTTTTTAAAATAAACCATAATTAGATTCGTGGTATTCCTGTTAGCATGCGGCTGTTTTCTGGCTAAGTGTAATGCATTAAGATAGTAAGCCATACAATTTTGCAAAAATATGAACAGGTAAAAAGAAACTCATTTGGCAGATGATTTACTCGATCTATTAATTATGAAGGTGTTGTATAGAGATATTATTTATTAAGTATATCATTATTGTGGTACAAATGATATAGCATTTTACAAATATGAAAATATGAAACGTACACAAAACTTGTAATATACACATAAGTAATAATAATAATAATGTATAATAAGTATATACAGCTCAGTAAGCATTGACAAACCACTACATAGGCATTACTATTAAGAAGCACTGTCTGCTAAAAACTGCTCTGTATTATTTCTGCCCTTAAAACAATTGTTAGGAAAGGCTGCACATACAACAGAACACCAAGTGGACGCGCATTTTTAATCACAGTTTACTTTACAATTCCACTATTTGTTTTCATTAGAACCAGTTGTGATTTTTTGTCATCATTTGTGATTTTATTAAGTTATTCTCTATCAGATATCCAAATTTTCTGGGAAAGGGTAAATTGGGAAGGAGATCGGAAAATCGCTTGGACACTAAAATTTTATGTGCTTTGTTAACTACTTCTCAAGTCGAGAAAATTTCCAGGATTTTGTGTTAGGTAAGGGTCTAAACCACTTTTTGTGGATAATTTTTACAATTAAAAGTATTTCGCAGTGAGCAGGGTTTTAACCTACTTCGCTAGGTTCTTCGGTTGCTAGCTAAGCTAAGTACACTAAACCACTGCACTACCGTCCCCTGTAATGCTCGTTTTAAATGCAGTAAGGAAGTGTCTTGTGTAGGACGAGGACGTAGCTAACGTAAGTCTAATAACCTTAAGGAAAAATAAATACTGCCTTAGCAAATCTAAAGATTTAAATTCACTACAGATGGCCGTAGTGAATTTAAATCCTTAATCCGTAAGTCCTATGTGAATCTGTATGGATAGATTCACATAGGAGCATCTCAAATTACACGATCATCAATTCCATCGCAGTTTTCTCCAAAATTAATCAAAATATATAGTTGGCGTGTTAATTTTAAGGCAACAATAATTGCTCATTTATCCTCTTCGGAAAGGATAACTGACAGGTCACACAATACACCGACTGCCAATAACGTTTTTACAATATTTTCTTCTTCACATTTTTCACTTAATTATTTACTGATTTCGTGAGTATCCTAAGATACCCTTTGTTGTCATGTACCCACACAATTTTTGTAGGTTTTCTATTTTGCAAAAATTAAACATACCTTGCGTGTTCCCTTCTTCATGATTTCAAGTTCACATTATTGGGCAACGTAGGTATGTCATTATTTACACCAATATTCTAAAATGTATTTTAGATTATTCGCTTTATATTTTTTACTATTTATAAAGTAATTCCAGTTCAGAATAAGAATTGAGTCTGTTATGGTGAATTCATATAATTCTGATGGGTTTTTAAGTCATACCATACATTTTCTTAAATATCAAATTTCGAACAATTTTTATTTTTTAATCTCACATTTGTATAATTTATTGACGATTTCATACTGTATTTGCACTTTTCGATATATACAATCCTTCTAAGCCAAAATGACGTAACTGAAAATTTTCTAAGCAAATTGGACGTACTTCAAAGTTTCCTTTTTTCAGTAATCATTAAACCATTATTTCTGCATCTATATTTTAACAGACTCTATTTTAAAATCACGTAGTTGTAACATAACACATAAATGATTGTCTAATTTTCAGACAATTGGTGACCTACTGATTAATAGTAATATAATACCTTAATCAAATTAGTTATTAGACTAATGTCTATCCACAATTACACATACCAAATCCTGCCGCAGCTGTCACGTTGCGCGTTATCATAACAAGACATTATTACGATCGAATTAAAAAATCTGCAACTCGAAAACTGTATGAGATATCGAGTTAATTTTTTTTTGCAAAATCTCTGTTGATCTTTAGACCATATTTCATTCACATATAATATATAAGAAAATTAAACATTTAATGTAGTTGTCCGCACGTCGAAATTTCAAACACACAAATTTCGTTCCTGTGATTTAGGATTTAATTAGCAAAAACCGTAAGTGACTTTGAAACTCTACTAGTACAGACATATGAGCTCATGTCAGTAGTATGGAAAGAAAAAACATCAGACCAATATCGAATGTAGTTCATTTTCTAGCGAGAGGTATACGTTTAAAAACACGAATACTTGAAATAACATTCCGCCATCTTTTTTTCTTATGGAGAAGTTGTGCAATCCTCAACAAAAGTCCAACAAGCCATTTCTGATGCCCATTAGGACCCTCTTTCGATATGCGAGCTCAAAACTTATTTACCTTGTTGGAATGGGTCATTTCAATTTTTAATGCTTTGGACCCCTTACTAATTGAAATATAAATTTACCAACTAGACTATAATATGCAGAAAATATTATTTTGTCAATTTTAATTAAGCCTAATCACATATTAATTAGTAGATGTTATTGCCTGGAATATATTATAATTAAATCGATGTATATTGAATCTGTAAATGGAATATTTCACTTAACGTAAAGGACTAATTAATATTAAAGCGAATAGTACTCGAAATTAATTAATTGATAGTACATGTCCTGAATGTGTAAATTCGGTTTTAACTGCCGTGAACTTTCAGCAAGGAAATTATAGTTAGTAAGTACATCTGACAAGGGAAATCTGGTACAGAAGTAAGTTAATTCCAATAGATGAAATAGCATTTAAGGTAATGACTGTAATTACAAAGGAAATTATCATAAGGCACTTAAAATTTTTTAGAAACCCATATTGCATTTGAACGTGACATTGCTTGTTTCCACTAGTTTCACTTTCACATCCACGTAGTGCATCTCGTTTCATGGCATTTATTACAATAATGCAAAGCTCACACCTACGGACAACTGATTGAATCTCACGGCACTCTGTTGGTGTGATATCCCGGGCTGCTTGAACAAACCTTTCCTGGAGGTCAGCATCGTCGTTGACGGGATCCGCATAACCTTGTTCTTCATCGTACCCCATACAAAAAATGTCCATAGGAGTTATGTCCGGAGAGCGTGCAGGCCATTGTCGTGTCATTACACTCTAAGTGGAGATGGATGTCCATCCTTTAATTTCAGATTTGATTTGTTGGGGATTTATTAAAGGCTATGAAATAATAAATTTGATATCTGGGAAAAGTCAATCTGGAAATACATCGAAACAATATGAAAAAGGAAGAAAGACAGAAAAAATAAAATCATGAATATTATCATTGATTGAAGTTAGTTGAAGGGAAAGGGTGTGGCTACAAGTATTGCTTGAAAACGGACAGCGCCTGGCAACATGTGTTTAATTTTAGATAGGGCTTATGCTCTCAGATCTGAGTTGTTGTTAGTTCAAATGTGTAGATTTTTTTGTGAAATTTTTATGTAAGGGTAATGTGCATAAAAGTGTCTTAGGGAGCTGTATTGTAAAGAATTTGAAACGAGGCACGGAAACTTATGCTCGAAGCTTTTAGTTTATTAGAGTCAACACTACACACACAGACAGAGCGGATATAGTCTCCCGAACATGGAGTAAACTGCCCGTATAGTTTCATTATAGTGAGTTTTAAATGTCAGTCTTTTGTGCAGTCTCACCCCAAGGTACTTCCCATACTTGTTCTTCTTGTTGGAACTTGGCGATCTCTGATCGAAATATGAGTTAAAGAAGGATGCCAATTTTGGGCCCAATGCGCCCACCTTAGAAAAATGTACTATTTTATGTTTTTTGGCATACTGATTACAAATATGACCTTCAACTTGCCGAAAATTGAGCAGTTTGAGAGATGGAGAGAAAAAACGATTAGAACTATAGGATGTTGTGCTCACGTCATGACAGCGATTTGGTACTTAGGATATGTTCAATACCAACAATCAATAAGACAAACTGCCGAAGATTTATTCTAGTACCAGTTTTACAAGACTATTCTGATGAAGACGTATAGTGAAAAAAGATGGGGTACCCACTAGAGCATTAGACTGAAACCAAGTATGATAATAAAAAAGGTATTAATGATCCAATTTTCCCCTAGCATACCCTTACAACCCTCCTGGGGAGTTAAAATTCCAAAAATCTGAAATAATTCAACAGTACGTAGGAAGAGGAGATAAATCGAATGGCGCAAACCGCAGCTCTCTAGCTGCTTTCGTTTTCGAGATAGGGCCTCCGAAGGCGCGAAAAAAATCTATTTTCACTTTTCGGCCATTTTGAGACTTGACTGTTCGGAAACGAGAGCAGTTACGAGGCTGCGGTTTGCGCCATTCGATTTCTCTCCTCTGCTTACGTACTAATCCGTACGTACTAATGGTTTAGTTGGCTGAGCATGACTTTTCGCAATTTGTAAGCTAGTGTAATTTATGCACTTAAGCGGCTACCCAAAGTGATATATTAGAAATAGCTCAATTTTGTGGATTACGGCTGTTGACTTTTTTGTTTGCAAGACCAAGTGCAATAACGTCATACACTTTACAAACTTGGGCGTATTAGGCCTAATGTCCCAGAAGACTATAGCACCCTTCTTTATGTATAAATAAGAAAATATTGTTATGCATTACACCCCCTATAATACGCCCATGACTAATAGTGACATCCTGAAAACTTGTTGAAAGAGATAGAGTTTTCTGGAGTGTGGTGGAACAAGATTCTCGATTATGTTCTAGATAACTCTAGAGGCAAGGCAAGGCAAGGCGAGGTTCCCAGCGGAAGAGGAAGAAGTTTTATAAAAGTGAAGTTTGGTAGTGAAAAGTGAGGTTAAATATCAAGTAGTAAACAAAGGTTATTTTAGTTAATTAAAAAGTATTGTGTAATACTGAGAAGTTATTAAATAAAGTGTTAGTGGTTACCCCTTGTTAAAATTATTTAGAACCTACCGGTTTTTACAGGGTGTTTCCTAGGGGCGGAAACACGCAACAATATTATTTAAGAAAAAATTTGCGATGATATGTATGTGGATAGATAGCTTCATTTAAAAAAGAATCATTAAAATCAATCAATCAATCAATCAATCAATCAGTTTTATATACAGGGTGTCCCAGAATTGAGTTCTCAGACGGGAACCTGTGCTTCCTGAGTTCATATTGGGCTCGTATAACCCAACTTACCTTAGTCCAAAAATGCATCCCTGAGGAAGTACATTATCTTAAAGTGGGACAGAAAATTTTTTTCCAATAATTTCCGTTATATTGAAGATAAAATTTTCAAATTTTCATGGAACCTCTATCTCTATAAGTACTATATGTAAGCCAGATAACTACTAAAAATTTTTTGTTTCTCAAACGTGACAGCTTTATTAATGTATTTTTTAGAATAAACTGTAATTTTCTGTTATTGCAACATTTAATTCTAGAAGTGTAAATAAATGTCAAATACAAATGGAGGAAAAAACGATAATTCCTTGTATTTTGAATAATATTACAAGAAGTTTTAAGAGTACCTTTTTGCAACCCTCTCAATACTCTGCAAAAATATTGAAGTATTCCGTAAATTTACAGGGCGATGAAAAAAATTTAGCCAATCAAATATTCAGTATTATGAAAAAAAATGGTTGTTGTTAAGCATACATAGAGTACTTATACAGCTCCCATCAAAATTTGAAAATTTCATCTTCAATATAACGGAAATTATTTAAAAAATAGGTTTTTCCTGTCTCACTTTAAGAGAATGTACTTCCTCGGGGATGCAGTTTTGGACTAAGGTAAGTTGGGTTATACGGGCCCAATATGAACTCAGGAATCACAGGTTCCTGTCCGGGAACACAATTCTGGGACACCCTGTATAGTTATATGTTTTAAATACCGTCATCCGGGGATATATGGAACACCGGGAGTTATATGGAATGTTCGATAGTAATTTCAAAATTCACTTTCGAAATGTCAACTTCTAGACGGAGCTTTTGTAAAGGAATGTTGACATCAATAATTGTCACTGGTAACAAACCTTGCAGTAAATAAATAAAACAACTTGGTAAGTTTTGATGATTTTTTAAATAAAGCAGCAAATAGTAGTAGTGCAAATAGTCTCATATGGACCAAAGAATGTATAAAAGTTAGAGTGCCGGGCCTATGAGGTTTCTTTTAGTACATAGCCTCAACTTTTTTTCTAATTTTTGTACATCGCTTTAGGAAAAAACTCATTCTAAGTAAAAATTGCTTTCTTCAGGGTAATTCGGAACGATGCAGTGAAAACATAAGCATGAACCAGAGACCTCCTATCGAAGAAATTATATTATTTTTTAGTTTTAAGATTTTCAGTTAAATAAATGCCAAAATATTCTGTGTTTTTTTATTTAGTTTTATGTCAATAACCATAAAAATAAAAATGTTTAACTGTTTTTATAAATATGTATTTTTTTAAAGGTTGAGAAAACCAAAAATAGTTTATTTGGAACGCATGTGTTTTCTTGTCCTTTACAGCTAACAATTTTTTTTTTAAATGTTTGCTTTAATTTGTTCCATATTCGTTCCTGAAGAGGCCTATATGATCTACACATGTGTTTTCTCATATTCTATGTACAAGAATCTCATCATTCCATATATCCCTACATCAGGGGTTATATGGAATGACGAAAAATTAAAAAAAATGAGGGTTTCTTGTTTTTCTAACAAAATTTTCCATGCTGGAAACGAATCTTAAAACCATAAGTTACCTGTTAGCACCAGGCCGCTGCGCATCCCGCAGCAGACATGTCCAGGTAATTAAAATATCAGGTAATTAAAATACCAGGTAATTAAAATATCACTTTTATGTGTTATTCTTAAAGTTGTAACATCATCTGTGTTACTTTAGTTCATCAAAGTTCTCGTTCTTCCTTTTACGCTTTTATTGAAAAGCTAACATTACCAAATAGCTAAAAAAAATATTTAAACAAATCAAAAGTTATTCAAAGAAAATGCTTAATATCGTTCCATATATCCCTGGATGACGGTATCTATATAGACATTGAACTTATATTTATTCCCTGTGACTTTTATTTTCTCAAAATGTTCATGCCTAGATCATCGTCGCCTTCGCTTTCTGTAATAGGTAATTAGTCAGCAGTGGTGTACTAAAAGATTTACTCTCTAAAGATTGCAGTGGAAGATGAGTGAACATTTTTATTCTTTTCATTTATTTAATATAATTTAGCAAACTTTTTGAAATAAATAGATTCATTAATAATAAAATTTGTCAGGATACCTTCGTAAATTATATAAACAGGTCTATGCCTGACATTTCATTTAAAATACTTTACTTTCATCATATTTGTCTTTACTGTTCTGATTTGAAATTTATTCAGAGTTAACGTGAAAACAAACGAGCGCAGTGTTTGTCTTCAGTCTGAGGTAAAGTGGGTAATCCGCAACTGGACAAGTATAAATGAAGTTTATTATAGAATATTTACTCGGTGTACATTGTACAATCCCGTTAAATTTACTTAACTCGAATTTGTATAGGGGTTTCCAAACAATTTAATTCATAGCATGCTATTAACGTGAAATAAATAGTTCAATTTGTGTGCGGTATACACAGTTATGCTCATTCCATTACTGCGTCCCTTTACTCGCTGATCCTAGCAATTCGAGGGTATTTTCAAATCAAATTAGCAATATACAAGGTGTTTGTCGATGCTACAAGAAAACGTATCTACAACATATTTAAAAAAAATTGAAGTCACATGCTGATAACTTGATAGGACCTCCTCTGTACATACACGTAAATTTAAAGCCAAAACATGGCAACTAATGATTCTATTGGCACACAAAGAAATAACAGAGATAAGATAATTTAGATTTGGCGTCAATACTACGAAAAGTTATCCGAGAGCGCCAATATTCTTGACTAAAGATGACGGTCTAGGATGATTAGGGTTCAAACTTGAGCTCTGCCCCAATCATCGCTGTAGACCTGGACCGGCCTCGTAAGCTGTGGGCCTGCTTTTTCGCCTATCCCTCCCGTAAATGCGGACGGTATTGGCGATGTTAGCAAACCTCCCCTGGTCCTGGATGTTGGATCCTGCCAGCTGGGTCGTTTCCATGGCGCTCTTCTGTCTTGGTCTTCTTTCTTCGCTGGCATGTATAGGCTCCCGGGAGCGTCTTTCGTCTGTAGTGAGAGGTAACGGTTGTTACCGAGTTCTCTCGAAGTTTGAAAGGGATTTGGGGGTGTTGACTAGTCGGAAGCCCAGGGTGCCAATTGGCATCATTTGCTCCGATTTCATCGGAAGGAAGTGTGAACTATGTAGTTCAGGATTGTGTTAGGCCAGAGACAGAGAAAAGTTTTCCGGGTGTGGGCATATTTAAACAGCAGGATTACGAAGGCGAACCCTCAATACCGAAATCAGTAGTGGAGGCAGCCATAGAATATAATTCAATTAGCGCCATCTAGCGCTGTTACAAGAAACATCATTAAAGGTATTTAGTTAAGCAGAGAAAGGCTGAATAAATACTATCAGCCGGTTTTACAATCGCTAGTTAACTTCCAGTCAGAGTTAACTTTCAGGTTATTATAGAAATTGGGTTTTACAATAGGTGGTCATTTTTATTGTGGTAGTTATCTAGTAGTTAACTTTACTAGCAGAAGAGGTGTGGGTAAACTAGAAGTTGGCAGTTTACTGGCAATTTATAACCTATAAAATAACTGTCACAAAATAATTATTAATTATTTAATAATTATGTAAAAAATATTAAGAGCGTGAAACAATTCAAAGCCAGTTTATATTGTTTCTTAATTCATCACTATTTTTATAATGTTAACTAATACATGAATTTATAAATATTTTGGAGTCATATCTGTTTTGGTAATTTAAAATTTGTATTTTCGTTTCCTGTATGTATCTTTTTGACTAGTCCTACACCATATGTACATTTTGTATTGATATATATTTGGGATAATAAATACTGTTATTATTATTCTTAAATGCTCGCAAGCATTAATTCTTAGTTATTGTGTGCAGGTTATAATGCAAAAAATTAGGTAATGATACAATGAACAACTGCACTGTTAAACTTCATTGCAATTTTTCCGTAGTTATCGTCAAGAATCCAGCGCTAAAATAACAAAATTCCACATCGGATATATTTGAACAGCATTACTCTTTCTATTTTTACTGCAATTCAATTTAAGAGAACAAATATGAAACGGGATTTAACTAAAGAAAAACGATGGAGCCGTAACCCACCGCTCAAAGTAGTTTTATGAATTACTTTCTATTCGACTCTGAAAATGTTGAACTCATAAGGCACAAACTTTCCGTAAATGTAAATGAACCAGCATAATAATGAATGACTTTCTAACTATTTCCATATTCGTTACTCAGAACTTTGCTAATCTGCTTCTTGGTTTTGAAATACCGAGTTTAAATGAAATTAGGATTACTGCTAACACTTTGTTGTTGTTTAAGGGTTAAACTGTGAAATTTTAGAAAATTGTGCGGAGTAACTATAAAAAAATACACATTGTTGTGAGTGTCATTATCGATAAAGAATCCAAAAATATGTGTGGGGTTTTTAGACTTTAATACTAGAAATCAAGGACATGAGCATATCTTGTGTTCTATGATTCTAAATAATTGTTTTTCTGGAGAAGGACAATTAAACTGCATTTATAATACAGTGCAGTCAAATCAGATTTTTAGGGATTTGTCATACTGGAGCAATTTTTTTGCTGAAGCTTGTTGTAAACATTACAAGGAGTACAAACAAAACGTTCTGATCCTGTAAAGCTTTTGTCTAAACAATATTATGTTCAAAATTGTGACTCCGAGTCTCTTTAATATATAAAAGTATAGACAGTTCAACTGCATTTAGTAAATAAATTGTAAATAATGTTTTTATTTCCATTACTAAAAGAGTGATTAGAAAAAAAGAATTTATCGTTAGACAAACGACAGAAGTGAAACCTCTTAGGCATTGCTGTGTAGATTAAACATATTGTTTTATTTTATTTTATTTCATTTCATTCTAATCCAATCCTTTCCTTTCCATTTCTTTCCTTCTCTTCCCTCCTCCCCCCCCATCTTCCCTTAGCGATCGATTTTGTTCAAGGACTATAAGGTTTATTCCTTAGAGAACACTAATTTACTGTCCAAATTTTAATACAATCGGACTTTCCTTCTTAAGATATCATACTTACAAAAATCGTGACGGACGGAATGACGAATGAACAGACGGACGGACGTTTTGAAAGTTGTTCAGAATTCAATCACCAACACAGCGGTATGATTTTTTTCGATATTACCGGTTTTAGAAATGTCGTAATATTCATTTTATTGTTTTTTATTTACGGAGAGTATATATAGTAATGAATTCTTATTTGAATTTATTAAAATTTTTGTCAGGATTTTCCCATAAAATACGTTACTGACTGGTCTCTATTGTTATGCTAAATTTACACAAGTTTCTTTTGACATAATACAAAGAAATAAGAGAAAGTAAGTTCCGCTGGACTTCTATCTAATATAAGCAGCATTGAATAAGTGTAACATTCTTTCATATCAAACCAATAAATCAATGTATAATATAAAAGAGAGCCCCCAAAGAGACATTGAAATACAGTTGCTGCATTCACAATCTGGTTACTTTCATAAGATTAAATCGATGCCATAGAAAATTAGACTTTCTAAGCATTTTCAGAAATAAGAAGTAAATATTTAGATAAAAATAGAAATAGAAAATAACTATTTCTATAAAAACATAAGATTAAAAAAAATAGTTACCTGTTTAATAAGTCAAGAGAAGTGGTAGAATTCATGCCGCATCTGACGTAACAATAGCTAAGGTAATAAATATGCATATTTTTGCTATTTTAAACATACACTTATTTATACAACTATAAAATAATAACAAGCTAACCGTTATACTCTTCGCTGATTTACTGTACTTTTTATATAATTGTTGCACATTTCATAGGATACTCTTCGCAGTTTTTTTTTTATAAAAAATATTAGTTTTGGACATTTTTAATTTAATTACAAAACATAATAAACACAACAGGGTTCTTCCTCTAGCTAATACGAACTTATGGTCTAAATTTGAATACAATCGGACTTTTCGTTCTTAAGTTATCATGCTTACAAGAAACGTGACGGACGGACGGACAGACGAACAGAAATACGGGCGGACACACAGACAGACGGACAGACAGATGGATGGACGGACATTTTGAAAGTTGTTCAGAATTCGATCACCAACACAGTGATATGAATATTATTTCTCTACGAGCAATATTACCGATTTTAGAAATGTACCGATCGAATGCAATATACTCTTCGTTCTGTATTTGCGAAGAGTATAATAATATGATATTCTTGTTGCCTACGATACATAATAAGACACTGTCCAATAGTAGGGAGAATAAATTACACATAAAATTTTACATAAAATAAAAATCAACATCAAAAATTCACATCCAAAACCCTTTAAACGAAAACGAAAACATCCCAACCAAAAGTAGAAACCCTGAATAACTTTGGAAAAAAAATGGTGAAACACGTTGGCCTCGTTTTGGCAAAAATGTAATACCTGTATACCTATCACCATCGCTTTACCCACAGACACCCCCTAAAGAAATTCAAATGGCAAAGGGGATCGAGTGATGCTTCTTTTAAAAGTATTCCAATTCTGTACATAACTGAGTATTCTTTTTAACTTTTATCGTTTCGTTCCTGAGTAAAATAATTTTATTTTTGATGATTGTACACTATCTAAACTGTGATATATGCGATAAATTTGCAATTTTCCCTCCACCAGCAACCCGTGATGGGTGAAAAATGTCAGTTATCATTCTTTTTCGGACCAACACATTTACAACGAATAGAAAAACAGGAAAACTGACGACGTGATGACTAATAGTCCACTTTTTTTTTAAATTCAATGAATTCTTTTCTCCGTTTTATACAAAATGTTGAAAAAACATTGAATTTTACATACCGCTATCAGACGGAAAAACGGACACGGGCTCTCGGATATTTACTTTTTCCTGGAATCGGTCTAGAATGCCCACTTTCTCGGCGAAATTTCAATGCTAACTAATGTCAATCAGCAAAGTGTCACTTTCCCTGCCAATACAGGAAAGTGAGCACTTTCCTGCCATCAGCAGTAAATATTTGACACTTTTTGGTAACATTTATTAAGAAACAGTAATTAAATAACATTTCCAACAGACGTTTAGTTAATATTATCATATACAGTAAAATGAGTACAATTTTGTATGAGGATCCTTCCTTTTTCCTCTTCTCTTACCTTTCTACTAACATTAATTATATTACTGGTTTGGTTTGCGGCAGTATTAGTTATTACATTTGTTAAATTTTTTTCGCAAATACTAGTTTTGCTGGCTACTGAGTCCTCAGCTACAGTTAAGGACTTCCTAAAGCCAAGTCTCTTCAACATTGTGATATCGCCACCAGAATGTACAAGTAAAGTTCTACGGAAGGAGTGTCCAGTATATTCTTTAATGTTTATCAATTTCAAATAAGCAGCTATTTCTTGAAGTATGCTACCAGATTTATGGATACCGACATAGTGTTTTACAGATTTACCGTTTGTGTATTTAAAAAAAAAATCTTGTGTCATTTAATTCAATCGGACGGAGAGCTGCACACTTTCTAACGATATCTAAATATTCCATTATTAAGAAAGTCCTTGAATTCTTCCTTTTAGTGTTTAGGAGGGATACCAATAGTTTATTGTTTATATCTTCAATATTTTCTAATTTCATATTCACTAATTCGTCGCATCGACAAGCACCCGCAACTCCAAAAATTAAAATAACCTAAAAAAATTATAAGTACTTTTATCATAATTGAATAGAATACATATATAACAGAACTTACTTTTGCTAATAAATAACAATTATCTGGAGCCTCGAGTATAAATTTTGCAATATCTTCTTTTTCGAAAACTCGAGATATCTTTGCATTGTAGCCTTCAGATTTACGTTTTAAAAAAGCCCGCTATTTTAAATATCTTCATATGTCTACGGCACTTTTAATATTCATAGTTGCCACCAACGTGGAATAAGCGGACCAAAATGTAGAACTTCATACTTTTAGATAATTCAGCAAAATAAGCAATTAACACATTCTCTGAAACACTCTTCACATGTCCATACAATAATCCATGAATCGTTTATAATTTCTTAATTTCCTTCATATTTATTTCGAGACTTATCCGGCAGTAAATTTAGTATGACATTTTTTGCCACATCTGTAATTTTTGAAGAAGTATTTCTAGGTCACTATCACTATTCATGATGAAAATATACTATAATCTGTTTTTAAACCAGGAGGAGTAAACATGAAAGTTCCGTTCACGCCATAAAAGTAACTAGAAAATACACTAAAACCTTTTTGGCCTTTTGAGCAACCAACAATACACGACTACAGTGTTTTTGTGTCTATTTTATTACATTATATAATGCATCGACCTTTATTTGACCTCTAGATTGTATTGTCGCGTATTTTCCACCTTTTAGGAAACACCCTGTATGAATCCGTGGGTTCTAAATAATTTCAAGAAGAGATAAACGACTAACACTTTATTTATTAATTTACTGACTATTTACACTTTGTTTACTTGATATTTAACCTCACTTTTCCACTGCTAATTTCACTTTAATAAACTGCTTTTTAATAAAACTTCTTCTTGATAAAACTACTACTTCTGCGCCGGTAATCGCGCCTTGTATTCTCTGAAATTACCTCTAGATTGAACCAGAAGCTTCTTCCACCACACTCTAGAAAAGTCCATGGCTCTTTCTATAGTCTTTCCAGTCACTATTAGTAGGCATAGGCGTATCATCTCCAGTTCCAAGGGGGTGTAATTCATAACAGTATACAGCATTCATACCATTGACGCAATATAAAGGCGCTAAGTAATTAGCCACTTTTACCTTCAGGTTTATGCAAAAGGGATTTTTTTTTTTTTATGGCATTGGACCTAATCCATTAGCCAGTTGCATATATTGAAAACTAGCAAAAGGGATTAAAAACTGATATATAATGTGCAAACGATAAAATAGAAATTATAACCAAATAATTTATGACATGAAATTAAAATTGTTATAATATGTCAAAATTTACGACTATTGCCTTGTGTAAAACTGGCGAGGGCCTGTCCAATCACAGATGTATAATTTAGCGCGTTAAATTTAAAACGCTCCTCCTGATTTAAAAACAGACTATAATATCTTTCTGTAAATTAGCATAGACACTTGTAACTTATCAAAGTTTGACATATAAAGTTTTCATGGTAACCAACTAGCAACAATTCCGATTTTTAATGAATATTGATTGAATTTTTTACAACAAGAATAAAGAGATTGAGAATAGGGTCGTTCCCTTCAACAATAACCACATGCAAGAATAAATTGGTTTTGGCGGTAAATGATGACGTATGTAATAAGAATTCAATTTTTGAGATTTTCATGTTTTCGTTTATCATGTTGGTGGTACGGCTCGGTTGATTTGTTGTATACATTGAGTTGATTTTTCATTATAAGTTATAACCTAAAAATTATAAATTTTATTTTCTGTTGTAAAACATATCTGCAACAGTATATTATTAATAGCAAATTATTTACATACTTACTTTAGCTTACAGTGTACTTCACATATTTTAATCAAGTTAAATCCTAATAACAATAATAATAGTAATGTGACAATTACTCACAATACTCACGTCGATACTATAAGAGTAACCGAACGACGACCGTCGATTATTCCTCTATTTGTTAACTGCGCATGCTCTCACATCTGACGTCACTATAGGCGCCAATTCAAAATTTCGTAATTTAATTTTCACTATTAAAATTAATTTGGAATGTAAAATAAAAAAATACGAGTCAAATAAAATTTTATAAATCACTTGAATATAAATTTTTTTTAAAATGGTCAACGACCCTATTGTAATAATTTAATTATTTCAGAATATATTTAAATAATCGGCGAAAAAATTATATGTTAAACTCAACAAAATAGATTGACTGCCTTGGCTGAGTTCTTAGTTCTTAGCTGAGTTCTTAGCCTCGCTACGCTCGGCTAAGAATTGTCAGTAGCAGCAGTCTATCTACTATTTTGCTGCCTAGTTAAACAAAGAACTATTCCGTCCTAAGCCAGGAGAATAGGTAACTTTCCCGTACTGGTTTTTAATATTGTTTTTCTACTTCCATCTTTAAAATGGCGTTTATCGTATACGTTTCCATGACGCTAAATAATCCTTTAAACACGCTATCGACAAATCGTGACTTCGTGCATTTTAGTCACAGGCTGAACTTAGCAACGAGATATTAGTCACGGCTGAGGTTAATTCTAGATATTTTAATGACAAAAATCAAGTTAGTTTTCTGTAATTCTTGTCATCAATCTGTCAAAATAAATCGACGCGTTGTGACAAGAGACAAGTAATTTTGTATTTTTTGGAAAAAAATGAGCCTAAATCACTTAGTTTTTTTAGCAATTGCCAAAATGTTTCCAATGTAACCATTAATATACACAATAAGTAGAACAATAGTTTAGTAATTTTTTACTGTTACCATGTTATTGATACGTTGATAAGTGAAATATTAAAATAACTTCCAAATTTTTTATTTAGATATTTGCTGTCGTAGAAAAAGTATAGTATGCAACACGTTTTATAAACTTGTTAGTCACTCATTTTATTAAACACTCGCTCCGCTACGCGTCGCTCGGGATTAATAAAACTCGTGACTAAAATGACGTTTATAAAACTTGTTACATAATATACTATTAGCGATCAGTAGTTATTAAAAGGAAATAAGTACCTAGTCACTGACTTTTATCACAATAAACAAACAGTGGTGTCAAGAAACGCTTTCATAGTCAATTAGATGATAATAAGAAATGTTAAGTAGTTATATAAGAACTCCATAATTTATAATAATATTGATACTTCGAACATTTCACATGTGATAAAGACTGGAGGTATATCTTGTCTCTCTTTTGAATTATATTAAGTTAACCCAAGAAGCGACCAACTTAGCAGAAGTTCCTGTTAGCGTTCTCAACTTACCTTTTTCATTTTGCCATCTAATTTTCCATAAATAGACCAACTTAAGTGAGTAACGAACACCTTTCTGAATTAAAGTGCCCCAAACAATATAATAAAAAGAACACAAGAATGAATTTTCCTTTATTCCATCTTCGCATTTTCAAATATGCGAGTGTAACGGAGTTGCTTCAAATATGTAAAATTTTCAGAATCAAATTATGTAGTGAATAGTGATATGTGTCAGATTAATGTATCTTATCTCGTGCACGTAATGTTGATGTAAAAAATGTAATACTGTAGGATTTATCCTTAGAAAATGAAGTTATATCGTGTAAAATCTTTAATCTGACTTATTTATTGTTACAGTCAAATGTGACAAAACATACATATTGGAGAGGTCACGCTTCCATATGTTGTTTGATGTTACCAGTGGACTGTTCTTTGAAATGCAATGCAACTAGATGAAAAGAGGAAACCAGTCCTATATGTCTACGTGAAGACCACGATCTTAAACTAAATATGTCATTGTCTGACGTAATCAACTTTGATATCGCCACCTGCGTGGGGCAAATTTGGAATGGCTTTTCAAAAAAATGCATTGGCGAATTACTTATAGAACTCTTGATTTTGTACCCTTACTGAGCATAATAAAAAAACCCTTATACCAAATTTGAACAAAATATTTAATATGCATTCCGAGATTGTTCATTAATTTAACAACTTATTTAATGCCGTAGGCGTCTTTCACTGTCAATAAATTATTATTTGACGTTTAGTGGAGCAAACGAAGATTTTCACTTCGGAAAAATTTGTAACCAAGTAGACTTTGGTGAACAATATTCTTCAAGTATGCTAGAATAACGTAATGAAAAGTCTACAGCAAAAAAGTGTACGCGTCCTATGTTTATTTAACAATTTAAGTGCAACAATATAGTTTTTTGCGAATAACTTTTAAAATTTTACTTGTACGAAAAAACTGATAGCGCCATTCGAAAGAACGTGAAATTTTACGAAAGAAACATATATGACATGTATTTTGCGCATTAAATTAGAGCAGTAGAAATTTGTTAACTAAGGTCCCAAGTGACGCTGCGCCGACCGCCCGCTGACGCTGGAATAGGCTTGCGGGAGCGCGCGCGCTGTAAGTGGCTATAACTTTTTATTGCAAAAAGCAAATGATATGAAACCAATTGGAGATGAATAAGTATCATTTCCGAGAAGTATTACGTGTTCTTAGATATTTTTTAAGTACATTAATTATTAAATATGTAGCTTGAAAGCGGTCAATTGCATGAATCAACGACTATTTAGTAAAAATCATTGTAAAACAAATACCTACTTGGATAACACATTTAAAGGGATTTTCTAAAGTACATCTTCAGCTAAAAAAATTATTTTAGGAAATTCAGACCTTTAAACTTAGTACTTTTCCAATGTTGACACCAAATTATAATCGTCAATATCAAAGCTTAATATCCAGATATCAGCACTTTAAAAGAGATCAATTTGATGGTGAAGATGTGTACTAAAGGCCACAATAATTTATTTTACTTCCACATCCACGTAGTGGATTGGAAGTATAGTAATCGTAAAAAAAAATTCAAGTTTTTTTCTTTCTTCAAATAGGTTTAGAATGTCATGAAACGTCGAGATTTTAAATTTGAGCAAAAAAAAAATTATGTCTGTCTGTCGGTCTGTCTGTCTGTAACCTCTTTTTTTTTGTCAGCACGTTCTCTCCGGAACGATTTAAAATATTGACTTGAAATTTTGTATACGTTTATATTCTAACGAGATCTCAAACTGGATTGTTTTTTAAAGATATCTGGTGAAAGGTTGGGGTGTAAATAGGGGTAAATATGGGGAAATATGTAAAGCAAGCTGGTAACAGTACAGAAACTTGAAATTTGATGTATGTACTACAAGCCAAGGCCTCAAATTTTTTTATAATATTTTTCAACCCGCCATCACCCCTTGTCCATTATTAAAGGAGTTGATAAAATAAAATTGAGATACTCATTTAAAATTTGGTACACGTATGTACTATAACGACATCTGGAACTGGAATATATTTTGAGATGATTCCGTTGAATGGTTGGGGGTTAAATAGGGGTAAATAGAGGAATATGAGTAAAGCAAGTTAGTAAGAGTACAGAAACTTGAAATTCTGTGTTTGTACTAGAAGCCAAGGTCTCAGGTTATTTATAATATTTTTCAACCCCCCCACCACGCCTAGTCCATTATTAAAGGGGTTGATAAAATAAAACTGAAATATCCACTTAACATTTGGTACACGTACGTATTATAATGACATCTGGAACTAGACTATCCTTTGAGAAGCTTCCGTTGAAGGGTTTGGGGTTAAATAGGAGCAAATAAGCAAAGGCAAGCTGGTATGAGTACAGAAACTTAAAATTCGGTGCATGTAATAGAAGCCAAGGCCGCAGACTTTTTTATAATATTTTCAACCCCCCACCACATCCATTATAAAAGGGGTTCATAAACTAAAATTTAAATATTCACTTGAAATTTGGTACACGTATGTATTATAACGACATCTGGAACTAGATTATATTTTGAGATGATTCCGTTGAAGGGTCGGGGGTAAAATAGTGGTAAGTAGGGGAAAATAAGTAAAGCAAGCTGGTAAGAGTATAGAAATTTCGGATTTGGTGTATATACTAGAAGCGATGGTCTTAGGCTTTTTTATAATATTTTCCATCCCCCCTCCACCCTCACATCCTTATTAAATCTATATTATTAAATCTCTATTATATCTCGACATGATTGCGTTGAAGGAGTGGGGGTAATTGATGGTAAATAGGGAAAAATAAGTAAAGCAAGCTGGTAAGAGTGCGTAAACTTGATATGCGGTGTATGTCCTAGAACCCAAGGCCTCAGATTTTTTAGTAATATTTTTCAACCCCCCATCACTCTTAATCCATTTTTAAAGGGGTTGATAAAATGAAATTGAAATATTCACTTGAAATCTGGAACTAGATTATATTTTGAGATGATTCCGTTGAAGGGTTGAGGGTTAAATATGAGTAAATAGGGGAAAATATGTAAATCAAGCTGGTAAGAGTACATAAATGTGAGATTTGGTGTATATACTAGATACCAAGGTCTCAGATTTCTTTCTAATATTTTTCAAATACCACCATCTCCGCTCCATAATTAATGGGTTTGATAACATAAAATTGAGATATTTACTTGAAAATTAGTACACATATGTATTGTAATGACACCTGATTGAAATAATTCCATTGAAGGGGTGGGAGGTGGGAGGTTGTGAATAGGGGAAAATAAGTAGGGTAAACTAAAAACTTAATTTTTAACGTATATGGTTATGACATCTGCTCCGAATATTATTAAAATTCTATGACCAATAATTTCCACATACTAGAATCTGGATGTGGAAGTAGTGATTCCTTAGGCAGCGGTACATGTGCGTTTTTATATTAATTTCTTACGAATAAGTCAACCTATACGTTTTAGAAGAAAAAAAACTCGAAAATTAACACTATTAAAACAGTAATACTTAAAAAAAACATTTTTATTTGAATGGATAGAGGTGTTAGCTAAGGTACTACTAATCTGGAAAAATATTTCTAGATTTTATTTTTTTCGAACTTAATAACAATTTAACATTAAAAAACGCGAGAAATAGGTAATAGCACTATTTTGGGACAATTGGGAAGGTTTTAAATCAAAAATTAAATTTACCACAACTAACCTACTAAATAATACACATGTATAAATGGTGACTACTATGGCCTGTTTAAGTTGATAAAAAAGAGTGTGAAATTAATGTATTTGATCAAATCAACATTTAAAAAAAAATCGTAAATTATTGAAAAATTCTAGAAGAATAATGACAATATAATATAATAATAATATATAATAACAACTACTAAATTCGAACCGAAATTTGATTTTTCCTTTATTCATCAATGTGTACATAGAGGGCGATGACATATTCATGTATCTGCCTTTTCTTTCAACGTGTTTGTATTTAAAAATCAATTATCGGACAATCCCTGTATGTTCATAAATAGTCTTTTTTTATTGCATTTTTTATTGAAAAACCGTATGTATCATGTGTTATAGTTAAAATACTTCCTTTCATTGCAGTTTATAATAAAAGTATTTTATAGTACATTGTATTTATTTATATTAAAGATTTTACATTTATTTACACAATTTTTATGAATTTGACATCAGATTCGTCATCAGCAAACCCGAAAACAAGTAAAAACCCATTATTGCATAGTTTTATGACGCATTTCGCACTCTTAATACGTTTGGGTCGCCCATTTTGTATCCAACATTTGGAATTTTGCAAATCGAACATCAAATTCTTCATCAGCGTACCCAAAAACCCATAAAAAACTACTACTGCTCTTTTTTTAGGAAATTTCGCGCTTTCTCTATGTTTCGGTAGGCCATTTTGTAACCGCCATTTTGAATTTTGCAAATCGAACATCAAATTCGTAATCAGCATACCCAAGAACCCCTAGTACCTGATTTTCATCACTATTCCTCGATAAATTTTCCAGATATTCCATTTAACAACTAATTTTTCAGTTTCTTGTTATTAATAAACAAATAGAAATTTAGCGTACAATACCAAGCGGTAGACTTTGAACTTAAACTTATTTAGAACACATTTAAAAAGTTTTTATGAATTTTTATGCAGTTACAAATTACTCCGAAACAATGTATCTTTTTTGACTATGTTTACTCCATTAGTTTGCAAGTAGTCTGCGCTTATTTCCATGGTCTATTTAGTGAATACGCATATCACAATGCCGGCGAAATATTTTGTTCAAATTTCGCATAAGGACGTTTTTGATGATGCTGAATAAAAATATAAAATCAAGAGTTCTATTAAATCGGTAATATATTTTTTGGAAAAATAGTCCCCAATATTCCCCACTGTGACATCAATGTTGATTACGTCAAAGCAAACACATTTTGAGTAAATACTTGCCACCTAAACTTGGAATGAATTCGGTTTTTAATTTCAGATATAATTACAATGGTGTACTCATGAATCACGGAACATTTCATTCTAGTAATTTAGAGTAGGTTGTATAGACGTTTGAGCAACAATAAGCTCAAGCCAATGTCAGAATTATTTATAGTTTGTTGTAATAATCATTGATCATATTCCTGTAATTGTAATTTGACATGTTTATTCAATGTAAATTGGCTATAGATTATTAAATGTCAATCAATCAATCAATCAAGTTGATTTATGCTTAAATCTGGTCGCTACAAGCCACCCTAATTTATGAATAAGAAAAGCTTCGTGGCATTTTTCCGTAAATGTATTTAAAAAAATTATTATTTAAAATATTGCTTGATTTCCGCAGAAAGGAAACAATTTTCTTATTAAGAGAAACACATTCACTTTTTTTCCGGATACATTTTTTTGTATCAGAAACTGTCTTCTTTGTCTATATAAGACTATTATTGTGAAACACACTATATTATCTGAAACCTACATACAATTTCAGCATCTTCAGACAATTTCTTTGATAGGAAGAGATAAGTGGGGGAGTGTCGTAAGAGGATTTAACGACATTCCGTGACCCATAAAAGTAACTTTAACTGTCGCAGTAATGGATATCTTAGGGTCCCACCTCACACGCTTAAAGTAAAGCTTATTTATTATAGGTACCTGGATGCGAAGACTTAACCTCGCAGGAATTCTCTGAATGATAGGTTATACGCTTTATGGTGTGTTATTTTCACATGAAGTGCTTTATAACGGATAGAAATTTGTTATATGCTATAAACTCTTTAGGTTAAACTCATAAGTGAGTGCCCTCGGAGTTAAACATGTCCAAAGAGGGATTAAGTACATTTATTAGATAACAAAAAAAATTAACTTGACCACAATCCATGAAGTAGCTTTAGACAAACTGTTCCTGTTCTCTAGGTTGAAATTACATCAAAGAACTTATTCTAGAGATTAGAATATTAATTTCTCTAAATTGAATGGTACACAAGATTTTAAATGTCTGATAGACCTGCTGGCATTATCGATTTGAGTAAAGCGGAGATAAACTGGTAGGCGGAGGCATAGTGTCGGTACAGACTACAATTTGCAGCAAAGAAACCTAAATGACGTATTTTGGTTTTGGTTATTCTGCTCCAGAACAAATTCTTGCATTCCAGAACGTTCCTTAATTTCAATTATGTTAACAGAATTTTTTGCGTTCCAAATTGCATCAAAATTATGTAAATGAGGGAACAGTGTGCATTCGCCTCTGAAATATTGCATTTTCAACTAAAAAAACTGTATGCAGACAATAATTTGGAACATTTTCTTTCATAATATCTAAAGGATGATTTACTCAATTCATGGTTTGAGAAAGTATTGGCCTTATGATACAGTGAATAACACTAAAGCAAATAAGAAGTACGTGGGGCAGGATAATAATTATAATACCATGAACCATATGGAAGAGTTTATTATTTGTTACAATAAATGGACAAATATGAAGTGCTGAATATTTGTTAATGTTAAGATGACCATTTCCTAGAAAGAGATATCCGATAGGGAATAATAATAATAATAATAAAAACAATAATAATAATAATAAGGAGAGACCTAGACATACCTGGGTGTGCAACAACATCACATCCAGGATGTGCAGCAAGTTAAGGAATCTCTGCGCGGCAAGTACAGGTGCCTACTCCGAAATATTTGGTCATCCTAACTTTCGGGGAAAAACAAGGTGTCTGCCACTAATATGCTTGCCGTTCCTGTTCTGCTCTACTCCTTCGGAGTAGTTAAATGGACTGTTGATGAGCTGCGCCAATTGGACAGAGGTACCCGCAAGATGATGAATATCCATAGGAGCATTCATCCTAGATCGTCCGTTCCTCGTGTGTACCTCCCACGAAATCGGGGGGGGGCGAAGGCTCTTGGGGTTGGAGTGTATGCATGGCAGAGTAGCACTGGGCATGGCATGTAATGTCCTTAGGAGCTCAGATCCGCTCCTGCGATTAGTGAGATATCACGAAAATGCAGGGGTGGGAGCAGGATTGTTCACGGCGGCAAAAAGGGCTGCAGATGAACTTGGTCTCGCATTCGACGACAGGCGAGGAGGCCGGCGCGGTGCTGACCCAGAGTTAGTCACTGAACTTCAGCCACCTCGCCTAAAGGCCCAGATAAAAGCTGCCGAACAGGAATGTCTGTTTAGGCAGCATGTCGATAAACCCATGCACGGGGTGTTCTACAAGAACCTAGACACACTGGGTTTATCGACAAGGCTGACATTCGCCTTTTTAAGGTCAGCTGGGCTAAAGTCGGAGACCGAGGGATTCATTGTGACCTGTCATGACGGTGTAATTAACACGCTGGTCTACCGAAGCCGCGTAATGGGTGTAGAGGTTACAGATATAACCTGCAGAACCTGCCGTCAGGCGCCGGAATCGCTCATGCATTTACTTTCCGCATGTCCGGTGTATGCGATTTCGGCCTACATCCATCGCCATAACGCGGCACTGTGGGTGCTGTATTATCATATTCGGCACTCGTACGGGATAGACCAGACACCAATGCTACCTTACGTCCCTGGGAACATCGAGTCCGTTGTCGAAAACGAGCGGTGCCGAATTTATTGGAACTACTCGTTTCCGACAGTCAGGCTAATTCAAGCCAACAAGCCTGACATAGTTCTCCTCGACCATCAACGCAAGGTGATGTTTGTGATCGAGTTCTCGGCACCTGCCGAGCCAAACATCACTTTGAAAGAGGAGGAAAAACGGACGAAATACCGTGATCTCCGGTACGAGCTCCAAGTGCTATACCCAGGCTACTCGGTCAAGATGGTAGTCCTAATAATCGGTGTACTCGGTGGTATGAAGCCTACGCTACTCTTGGAACTTAAGACCATACCTGTCTGCCAGAAATGAGCAGAATGGCTGGCAGGCCAAATGCAGAAGGCGGTTATCTTGGGGTCCCTCCGCCTACTTAGGGCACACGATTCTGGTATTTATAGTCACTAACCCCACAGGTCGTGGGGAGTGGCTGTAATTATGGCCGGCGCGGCTACCGTGTGGTATCGGTCGGAAAACACGGAAAACCGAAAAATAATAATAATAATAATAATTTATTCATGTTAGAAACCAGGTTTTACACAAGTCAAAATTACGGATATTTTAAATAACATAAGAACCGAAATACAAGTATATTAAAACATAGTGGTAAACTAACATAGAAAATAATTTAACACATGATAACATCACATATATACTACAGTATGTTTCCTTCAGCAGAAATTGCTTAATATTATAATAGAACTTATTTTCCGGCAACAACCTGGAGTGGAAATTTGTTAAAGAATTTTGGGCATTATTAATTCGTTGCATTATGACTTTTTTGTAACTTAGTAAAATCTAAACGAACCTCATTTCTCTGCCTAGTATCATGGTTATGAATTTCACCATGTGAAGCATAGTCATTAAAATTTTTTAACATGCATAAGAGCTGCGAGAATGAAATAACTTGAAGCGGTCAAGATATTCAATTCAGGAGAGAAATTTAGAAAAATCAACAAAAAATAAGCGGGAACATTACCTATGCGCCAACCTTCCAGGTGACGATGAACACTAGAGCAAGGAATAAATAGTCAGACAAATGATATTATGTTTTGCGCATGCTTGAAGCTCCGAATTTTCGGTGCACCTAGACGCTGGTCGAAATATGCTTCATTTTCAACGGTGTTTTTTTTTGTAAGATTGAAATCGGATTTTGGGGGATTCAAATGTTACTAAAATAATTTTTTTAATAAACAATTGGAAACTATTCATCCGTCGGAATTCCAGTTACGGTCACTTTTTAAGCACATAACGTCGCATATTTTCTGATATTGTTTAAATGCTTAAATGTTTTCTTAACCGCTTCTCAAGTCACCGAGTTAACTCCTTGAAAATCCAGAATGATTTTGTATTAGGTTGATTCCATAAATTAATTATCGCAAAAGTTAGTGCAAAATTAAAAAATGTAATTCTTGGATGTTTTTCTTTAATTTTCGAGAAATCTAACAAACCGATTTTGATACAGTGGGCGTCGCATTGTAGGTTTTTTAATTGCCTATAACTATTGTTTGATACTTTTTCGGCAAAAAATTTACATTCGCAGATAGACGAGAAAAACCGACCTTTTGACATTTTCTCGTACCTAAAACATCCACCATTTTGTTTCTGCAACTTTGTTTTGGATGCACTCTTCTGAAAATTGATATTTGACATGTATTGAATATAATCCTGGTGTTTTATTTAAATGTCAATTACCTCTAAAAGACGATCTTATTCTGCTTAAATTGATTGGCCTGTCTCTTTCTAGGAAATGGTCACCTTAAAAGATTTAGGAAATATATTCCTCCATATCAATTGAGCTTTTCCAACAGATCTCCAGCCCCCTTCTGAGCCAGGTCGATTGCGAGAGGCCCATCAAATATAATGTTAGTTAGTAGTTAACTAATAGTTACTTAATAGTTTACTAATAGTTAGTTAGTAGATAGTTAGCAGTTAGTTAGTAGTTAATTAGTAGAATTGGAGTTGTAGATCTCCTAGGTGGCTATTCTGGGATTTCAATGAACGTGAGCATTATTTGTCGTGAAAGGAGAGAGCTCACAATACGGTTCATTCCCAGAGGAAACAAAAACACTATTCTCTAACTACAGCCACTACGCGGTGATGTGATCTTTCCAGCCTTGCCAACAGTTGCTCCACATTTCAACCAATAGAATTACCGCAACGCCATGATCAAAGGTCGTACGTTGTAGATGGAAATGTATCTTGTCAAAATACTGTGACATTCAAAATGACTGTAATATCTATTATTGTGTAAAAGTGACAATGTTAGGCCAGGAATAATAATATCAAAAGTCCGTTTCAACCCGATGAATAGTGTCTTAAAATATATGTTGATTAAATGAGTGGAAAAACAACTACAACTTCTGTGGAACATTTACAAATCAGTTCACAAAAAGATGCCAAAAACTGTGGAAAAGAGTAACAACCACTTTAAATGCTGTCACTAGAAACTAATGAAAATTCGGAGCTATGGTGAAAAGTAAATTTAATTTGTAATATAATAATTGGATTGTATGCTTGATTTAAATAAACTGGTGCAACTCGTAATCGAAAATCTTAATAGCTGGGTGCATATGTCTGTAAATAGGGCTAGCCAGGCATGTCGAGACGGGGGGTGGAGAAGAAGTGATTTAGCCCGGCCCTAGGTTTTTTGGAGGAGACCGGTTTTCTTAGTGTTATTAAACTTATTAAACCTTTCTTTTTTATTTTATTCAAATGGAGTTTTTTTTTTAAATAATTAGAAAATAACTTTTTCAAAACATTTTCAAAAAATAACATTTGTTAAGGATAATTCTACTAATGGTTGTAATTAAAATACTAACTGAATAATGATAATTCTATTTTTAAAATAAGAACACAAAAATACCACTTGAGATTTAAAAAAATGTAAACAATGCAAACTGACCATAAAAATACAATAAAAAAATAAAATAAATGCACTTCAACTACGTAATACAGAATTAACTAATATTTTGTCATTGCTCCATTAGCGTCTAAAACTGCCTGAAGTCTTGCAGGCATGGACAAAATCAGATTTCTTGCAAGGTCAACTTCTTGCGACAAGTTCTCCCAAGCGTCTTCAATTATTCCTTCCAATTCTTGGGCATTCTTTGGATGGTTATTTAATTTTCTTATATGTTTCACCATTAGTCCCCAAATAATTTCAATTGGATTTAAATCCGGACTTTCAGATGGCCACGGTAACAACTCTATGTTTTTATTAAGAAACCATTGCCTGACACGATGGGCCGTATGTATGGAGCAATTGTCTTGTTGGAAAATAAAACTATTTTGCGGAAACACCTCTATTACTGACGGCAACAAAATATTGTCTAATATTTCAATATATTTAATGGAATTGAGATGACCACCACTTTTACAACACACCTAACCCATTTAGACTCATCCAAGCCCAGACATTGACTGAAAACCTTCCTGATATTTGTGGATCGAAAGTATATCTTTCGTCGTATCTAGTGGAAGGAGGCCTATATACGCGAACATGTCCATCGTTACAGGATTTAAAAACCTTTTCGTCAGAAAAGACAACTTGTCCCCAGAAGTTTTCATCATTGATTATATAGGTGAGTGCAAAAATAATCCTACCCTGCTTCTTTTCCTCTGAAAGTTTGTATTTTTTAGCCGCTGAACAACTCTTCAAGTCGCTTTGTAGTTTTATTCTTCTGCAAGCAGTAGGTACCGAAGCAGGGAAATTTGTGTCTGAAACTGCATTTACTGCAGTCTGAAAAGGGTTTTCTCTTAGGTAATTTATAAGATTTTCATCTTCTGATTATTGCTCTTTCTGGACCTACCGGAACCAACTTTACTGGATACCGTTTGGTTGGTTTCCCATTGTTTTTTAACACTCATTATCGTGGTTTTACTCACATTGTATTCAGCAGCAAGTCTTCTTATAGACCAACCATCTTCAATTTTAGAAACAATTCGAAATTTTTAAATATCTGTTGGATGACGAACCATTTTTAATAATGACGCCACTGATTAACGTCAAAGTGACATTTGTAAGATTATTAATATCAACCAAAGAACGAATAATTTACATAGCTAAAAGAAAGTGTACCAGTTTTTTTTTAAATCAAGTGTACATATTCTGACTTGTATAGTAGGTAAGGTAAGGTACTTATCCATCAGGAGATTAAGTTACCGTAAAATATTTTAAAATCCACCAGTGGCGTCCGTCGTTATGAAGAAAAATCTACCTAATTTTCCAAAAAAAGATATTAGGCAAAGTTTAAACTGTAAAACATAATCATAATCTTATTCGTTGTTATCAAAACTTACTAATACCGAATTTCGATAATATAGGAACAACATTTTTTTCATTTCTAACGTACCAATTCATTATTAGTCATAACTTCATTTTCGGACATAATTAAGCTGAAGAGAAACGGTCGTTCCATTTAGAATTAATCATGTGATATATTAAGCAAACCGTGATTTAGTTAACTAGCTAAATTTTATTATTTATTGAATTGTTCGTGAATCAAATTTATCTAAAATTGAACCTTTTTTATTTCCAAGTCAGTTATTGTTTGATTTTGACTGTTAAATAAACTGACCCACGTCACGTGATTAATTCTAAATGGAAAATCTGTCTTCATCTAGCTTAATTAACTCTTAATTACGTCCGAAAATTAAGTTATGACTGTAATAATTGGTACTTTAAAAAGGGAAGTTTCATTTTCCTATTATGTGAACACCAAGTACATGATATTATTAAAATTGGGTTTCACTGAGTTTTTGATAACAACGAATAAGATTATGAGGTTGTTTTACAGTTAAAACTTTGCCTAATATCTCTTTGTGGAAAATTAAGTACAATTTTCTTCATAACGACGGACATCACCGGTGGATTTGAAAATATTTGTTGTTAAAGTATTTGTATGTAACTGTAAATCGCATTGTAAATAAGAGAGCTGTGATATGGGAGTCATGAGACGTGAGATATATTGTATTTTTTTATAAAATTGTTCTAGTTGAATTCTAATTGAATTTATTACGTAATAATGTACATTTTATAATCGATTTACCTGAATAGTTAAGAAATATGAGATTAAAAGTAAAACGGGAAGTACACCGAAGTTGAGTAGAATACATTAAATATTTCATTAAAGTTAATTAATTCACTTAAGTCCAAGATGTGCTACAAATAAATCTGTGAAACAGTAGTATAACTTAGTTAAGTTTGAGCATGAAAACAGAAGACGATAAGTGGTTCCCTAATTCAAATTGACGGCAGGAGAATCAAGCACGGAAAAGTTTTAACTTTCAGAACACAAAAGCATGTTATAGTTTGAACTTCTCATTGCGTATGATAAAAGTTTAAGAAATAGTCACGTTAGTTTAAAGAAACTCAATATCAAGCATTCGATTTGTTCCAATACAGCTAAGAAGTGATTTTTTTTAAAAGTGCATCGTTTTCTCATCTTTTTACTTTCGACCGACATTTGATAAGACTGAAAAAAGTATTGCAATCGTTGGAAAATTCGTTTTCGAATCTTTGACGGATTTTGATTCTAGTGGAGTAAAAAAAGGACATTGATGTGCATAGTTTTGTAACAGCATTATTATGATTTCATACCTTCTGGGGAATCACCAGGAGTATATACCTGAGTTTTCAACTTCCAAAGCCTATTGCGTTTTATCTTATGAACAATTTTGTTTTTTGAAAAGCGTTTCTTTAGGTAAAAAGGTGAATATCTCCGATTCTAGAGGTCCGATCTGACAAACTAAAATCCTAAAACCCCCGCGATTAAAATTGCAATAAATCTACGTTGGTTTTGGTTCATCTGAGTACGTCCATAACGTACAAAATGGAATAAACTGCCTAAAAGAGTTTCTTTTTTCATCTCAACGCCCAGGGATGTCAAGAGTTCCGATCGGCTTCAAATTTTCAGAAAATATACCTTTTGCTGAAATCAAAACATCCTGAAATTTTGGTGCCCAAATATTGAACCTTGCGGACACAAATGAATTTGTTATCTGAAATTTGAATTTCCCGCCGTTTTGTGCCATTGAGTACAGAATTGATCAAGTTTTTTTTTCAAAATGTAGTACTGGACGCCAGTTTTCCGTTGACAATAAGAAAAATCAGTTAAAATCATTTTTACCACTTTTTTGACATTTATTTTTAAACCAAGTAACATTTTGAAAACATTTTTGAAAAATTTTATCAGAAAAGAGAATTGCGAGATCTTTAATTTAAAAAAAAAAGTGCATTTTCGTCCATCTGAACTCGAGATATTCAACTTCTAGCATCTTGTAAAAAGATAAATAGCAGTAAATACACACACAAAGAAACAGAGTTGTTTCCGAACAAAACAGATATTTGATATTAGTCAAGAAAAATAAGGTTATAATCTTATAAAGAAAAGTTAGCAGAATATTAAATTCCCCTAAATACATACGTTAACTTAATCAAGCCGGAAACAATTGAGTACAGTGCAATATAACAATAGGTAATCTTGATACATAAATTTAAAAAAAGCTATTCAGGCTAATTAACAACAATGAAATGTAAATGCTTGAAAATTAGTTTTTATAAGTTAAAGAGGTTTTAATACATTGGGTTGATTCTACGGTTGGTTCCTTGTGAAACATTCTTCAATAACTTAAATATACAAGAAATTATGCTTTTTAATGTTTCAAAAAGTTTTATTAAAACTCTACACGTGTTTCGGCTTATTAGGCCTTTATCAAGAGTACAAGTAGTACTATCTTGTACTCTTGATAAAGGCCTAATACGCCGAAACACGTGTAAAGTTTTAATACAACTTTTTGAAACATTAAAAAGCATAATTTCCTGTATATTTAAATTAAAAATGTTTTATTTCATACTGTCCAGTAGGGACATGGTCATTCCCAGACTCATTTGCGGCCGGTAAATTGAACATTACAGTATCTGATACCGTCATGTAATACATTATCAGTAGGCCACTATTTTTTAGTTTTAACTTTTGATTTTTCACCTAAAAATATAAGAACTAAAATATTTAAACACACAGTTTTAGCAATTATTTAATACATTAAAAGTTTATTTTCCTCCGAAATCTCCATAACACAAGATAATGCAAAAATTATAGTTTTATTTATTTGACAGCAACAAGCTAAAGACAATCATAATTAAGTATGAAAGACAATAGCTATAAGATTCTTAAGGTGATGCGATTGCTAGATTACGAACTAATCTTTTTTAAATCTCAATAATTATAACTTTTAATTCATTTTGAAAATAATTATAAAGACAGTATGAAATAAAATATTATACGATACACGTCCGATAGGGTGTCATTACAGTACTCGTTTCTATTTCGGACTCGCCTCCTGCGTCCCCTCCCCGTGGTGGTGGGGAGTTGAAAGATATTATAAAAATTTTACGGCCTTGACTTCTAGTAAATACACTAAATGCCAAGTTTCTGTACTCTTACCAGCTCACTTTACTTATTTTCCCCTATTTACCACTAATTACCTCCCAACCTTCTCCGGATATATGCAAAAAACAACCCAATTCCAGATGTCGCTATAGTGCATACATGTACAAAATTTCGAGTCAATTTCTTAAACCGCCCCAAGGAAAACGTGCGGACAAAAAAAACTTACAGACCGACAGACAGACAGAAACTTTTTTCGCTCAAATTTAAAATTTCGATTAAGCATTGTACTTCCAATCCACTACGTGGATGTGTAAGTAAAAGTAAGTAAAACTTCCAGTTAAACCATAAGTGTATTTTAGGTCTCTTTAAATGACAAAATGTATTCTTATCCGAATATCACATGTATTAATTTCTTCTATTTTGAAAAATTAAGAAACAGTGGGGGTGTACATAATCTCGTGGGCACTCGGTATATGCTTTTATCAAGAGATGTAACATGACGTGGTTAATATGAAGATGTTAGAAGAAAACTTGTGTATTGCTTCTTCAATAAAATCGGCAATAAAAAGTTAGGCAATATAAATTAATATGTCAATTGTTTTTTATTAGAATAATAATAAAAGCTAACATTATTGCAAAATGTCTCTATGTTGTGAAATATTTCCTTGTCAGTATTTTTAGTCAACTGCACAATAAATTTCATTTGTTTTAATACTTTGCATGGATACGGCTTTAGCATTTATTTCCTGCGAGCTATAAGGATTTACACAGGGATTATTTTATCTCTCTCGTTTATCTTTCGTTCTTACGCTTACTTTTAATTTCATATTCGTTTTGTAAAATTCAAGTAAGCTGGTCTTTATTAAATTCTGCATAACACAGTGAGTATTTTTTATAGTTTAATTTTGGCAGGAATTTTGTGTGTAAGAAAGATGCAATTGAAAAGTATATTGTAAAACTAGCGCTAAAAAGTTCATTTTGCATTATGAGTAGGAATGTTGCAGCCCGAGATGCAGGCACTCTGATCACACAGTTGCTGAAAATGTATGTACTAAAGTGCAACGTTGCAACGTTTGGAAGACTCAATAACAATTAAATTAGATCAATTTGCAGCAAATTGGAAAAGCAGCAAAAGGAATCTAAGCTGGCAAGATCGCTTTAATACAGGTTAGCATTTATAATTAGCTATCTAAAATCAGGCGTTGCTTGGATGACTTTGGTGAAATTGATCGCCACTATTTTCTTACTTTATGTTAGGTATTTTGCTATTTCTGCAAAAATATTAGAGATGGTAATAATGATTTTATTATCTCTGCGCCAAGTTGATTAGAGAGAGGGGCTTATGGTTAATTCTAACAACTACAAAATGGTTGATTTCTGTTTTCAACAATTTGAAAACTTTTGAATATACGTTCTTGCGAGCGTGTTTGCAATTTTTAACTCTCTGTTTCTAGCATAATTAAATAAACTGCGCCGACGAGTGTGTACAACTGCGCCGACAAGGGAGAATTCATCAAATCTTTTATTGGAAGGTAGATAATAGCCCAGTCATCAGGGGTTTTAAGGCGTCACTAAATGTTATAGAGCTGAATTTTTGAGAATAAGTAGTTTTGCTGGTGTAGAATACAACAAAAAAAGCTTATAGCTGTAAGCTGTCGGCGACCCCTTGTTACAGTCTATTTTCGTATCTGTACAATTAAATTTGAAAATCGTAATATGTTATCGTTTTAGTCGAGGCTATATATAGTATAACTGGTTGCCTACCGTTCGTGCTCCATGTGAGCCACGCACAGTGTTGCCGGCAACGCATTGCTAGCAACGCACCGTAACTGTACCTAATTTCTTAGGAAGCGAGTTTCGAACGTCTCAATTATAACCTTTTCAAGACCGTTATTATCAATTAAACTTATTGTTTTGTTAATGGAATTACGAAATACTGTATTATGTGTGGAATATAGACGTCATTAAGGGAGATTTATCAGATTTGTGGGTTATGTTGTATAGTCCATGGACCAAATTTTAGTAATTCTCGGATTTTGACAGAGGTTTCCGTCTTGGCTATTTTTGGGTATTTTTACCGTTTGCCTGCCGAGGATAAGTTGGGTCACTGAGCACGTGGATAGCAATTTTGTGAATTTGCTCCTTTAATGGGATATAGTGCTGTAGTGACCATTTAGCAGTATTTTATTTTGATATATTTATTATTTTCTGTTGGGAAGTACTGCTACGGAATTTTCCGGATAAATCAACTTGCTGGAAGCACATGGCAAAGGAATTCTGAAAGCCCACTCAACATCTAAGGCATACCTCTGAAATCTCTTTAGAAAATAGATTTGTAATACTCGTTATTTCTTTATTGCAGGGCTTTTTGTTCTTTTTTGTTCTTTTTGTTCTTTTGTCCTTTTTGTTCCTTTTGTTCTTTTGGTTTCATTTTCATTTTATCTTGGACTTTACTGGTATCGCATCATGTATGTTTGACCCCACATCTTACCTGTTGGATATATGTACATCTGTATGTGAACTTTGGGTTTGCTGAAACTTGGTTGGCAAGCTATTTGGTGAATTTGGAATCCTGAGTTGTACCGGTGAGACTCTCCTGCCTGGTTCCATTGGAAGCTACGCTCCCCTGGTAGGCCTAGTGGTTACATTGTGAAACCTGCTGGAGGTAAGCGTCTTTGAATAGCCTAACGAGGGACCTTATATGACATTCCACCTTCTACGTGAGGCATAGAGAGCCCGTCAATTTTCTTACGATACTAATTACACATTAAATGTAAATTGTCAGTAACTATTTTGCACATGACCAATTAAATTTAGTAGTTTTGAACACCACGCTTGCAACTTTTTAATATTAGTCAATTTAACCTATCGTCACTTACCTAATTCACACTATTTTGTTCATTTTATGTTATTATTCAGTATTTTAATGTAATCGTCTAAGCCAATATATTTTGGGGGGTCATATTTTGCATATTATTAGTTAAGATTTTATTAGTTTTAAGTTGTCGTATATTTTGTGTTAGGTTAAGTGTGGGCCACACATCTAAGAATACCGATTGTGTGTAATGTTATTTCTGTGGGATTTGGCTGTAAGCGTAACTAAATATAATCATTAAATCTGTTATATTAAGACGCGTATTTGTTTTCACCAGCATACATTGAAAGCTCCAATTTGTCGAATCCACTCCCCAGGTACTTGTCTAGTCGGCCGTGTGAGCCTCTTTCGCCACCAATTAAATGCAGAGAGGGGACTGCACGTAAAACATAAAAATTTTGTTCAGGGCACTGGGTGATCACCCTACCCTGCTGTATTGCTGATACATCAGCCTCTAAAGTTAATTTTTTTTACATATCCCCCTTTTATCTGGGAGCCCTGAAACACCATAAAAAAAAATATTTGTCGAAATTCGGTTCTTGCCCAATAACTCGAAAAATAAAAGAAATATATCAAAAAACTAGGCAACAGAGGAGGAAGTTTCACATCAAAAACGTATATCAAATTTTTTTCTACGATCAAAAATGTAGGCTCCAGATTTTTTTGTTTGACGCACGAGAATACAACGTAGCGACACATAAGTACGGCTTGCAAAGCGTGCACTAGATTTGTTGTAACTTTTGAACTAATTAATGAAATTGAGCTCAACAAAGCCTAAATGAAACGAGAAACATGTTTGGATAATATGATATATCAAATATAAAAATGAATGTATGTAGGAATAGTACATATATGAATTCGGAACATAAAGAGATTTCCGATGAAATCGGTAAAAGCTTTTCTACAATTTTTAACACAAAAATCTGAAACTTTCACATATTACTCTTAAAGTAATATATAAAAGGACCCGATGAGTTAAAAAAATCCCAAAAATGTATTTTTGAAGATGTACGCTTCCAAAATTTCAATATCTTGAGAACGTGATAAAAATTGATATGTATAACTAACCTTAACCACCTATTACTCTGGTTTGAATTGCGTTATTAGATTTCTGTAGGTGCGGTTTCTAAAGATTCAAATGTGTACTTTAGAAATTAAATTAACCTTATTCTTTTAAATGTTTCCTTGTTCCAAAATTCGTCAAGCTACGTTAATAACTTTTATTAAAAAAAATATTTAGCATACCTATTAATGGGATCTTTTTATACGTTACATCCAGAGTAATACGTGAAAGTTTAAGATTTTTATCTTAAACATTGCAGAAATGGTAGGAGGGCATTTACCGATTTCATCGGAAATCTCTTTATGTTCCGACTTCATATATGTACTATTCCTGCGTACATTCATTTTTATATTTGGAAATATGATAGTCCAATAGCAACATGTTTCTCGTTTCATTTATTAAACATTTAAGCTTTGTTAAGCTTAATTGCATTAATTGGTTCAAAAGACCGAGGCCACGCACGCTTAGCGAGCGATATTTATGTTCCATTCTCATGCGCTAAACAAAGATATCCAGAGCCTACATTTTTGATCGTACAAAAAAACTACATATACGTTTTTGATGTGAAATTTCAACCTCTATCGCCTAGTGCTGTTAGTTCTTTGATATATATTTTTTATTTTTCGGGTTATTGGCCAAAAATCGAATTTCGGCCAATATTCTCGATTTTGTTAGGGGTCGCCGGCACCTTATAGCTGTAAGCTTTTTTTATCGTATTTTACACCAACAAAAATACTTATTCTGAACATTTCAGCCATATAACATTTAGTGATCGGTTCTTATCAATTTCTGTCTCTGACAACTGGGCTATAATTCAAATGTTTCAAAGAACTTAACACTGATACATAACAGCCATATCTGTTCTAAATGCCTTGTTTGCTAAGATAGAGTCACATTATATGTCCATTAGAAAGGACAAACATAACATTACATAAACAAAAGTAGGGGTAAACATTTCATGTAAATGAATTATTGTAATTAATGCATTACCCGCTTATTACACAAAAGAATTTGATATAGGCATACAATATTACAGTTGGATAATGCTTAAAATATAAATGAAAAATATTTCAGTTAACATAAACTTTAAAATATAACTACGTCATGAATTTATAAATTGATTCATGACTCATTTAGAAAAATTACATTGCTCTATTCTTTCCGAAAGTTTACATATAATAAGAGGGTTTAATTTACCATCTACCTCATCGAATTACCATGTCAGTGAAATATTCACGATCACCTGATATACAGAAACTTAAGTACAAATATAAAGATTATGTCGTGTTAAAGTACATTTTTAATTAGATATATGAAATTAATACCAAAAGTCAGTAGCAATACCTTACAATATTTACTTCCTATGTTGGTAGTGATATTAATATTTTTTTTCCCAAAATAGAATACCATATTTCTCTCATTCTAGCATCCCTTAGGAACCTACGAAGTAATGTTAATAAATTAAATTAAATTGAGTATCATTAAGCTAACTAATCATTGTAGATTTTAGTTTCTATGACGTAATTTTATTATTACTTCCACATCCACGTAGTGGATTGGAAGTATAGTAATCGCAAAAAAATTTTCAAAAATTTTTATTCGTGAAATAGGTTTGGAATGTCATGAAACGTCGAGATTTTAAATTTGAGCGAAAAAAAATTTTCTGTCTGTCGGTCTGTCGGTCTGTCTGTCTGTCTGTCTGTCTGTAACTTTTTTTTGTCCGCACGTTTTCTCCGGAACGGTTTAAGATATTGACTTGAAATTTTGTACACGTATATACTATAACAAGATCTGGAACTGGATTGTTTTTTGAGGATATCCGGTGAAGGGTTGGGGGTTAAATAGGGGTAAATAGGGGAAAATAAGTAAAGCAAGCTTGTAAGAATACAGAAACTTGAAATTCGGTGTATGTACTAGAAGTTAAGGACTCATATTTTTTTATAATATTTTTCAACCCCCCACCACCCCAACCCCATTAATGGGGTTGATAAATTAAAGTTGAGATATTCATTTGAAATTTCGTAGACGTATGTATTATAACGACGTCTGGAATTAGATTATATTTTGAGATGATTCCGTTGAAGGGTTGGGGGTTAATTTGGGGTAAATATGGGAATATAAGTAAAACAAGTTGGTGAGAGTACAGAAACTTGAAATTCGGTGTATGTACTAGAAGCCAAAGCGTCAGATTTTTTTAATAATATTTTTCAACCCCCAATATGAAAAGGGTTGGTAAAATAAAATTGAGATATTCATTTGAAATTTGGTACACGTATGTGCTATAACGACATCTGGAACTAGATTATAATTTGAGATGATTACGTCGAAGGGTTGGGGGTTAAATAGGGGTAAATAGGGGAAAATAAGTAAAGCAAGCTGGTAATACTACAGAAACTTGAAATTCGGTGTATGTACTAGAAGCCAAAGCGTCAGATTTTTTAATAATAGTTTTCAACCCCCACCACACCTACTCCAATATGAAAAGGGTTGATAAAATAAAATTGAGATATTCACTTGAAATTTGGTACAAGTATGTATTATAACGACATCTGGAACTAGATAATATTTTGAGATGATTCCGTTGAAGGGTTGAGGGTTAAATAGGGGTAAATAGGGGAAAATAAGTAAAGCAAGCTGGTAAGACTACAGAAACTTGAAATTCGGTGTATGTACTAGAAGCCAAGGTCTCAGAATATTTATAATATTTTTCAACCCCCACCCCACCCCTACTTCATTATTAAAAGGGTTGATAAAATAAAATTGAGATATTCATTTAAAATTTGGTACACGTATGATTTATAACGGCATCTGGAATTAGATTATACTTTGAGATGATTCCGTTGAAGGGTTGGGGGTTATTTAGTGATAGATAGGGGGAAATAAGTAAAACAAGCTGGTATGAGTACAGAAACTTGAAATTCGGTGTATGTACTAGAAGCCAAGGCCTCAGATTTTTTAAGAATATATTTTAGCCCCCCACCACCCCTACTCCATTATTCAAGGGGTTGATAAAATGAAATTGAGATATTCACATGAAATTTAGTACGCATATGTATTATAACGACATCTGGAACTAGATTATATTTTGAGATAATTCCGTTCAAGGGTTGGGGGTTAAATAGGGGAAAATAAGTAAAGCAAGCTGGTAATACTACAGAAACTTGAAATTCGGTGTATGTACTAGAAGCCAAAGCGTCAGAATTTTTTATAATATTTTTCAACCCCCACCACCCCCACTCCCTTATTAAAAGGGTTAATAAAATAAAATTGAGATATTCACTTGAAATTTGGTACACGTATGTATTATAACGACATCTGGAACTAGATTATACTTTGAGATGATTCCGTTGAAGGGTTGGGGGTTAAATAGGGGAAAATAAGTAAAGCAAGTTAGTAAAAGTACAGAAATTTGGGATTTGGTGTATATACTAGAAGCGAAGGTCTCAGGTTTTTTTATTAGTATTTTCCATCTCCCCACCACCCCTACTCCCTTATTAAAAGAGTTGATAAAATTAAATTTAAATTTGCACTTGAAATTTGGTACATTTATCTATTATAACTATATCTAAAACTGGATTATATTTTGACATGATTGCATTGAAGGAATGGGGGTAAGTAGAGGTAAATAGGGAAAAATAAGTAAAGCAAGCTGGTAAGAGTACTGCAACTTGGAATTCGGTGTATGTCCTAGAAGCTAAGGCCTCAGATTATTTAATAATATTTTTCAACCCTTCCACTACCCTTACTACATTATTAGAGGGGTTGATAAAATAAAATTGAGACATTCACTTGTAATTTGGTAGACGTATGTATTATAACGACATCTGGAACTAGATTATATTTTGGGATGATTCCGTAGAAGGGTTAACAATAAGTAAATCAAGCTGGTAAAAGTACAGAAATGTGGGATTCGGTGTATATACTAGAAACCAAGGCCTCAGATTTCTTTCTAATATTTTTCAAACTCCACCACCTCCGCTTCATTATTAATGGGATTGATAACATCAAATTGAGATATTCACTTGAAAGTTAGTACACGTATGTATTGTAGTGACATCTGATTGAGATGACTGCATTGAAGGGGTGGGAGGTGGTAGGTTATGAATAGTGGAAAATAAGTACGGTAAACTAGAAACTTCATTTTTAACGTACATGATAGAAACCAACTCCTCAAACTTTTCTATGACATCTGCCCCAAATATTAAAATTCTATGACCAATAATTTCCACATACTAGAGTGCAAATATAGTCAAGATGTTTCCTTTAAAGTGATTTGGATGAAGAATCTGGATGTGGAAGTACTGATTCCTTAGGCAGCGGTTTTATTATTGCGTTTATAGATTATCACACCAAAAATATAAATTATCAGTTCTACTATCTGAGATCTAAAAAATAGCAATCAACTTATTATAGTGGGCATATAATATGTATGTGAAACACATACATTTTTATTTCTTAGTAATTCCCATTAAGTGAAGTTTAACAGAATAAATAGGTACTTTTTAACATTGGAAATGTTTATGTTCGTAAATGGGGGTCGAGTTACCAGTTTTCGTTCAAGGTTAAAAGACAGTGATGTCGCGGTCAAGTGCGGCTGTCGTATATGCAACGGCTGATATATGCAAATGTAATATGGGTTGTTTTTCCTTTAGTTCTCATAGATAGCTTTTCTTTCCACTGTTTGCAAAATCCTATAAAGAAAATGTTTCAGAACTCTATCATGTCACAACTATGAAGTTTACTTATCAAATGATCGATTAAGTTCTTTTTTAAATTGCATTTTGCAAAGGGCACAATACCTCATCATTTTGTAATATTTACATTATTAATATAGACACGTCAAATTGAAATCGAACCGACTTGATCGTCTGAACTGTTACGGCTTTTTTTTTCAAATAAAAGCCGCGAATAGATCGACCATGCAATCAGAAACTTATGGAATGAGTGCAATTGATGGGTCTTAGAGTGTTATTATCTCAGCAACAAACAAACCAACACATATTATGTATCTAGGGATAAGGTATTTGATTGAAGATTCAAATACATAATATTTACCACATTCGCAAGGGAGTTTAAATACTATTTTTGAAATTTGTGTGTATTTATCTACTTACTCTTTGATATAAGCGATTAATGTGGTGCCCGTTTGAAGAAATTTTCATATAAAATTCAACCAAGTGTATATAGAATTACTACTATCTAAATTCAAATATACCGTGTGGTCCATTCATAGGGACGCAGACAAGTTTTGAATTAGCGACTGGCTTATTTCCAAATATGGTACAGTGATATAAGATAAAATTACAAGAGAGATATAAAGAGCCAAAATGGTTGATTTCAGGATTCGATGCAATTTACACGAAAATAATTTTTTTTATGGAATCTATATTTTTGCATATTTGGATATTACAATCCAAGATACATAAGATAGATACTATATTAATTTAAAAAAATCAACTTATTCATAACAATTTATGTAAAAAATCGATTGCTGAATCATTTCCATTATGAATTGCAAATTTATTTCAAATAGAAAGTAGACATTATGCATATCTTTTATTTTAATTTAAAGGTTTAATTAAATAACTAGCCATCCGAAGGATCTTCCATTTAAAAAAAATAGTTTTCGCTGAAAAACTAATATCGTTGATTAACAGTAAGATATTTTATTTCTGCAGTCGATATCCTTGAATAATATTACTTTGGGTATTAAGCAGATAACTTTCCTACACTAATATCTAATACGGATAACAATAAATTCCCTAATCTTTATATATTCATATGTTTATCTGAAAAGCACTACAGATTGCTCCTCTCTACGAGGATCTTTCTTTGGCCCTTAAAAATGTAGTAATATCTCCTGGACTACTTTCTTAGGGAATACTTCTTGTGTGGTAAACCACGTCATGTATCAAATATTTGTTTCATTTTAAAGTTAGGAATGATCAAAAAACGTCTAGGCTTATTCACTAGATTAATAATAATTTTTACTATCAAACTAGTTCTGATAGGAAGATTGCAGGACAATATTTCCTACTAAGATTTAAGGTCCTGGTTACTAATAATAATCAAACGTTTTTCCACAAACTGAATGGTGTTGAATAGCCTTTCTCGTCCTTAAAGTTTGAGATGAATACTATTTATTCCTTCATATCTTGTGTATACTTATTTAAGAACCCTTCATTATCTTTAGATGATAAATTAAGTATTGCAGGCAAATCCTCTGAAAGAGAGGATATAGCAGTTAGAGACGAGGTCCCCTAATAATGAAAATGTTCCACCCATACCTAAACCCCTTACGAATCAATATCATGTTGAATAACGTAATTTGCTTCAAGGGAAAATAGAATTACTAATATCAGGAGAGGAGATTCTGATGGACAAGGTTTTCGTTGAATATTTAAACAGCGGCCTTGGAATACGTTAGAAAAATATACAAATTGATGAACAAGTATCCTCCTGGAGACAGTCCTTCATTAGATACTACAAGACTAATGCACATTAAGCCAGTAACATTCTCGAACGAGACAACTTTAGGAAGGACCTCAAGCTTGGCTAAGACTCAAAATCAAATTGGATCTGCCTTAGCAGCTTTGGGAAAAGCTCTTACGAACTTTTCATACCAGGGGTTATTATCTATTCCTTCTTCCTTAAGTTAAAGGAAGAAATAATAGAAACGCGTGCTAGCGATAATGTAGGTGGTTGGTTATTCAAGGAAAATTTAAGGGACAGAGTGTTAGCAACTAAAGCGGCAATTTTTCGATTTCAAACTTAAGCAACCATTCGAACTAAAACAGAATCACAAAGGGACAACTAATAATAGTTTATTAGGAAAACTGCAGCATAAACGCAGCAGTTACATAATTCTATAAGAGACTCTTTACCTGTAGTTTGATGAGATTACTCACTAGGAATATACATTTCCCATTTTCTCGCAATACGGTACCCTATACATAAATCTCGTCTTGTTCTTACATTTCAGTACCAATAGAGTTAGAATTGATGAAATAGCTGAACTGATACGTACCAACAATAGTTCCGCCAGATGACGGTTTGTCAATATTAAGGATGTAGAGATGAGGCGTCTAATATCAAGCGAGCTTACTTGAATGAAATTCGATCCTAATTATATCAGCGTCTCCTCGAAAAAGATACTTTCCATTCCACCTTTATTTGTTAGATAATCCTTGTCTAGTTGAAGCGTAAGTGTAAGTGTAAGTGTAGCCTCCCAAGGAGCTGTGTGACCTTGTCGTTGGTGGAGAGGCTTAAGTAGCCGCGATGACCCTGAGAGCAATGCCGGTGGGAGCGCTAAAAAAAAAAAAAGCTCCCAGCAGGGACACCCATGCCGGTAAGGTCGAAGGTGAGCGGTGAAAACAAAGGACAGCTCAGCCCCAGGATCCACACCGATAAGGCGTGGCTACGGGAAATGGCGAACCCGGGGATTATCCGAGCCACGAGTGAGCCGTGCCACTCACTCGCTTAAAACCGTAATCACGGTCCACACTTCAACGACTTCTGCGGGAAAGAAAAAAATGGCACCGCAGGGGAACGTGGTGTGGTAACCGAGACCGGGGGACTTGCCTTAACCAGCCGGTCCGCGAGGAGGCAACCTCTATAATATAACCGACAGCGAAGTCGTAAAAACCTGTGGACACCGGGCGACCTCCACAGTATGTAGCCTTACCCCCAGGATGGGCGTCACCTGGGGGCCGACCGGATTTCGTCCCAAACTCGTGGGAACAGGATGAGTGTAAATAATACAAATACGGTAAAAGATAAAGAAATAGCATGGACAACAGAAGACACACCGAAGTCAAGGGATGATCAGGAGGTAGACCCCTTTAGGAGAAGATCGGCTCTCCCACGAACTCCGCCAAACAAAGACAGGGCAGGTACTCTGCCGGTACTGCCCTTGCCCGGGGAGGAAACGGAAATGGGAAATACAGCTACAAACAGCGAAGACAAGGACAAAAATCAGCCAACCACAAGAAAGGAACCTAATCAGGCCAACAAGGGCAAGACGCATAGCTTGCTTAGGCGCAGCTACTCCCTAGGGGGCGAAGGAAGAAAGAGGAAAGCGCATGATACCTCATTCGGAGACGAGATGGAACCCAGCAAAAAGAAAGATTGTGTCCCGGTGCTGGCACTGACGAAAGCCCTAAGAGAAATAACGACGCACACCGCAAAGCTGAGCAAGCTTATTGAAGATAACGTCAACACAAAAAGAGATATTAAGGACCTGGTGGTTAGACTTAAGAAGAGCGTAGATAAGGCAAATGGAGACATGATCAGCAAATGGCTAGAGGACAATAAAGGGGAACCCGTAACGAAACAAACGCATTGCACGGGGACGCAGACTGACTTATGTAGTTTGGATATATCTAGCACGCAGAATGAAACACGGCCGGAGATGACCGAATGTGGTACACAGACGGAGGGCCCCTGGAAAATCATGAGCAGGGCCGATAGAAACGAAACCATAGCAAAGAAAATAGAAGAAGTCATGTCAGAGAACAATGACTTCGATGGATTCTCCGAGGTGGCGAATCATCACTGGCCTAATCAAGTGTATAAAATAACACATGCGGCGGAAAGCAATCCTTTATGGGAAGCTTCAGAAAAAGACATCGTACTGTGTCTCGAAAGAGACAATGATATGACCAAAGGACTGGAGAAGCAATTCGCAAGAAGGTTTCCAGAAATTCAGGCTGAGGGGGAGGCAGCCAAGCAAGGCTATTCGTACGTCACCTATGAAGTGAGAACGGCCAAGGGAAAAGTGGTGAAAGCCGCATATCAGGTCATAGTTGAAAAGGAGCTAAAGGAGACATACCAAAATCTTTCCCAATGGAAGGATACAATGATGGAGGCAGGCCGTCAAAGAGCCGCCGTTATTTTGCCTGACAACAAACGCGACGCGCTAAGGAAAATGATAGAATTCATTTTCAGGAAAACAGACATACAGGTTCTCACATATCCTGCTGAAAAAGGCCCAATAGTCGAAGCACCCAAAAGACGCGGAGGCATACAGAGAGAGAGACGGACAGAGGCACTAATCGTAGCGGCGGAGGGCAGAAGTTATGCCGACTTGCTCAAAGCCGTCAAAGACAAAATAAAACCGGACGCAATAGGAGTCGAGATAGCTGGGGTGAGAAGCACCAGAAAAGGCGAAGTGCTCCTCACGGTAGATAAGAATAATGCGGAAGGGCTGGATACTTTAAGGAACGAGATTAACAAACATATGGCCCAGGAAGGCATTACACTCAGACAAGGGGGACAACGAACCAAAACAATCCACGTCAAAGGCATAGACGGTACTACCACCAAAGAGGAGGTAGAGGCAGCCTTGCACAAAGCATCAGAAGACAAAGACAAGGCTATCAAGGTTAGCTCAATAAGGCCGGCACATGGTGGAAGTCAAAATGCCACCGTCTTGGTACCCGCGAATCTGACATCAAGACTTAATGACCTCGGCACGATACGCATCGGCTGGGCAAGATGCCGCATCGAACCCAGAGTCAACCCCAGAAGATGCCCCAAATGTTGGGGGCTCGGCCATTACGCAAGGACATGCACTGGACCTAATAGAGAGGCGCTCTGCCTAAAATGTGGCCAAGAAGGCCACAAATTTAATGACTGTAGCAACGATCCCTTCTGCCCGATTTGCGAGAAAGCCGGGCATAGAGCCGACACTACCGCATGCCCTGAGTTCAGGAAGGGACTCAGCATGGCAAGAAAACACCAGGCAAACCTATTGAAGCAAAGTGCTGCTGACGGGGGCAGCCAAATAGACAACGCCACAAATGTATAAAGTCCTCCAAGTTAACCTTAATAGGAGCCGCGAGGCCCAAGACATACTGTATCATTATAAACTTAAGTACAGAGCAGACGTTCTATTGGTCAGCGAACCCAACCGACGCCACATGGCCGAGAATAGCGACTGGAACGCCGATTTACGGATCGATAGTGCCATCCGTGTGTACAACATGGACGCCAAAAGCTTCGGTAAAGGCAACGGAATGGCCTGGTGTGTCTGCGATAACATCGGCCTTTTTTCATGCTATAACTCCCCCAACTGTACTATGGAGGAATATGAGATTTTCTTGGACGAGTTAACAGCACACATAAGAGCAAATGCCCATACAAGAGGGATAGTGGTAGCGGGAGATTTCAATGCTAAGAGCACCCTATGGGGCTCAAACCATGACGATACTAGGGGCATCATTCTCGTTGACTGGATTGCAGCGCGGGATCTGGTGGTAGCCAATGAGGGACACGAGCCAACTTTTGTCCGTAGAAACCAACAAAGCGTCATTGACGTGACTTTCGTCTCGGCCGACCTGGCGGGAATAATATGTAATTGGCGAGTCCTAGACGAGGAGTCCCTCAGCGACCACCAAATTATTACGTTTGACATAGACACTACGCGACTTGGCCAGCCAGAACCAATACCGATCAGGACCCCTTCGTGGCGATTTAATGTAACCAGGGCAAACACCCTAGCTGAACATCTCCAAGCAGAACTCAGCCAGCTGCAGAATCCCGACGCCGACACAATCATAGAAGCCCTCAAGAGGGCATGTAATCTTGCACTACCGAAGACTAATAGCACTCATAGAAAACCGGTCTACTGGTGGAATGAGGACATAGCACAACTACGCAGAACGTGTATTGCCAGGAAGAGAACGTGGACTAGACTGAAAGCCTCACATCGTGCCGACAACGAAGAACTTGAAACAAGCCACGCAATCTACAGTAGAGCCAGAAAAGAGCTTAGAAATGCCATCAAAACGTCCAAGAATCGTTGCTGGAACGATATCATCGAGGCGGTGGATAAGGACGTATGGGGTGATGGATATAAAATCGCTTGCAAAAGAACAGGCCTACGTTATAAGCTGAGCCTAAACACAGCACGCAAGCTAGAAGCAGCGGAAGAGCTCTTCCCCCAGGACGAGGCCATCGCCTGGGAGAGGGAACGAGAGGCGCAGCCCCCGCCTCCAGCAACCGACGAAGAAAGTGTAAACGCCGCCGCACGGTTGAAACCAAATAAGGCTCCCGGCCCAGACGGTATACCGCCAGAAGTGGTTAAGATGGCAGTTAACTTGCATACGCCGATATTCACGAACTTGATGAACAATATCCTCACATCTGGCAACATTCCAAACAGGTGGAAGAAGGCTAAACTTGTTTTAATACCAAAAGCAGGACATCCTATGAATACAGCACTGAGGCCAATCTGCCTACTAGATACCAGCGCGAAACTAGTGGAAAGAGTCATAGCCACCAGACTAATGGGAGAAATCGACTCAACGGGGGGATTGTCTAATAGCCAATATGGATTCCGAGAAGGAATGTCAACGGTGGATGCAATTGAAGAAGTAGTCGCAATAGCCCGGAGCGCAAATTCAGGAAATTGGAGGCAGAGAGAAATCTGCCTCGCGACCGCGTTAGACATCAAAAACGCATTCAACTCAGTCCCATGGCTACCCATCGTGGAGTCACTCCAGCGCCGGGGAGTAGCAACATATTTAATCGAGCTCGTTAAGAGCTATTTATCGGACAGGTCTCTACTGGTGGATGAAATCATTAGACCTATTACACGAGGAGTGCCACAGGGGTCTGTTCTAGGCCCACTCCTGTGGAATATTGTATATGATGATGTCCTAGACCTTCAAAATAACGACGAGCTGACCGGATGTAGGCTCGTCGCCTTCGCCGATGACCTGATTGTTGTGGCTATCGACACAGATGAAAATGCGGTAGTAGCCAGAACGGAGGCTGCAATAAGCCACATAAATGAGAAGATCAATAACCTCGGCCTGCGGATGGCTCCTGGTAAGTCAGAGGTCGTAGCGCTGACTGGTAGAAAAAAAATTAGACAAATGAAGATTAACATCCAAGACAGGGAAATTAGTGCAAAAACGTGCATTAAATACTTAGGGGTTCTAATAGACGGAAAGCTGAATTGGAACCAGCACATCGAGATGGTCACGGCCAAGGCGCAAAAATCGGCCATGGCACTGTACAGGCTTATGCCTAAAACTGGAGGTCCTAGCACGAGCACTAGAGTGCTCTTAAATTCAGTGGCTACATCGATTGCGTTGTACGCAGCACCAGCTTGGACGGACGCGCTAGGCACAGCAAGGAATAGAGGAAGACTACTCAGACTACAGCGAGGCATGCTCATTAGAGTATGCTGTGCCTATAGAACGGTCTCGACCGATGCCCTGCAAGTCATCGCAGCTGTGCCTCCAATAGATCTCCTTGCCAAGGAGAGATTTTATAACCACAAAGCAGACAACGAGGCAAGGAAATACAACAGGAAATGCCTAATGGACAAATGGCAGGAGAGGTGGCAATCATCGACGAACGGAAGGTGGACTAACCGACTAATTCCCGACGTAGTGGCGTGGAGCAGCCGTAAACATGGCTCATTAAACTACTATTTAACACAGGTCCTAAGTGGTCACGGAAATTTCTCGCAATTCGTGCAAAGAATAGGAAAAAGAAACGACGATCGGTGCAAATACTGCGAAGAAAGCGACAACGCTGAGCACACTCTATTCCAGTGTCAGAGGTGGGGAGATTTCAGGAACAGAACTGAAGCTGAAATAAACCAACAGATCAGTGCGAACAACCTCGTCAACATTATGCTGAGCGGCGAGGCAAGTTGGAATGCAATCAGTGACTTATGCACCAAAATCCTGAAGACAAAAGACGAAGAGAAGACCTGCAATATAACATTGGAAAATCGTAACAGTCCACCTACCATTTCTGAAGTAATGCTCGCGCGGTTCCGGAGATGGTGAGGCCACAGAGAAGAGGGAGGTTTTTTAGTGAGGTAGAAATCCCACACACCCCCGCACGATCGAACAGCAGTGCGGGCAGCCTTTTGAAGGTTTTTCCTCTCCAAAAAAAAAAAAAAAAAAAAAAAAAAAAAAAAAAAAAAAAAAAAAAAGTTGAAGCGTAAAAAGTGCTTTAATAGAATTACATTATAGACCCATATGTTGGTAAGGAATAGCTGATGACATGAATCCAAATTTGCTTTAAAGTGTGTTATCGTGCTCAAATCGGGGTACTACGTATTATGATCTACAAGGCAGTAATATAATTAGAATCGAACTTCATGTAGGTAAGTTTATTTTCTTTTAACTTGTTAAAGAGGCATATATTTATTGTAATGAATAGAAGCCACTGAGAATTCCTTGTGTTTGTTTATGCATCCGTTATACTTTTTTGCGGAAATACACTATTTAAAAAATGATGTATTTTTTTAACAGCTTTTAATTCAATTTTGTTTAAAATTTCTCATATAGTTCTTTTATATTGGATTTGTTCAATTATTTAATGGACTTCCTCCACATGTCTTTATTCTGAATGAAAGCCAAATTGGAAACAACGTCTCCGTAAAAAGTTACGAACCAACTTTGACGCGTTTACATTTTAGAGCCTCTTATCGAGGAGCGTAAAAAAGTTAAAATTAAACTTCGACTACATACCTTCTTGACGCTTTAATAAACTTAAATTTGTTTTATCTCCTAAAAAAGTTATTGTGTTAACAAGAATACTGGCACACTAACCAACTGACTTTATTCTTAAACTGAATTTTTAAATTGAATTTCCATAAACTACTCTCTGCTCCTCTTTGTCTACAAAACAATCATTAAGATATAAAAGGGAAATAAATTTTTCCCCTTTAATATTAACCCCAAATTAGTATAGCAAAGCAAATATATGCCGTGTCTCTTTAATAGACGGTTTTAAGTGTTTACTGTTCCTCGTGGAATTTAAACAGAAACTAGGTACGTTTATTTTATAAATGTAAGTTTTGTTGTACCTACTTTAAAATGTCATTGAGATCCGAATATAACTAAATGTGTGGCAAAGTTGTTATTGATTCTGGAGTAACTTTAAATGCCATTAGGTATACCGTATGCCATATGGCAGATTTTGTCAACAATATCTCGTATTATTACAATCTTCGCAAACACGAAAATGCGACTATATTGCATTTCACCATAATATTTCTAAAATTGTAAAAGTGGTTTGTAGAGAAAAACATTTCATATGATTGTTTTAGACAACAAATTCGAAACAACGTTCAAAATATTCAAGTTTCTCTATGTCTATAAATAAAAATGTATTAAACAATTTATAAAAATGGTCTTGTCTTGTGAATGTTATATTTTGTAATCGCAGTTTTGTAAAATGTTATTTGCTCTCATTATTTATTTATATATTTTACTAATATACATTTCATAACAGGGTAACATTCAACTGTCGAATTATAACTTTCATCTAGAGGGGTTATATTAGAGACATTAGCGCATATAAAAGTACTGATTACACTAGATTTGAGGTTTTGTTTCGCAATGTACTCACACAGATCATAAACATGACCAATGCAGTTCTGACTAAACTTTATCCTCTGGCCAACAACAAACACTAAACTGTCGACAGTCAATGAATTACAAAGCCATACATACTTAGACTAATATTAACTTATATTTTATTTCAATTACGTATGCGATTCTTGTAAACTGTAAAGAAAGTGAATGTGTCCTTGTCGTTGATTGGCAAAGAAAGGAAATTCAAAATATAAACATAAATTTTTAAAACGTGTTAAACCGAACAAAATAAATATTACCTGATTTGATTGGTGCAGGTCTGTAGTCTAATAGGTCAACTCAGTGCGGATGAATGAGTGTTAACAAGAGTAAGTTAAAAATTATCGAATCAAACAAATAAAATCACTTTATCAATGTAGTTATGCAAAATTGCTTCTGATAGCTGTTCGCTGGTTCATTTAAAAGTGATCATTTTGAAAAGACAAGAAATTATCTGTTCGTTAATTTAATACACTGTCGATTTAATTCTTATCAGGCTATAGTTTGATTCAGTTAAATACCGAAAATAGAACTTTTCTGTAATTATTCAAGTAGAAATAATAGTTGTTTATGATATATAAGTGTTAAAAGTGTATTTAACTTTTATCACGTATATTCACTATTCATACACCATTACTTTCCACATCCACGTAGTGGATTGGAAGTATAGTAATCGTAAAACAAATTTCAATTTTTTTTTTAAATAGGTTTAGAATGTCAATGAAACGTCGAGATTTTAAATTTGAGGGAAAAAAACTTTTCGGTCTGTCTGTCGGTCGGTCTGTCTGTAACTTTATTTGTCCGCACGTTTTCTCCGGAACGGTTTAAGATATTGACTTAAAATTTTGTACACGTGATGTTATAACGAGATTTGGAACTGGATTGTTTTCTGAAGATATCCGGTGAAGGGTTGGGGGGTAAATAGGGGTAATCAGGGGGAAATATGTAAAGCCAGCTGGTAAGAGTACAGAAACTTGAAATTTGATCTATGTACTACAAGTCAAGGCTTCAATTTTTTTTTTTAAATTTTTTTCAACCCCCGCCCCTACTCCATTATTAAAGGGGCTGATAAAATAAAATTGAGATATTCATTTCAAATATGGTACACGTATGTACCATAACGACATCTGGAACTAGATTATATTTTGAGATGTTTCCGTTGAATAGTTGGGGGTTAAATAGGGGTAAATAGGGGAAAATAAGTAAAGCAAGCTGGTAAGAGTACAAAAACTTGAAATTCGGTGTATGTACTAAAAGCGAAAGCCTCAGATTGTTTAACAATATTTTTCAACCCTCTCACTACTCCTACTCCATTATTAAAGGGGTTGATAAAATAAAATTGAGATATTCATTTCCAATTTGGTACACGTATGTATTATAACGACATCTGGAACTAGATTATATTTTGAGATGATTCCGTTGAATGGTTGGAGGTTAAATAGGGGTAAATAGGGGAAAATAAATAACGCAAGCTGGTAAGAGTACATAAACTTGAAATTCGGTGTATGTACTAGAAGCCAAGGTCTCAGATTATTTTTAATATTTTTCAACCCCCCATCACCCTTACTCCATTATTAAAGGTGTCGATAAAATAAAATTGATTTATTCACTTGAAATTTGGTACATGTATTATAAGGACATCTGGAACTAGATTATATTTTGAGATGATTCCGTTAAAGGATTGGGGGTTAAATAGGGGTAAATATGGCTAAATAACTAAAGCAAGCTGGTAAGGGTACAGAAACTTGAAATTCAGTGTATATACTAGAAGGCAAGGTCTCAGATTATTTATAATATTTTTCAACCCCCCACCACTCCATTATTAAAGGTGTTGCTAAAATAAAATTGAGATATTCACTTGAAATTTGGTACATGTATGTAAATAGGGGAAAATAAATAAAGTAAGCTGATGAGAGTACAGAAATTTGAGATTTGGTATTTAAACTAGAAACCTAGGCCTCAGGTTTCTTTCTAATATTTTTCAAAAGCCGCCACCTCCACTCCATTATTAAAGGGATTAATAACATAAAATTGTGATATTCACTTGAAAGTTAGTACATGTAGGTATAGTAATGACATCTGATTGAGATGATTCCATTGAAGGGGAGGGAAGTGATAGGTTGTGAATAGCGCAAAATAAGTAGACCAAGCTAGAAACTTCATTTTTAACGTATATGGAAGAAACCAACGTCTCAAATTCTTCTATGATATCTGACCCAATTATTATTAAAATTCTATGACCAATAATTTCCACATACTAGAGTGCAAATATAGTCAAGATGTTTCCTTTAAAGTGACTTGGACGAGAAATCTGGATGTTGAAGTAGTGTTTCCTTGGGCATCGGTTTTTTTTGTAGGAATGCTATTAAAAGATTCGTTGAAAATCTGATTTTATAGATATAATATCTGCGTATTATTGCAAAATTTTAAATTTTGTACCTGTATTTGTCTGTCTGAAATAACACTGTGTCATGAACTTAGGCAATCAAGGTATTCAGAGAATTTCACTTTAGCTAAGCAATGAAAATTAATTTGTTTGTCTCTATGACTTTGTTTACAAAAGAATACTTAAATAGAATCACTTCTGTTCAAATCGTTCAATTGTGGATTATGTCAAGCAGTTTACAGTGGTTGAATTTGTCAAAAAAAATGTGTGATATTCAAGCAAATTTATAAATTGAAGAAGCAGCTAATAAAGTCACTGCTAGTTTGTTGCCAGCAAAATCAAGACAACAGAACGAGATTGCTTATAATCGTTTTATGGAATGGTGCATAAGTAAAAGTATATCAGGCAAAAATTTTAATAATAATAATTTACTTTTAAAACTAGTGTTAAAAGTAACTCACTTTTAACACTGGTATTACAAAATGACATTTTTAACATGGCCAACGTTAAAAAGTCTACATTTAGTAGTGCTTATAGAAAAAACATATTATTTTTAAACGTTTATAATACGTCTCATGCTTTTTAATATCTACCTTGAAAACAACAAAAAGCTGGATACGCAGCTAGCTTCCTATGGGATGAACTGAAGCTACAATAATTAAGAGAAAACATGAAAGTGCAATGTATACTAATTTAAGGTATACTCGTTAATCTGTATATGCTGATCATTTCTACGTCTTACACATTAAATAATTGATAGCGTGACGCTAAAAATATGATATATATAACAGAACACAGTTAGTTCATTTATCATAAAAAGTTAAAAAACATCAAACGAGCCGATTTTATTCATTAACGGATTGAAATAAGATGTGGAAAAGATAGTGTATAAAATATTAGTATTTTCTTGAACTTTAATCCAACACGCACTTTTCTAATTTTGAATAATAGCTGAGACATTGTCGAGTATGTGACGACTAGGCATCACCATCGCCAGCATCAGTTTGAATAGCTACCGTTTTTAGATAACGATCATACTTTTTGTGATCCTCAGGTACAAGTATATTGAGCTTATATATTTAAAATGAAGCCTCATACTTCCATTTTATACCCATTAACTTGCTAGCCCATGAACTATGCTATACACATAGTAAATTAGGTTATTGTTCTGTGATGCGCAAAACGTGCTGGGGAAAGTTTTACCGTTGTAAATTATTTCCAGATAATAACGTAAACCACTAGACTAGACAGTCACTTAGAATAAATAATATTTTCCCTTGTTCATACGTGTCGCGAAATATCAATATAAAATAGTTAGTGAAGTGTCAGGTAATATTTTTTTGACATTATAGACAGACTACTATGTGGGTTTTTAAAAATTGTGTACAATTTGATCATCTAAATTTTTTCTCTAATAAAAATTGTTGATGTTATGCAAACTTGAAGAATGTTGGAAAGTTTTCAAACTTATTATCACAATATTTCTATTGACGCTATGTAACATTTTGGTAATGTAGAGTAAAAACTCAGTTTCCTTGTAATATCCGAGTTCATGTACATCTCCGCAAAGTTGTTTGTGGAAGAAGTGAGGTATTTTGACAAATCAGATATCATTAATACATTTTACTTTTATTTCAAAATATTTAAATGATTTTGTAAATTATTACTCACTTGGTGAAGTTCAAATGACGTAACTGCATAGGTCGTGGTAACTAAGGATTATTTTTGTTGCTTAGTAAGACTAATGAACCTTTACATTGCATCGGCTTTCTATTTTCCCAAACTGTCATCTATTTTTAAAATTTAATACAGTTTACATCACTCATGTGTAGTTTTATACAGCATTTACTAATGTATTGACTGAACATTTAATATCTTTTTATTTAACACATATCATCTTACTGAACTTTTGTTATTTTAAGTAATTATTACTATCACTGAACATTTATAATCTTTTTTCAATATCTCTTGATTCTCCTAAACAATTATTAAATCATTTCCTTTACTGGACGTTAATCGTTTTTTTGTTTCACTGTTCACTTATTTTTGCTACATAAATACTATTTAACCAAACATATTATTCTATCGGGCTTGTAGTGCATTTCGTCCCGTTCAGTTCTTCAATTGTCATAGCATTGAAAGTCCTGGATATCTGGCTGGCTCCTGGTATTCGTAGCACGAAATTCTTGTTTTACGAATTAATTTAGAATAAAGTGATAATAAATTCAAATAAATTGTACACTACATATGCCTTCATGGGCATCGTCATTACAGGCTAGGTTCTCACATCGCATATACACGGGTGTGAATATCTCTGACCTACGCAATATATCATGAGTATTTTAAAAATATTAAAATATTAATTATTTTTTGCATTGACAAAATACCAATTTTTTGTATTACCTATGAAGTCTCTTATTGATTTTCTGCCTATTTAACTAGATTATCTCCTTACATCCTAGGGGAGCAACTTACTTTAGTTCAGTAAATTTCCCATCCAATTTCCATCAGTATAGCTACCCTGTATCCAAATTTAATTTAAAATTCTATAAAGTGAAACCAATCGTGCATCCCATATTACTGTGTGGCTTGAGGTCGATGAAATCTGGCAATATTTTATTATTAAATCGATGGTGTAGAGCACAAGACAATTTTGGGTAAAAGTGAGTTATGTGTATAGGACGTCACATTGATAGGCGGCGTACAGTGGGAAGTTATGGACTTTTTTTGGACAAAATTAGCCTGAAAACTAAATTCGCAACAAAGGCTAGCAGGTTTTTTTAATAACATAGAAAGGTTGTTGCTATAAAGTCACTAAAATTAAATATGGCCTGCAATATCTTAAAACAATTCCTATTAAATCTTTCAGTTTTATCAGGTTCGGGTACTTTTATATTTTAATAAAATTATTTCAAATAGAACGTATCTTTATTACAAAATTCAATGGAAAGAAAAACAAAATAAAATAGGAAAATATATAAAAAAATGTAAGAACACTAAAAAACTGCAAACAACTTTAAAGTCTAAAAAACTCCTTTTATGATATACTTTGGCTCAGTGAAGGAGCTTAGTATTGTTAATTCTTCCGAAACTTATAAATACAACAAAAATCAATTATTAAATCTGACTATTTTATATCTAAAAGATGACAGCCACAACTAATATAAATGTAAAGATTCGTATTAGTTTGGAAACTAATACTTTTACAAGTGTTTTAATCCTATCCAATTTATGAGAAAATAGCTATCGAGTATCGACATCTTCAAGCAACAAGGAAGTTTTTAATGCTCAAATGAAAATTCAGTGATCCCCAAAAAATTAGTAAATTAGATGTCCAATACCTCAAGACCGGTCCACTTTCGGACAAAACGTCTATTATATTTGTAATCAGCAACCCACAGAACATATAAATCCGTTGAATTTTAAAATAAGGATATGTTATATCTGAAATAATTTGATTACAGATGTCAAGAAATACTAAGAAATTGCCAATATCTCGAAATATGTCCAATTTTGAACAAAATACCTATTGTATTCGTAGTCAACGACCTGAAAAACATATAATTTCATTGGATTTCATGGAATTTTCATTATATGGCCAATGGCAGCAGGAAAATCCTAAATTTTTTCTTGATAAAATATTAAGAAGCACTCAAGCTGTACTGATAGAAAAAAATCCTATAAAAGAGTACTTCAAGCCATTTAATTTCTATTATATATATTGTTAACATAATTATGATTGTTTCTGACATATTTGAAATTTAAACATTATATCTCGACTCATAAACGCTCGAGGGCTATTTTTAAACTATCATATTTTTAGAAATATTGATCGCACAGAAATGAACAAAAAACAAAATATTTGTAATTTCATAATATTATTTTTTATAGACTTACTTTTATATAATTTTTCCATAAATGCTAAGAACTTTAAGTTATTTACAAAAAATACTCTCAAGGTACCAATTTTTTAAAGCTAAAATCGTAATCTTCAAATATTTATAACTTGAAAGATATAAATTTTCATGAAAAATTACAAACCACCTTTTGCTCTTATAATATGATTCTATATCAAATTCGGTGGTTACCTCTCTAGAGGGGGTGGAACCACCCCCAAATAAAAAGGCGCAATTTTTAAAGGGAACCTCTTTTGTACTCAGTCTAGGAAACTCAATGCAAAACGTTTCATGAAAATCCATTCACTATAGCTGGGATCCGTCATTTTTCATATTAATGGCTAGTTGCACTGCACTCTAATGTAATATTCAAACAATAATGCATGCACCAATGTGTTGTGGACAAAAAAAACAATAAGAAAAATTTTCATTGACTGTAGAATAAAAATAAGTATAAACTTTGTTCACTAGACTTATAAAAAAACAACCAACAAACACTGTTTCACGGTTGGCACCTTCGAAATATGGAAAACAATCAATAATATCCTGCAGACACATCCTAACCCAAGGCAACAATGAGCAGCTTAGTTTATACTTTACTCCCTAAAATATTCACCCCTAAGCTAATAAATGGTTTAACTCCTAATGTTTACTTAGATAATCTACCTATCTCACTATAAAACGGAAATGGTAAACGTTTGTTTGGTAAGTTGAAAAATAGAACGTGCTCTTGGGCTGAGACACTGACAACGCGAAATCTTTATCACTTAGTGATAAGGGTTGACGTTGTGAAAACGACAGCGGTTGGAAGCGTTCTTTGATTCTCAGACAAATTTAGGTCCCAGGGAAAATTGAATGCTTCTTTATAAAAATACCTACAGGTTATTTATTTTAACCGGCGACTTCGCCATAACATAAAATCAAGAAATGCGTTTTAATATCTCTTATTGTTTAAACCGGCGACTTCGCCATAATATATATTTAAGAAATCTATTTTAATATCTTTCTTTATTTGCTGCTAACATATTTTTGAATTAGTATTAATTTATGTAAGCCATGAACTAATGACGAGCAATAAACGCAATACATATTTATATTTATAGTTCTTAAGAAGCTGCCCGATAAGAAAAACAAAATCTTGCGTAAAAGAAAATTGACAACCAACAATTTAAAACAAGTGGTTACATTGTTGAAATGTAAAGTGAGCTATAATTACAAAGCAAGTGGCAGGAATTCGCTGAGATACGTCGATTTCTCAATAATTTATTTATGTAAGAATTAATTTGGCCAAATATGTTTTACCAAGTTATGACGTCATCGGCAATTTTTTCAAATGGCAACCCTCACTTTTAAAAATGTCGTAAAATTCTATGGCATGCTGTACGATGATATATTCGCAAAAAAATCTTAACTATTTATAACAATGTAATAAAACAAAAATTGTAGGAATTAACAAATATAGCAAAAAATAATTAAATTAAATGTTCAAATTGCATGCCATTTGCTTCTTGACAATGTCTAAGCTGAAGCCGTAACTAATTATGTCTTTTAAGTCCTCAACATTGTTCCGTCTACTAAAATAAACTTTGTATTTAAAATAACCCGGTAAAAAATGATCCAATGGGGTTCGGAGATCTAGCTTACCATTCTATTGGTTCGCGTCTACCAGTCTATTCATATGAGAAAATTTCGTTTAAATAATTACACACTATTACCGAGTAATGTGGTGGTCCGCCATCCTGTTGAAACCATATAGAGTTATCCGGTACATTAGGATTTTCGCCATTTGGATACAGTGCGACAAGTCATGAAATTATCTTTTATTAGAGTAGCTTCAAATATTTTTTATTATTTACTGAAGCATCAACAAAAAATGCACCCAAAATTGTAGTCACAACAATTCCAGCCCACACGTTAACTTTGTGTGGATACTGGATATTCGCTTCCACCATCTACTCTAGATTTTCATGTTACCAATATCAACAATTACTTCCACATCCACGTGGTGAATTGGACGCATAGTAATAGTAAGAATTTTTTTTTTTTGTTAAAATAGGTTAGAACGTCATGATACATCGAGATTTTATATTTGACCGAAAAAAAAATTTCTGTCTGTAGGTCTGTCTGTAACTTTTTTTGTCCGCACGTTTTCTCTGGAACGGTTTAAGATATTGACTTTATACACGTATGTATTATAACGAGATCTGAAACTGGATTTTTCTGCCATATCTGGTAAAGGGTTGGGGGGTAAATAGGGGTAAAAAAGGGAACATGAGTAAAGCAAGCTGAGCAAACTTGAGATTCGGTGTATATACTAGAAGCCAAGGCCACAAATTCCTTTTTGATATTCTAGATCCCCCCCATCACCCCCACTCCATTATTAAAGGAATCGATAAAATAAAATTGAGATATTCACTTGAAATATGGTACACATATATATTATAACAATATCTGAAACTAGATTATATTCATTGAAGGGTTGGGGCTTTAATAGGGAAAAATAAGTAAAGGCCTCAAATTTTTTGAAATTTTTTTCAACTCCTCCTTTATTAAAGGGGTTAATAAAATAAAATTGAGATATTTACTCGAAATTTAGTGCATGTATGTATTATTACCACATCTGTAATTAGATTATATTTTGTGATGATTCCGGTGGAGTGCGGGGGTAAGTAGAGGTAAATAAGGGAAATATGTAAAGCAAGCTGGTAAGAGTACAGAAACTTGGATTTGGTGTAAATACTAGAAGCCAAGGCCTCATATTTTTTATAACATTTTTTACCCCTCCGCCACACCCACTCTATTATTATAAAGGCTAATAAAATTAGATTGAAATATTCATGTGAAATTTGGTACACGTATGCATTATGGCGACATTATAGTTAAATTATGTTTTGAAAAGATTCCTTTCAAGAGGTAAGTAGAGGTAAATAGGGGAAAATGAGTAAAGCAAGCTGGTAAGAGTACTTAAACTTGAGATTATACACCAAATCTCAAGTTAAGCACTCTTACCAGCTTACTTTACTCATTTTCCTCTATTTACCTCTACTTACCTCTTGAAAGGAATCTTTTCTTTTGTATTTGGCTAACACTTGATTGTGTAATTGGTCGATCAGGGTATTTATCATTCAATAATTCACAAACCAGAGTTTGTGTTTGGGACCTGTCTCCATAGCCAATCGTCATCAAAATTTCAATTCGTTGTGTCTCACTTAAACGTTCCATCATCAGAACTTTAAATACAATATGACAAGCCAACACTGACATATCACAGCTAGGTACGCGTTGCTATGTAAATAAAAAGAAAACGTAAACATGAAAAATGTTGTAAAATGGTTTCCCTACCAGGGTTCGTTCATAAATTATGTACGTGTGTGCTATCAATGTTAAATGGTTGTTTTTCTCAATAAGTTTGTCATGCAATATGTCATAGAATTTAACATACTGTACGCAGAGAAATGTGCTCAACAAACAAATTGAGAAATGCATTTAACAATCTATTTACCTGAGTCAATTTTTGTCACTTGCTTTGTAACGATTTTAAGCAGTGTGTTCGAACCTTTACGTGTCCACTATATTGTGGAAGTACATATGAACCAAACTATTTATTGGAAAATTTAAAACACAATGAAAATATTAATTTAGTCTTTTATCAAGCCAGAAGTCAGGGAAATGTTTTTTTCCAATTTGACGTATATAGAATTCCTTGTCCAGATTTTAACAAAATTAGTCAAGCCAATATAAAGCATTTCAAAGTGAGAATTGAAGAATTACTAGACCGATAATTTCGATAAATTTATACCTAGCCTACTTGATTTCATCCATTTGGTCAATTTTATCTTAAGTTGCTTTTTCAAAGACAGCTGATTTTTAAGTGAAATTAGTTCACGACGCCGTGGTGTGGATTAGGTATGTTTGTGTTTTGTAGATGAGTATCAAAAAGCATAGATAAACACTAAAGAGATTATATTTATAACATTCGGTATGAAAGTGATTTTCAGAATAGAAAATATACAGTGCAAATCGTCCTTCCCGACTGAGAAAACAAGAAGTGTAAACAAGTATGTGGATTTTTTCTTATATCGGAGCTAACCCTTTAAATGTTAAATTTTGAGAAAGTTTTTTTTTGATAGATTCTAAACTGTCTAATTAATTGTAACAAAATTTGAACAGTATAGATAGTAAGTAGGTGGCTCTGACCTAACATTTTACTAAAGTATGTAGGGTTATAGCTCATATTTTGGTCCACACATCTGTCGTTGCTCTATCGATCATTAGTAATGGTCCACCCGCTCCACATCGTATAATTCTTGCCAAAATATATATTTTTTTGAAATATTCAAGCTGAAAAATTTTGTAGAGAAAACTATAAGACGCCCTGTTATTATAAAATAATATTAGTTCTACCCTTGCGCTAATTGGAAATGTTGAATAAGAAAAGTAATTTTAAACCTGAGTTCCGTCCGTTTTGCAAGAAAAATCCTATTAAAACTTATAATAGAGCAAACGTTTAAGGGTTTTATTTGTTTTCCACAAATTGTTTTAACAATTTGTGAAAAACAATAATAATAGTAATATGTTGGATATTACAATTTGCTTTAGCAAATTATAATATCCAACATTCGTTTCACATATTGTCATTCTAGGTTGTTTTTGTTGACCTTTTTTATAAATGACATAAATTCAGTAAAATTCTAGCTTCAATCAATAGATACCTAACTCCATGAATTCAATCTTTAAAAAGTTCTTAGTGGTCCTGAATTTAAAGCTCTTTTTCAGCTCGCGCTATCTCAGGGTCGTATCTAGAAATACCAAAAAAAATTATACGTGGTGGCATAAATGATACCGAGGCTAGCTCCGAAAATTCCCTGTTTCTCATTTTTTGCTACTACCTAAAAACTCTTATATGCAAGGCCCTTTGCCGGTACAATGTTTGGCACAATTAATCTGATTTTTAATTTAGTTTGGAAGCCACCTGATTTACTTTGTTTTAGGTGCCCTGCATATAATTCTCAAATTTAAAATAAGTATCCCAGAATCACGAAAAGTAAAACCTATGAGTAATTGAGTAATCACACAAAATAACGCTAATATCTAACAAGGAGAAACATTAATTTAGATGATTTTATATTATTCTGCTTCTTAGGTTTGTATAGCCTTAAGTGATAAAATAATAAAACAGTGTTATCAAAGAAATGACATATTTCGGTACCTTTTTATTGAATAGCAATGATGTAATTTTCGGTTAAAGCAGATATGTAACAAATTTATTTCAGCACGGCCCAAGTTTATAGATATCTATATCTTCGGTTCACAGACAATAAGACTTATGGCGCAATACACCGCTGGTTGTTACTAACAATTTCTCAGTACCCGCAAACTTATATTTACAACTACAAAAATATAAAGGAATTAAATTAACATAATTAAATATACGAAAAAACTTATTACTGAAATTCCTTTGCTCCTTAAAATAAAGCAAGACTTAAAGAAACAATGTAATTACCTAATACTATTGGTGGTTGGCCGGGCCGTCGAGAGAAAATCGGGGCCCGGGGGTAGTAACATACGACTCCCACCAATCTTCAATGTAAATTTCGAAAAAACGGGAGGGTGCCACTCATAATAATGAACTACTTATCTCTACTAAAATCTGGAAGAGATGGGGGGAGTATTCCCTAACATTGAATATTTTTCTCGGTCGAAATTTTGAAGAGCGGAGGGTGACATTCCTTAATTTTAAATATTTATCTCGAACAACATTTTGAAAAGCGAGGGGTAATATTCCTCAAAATTGATTATCCATCTCAAGGAAGGGGGGTGATATTCCTTAGCCTCCTTAAATATTTATCCCAATCGAAATTTTGATATTCGTTAGGATTTTTTACCTAACAATTTCTTATTTATTATTTGTCTCATTATACACAATACAAATCATTCAGAACTCGTTATTATTACTAATCATTTAAAAGTCTCTCGTTTTACCTAATGCAAATGCTAATCTTCAACTTTAGATGAAATCCGGGCCCCCTCAACCACCGGACCCCCTCAAAAACCGCCGGGCCCGGAGAAAAACACCCTCGACCCCCCCCTCGACGGGCCTGGTGGTTGGTGATTAAAATAATTACAAACAATAAAATTTCTCTGAACTTTCTCTAATTTTTTTATCAGCAAATGCAGGGTAACTTGTGGATATAATCTCCAATGGCCAAGTAGCTTCAAATGTTGTCGGTGGATATAGTAAGTTCCAAGAATACGCTGTTGTTAAAGGCGTAGGATCTCTCCCTATGACAATTGCTGGAGAGGGTGAAATTCAAGGTGTCCGTCCTCCAATAAAAAGTTTCTCCGACCAAAGTGATAACATGCGACCAAAGATTCCAAGAAGTAAGGGAAAAACCATAGAAATATATTGTTTCATCACCTTTCCTGGTTATGTAATAGGAAATGAACAATGAACATACAAGAAAGAATTGTAGAAGGTACATACCTCTACCACAGAGGGTTTCTTCCAAATGGTCTGCTACAGTAGACGCTTCACAGTTAATAAAAAAACATTCGTGGAGACGTCAATATATAATAATTCGAAAAGCAATTAAATCCCAAAACAGTTAGGTAAAGTTAGACAAAAGCACTTTCCAAAAGGATGTGTCCAAGATTAGAACGTCTTAGTACTTATTCTAATCAACTTTTTATTAAAAAATACGAATTGGATGAGGAAGAGACAGATATGTCAAATAGTTAGACTTAATAGTCACCAGGAAATCAATAACGATAGTCTATATGGAAATTTCTAGTAGGAAATTATCGGAACATAGGGTTGGAAATATAGGGTTTTTAAAATAAAATGTTGATTATCACAGAACCATTACTATGGAATGCAGGAAAACTTATTTCTGATATGGGGCTTTTATACATTTTACTCGGGAAGTCCATATATCACGGTAGAAAAATATAAAGTTTGCGGTTTTTAGGACGGCGCGAGCGTATAGAGGTATCGTGCCACAGATGTAAGTAAAGGTGGCGATATTTATTAGTGAATTTCGCAGCTTCGACAATTTGCCGAGTAAGTAATCGATATTCTCCGTTTTTCAATCAGTCAAATTATTTCTTTGTTATTCATTACAAAATAAATTATTAACTGAAATAAATAAGTAGTCATTATATTGTTAAAATTCACATTATTTTGATCTACTGAAATTAGTTTGGCTGCCGAAAACCCACAATATACCGCTCGGTAATTTTAGTAATTAAGGTAGGTAGTAGGTTCTTGGTGAAACATACCAAATAGAATAAGTATTAAACACACTTGGTATTATTGTTCCACAGTTTTTATTCAGCTTTCTCTGACACATGTTTCGGCCTTTCGACTATTATCATTGATAATTGTCGAATAAAAACTGTGAAACAATAATACAAATAATACAAAGTGTTTTTAATATTTATTCAAATTGTAGTATTCTAATTATAATGTTTTATTTCAACTCTTGCCCTACCAAAATATATAATTTTGCTTATTCAAAATTGAACGGTTAGAAGTGCTTAGAGATCGCAAGCACTTTATTTATTAAGAGTGCTTAGTGTTCGAAAAATGAAGGATTTCTTTTGAGTGCTTAGTGCTCACAAGCACCTTCTTCAATACTCGCCCAGTTCTGTATTATATTACATTTTACCAGAGTTTATAAAGAGAACATTATTTTATTACTGGTTTTTATATTTGGTTAATGGTTTCAGCGCTTCCATGAAATACAGCTGCACTGTTTCTATGATTAATAGAAATAGTCGTAAATGCCGTAATTTATTAAATAATTGTCACTGAAAACGAACGACTGTATTGTTTTTCAGAATAAAGTGAACCGAATGCAACGAACAGATTTTTTTATATTGTGGTCGGCGCTTTCATGCCAGTCTACGCTAACACGCCAAACACGACTCGCTTTTGTATTCACTGTCGAATTCAACTCGTCGACGTACTAAAATAAACTTGTTTTATTACAGATACAGTTGAACTTGTAAATACTGTGGGAATGTTCAAGTTGCCACTGGTTCAGTTACGTGTTACCCACTTTATGTCGCCGTTTTTTATTCTTGCTGAAAATATTTTCACACATTGAAATTCTATCAGTGGATAGAAATATTGGATTTCATGCAGGCACTTAACTTTTTTCTCTTATTCGGTTCCCTTTAACAAGCCACTAAATGTTCGCTTGGTGTTTTTTATCTAAACTCCTAAGGTATGGTAAATGTTTTATTGTACAAGGAAACTATATATATTTCCATGTCTTTCTATAGCCTAGTAGCATTTAAACACGCCAGTGTGGCTACGGAGTTTTTCAATAAGTTTCCAGTAACAACAAAATAACAGAATGAAATAGAATGGAATAATTTATTAATCCAATCAATTATTACAATGACATAATCAAATAGAGGGCTATATATTTCCACGTATAATAAGCATGGGAGACGAAAACGGAGTGTACAGTACAATAAAGCGTCAATTATTTTAAACAGTAATTTACAGAGTAAATTATTAGAAATTACTTTGTAGTTAATATGAATTTGTTTATACAATTAATGTTTTTTATCTCTAATTTCTTTTATTATTGTACATATTTCTCTAAGAAAGAATATTATTTAGGTATTTTGGGAACAACTTCCACACACTGGATCCAATATTTTATAAGAAGCAACAAATTACTTAATCATTTTTTATATTGTTGATCCAATTCTAGCCACGCTAGTATACCAATAAAGCCAACCAATTCTGAAATTATAATAATACATTTTTGTCTGAAAGATAGCACAGAGAGGTTTGTCCCTTACAACAGCCAGTAACAGAATTGAACTTGCCTCAACATCTCCAGTCTTAGCTACAAAACATTTGATTGCGTAGAAAACCACATCATAAACAAAACATTCAATGGAAAGTGTCTAGCCCAATAAGCTAGGTGAAACGACCCCCGGAAGCGATTTTTGAAAATGTTACAATATTGGCACGTCATGAGAACACAAATGGCAAACTTTCAGCCGTAACCTCTATTTGTCATTGATATAATTGACAAAAGATGCGCCAGCAAGATTACTTTTCATACCAGTCTTTCCTGAAAACTGTTGTTGTTAAACAAACGAAACAAAGAGCATCTATTAGTATTAGTTGGTCTATACAGGGTGTAATCAGTTTCATGCCATTAAAAAAAACTGGTAATGGACACCGACTAGACAAACAAAAAACCTTTATGACTTTTTCCTCTAGGGGCACTTTGAAAAACACTGATCTAGGTTAACATATTTAATATTATGGTAGACAACTATTGAGAACCACTGCTTTTCTTGGTCGATGGACTTGTACTTCGCAATTATACAACTTTCAAATTGTCATAAAAAAGTGCTGGCCGGCACACGCGTTGTCAAAGGATCATCGACTGCCTTTGATGTACAGCCTCAACTGAACTGAGGCAAGTATAAAGAGGTAAATAATTCGTTCTCTCTTCGTGCACAATTGCAAGCAAATAATGGCCATAGAGGTTTAAACAGAGCATTTCTTTACATGTGTGTTTTTTAATTTGGAGCAAAATATTGGATTGTTTATAATTCAGAAAATTTAAATGTGGTTTATTAACATTTGTAACATAAATGAGTCTCCTGGGTTAAAAGCTTACTACCTACCTAAATGATTCAAAATCTCTGCATCTGTATCAATGCACAGTTCGGTACGTCGAATTAAGTATATACGCACTTCTTTCAACACTAAACACTAAACTATCAACTAACGTTGTCAATAAAGAAAAATAAAACAAAAACTTGGTACAAAAGCCAAAAAGGAATACAAAAAGAACGAACAAGTAAGTTGTGTCTGTACATAGTCAAGAATTTGACAACTTGAATGGTAAATCAATAAAATAAATCTTAACTATAAATACACAATGACGCGAAATTCAAAAATAGCAAAAACAACGAACGCGGGTTGGACGTGTGTACATAACGAAACACGGACAGTAACTAAAATATTGCACAAGGGAGAGTTAGAGTATAGTTTTTTTCAGATCAGATCTAGATCTAAACCTACCTCAATATTCCAGCAGTTCTCAAAAAATTTTATTGAAAATTTGCGAAATTTTTGTTTATTTTTTTTCTCCAAAACTATGAGCTTTAGACCCCATGTTATATAAGGTTTTCTTATTTGTCTTGTTCCCTACCACCAGTTTTTTTAATAACATGAAACTAATTACACCCTGTATTACATTTATTTTTAAATTTTTTAAATAATTTTAACCTTTTGAAAATATCGAGCACGCATGCTTGCAACTCAATAAGGCTTACTTTGCTATATTGCAAATGCAAAGTATATTAGCTCAAGCCGGGCTATTGAGCTTGTATTATGGGACTTGCTTATTCGCATATTTCGTACAACATTATCGCCTGGGGCAGTGCGAGAGATAAAGATAGAGTGTTTATAAGCCAGAAAAGGCTTATTAGGCTTATATTCCACATGCATTATAATGAGAGTTGTAGATATTCAAAAGTATAAAAATATTAACTACCTCTTGTATATTTATATTAAAATGTCTGATGTATAGTAGATGTATACCAGAGAAAACATAAATGGATTTAAGCAAATAAAATATTGTACAAGATGTGGTGATCTCTTAGTATACCCTCACATCACACATCAAATTATAAACATTCGCCATATTATAACTGTGTTACACTTTTTAATAGTCTTCCTGCTGATATTTGAAATAGGCAGAACTGTAAGCACTACAAAACTGGAGTTATAAATTTACTACTTGAAAGGAGTTTTTATAGTATTCGTGACTTTTTAAATAGAGGACCCTAGGAAATTATTATTAGTATTAGTTATTAATCTGTTCAAACTTGTTAAATCAAATAATAATTTCATTTGATCATCCTGTATTTATATTTTTTATATTTTTGTGTACGTCAATAAAATGTATATTGTGTATACTTATTAATCTATTAATATGGTTGTAAAATATACACACAAAATAATAATATTAATAATAATAATCTCTATTCCCATAAGATTCCGAAGAATACTGGATGTTTGTTTTAAATCTGGATATTGTAATATATTTTGTTTTATGTTTTTTACTATTACTCTTACAAATGACTTACCATATACACATTTTGTATCTGAAATGGTCAATAAATATTATTATTATTCTTAATTGAAGGTATAGAATTAATCAATTTATGTGTAACTGGAAGTTACTACGTAAAGTCGGCGAAACTAAGTGTAACTCTATGAGATCCGTCGGCCTTTTAATTTATGATTTTACCAAAGAATAAGCTCAATATAATTCATTCCGGTGAGTTGCCGAATAACACACCGATCTCCAGGTCTACTGGGAGTACTATTAGCATGTATTTGGGCATGTACGTACCTATCCATACCAGAGAAGTCGGCCCTCAAGACTGCTTGCAAGCAACCCTGTAAGTATAGGGGAGCCTCATACAAGAATTTTAATAAGGTCAAAATATCACATCTTTTTATAAGTGAAAATCCACGGTGAAGTTACATTCAGCAATTCACAACTTTCAATATTCCTAGTATTACATGTGGGGTTCAAAAATAAAAGTAACATACTCAATTTAAAGTAATCTCATAACTTTTTACTGTGAAACTTGTCTTTATAATTATTATACATTCAAGGGAAAATCATAATGCATTTTTCCTTCTGGTCTTCTACATCGATTAGGTGGCGTCCGACACCTAGGTGAAAATATTCAGAAGAACTCCGTACCCGGACCTAGTGCTCCCAGACAAAGACCTACCGTCTCGCATCAATCCCAAGGAAAGGTTACAGAGGCCACGGCTTCCAATGTAAACACCAAATTTGAAAGTTCTAGATGTTTACTAGCTTGCTTTACTTATTTTCTCCTAGTTGCCCCCAACCTTTCAACGGAATCATCTCAACATAGAATCTAGTTCCATAAGTCGGCATATACGTGTACAAAATATCAAGTAAATATCTCAATTTTATTTTCTTAACCCCTTCAATAAGGTAGCTATGGTGGTAGCAAGTGCTATAAAAAAATTGAGGTGTCTTCTAGAATATACACCAAATCCCTAGTTTCTAATCTCTTACTGGCTTGCTTTATTCATATTCCCCTATTTGCCCCTATTTAAACTCAACCCTTCAACGAAATCTAGTTCCATATGTCGTTAAAATATATTAGTGTTCCAAATTTCAAGTGATTATCTCAATTTTATTTTAATATCCCCTTCATTTCTGTTGCATATTAATGCAACTATGCACATTTATAGTATTCGTACATATGTGTGGTTTCAATTGAAAAAATCCCAAACATTTTATACAGTTAGTACTTAAGTACACATTGACATCTTAAAACAGATTTTGATTAGGAACTTTAAAAATATTACATTTGAAATGAGAGAAAATCTTAGCAAATACTTTATATTTTCGCGTAATTCTAGTGCTTAGATAAGGATTTTTAAATACCTTCCTGGTACGTTACTGTTTATTTTAGCAGACTGTACTCTAAAAGTTTACTTTATTTTAAAATTATATGCAAGCTCATGCATAGCCAATTAAGGCTGTAAGAAATTTAATAATTTCATTTTATTTGAAGTTGAGAAGTCCAGATTATAGATAAAGCTGCCTCCCGTAACTTTAATTTAAAATGTTTAAAGTAGTCTATATAGGAGAAGATAGTGCTTGGATAATATATGCAAAGCTCAAAATCTTGAAGTGGCACGAGGATAATAAAACGAGAGTATTCTTTAATCTTCTGGAAAAAAATATAAGGACAACGGGTTGCTTGGTGTAGCGCAGTATTTTTTAAGTAATGTATTCACTTTTCGTCGGATAGCTAAATCTATGTTCTTATTAGTCAAGCCAAACTAAACGTGAGTAGTGAATTTTTTAGGGAGGGAAAGTTTTTTTACGTGTTTAGGATGTCGAGATAAGTTTTGCTGTTGCAGTGAGGTCGAAATTATATTTATTTAAACAATTTTGGTTGTAAAACATACTTTATGATATTTCTTAATATCTGGTTGAGTAGTAACAAAAAAACCGCTACCTAAGGAATCACTACTTCCACATCCAGAATTCCCATCCAAGTCTGTGTAAACGAGAACATCTGGACTATATTTGAACTCTAGTAAGTGGACATAATTGACCATAGAATTTGAATATACATATTTTTTATTTTATTTTAACGCCTTATTTATTTTAATGTCCTGACGAAATTTAGCTAATGCTACTCTACCACTTACCTAGCACGGCGACATGAGATACGGTCACCCATCTAAGTAACGAACTCGCCCGGCGCGACTTAACTTCGCCGATCGAGATCTCTCCACTGATACCGATACCGTACCACACCTCAATATTTGAGGCAGATGTCACAGAGATTTGTGGCCTTGGCTTCTGGTATGTACACCAAATCCAAGTTAAAAAACATCTAGTAGCGGAGTAGAAGTATAGTAATCTTAAAATAATTATCAAGCATTTTTTTTAAATAGGCTTAGAATGTCATAAAACGTTAATTGTTTATTTGCGGTATATTCAGATTTTCTTACTTTTTATTTGGGTATTTGGCCACGGAAAAATATTTAAAAATTTTAATGAAAAAACCTCTGCGCCAAACGGATCAGGCAGAGGTTGGTTCTTGAATACTTGACTGTTTCAAAAAGTCTCACACCTAAAAATATATAAACTAGAACAATGTAATAAACTGAAAACTGAAAATGAAAGTTAACGTTTCGGAAGAGAATCTACTTGTGTTCTCAAAACTTTTTTGGCCATCAACCATGACAGTTCTTTGTCTATGTATTTCCATAGTCACGTGAGACATTAAATTATATTTATCTTATTTTTACTTACTTCGTCTCTAAGGATGGGCAACCAACTAGTACAAAAATCTATTGAATAATTCGAAACGTATCTATCCTCGCTTAATAAAATAATCCCGGATTCTTCAAGTTTTCTTTTAGTTCCGTTGCTCTCTATTTCCAAAATCTTCGCCGAGTCCCATTTAATCCTGTGATTATTATCCCACGCGTGTTCACAAATTTTGTATTTTTCAAATTCTCCCCTTCTAACGTAATTTCTATGTTCACCAAGCCTTACGTTAAAAGGTCTAGATGATTCACCTACGTAATGTTTTCCGCACTCACACGGAACACTATTGTAACAAAAGTCAAATTAAGGGAGCCAAGTCCGGCCCTGTCGCAGCATAATAACCGTATTCCGATCTTGGTAACATTGTAAGGGTCGAGACTTTAGTAAACTATCGTAAAATACCGGTCATAGATACATCTGTTTTATGTTTACTTAGAGCCCAGGAAACGTGCTTTGTTAACTTTACTCTTTATTAGGTAGTCGACGTTAGCCACTTGTAGACAATAAAAAAACATCCAAATTATTTTATGTCCAATTTGCTTTGCCCACTTGTTTAGTTAAGGGCACTTGTTGAAATACCCACCGGGGGTCTAGTGAGAGTTTTCAGGACTAAAGCAGTTGATAGAAAATTCTAGGAACATATGTAATAGACCATAAGATAGATAGGCCAAAGAAGGCAGATTTTTTCCCCTATGCAAAGGCAAAGAAAGGAACAAAAGGGGTTTTTTTCCATCTGCTGGACTGGTATTAAAATGTTAAAGATAGACCATATGATAAATACCATGGTCCGTTAGGTAATTTCAAATGCGAGGGTTTAAAGTTTACTGCCCACTTTTTGGAAACGTATTATTTCGATGTAGAGATTATCTTCACTCTTGGTTTAACTTCGGTTCGGTCACCATCTACCTACGGGGTATAGGAAATTCTCGTTTTGCGAACCTTTTTCAATTGTAAAGTTTAAGTACATTTGTTTAATGTTTTGCCGGTTTTAATAAGTAGAAAATTAATGTGTTGTAATCGAACTAGGTCGCGGTTTAACTAAAGATTTGAAATTGCCGCGGACCATTTTATTTCTTGATATAGAGTAATTATCGTTTGTTAATTTATTTAGTCATCTTTTAGTGTTTGTGATTGTCATTCTCATTTGTTTTCATTTTCTTATGTAAATATAGTGATTTAAGTGTTTTGAGAAATCGCGTGTTTTATTTGCTTGTCATGAAATTAAGTTCATTTTACATTCAGTAAAGTTTGTTGGTGAAGTAACCTGGTTGAGGGACACCAAAAAGGATAAAATCACCTAGAAAGCAACGGGTAAGCACAGTTTTGTTTTCGATGGATATACTATAATATCGACGGAGTTTGCAAAGTGATTGGGCCACTCCGTACCCTGCCAATGGTAATGTCTAATTAAATCATGTAATTAGGGGAATAAAACCCCAGTTATTACACTATAAATACAATTTTTTGAATTTTGAACAATATTTAGAGGTTTGGTTTTTGATAAAACCGATCTTAGCGTGGATCGCGTTTGAAAAACCGTTCGTACGGAAAAGCTATCCCCAATTCCTCAGGTTGTGATAGTATATTCTCTCTACTACCAATGTTCAATAACTGACTATCAATAAAACTCTCAGGATATTGATTATTTAATAAGACAGTTTTTATAAATTGCTTTTCGTTCCTTAATATTACATCATTTGAAGAAATAATTTTGGCTCTGTCGTACAAACACTTAATAACACCTTTCTTAACACTAATATGTTGATTCGAATTGAAATTTAAGTATCTGTTTGTATGTGTCTGTTTTCTATACACTCTGGTTTGGTATGTGTTATCTAATTTTTTAATTAAAACATCTAAGAAAGGTAATTCATTATTACTCTCTATTTCTATTGTAAATTTAATTGAAGGTTCTTTTTCGTTAATCTGATTCAAAAAATTACCTAAACATTCTTTACTATAAGGCCACATAGCAAAAATGTCATCTACATATCTCCACCATACAATGGGTTTATAAGCTAGATGATTAATATTACTTTCCTCAAAATTTTCCATGAAGATGTTACTTAATATTGGAGATAATGAAGAACCCATGGCCATTCCAAAGTCTTGTTGATAGAAGTCATTATTTCATTGAAAGTATGTTGTTTTAATGAAAAGTGTAAGTAATTCCATTATAGTTTCAATGCTTAACTTAGTTCTATTCGCCAAATTCCCATCTTATTGCAATTTGTTTTCAATTATTATTAATGTTTTATCTACAGGAACATTTGTAAATAGGCTTACTACATCAAAACTGACCATTAGATGATTGTTGTTAAAATGATTTTCGGACAGCTTTTCCAAAAAATGTTTGCTGTTTTTAATATAAGACTAGGAGGAACCTGATAAAGGATTTGGGATAAGAGAGCAACGGAACTAAAAGAAAACTTAAAGAATCCGCGATTATTTTATTAAACAAGGATAGACGCGTTTCTAATTATTCAATAGATTTTTGTACTAGTTGGTTGCCCATCCTTAGAGACGAAGTAAGTAGAAATAAGATAAATATAATTTAATGTCTCACGTGACTATGGAAATACATAAACAAAAACTGTCATGGTTGACGGCCAAAAAAGTTTTGAGAACGGAAGTAGATTCTCTTCCGAAACGTTAACTACCTATAGCTTTCATTTTCAGTTTTTAGTTTATTACATTGTTCTAGTTTATATATTTTTAGGTGTGAGACTTTTTGAAACAGTCAAGTATTCAAGAGCCAACCTCTATCTGATCCGTTTGGCGCAAAGGTTTTTTCATTAAATTTTTTAATTATTTTTCAGTGTCAAAGTACCCAATAAAAAGTAAGAAAAAAAAGAGATTGTGTTTAATAAGTCTAAGAAAAGGATCTGTACTAAATCACTAGAAGAGGAAAATTATTTTCATTTAAAGTAACGTAATGATCAGCTTTCTTAAATGTGTTGGCAGAATAGATATAGATTACCACTAATAATCACGTTTGAGTGGTGCCTTGGTCTCAAAAGTGTGGTTTCATGATTTACAATATTACTGAGTGAAACAATCGTATACAGATATTTACATCTTTTATATCTTGAAGCTGTGGGGCTTATGTAAGACAAATACATTGCTGGTGCAAACCTCTTCTTATTAAAATGAATCACTAATTTTCCCCTAGAGTTCGTTATAAAATTGAACGAAATTAACCACAATGTTATTTATCGATAAACTATCTCCTACCTGCATCATCTGAACATCTTCTGTCTCAATGGGGAACAGTTTATAGAAATTCAGACGTTTAGGTACTAAATATCTTATTAAAAAAAGTAGCAGTTTTAATTCCCAAAGGTTAAATATCTTAAAAAATGATTTCTATAATTTTTTAAATTTAAAAAATTATAGCAGATTCTCTTAACTCATTCTTACATAAGTCGTACTAAGCTTAATATATCAAAACATATACCCCGACGACAATTTTTTTACCCTAATATAAAGTATGATAACAAACAATATATTCTGATATAAAAAAATGTTGACATATGATATTTTTCTTTCATTATATGGCTCAAACATGTGCTTTCATTTGTCATTAGCGGATCTCATTGTGTACACAGCTTACAAAAAGTTTGATTAGTTAACTATCCCTTGACCCATAATATCCCCGATCAAAACAATAACAGGAACTTTCAGTAATCATGGTACACGATCTCACGATGGTTAAATGTTGATTTATCTACTCGTGGTAAACTTTGTTTCCCTGCATGCATTTAGATATTACGGTAAGCCGTAACCTAATTCATGTGAGTGTATCTAGAGGAGACAATGTTTAATTACCTCGCACAGTTCAAAAAACAAATCTAGCTGTACAAAAACATGAATCCAATAAATTAATTTATAAGTTGTATTTTATCAACTTTTACTATACAGGAACTAAATAATCAATATACCATTATTTATTGGATTTAATTCAATGATATCACATAAGTGGCTTTTTAGTCGTCAATATTTATTTTAATTTCAGTTTTAATTTTTCATTTAAGTTGGCCATTTCCCAGAAAGAGATATCCAATAGGCAAATATTTATTATCTTTGGCCATGACTTTTTCTTGGTACGTATAATAAAAAAAAAACTATAAGGCTACCTAAGTAGAGCCATAACAAGACTATTACTATGAATTTTCACTCAATTCACGGATTCACGGATTTGCAAAATAGTTACATTTAAATTTAAGCATTATAGTAATCTTCCTACTTAGTAGTTTTAAATCGAACTATTTTGGGAACTAGAATTATTGAGTGAAAATTCATTGTAATAGGTCTTGTTATGGTTCTACTTAGGTAGCCTTATAATTTTTTAAATATACGTATTAAGAAAAAAAAGTTATGGCCAAAAATAACAAATATTTCCCTGCCGGATGTCTCTTTCTAGGAAATGGCCACCTTAGGAGCGCGATGACTATTCCGATTTATTCTAACTGACAGGTATAATGCTAGAAACATGGAAATTCCGTCGGAAATACTAATTAATGAACAAATAAAATTCATCAAAGTGGATTTTAGGACAAAACACATGTTTATTTCCCTCGCACACCGAAGGGAAGTATTGTATACGAGAAAAAATCACCCTCCGAGATTTTTTCGGATTTTGACGTTTCAGATCACGTAGATTACGAAAATATAAGTTTTTCAATTCTGTCAGTCTGTCTGTCCGTCCGTCTATCTGTCTGTTGGTGCATTAACTAAAAAACTACTTGACAGAGAGCAGTCAAATTTGGTAGGTAGTTGACGCTACTGTCAGCGAAGAAATGGTTAAACTTTCACTGTAAAATATACAGAAAGGATCGTCTAAAGGCAATAAATAATGAAAAGTTTTTTTTTTGCTCGAATTTAAAATTTCCACGTTAAACGCTATTCACGCTAAATCTATTTCAGAAAAAAAAATTTTGAATATTTTTTTCACCAACATTTTTGAAAAATTTTTTACCACTAAAATATATAAAAAAAATGTTTTTCTTTGTTCAAATTTAAAATTTCCACGTTTTATGGCATTCTAAACTATTTAAAAAAAATAGATTTTTTTTTTACCATTTTTGAAAAAATGGATGGAAATTTTTTCTTCTCTTTGTTCAAATTTAAAATTTCCACGTTTCCATGGCATTCTAAACCTATTCACACAAAAAAATTAAAATTTATCACTACTTACTATAGAATAGATGAAAAAAATGTTTTTTGCTCAAATTTAAAATTTTCACGTTTCATGACATTCCAAATCTATCTCGGAAAAAAATTTTTTTTTACAATTTTGGAAAAAAAATTTACCACTAGAATAGATGGAATTTTTTTTTTGCTCAAATTTAAAATTTTCACGTTTCATGACATTCTAAACCCATTTCAGAAGAAAAGAATGTTGAAAATGATTTTACCAACATTTTTTAAAAACTTCAAAAAAAATTAAATTTTTTAACCACCACTATAATTCCACTCCACTACGTGAATGTGGAATTGAAAATGTGACAGATGGCAATAATATTTGGCATGTGAACCTATACATTTGTATTGAAAAATGTACAGGGTGGTCATCCCGAGAAATAATTCAGTCATGGTGGACATTTTTAAAGCCTTCCATATTTGACACCAGTTATTTAGTATTGAACTTTTGCTGTTGGATGAGCACTCGGTATATTTCTTTGACCAAAACTTATCAGGTTTTCTTTGTAATAATAGTGATAACTATATTTCGATTATTATTTTCAATGTCATTTCGTAATTATTAATTTTTTATAGTGACCGCCATGCATAAATAAAGAGAAAAGTTCTGTGTAAATACCTTTGCAGATTTTTTTCAAATGCAAGCATATATTGGTACCGTGGTGCCATTTATTAGTATTATTAATAAGGAATTTATGTGATTGGATGTCTCATTAAAACGCGATAAATTCAATAAAAATTACAGCTAAAAAAAAAAATAAGAAAATACAATTTATTTATAATTACCTTGGCATACATAAGGTGGTTTTGCAATAACAAAAAGGAACACAAAACATTCCAACAGCTGCTCAAAATGCTGCCCATTAACGTAAATGCACTTCTGAACTCGCATAGCTATATTCCGAAGAACATTCGCGAATTGCAGGGCCGTTATGCTATTAACAAACTGCGCGCCTTACTTGTAGCTCCAGGTTTTCACGGCTTGTAACAACGGTTGAGTATACAATATTTTTTAAATAATCCCAAACAAAAAAACCGATGGGAGTCATATCAGGTCATCATGATAGGACCGTTTTGCCCAAATTTCTGTTTAATGTAATCAGTTACTATTCTTCAGCTGTGGGGAGGAGCGCAATCTTGTTCCTGATCTAAATCCAAATATAAATCATTTAAAATATCCACAATCTCATTTTGCAGGAATCCTAAATATCTGGGAACATTCAAGCGTTCTTTAAATATTATTAGACTGATGATTGTAGTACCAATTATTCCAAGTCAAATATGGAAACCAAAGCGCTGTTTTTAAGACCAACTTTTCGTTTAACAGAACAATTTACTGATTTCAAATCTTTACTACAATATCACTACATATTTGTATGAATATCATAATCTTAATACGTGTAGAAAATATTTTTTGTTCTAAGACTATGTATGTAAAATGTGAGAATTCGCAAGGATGAATATGGCAAATACGAAACTATTTTACCTTTCGAAATAGATACCAATTAAATAGAATAAAAATAAAGATGAAGGCATTTTATTTATTTCACTTTTTTTTTACTCAATGAACTAATATTATACATATTTCATTTATTGGATTAAACAGCTTGCGGGATGTGCACTTTTGGTTTCGCGAACGATTATTTACTTTTTAGTCAATCGTGTGTGCATTTTTTTGCCCAAAGGAAATGGCTTTGGGAACGTAGGCGTGTGCAAATTAGCAAATTTCAAAATGAATTCAAACGAAACGTATTGTTGTAAAGTAACACTTTCTGTCGCTATTTCCAGAATTTATAATCATATCAAGAACAAACAAAAGCTTACCGAAAGCCGCTGAGCATGTGGGTTTTAGATATTCTTTCAAAATTATGACGGAAATACAAACATTTTATTGGATTTTGTAGCCATTCTCTTTTCAAATAAAATACTTCGTTATAATTCTAGCGTACCGTTAGTCAAATCCACATACCCGCATTCATGTGTGGCGTGGGATTGTGAGCAAACAACTGTCGTTAAATGATTATATTATTTACTTTCAAAGTAGCCACTGGCATTTTATCTGTTTTGTATTCTTTCAGGACATTTGTAATTCACTGAATGATATGTATGCGTTATATTGAAAATAAAGTCAGGATATGATAGTAGATGATAGAAAAACATTGATTATATTGATCTTTTCAATTATCACAAGTCTATATAAAAAACAGTTTTTGACAATAAAAACTGGGATTTACACGAAATCTACACGGTAGAAAATTTCTAAATTGAAAATTCAGTTTCAGCATACAAAAATACTTAAGGCATGGATAAACTTAGTCCTTGGAGTAGAATGTTTTTTTGTAAGCCTTGGCACAGCACAAAAAAATAAAATTCGGCTCCAAGGAGCAAACTTATCATGGCCTCAGTATTTTTGTGTGCTGAAACTGTATTTTTAATTAAATTTTTTTATCACCTGTATTTCGAGTAAATTTCGACCTTTATTGCCAAAATACAGTTTTTGACAATAAAAACCGATATTTACACAAAACATACGCGGTAGAAATTTTTTTAAAAAAATTCTACTTTGAGCAAAACCCGCTAAATTTGCACCTGCATCCAAGTTGTAACCAAGCTGTTTTGTAACATCAAAATTTTGGAGTCTAACTAAAATGATCATGCTTAATAGGTACTCGGTAATGCCCGACTTTAAATTATGTTTATTTTGTAATGGTGTTATTAAGCAAACTACAACAACGTTTTGAAGCTAGTTTGATGTATTTCTTAATATACTTATAAATCCTTCGAATATGAGAAACACCGTGTATATTATACTGTTGTGACATCTTATATCTATGTATTTTTGTATGCGTAATGAAAAACATTATAAAAAATTACTTTAACATTATAATAAAACATGTAAACAATTGCATTTCACCCGAATATGATGATCGCCCTGTATGACGGATATTACCCAATTTCAACAGGGCGCATTCTATCATGCTACTCTACACATGTTCCAAATTTGAAACAATAATTACTTCCACATCCACGTAGTGGATTGGAAGTATAGTAATCGCAAAAAAAATTCAAAAATTTTTATTCGTGAAATAGGTTTAGAATGTCATGAAACGTCGAGATTTTAAATTTGAGCGAAAAAAAATTTTCTGTCTGTCTGTCGGTCTGTCGGTCTGTCTGTCTGTAACTTTTTTTTTGTCCGCACGTTTTCTCCGGAACGGTTTAAGATATTGACTTGAAATTTTGTACACGTATATATTATAACGAGATCTGGAACTGGATTGTTTTTTGAGGATTTCCGGTGAAGGGTTGGGGGTTAAATAGGGGTAAATATGGGAAAATAAGTAAAGCAAGCTTGTAAGACTACAGAAACTTGAAATTCGGTGTATGTACTAGAAATTAAGGCTTCCGACTTTTTATAATATTTTTCAACCCCCCCACCACCCCTACCCCATTAATGGGGTTGATAAAATACAGTTGAGATATTCATTTGAAATTTCATACACGTATGTATTATAACGACGTGTGGAATTAGATTATATTTTGAGATGATTCCATTGAAGGGCTGGGGGTTAATTTGGGGTAAATAGGGGAATATAAGTAAAACAAGTTGGTAAGAGTACAGAAACTTGAAATTCGGTGTATGTACTAGAAGCCAAAGCGTCAGATTTTTTTAAAAATATTTTTTCAACCCCCACCACCCCTACTCCAATATGAAAAGAGTTGATTAAAATTAAATTTAAATTTTCACTTGAAATTTAGTACATTTATGTATTATAATTATATCTGAAAGTAGATTATATTTTGACATGATTGCGTTGAAGGAGTGGGGGTAAGTAGAGGTAAATAAGGAAAAATAAGTAAAGTAAGCTGGTAAGAGTACTGCAACTTGAAATTAGGTGTATGTCCTAGATGCCAAGGTCTCACTCAGATTTATTGATACTATTTTTCAACACTTCCACTACCCTTACTACATTATTAAAGGGGTTGATAAAATAAAATTGAGATATTCACTTGTAATTTGGTAGACGTATGTATTATAACGACACCTGGAACTAGAGTACAGAAATTCGGTGTACATACTAGAAACCAAGGCCTCAGATTTCTTTCTAATATTTTTCAAACTCCACCACCTCTCCTTCATTGTTAATTGGATTGATAACATCAAATTGAGATATTCACTTGAAAGTTAGTACACGTATGTATTGTAGTGACATCCGATTGAGATGACACCATTGAAGGGGTGGGAGGTGGTAGATTGTGAATAGTGGAAAATAAGTAGGGTAAACTATAAACTTCATTTTTAACGAATATGGTAGAAACCAACCCCTCAAACTTTTCTATGACATCTGCCCCAAATATTATTAAAATTCTATAACCAATAATTTCCATATACTAGAGTGCAAATATAGTCAAGATGTTTCCTTTAAAGTGACTTGGATGAAGAATCTGGATGTGGAAGTAGTGATTCCTTAGGCAGCGGTTTTTCTGTGTAGCAAAAGTTATGTTGTCTACAAGATACGGTCTACATACACACATACACCTACCCACACACACATACACATACCTTTCCGGTTATATGCCTATTTGATTAAATCAAATAGGTATAGTAAAACAGTATTATACATTTATTTAAATATCAGTTAATTTCAAGAAGACCGCCCATTCTGTTATCAAATGATTCTAAATGTCGAATAGTAGCAGAAATTTTCGCAAATTCCTTTGTTAGCGTCCTTTGTTTAGTTAAAGTTAAACTATTTTGCTTGCAGCTCCCAATTTACTAATATTTTGACAATTTAATTTGAAACTTTTATATTAAAAGTTTTTACATCCTCCCGATGAGAACAAAGGAGTTCGATAAAACTTTTCGAGGGCTGAAAACTGAGAACACATTGTGTAGTCCAGTAGAATTAAGTATTGAACATGTTGTTTTACCTCTAAGGACCAAACCTGCTCTAATCGACAGATGAGGGGTCCCAAATATCCGTGGCGTATCTTTCCTATTAAACAAATACTGCCAAAAAATTTTAGATCACTCTTTAATTCGTTATGGAAGCACCCTAGGGTATCGCTACCATAATAACTTTTTTGTTCTCAAGATATCAATCTACAACTTTCATGGAAATTTTTTTTTTCTTAAATGTTATATTGCAAAATTTTGCAAAAAAAAACGCGAAAAAGTGACAAAAAGGAGCTTTTTTCAATTAAATTTATTTGTTAATAAATATGTATAAAACGTAAATTCGATCCTATCATCTTGAAGCTTCAACGATTATGAAAGAAATGAGCCCTATAACTTTCAATTCGGCCCGATAGTTTTTGCAAAATTCCATTTAACACTAAAGGTCTCGAAAATTGTTATCAACTTTGCCACCGAGGCATGGTCAAAGTAATTATCAGCCATTGATTGGGACCCTCCGATCGATGGGGTTAAATGTTAACTTTCATTTGCACGATATTTTTCTATACATGTTTTTAAATACCTCAGCGAATTTCGGCGCTAGAAATATGAGGTTTTCATATATGCAAAGTGCTTAAAAAAGCACAAATTAAAAAAAAACATCTCTAGCTTAATTTGGGACCGAGATATGGCCCGTATTATGTTTATTCTTCGAGCGGCGATTGTGACCTTCAATTTGTTGATAAAGAAATGAAACAAAAACTAATTAATCTTTGATCCTTCAACTTTCATTTTTTTTTTTCAACGGCCAATTTATCAGGTGCAATATTAATTTTTAAAACATAAAAAACAACTTTACCTTCAGTGAGCGAGCGTTGAAATTCTGAACCTTTTCAAAAGTGAGCCCTTCGTTGCTTTTGCACTTAGAACGGTCATTTACCACTTTTACCGACTACTGTCATCACTCTAAAGCAGAATCTCTAGTTATTTTGCAACATTCTTGCATATTTAAAACTTGAAAATAAATAATCAGTTATTCTTTTGTTGCAAAATCAATTAGTTCATTCAACTTTCTATCACCCAATCTTCGAGGGTTATTAGAGAATAAAGTACATTTAAAAATTATGTAATATCAAAACTTAATATCAATTTTGTTGTTGGGCCATTTTTAAGATGAAATGACTTCATTTTAGCCTAAAGTCAAAATTTTTTAAGGAAAATTTGATTGTATTTTGAAAAATCCTTTATCGTACAAACATATTATGAACTTTCCCAAGACGACTTAAAAATGTTTTTCTCTTTTGTATAGGTGCAAAAACTAATTGAAAAACAATCCTACAACGGTTCAATACTCGGTTCAATACTTATCATCGTGGATAAAATTATTATCTAAGAAGCTGGATATTAACATAAACAAGCACCACAAATCTCTGAATTATTTAATTGCTTTATAATCGAAATAACTTTTTTTACTTAATTTAACTGGACTAGTGTTTTAAAGTCTCTCTCTAATGCCTCTACCAACTTGCAGCTAGGGTGGTCAAATTATTACAAAAATTTACATAAAAACTAGGTATATCTGTAGTTTCATATTATCTATATATACTGATACCAAGGATAGAAGTTCCAGTACAAAACAATTTCGAACTTTGTGCCAACACTTGGTGATTCCGTTCTTCTTGATGTGATATAAGGCGTATCAAGAATGCGTTGAATTGATGTTATACAGGTTGATTTGTAAACAAAATAAGAACCATCGCTAACAAATTACCTTCTATTATTCAAGAGAGGAAAAATTCTTCTAAGAAGAAAAGTCTCCTTAGTGCTAACTTTCAAGCAGAAAATAATTGAATAATAAACAGTAGATTTTTTCTTCTTTACTAGGCAGCAAGATCGTTTAGTGTTTAATCTGTGTGTCAACAATAGTATAGCTGGAGTGACTAACTCAGTGGCACAGTGCCAAGATGTTTGGATTGCGACCACGGAGTTCTGGGTTCGAATCCTAGGCAGGGTATGGATGTTTAGTGGCGAGTTTCATGTGTTGCCGAGACGGTAGCAGTGAGCTAGAGTGCTGTTGGGTGGTACATGTCTAGTCGCTGTTATATCTCCTGATTTCGAGTCTCAGCTGCGGTAGATGGCAATATCGCAGCGAATGGTTGTTGTGTTGATGTCTATGTGTACGTGTCCTGGTTGAGTAGTAGAACAGTAATAGCTGAACTTCACCAGGACGTTAATGTAAATAAGGCCGTTAATTAAAAAACAATAATAAACCTGCTATTTCCTTTGATAAAAAAGCCGCTTATTTTTAACACGATTTAATTAGGTCGACCTGTAACTAACTATGTAAGTAATAAAATCTAAGGGTACAAACATAGTGTAGAGGCGATGGTAGAGGCACGCGTCGAGGGCAGCGGCACCAAGCGATATACGCGATCATAGTAGAGCGACGAGGTAAAACGAGGTTTTAACATTACTTTAAGTAGTCGTTAATATGTTTTCAGAGAGTGAAGATAAAGTTTTGTTTGATAACGCAGTTCTGCGCCTACTTCTGGCAACCAAGAGACAATACAATATGCATCCACTTAATAAAAGAAGAAAAACGTTGGAACAATATCATACCCTTTTTCCGAGGCTAAAGAAGCACTATGATTTTTTTTTAATATCTACGCATGGATATAACCATCTTTAATTATATATTAGAAAAAGTGGCTGGTAACCTTACGAAGAAATGGATGAATTATATACATCAGTCAGAAGAAAGACTGGTTGTTACCATACGGTAAGTAGAAACACACCGCTATAAACATAAAATATAGTTTTTAATAGTATTTTATACGCAGTGTGTTCACATTCACATAAACTGGACAAATGAACATTTAAAAAAATTCTTAGCAAAATAGAAATAGGGAACTGATAATATACTAGTAATTATTGTCTGTAGCATTTGAAAATTATTATAATATATGTATGGTTAAATACAGTAAATTAACCCATTAGTTAATTTGTTTGAGTGGAGAGGTAGGCAACCACCCGTGCTTCAAAGGGGCATAGCAGGTCGCATATCTGAAATTCTCAACAAGGAAAGAAAGCGTGTTTTCTTTTATGTATTATTTTTGAGTCAGAGGTGTTACTCACATGTTCTTGTTGTTGGGATATTACACAATGGTGTAATTCAGTCTTTAGATTACAAGCCCTTTTGTTGGCGCATTTTTATTGGCTAGAGAATGGTTCTCTAGATATTCAAGTTGGCAGAACTGTCAAGCAGATTTCCGTCGAGGATTCGTCTTTGAGACAGCCACGAGTGAACAGCGGCGGTTCCGATTTTGCGTGGAATTTTTGGGTTTTACATCGTTTACACTGAAAAGGGATCTGATTGATGTACCCAATGATTCTCATCGCCTTGCTGTGAAGATTTCGTGAATTTCCAAAAAGGAGTTCTGTTGATTGCCACAAATCTGATCGCCACGTGTTTCGCAAGGTTATGCAATACTCTCTATAGGAGGTGAGCTTTTATTTTACTTAGTTGGGGTTTTATTTAGTTCTTATTTATTGTAAATATTACAGAGTGTTTGGAGGGACTGGCCCTTTGAAAATAAGTTATGTTTGGAGAGGTTTATGTTCAGAATGAATGGTGCTGCCATTTTGGTTATGTAAGGGGGCCCAGCATTTAGAGGAGTAATAGGAGGAAGTCTATTACTCAGATGTTTGGTTTATGTGGGTTCTGCTGACATTTTGAGAAGTTTTGGTTGGAAAGTTGTCCACAGCAGTCTCCAAGAGATTTGGGCAGAATTTTGGGAGCGACGCGGAGTGGTAGTCGTGAGCAACGTAGAGAACATCTTAGGAAGTGGTGATAGGTCACGCTGTAGTCGTCAGAGGAAACGCCAAGGCTCCAATCAGGTTTTATTGTTACATTTTAGTTTCATAATTTTATAGAAATTGTTATGGTTTCATTCAGTGTTTTTTTGTTGAAATATTAGAGTAAATTGCATAACGATATGGCAACTACATGCCTGGCATGATGAAATATCTTAAGATTTTTTACTGTAAGTAACGCTTGGTACCACGTGATACAATTTACCTTCTACTGTGTCACATATGAAGTATCTTTAGTAGAACATAATTATTTTAGATCATTCTTTAACATTCTAGTGCACCAGTGAGCATTGTGAATATTGGCTCATCGAAACTTCTTAGTTACACAATACTTTAGCAATGAGCGGTAATTTTAATCCATTGTAAACCTTTAACTCGCTGTTGCAAATCTAAAACTCATAGTTGGTATCATTAAAGCCGTAGTTGCATTTCTATAAAAAGAGGTCAAATCACTGAAGTAATTTTAGAGGGGGTCATTCATGCAATTTTGAATTTCTTTTGCATATACAGATCATGTTTAGGGAATAATAGTGAAACTACTTGCTTTTTATTGTTGTATATCTCATGTGTGTTGCAATAAATGTCTAATGTCTACATGTTCTTATTATTTGCACTGGTACTCCTGTTATTTGCTTAAATTTTGAGATTTAATAGAGTAAAGTAGAGTTTTGATATCACAGATATATTTTGAGTATTCCATCGCATGGTTGCTAGTAACTTAATTTTGTTCCGAGCTGGCAAAATTATTTAAATCATATTACGTAACATACAGCCGGTGGCGCCCTTTGAGTGTCCACACACAATCCTAACCCACGGCTTATGCTCTCCAACAAAAATCGGCTGCCGTCCGCACCGGAATAACATGTTTTGATATTTGGGTATCAAAATAGGTTACATGTCCTGAAACATTGGTGAATTGTTGTACTCGTAGTTTATACCTTGAGATCTCGGTGGCTTGTAAGCATATCTTTGAACTAAATCTTGTACTTCATTTCTAAATTTTAATTTGTCGCAATCTTCAATATTTTCGACATTTGGTCAAAGACTTTCAAAGAAAAGTTTGCCTTCATCTGCAAGGACAATTTCTTTCAATTTAATTGCTTGCTTATTAATAAAAAATTCCATCTTGTTCTTCTCAATGGCCACAAGAGCGTCAATCTAATTTCATCTGATCAAACCTATCTTAAAAACCTCTGCGAGACGGGCGGCAATAATTCCAATAATTTTATCTCGCCTCTTGACACGCCTCTAGTCTCGTCAGGTAACTATGCAACAACCTCTCTACTATATTTCGCTGCATAACAATACACAATATAATTTAAAATGCGCCTCTTACCGCGTCGCTTGCCTCTACCCTCGTCGCTCCACTATGTTTGTACCCCAAGGAAGTGAATTTCACCCACTTCTAATTGTTGTATAATCATGAAACTTCTTAACTGCGTGTAGCTCTGATTATAGTACAATATAGTATACCTACTCAATATTATAATATGTTCAAAATGGACGCTGCCCCAAGATAGTGGATTATCATATTCTTTACAATCCCCTTAATAAGGGAAATAAAGGAAAGGTTTTGACAAGTAGAAAATAAATAAGGGATCAATATTTAACAATTCAGAATGGCGACGCTTCAACATGGTGGATAGGTTTTATCAATTATCGTCGGATTCGACTGAAAATCAGTACCTGTGTGTTATCGAGGTTGCAGATTACAAATTTCTGGTCCAAATTTAACGATTCTAAATGGTGGCGTCAAAATGGCGGATAAGTTTTGTCATTTATGATCTGATACGAATGAAAATCGATATCTCGGAATTCTCGAGCTCACAGATTATAAATGTTTAGTCAAAATTCAAGAATTCGGAATGGCGGCTTCATGATGGCGAATAGGTTTGGTCAATTACAGTGAAGGCATTTTATTGAACAAAGGCACTATTCTAACTGGAACAAATAAAAAGAAAACAAATAAATAATTTTAGAAAATTAAAAAACACGTTTTTAAAAACAAACTGAAACTGTTGCACTAAAAAGAAGAAAATAATGTTTGCAATAATAATAATAATGTTAATAAACGTAAAAGCGTGGGGCGCCTGCGGAGTAGAATTTTCTGTTTTTCCTGCGCCCCACGCTTTTACGTTTGTTAACATAATTATTATTATTACTAACATTATTTTCTTCTTTATAGTGCATTCTTTAACAGTTTCAGTTTGTGTTTAAAATGTTTTTTAACTTTTAAAAATTATGTATTTATTTACTTTAATTTTCAGTCTTTATGAACCTAATTTGGTTCGTTTGGGTAAAAGCAATTATTGAAAACTTCGAATAAGTCACCATTTGAAAAATGATTATAATTTATTCCCTAAAGATATTGTTTCCAAATCACAATCTTTTTATGTAACTCATAATAATTAACCGCGCTTTCCTCTGTAAGTGGAGTATTAATAAAGAGAAGAGTTTTAAACCCAAAGCGTTTAATATTATTGAACAAGGTTTAACACCAGTAAGTTTGATAACTACCATATTTTCAAACGTAGAAGTTAAATTAAGAAAGAGTTTTAGCGAATAAAGTGAAAAGCAAACAGCATTAGTTAATTTTAATATTGATACTGACCTGAATAAAGTTGCTTTTCAGTGAGTTTATTTATTAATACCTTCATTTTCATATGAAGACGAAAATAATCCACAAACCCAAATCAACATTTTAACAAGTCTCTAAGTCTTTAAATGAAACAATTTAGCACGGTTGTTCAAGAACTTCAGAATACTCATTACCGTTGTTTGTGCTGATCCTTGAGTTCAAAAAACCGACAAAATCTATTATAATTTTAAAACTTTCACGATTCTCGTTATTTAACGAGTAACAGTTTCCGTGGGACGTTAACGACCGCAAATACCTAACACATCCCAGCATTCTCCTGCGATATTAAATAATTAACTAGTGTTACTGGTTCTGTGTCCATATATATTTAACTTTCATCTTTTCTAAAGATTAATCTCGGAATTCACAATTATAAGTCGAAATTCACAACTTCTTAAGACTTAATTCGCAATTGTAAGTCCAAATTCTTATCACGAGAATTACAGTTGTTGTAAGATTTCACCACTACATTGGAATATTACACCTAAAGCGTATTTCTCCAACAAAGTTTACATCATCTTGAGATGATTAAAACTAAAATGAATCTGACAATATAGCCTGTATTTTACTAAATTAAGGATATCGTTCAATGAATTCGGTCATCCTTCATTGAACTCTGTTTCGGCTCAGGGAAACGTGACCAACTAACCAACAGAGGCTATCTGAGAAAAGGCCTTTACCACTATTCATACTATACTCATATTTTACAATTTCTAAGCTTTTAATATTATCCAACTGTGTATTCTGATATTTCCCAAATTTAAGTTGTTTATATCTATCCTATGATTCATATGGCATGCTGGTTGATACTAGAGTTTTCAGTTCGTTCATATTTGGGATGGGTTGTATGCTCTTTCAATCTGGTCATAACTTGATGTTTCGTTCGCCCAAAATTCTGTAGATTATAATGCTTACAACTAATTTAAAAACACCAAACCTTCATTCAGTATAGTATCCCATGAAAGTGTTCATAAGTTCCGATGTTTGTAGAAACTGTGACGTAATTTCTTCCAGTTGCCTAGCGCATAGACAAGTGGGAGCTTCACTTTAGCCCTAAGCTCTATTTCGGTTATATTCGGCTTTTCTCGAATGCCATGTTTACAATTTTTACGTGGGGTAAAGGTCCCACATTAGCCTCTTAACACAGCCTGTTGCAGTAGGGCTGTGGATAGCTACAGTGAAGAAACGGATATGTCCAGGGGTCCTGGACGGCAGATACTCCTGCGGAGTTCTTTATAAATAAATTTTAAAAAACTTAAGATGTCATTTTATTTCAATTACATGCAAAACTACAAGAACGAGGAACCAGGCGGTGAGAAGCTAGTTAACTATTAGTTTGTAATATTACTTTGGAGCGGTGGTAGTTTAAAGCGTTAAAGCAGTAAAACGGTAACGGCGGTAAGCAGGCAAACGGTGAGAGCGTAAAAAACAGTAAGCGGTAAAAAAACAAGTAAACCAGTAAGTGGTAAAAAACAACAGGCAGTGTGCAAGTACCAGGCAATAGCAAGTGATTATCTACACCGATAAACATGCATAAAACAATGTTTATAATATAAGTCTGAAGAACTAAATAAAACTGATATCAAATAAATAAGACGGTTATCGGATTTGGTGTGGTGTGTAACATAAGTTACATTCGGATCAGAAAATAGAACGATTTGTGACTGGAATCAGTTTACGGCGGAGACTATTCTGCCTAGACGGACAGACAGAAATAATCATAACAGTGGTATTTCGGTTGGGTTCAGAAATGTTAAAATTAATTTAACATTTCATGAGGTGTCTGTCAAGTGCCTCAAACCACACAGCTAAGTGTTTTTAAATTAATTCGGTTCCGCCAGGTGGTATTTTGTCAGAGCTGATACGAAAGACTTCTAAATATAAAAATATTAACATAGTTAATTTTTCAGAATTTCTAGTTCTTGCCCTAAGGCTCCGAACTATAACAAATATCTAAAAATTATTTAAAGCAAAAGATTTTATTTTAATTCATAGAAGTACGAAATAGCTAAAATAAAATAAACGGAAAACTAGTTCCTACCACTCCAGAAAAATGGCGGATGTTATTTTAACTCATTTAATATGAATCACTGTTTAAGTGTAAGTCGACTTCTAAATCGGAACTTTTTCATAACATATTATTACAAAAGATTATAAGTCGATGATACCAATAATTATTGTCATAAAGGCATAAATAAATTATTTTTTATTATTAATAAATTATTTAAGCAGATTTAATTATTTTACTTAATGAACTAACTTTTGGGTGTTTTTTCCAAATTTATTAAAAAATAAATAAATTTATGTAAATATCTGTGTATTTTACAAATTTGTTTCAGAAAATAATTTTAAAAAAATGAGAATTAAATAATTGAAAAATCTGTTAAAAATTATTAACGAAAAGAAAAATTTGACAGTTCACAAATATTTAATAATTATTTTTATTTACTAAAAGTTTCCTAATTAAATTGGAAACAATATATAATGCTTTACATAGTTAGTTTTCGGAACTGCTGACATTGTTTGGTTATTTGCTATAAATTAAAATGTACCAAAAAATTTATTGAAGGAGCCCTTACTCTGTGGTAGTTAATTATTTTGCACAAATACCTAAATAAAACACACTATTATGTTTTCTACCATTATGTGGTAGAAAACATAGTAGTGTGCTTTATTTAGTTATTATTTGTGTTAAAATGTACCGTTTGAAAGCTGGGTTGACATATTTTCCATAAAACTACATGTAAAAGTTTTTTTTTAATTTTTAACTTTATAAGTTTCCTAATGACTTTGGATTTGTTACAGAAAACTGTGTCATATACAAATTTATTAAAAAAAAATAATTTCAGATTATCATTCATTATTTTCGTCTAACGCTTCAACCTCCTTAAGAAAAATTCTTTGGACATAGGTGTTTGGACAAAATCTTGAGAGTCTAAAAGGCTCTTTACAGAGCACAAGTACTTTAATAATAATTTGTACTTAGTCTGAAATCTACTTCGATAATTCGGAAAACGGTGATAATATCTTAATACATTAAATCGGAATTACTTTAAATTATCACTTTTATACACGTATTTCAGTAAAGTAGCCTTATCTTTGTAAATATAAAAACTATGACATGAAACTGTGGCTATTGTAAATCGGTATGTACTTAATGGACGGCGGTTCGGAAAATAAGAGTCAACTTAACTATTAGATAAGCAGAGCGGAATTACTTCCAAATCTGTTTCAACGAAAATGATTTGCGTTAGCCTCGCCAACGCCGCTAATGTCAAAGTGTCATGGTCGGGTTCGCTGCAATATGTGCCCAAAGTAGGATCCTATCGCGGTGTAAACTAGCTAAATTAGAAGAAGTATAGTATTAATTTAAATTGCATTTTTGGTGGCAGAAAAAACACTTCGTTACAAAACTACTTAATCGTCTGTGAATTCCGACTTAATAATTCTAAGTTAGAAAAAAAAATGGATGGCTTAGCCTTTTTACGCCTATATACAATTCAACCTGTTGGGGCCTCAAACCTTTGAATTCTCAACTAGATCGAAAGTTTAACTAGACCATAATGTATTACTTAGTAAGCTTATAAATGAAACTCACTTGAAACATAAATATAATAATCGGAAACAAATTTAAATTATTACAAGCAATTATGAAATTACGCTGAATGAGCTATAAAAAGGGAAGAATATAAGTATTTCAAATGCTTAAAAAAGGATTTAAAATAATTGTGTGCGACATCCAGAAATCTTAATGTTACCCAATTAAGTTACCAAATTTCAAATTGACTACAAATTGAAGAAACTCAAACTTACTAACCGTTTAATTCAGTAGATGAAGTATCATTATCGTGAATAATTAATTTTATCAAAAATTAATGCTGGTGGTGGATGGACTCTCAATAGTTGATATTAAATCGTCTATGCCTCACTGCATTCCACATAGACCGCATATAATAACCCAAGTAATAATTCAAACACAATTTCCTAAATTATGGAAACACGCATTAGCTAAACCTGTTGCCAGGTTTTAGATCAATTAGTTTGCTGTGTTTTATTGAAAATATTAGAGAAGTACATTCATGTTCAAATCATTGAGTTCTTAAACGAAAATTAATTATCCCATCGGGATTTAGAAAAAATCATTCCAGCATAAACACATTTAGCAGATGAAACTTTTAGAAATATTGATGGTGAAACGCTATTAGAATTCTCAAAGGCTTTTGACAATTTCTATGCTACTAGCAAAACTTCAATTATCTTGGTTCATCCAAATTTGCGGCAGATCCCACGGGAATTTGGTTAAGTGGAAGAAAGCAAGCTGCGATTAGAAAAGATGAAGATACACGAATGATATCGAACTTACTTTAAAGACGGATGTGTCCCAAGATTCTATTTTGGGTTCTTTGTTGTTTATTTTACACGTTTCAGTTACTTAAAATGACTCGCAAATATACGAATCACTTTATCGTCAAGAGGGGCAAGATGTTTTAAATTTAATAAGCCAGAATCCTAAAAAAATCTCCGAGTCTTCATCTAAGCATAGTTTAAAACTAAATTTTCGAGTCTTAAGTAACGCTAGTAGGTCCGTATATCACACTGAAAAAGGTATAAGAATTATGCTTACATAGATAGATAGATAGATAGATAGATAGATAGATAGATAGATAGATAGATAGATAGATAGATTTATTCATGTTAAAAAAATTTTAAAAATTTGTACACACGTCAAACATTCTTATTACAAAACAAATTAAAATAGTAAAATAAAAACAGTACAGTAGATTTACAAAATTTTGTCAATTTGGACAAAGTTATGGTACTTAATAGGAATAAAAACACAGGTAAAACAGGTACATATAAAATCATAAAAATAAAATGTTTGTATGCAGAACATAATTTGTGGGAGAAATTTAGGAATCCCTATCAGATGTTTAAAATTTCCCTCTCTATATCTTCGTAGGAAAAGAATGCGTTTTTTATCAAAAAATCTTTCATCATGATTTTGAATTTTTGTTTAGGTAATGCTTTAATGCGGCTATCTAATAAGTTATACAATTTGATACCATAGTAGTTAACACCAGTTTGCCCTCTTGTTAGTCGCGTAAATTCTGTACGTATGTTACCTCTGTTCCGTGTGTCATGCTGATGAAAGTCAGCATTGGTGTTAAGAGTATTTATGTTATCATGAATGTGTGTAATACATTGTAACGCATAAATGCTTGGTAAGGTGAGTATTTTGAGTGAGATAAATAGGAGTTTGGTGTCATCCCGGTATCCCAAACCACCTACAATCCTGACCGCCCTCCTCTGGAGACCAAAAATTCTATGTCTACCAGAAGAGTGCCCCCAGGCGAGGATGGCATAGGATAGCCGGGTATTACATAATGCAAAATATGCAGTTTTTAATACATCTGATGATACTGAATTAGACAACTGTCTCAGAGCATAAATTCCTTTTGATATTTGTTCAGCAAGGTAATTAGTATGATCATTCCATCGTAGAGATGGGTCAATGAAGACACCTAGAAACTTAGCACAGATGGGGTTATTAGGTACATTGGTGAGATCACGTGTACTTGATATAAGTTTTATTGTTTTACTTTCATTAAGTGCAAGAGCATTTGGTGTAAACCATTTCTTTGCTTTTGACAATACGTTATCACACTTTAACATTAGGTTCTCCAAGTTAGGGTCAGATATTTGTAAAGTCGAGTCATCAGCATAAAAAATGCAGTTGACATTCTCGAGGGCACCTGGTATATCATTAATGTAAATCAGGAACAAAACTGGGCCCAAAATCGAACCCTGTGGCACCCCTGATTTAATTTGTAACATCTCTGAAGATTTTCCATTTAATCTGACTGATTGCATACGATTTTCTAAATAGGATTTGATAAATTGGATACTAGTAATGCTAAAGTTGTATTTCGTTAATTTTTGGGCCAGCAAGGCATGAGATACACAGTCAAATGCTTTGCTAAGGTCACAAAACAAGGAGGCCGAATAATATCCTTTTTCAAAACAATCTAAGGTGTAGTCAGTAAACTTAATGATGGCATCTATTGTTGATAGATTTTCACGGAATCCAAACTGGAGTTTATATAATATTTTATTTCTCTCTAAATATTCAGTGATTTGAATTTTCATAATTTTTTCAAGAATTTTAGAAATAATTGGGAGAAGAGAAATAGGTCTATAATTATTTAAGTCCTCTGGATCGCCTTTTTTGAAAATTGGAACAACTGACGCGACCTTAAGTAAATCTGGAAATTTTCCGGTCCTTAAGCTTTCATTAATTAATTTTGTTAAAGGAATTATGATATGGTTTTTTACAGTTTTTATTAAAGCAATATTTAATCCGTATATGTCCTTACTATTACTATTTTTTAGAGAATTTAATATGTGCCTTACCTCAATGTATGTGACCTCGCGAAATGCAAAAGATTCTGACGTGTCTATTTGTTTGACATATAGTAACGGGTTTATATCTAGTTCTGGGAGACCACCGACAATATATTACTATGAGTATTGTAACTGAGGCAAAAATTATTTTAAAGTGGTCAAAAACTACATCATAACAAGTCAGGGGCTTGGTGCGTTACGGGTGCACATAAATATTTTTAGCATTGGAAATGTTTATGTTTTCGTATATGGGGTAGAGTTGCCAGTTTTTGTTAAAGGTCAAAAGACAGCGGTGTCGGGGCACAGTAGCGAGAAGGCCAGTAGGCTCACTTACTCTTGAGATTTGTTGTAATCGATTTTATTTCTTATGAATCCACTGCGCATCCGATATTTGTACGCTCATCTACATATACACTGCTCCAGCTAGAAAATGCTAATAAACTGGCCAACACTTACAATGACACTAAATTATTTTTGTTCGAAGATATCCTTAGTAGATGATTTATTTTGCGATTGAATTTAATATTTACTGATCAATTAATAAGTAGCTATTTAAAATTTGACCTGCCTTTACTTAAATTTATTACATAACATCCGCGTCTGACGTCACAGACTGAAAATGTATGATTTTATATTATCAAGCAAAAGCTTGTACACGGCTACCGAAAAGGCCGCGCTACTATCGATAAGGCTGCTGCGCTGGCAAATTACATTACCTACCGTGTCGGAAGATTACCTAAAAGTTGTACAGTGGTGCTGACGGTAGAACACAAAAGTGTACAGCTTGCTACAAATAGGCGCCTGCTTGCAAATAAATGATGTGTTAGAATTGCAACTAACTGATATAGGTTGTCTATTGTACAAAATAAGTGACAATAATAATATCTTTTTATTTCAAAGTAACGTGTCACGGTTGACTGAGACTATCATATGCAACGGCTGATATACGCAAATGTAATATGGGTTGCATATATCTCAGAGGGGGTCAAGTTACCAGTTTTCATTTAAGATAGAAATACAGTGGTGTCGCGGTCGAGTGAGACTGCGTATATGCAACGGCTGATATACGCAAATGTAACATGGGTTGCATATATCACAGGGGGTCAAGTTACCAGTTTTCATTTAAGGTGGAAATACAGCGGTGTAGTGGATCATGCTATTTCGAAAAAGTTAAAACACTTTATGTTTTATGTGTGGTGTTATCATTTCCAATGTCCCGATGATTGCAACGATTGCGAAATCTGTGAATTTTTTGGCTACATCCCTAGTCACTTTTACCATTTATGTTGAGTCGGCCTATTCCCCAGCCTATGTCTGAGTACTGTTATTACTATTGTTATAACTATTATTAAAAAATTATATTATTTATGAAATTAAAATTCATTATGGAATGTTAAAAATATAATTTAGTATATCTCTGTTTGTAATTTTAAATATATATTTGTGATAATCTATTTATCTGTATACCATATATTATTTATTAGTTTGAAATGCATTACTGATGCTCAAAGATTTAATTATATTCTTTCTCTGTAATTTTGAATCTATACACCTTATCATAGCCTTCGCTTTAAATTTTCTTGATATTTAATTAGGCAAACGGATGAATTAGACAATTTAGTGAGCAGAATCTTTACTTTTGAGCAAAGTAAATGTGTTTTTATTATTATATAAAAGAAGACTCTACTTTTTACTACAATAGTCGTTCTTAAACAAAATTATCATTACTTGTACAATTATTTCTAAGTCTTGGTACTGTACGACAACATATCCCTTCTTAAACTTATTTGATCCGCCCATGGTAAAAGGCATCATCTATCTAACAATACCAGCATCAGATGAGTGGCCGGTATTGATTTGATGTTACTGCTCCTGACTTCTAATTCAATTTTTTCGCTGCAAGATAATTTTTAAATTGAGCAAGAAGCAATGCGAAGTGGAAAAGGCAACAGTTCGTTACTGCTCTTTATGTGTTTGATATTTTCAGTTCCTTTTTGTGGGGAAATATTCGGTTGTAAATATTCAAATATTTCCAGATGGAATAGTTCTTTTAACTTATTGGATTAAGTGCATCAGATAAAAAATCCAATAAGTTTAAATTGCTTGAATGTATGGTTCATTTAAATGTTCTTATTTTATTCAGTAAATATTTAAAATATTTTATTCCAATTTGTCACTTATTTATTTTATTGAATTTGATTTTTTATGTAACGTACTTGAAATTCGTATCACTACAAAAACTAAAGGGAAACGTGCTCTCTTTATAATATTCGTAAATAAATTAAAATTAACTCAAGAACTTAGGACCGTATGCATGGCCGTAGGGGACTATGTGGATGGAGAATTTTCAAATAAGAAATTATACAAATTTATTTTAGGATTCTAATTTGCTAGCATAACCAGAATTCAGGTTATCGAAAGAATGAAAATATTTCATTAATATTTTTACACATAGCTCTTCTTTATTTATCATAGATAGTTATTTTCTATGTTGTTTGCAAAATCCAATAAAGAATATGTTTCAATTAGGACCAAATTGTTGTAACCGCGGGGCTGATATAAAATGAAAATTAATTATATTGGGCATAAGAAAGAAAATATAAGACTCCGAAGCAGAATTAATTTTGTGCGAATGAAGCAATTATTTGCATAATTTTGAAAATTATCTCCCGTGTTACCTCTAGTAAGCCCACTAATAATTTTTGATAGTGTATGAAGACGTAGGATAAAGAGAAAAATCAAGTATATTACAATATTTCATATAAATGAATAATCCCGTATTATTACGCTTCCTCGATTAACAATTTTTAAATTTCATTTACATTATTTTACGGCGATTGATATATAAAATTGAATTAAGAAAAACACTTTCAGAACAATTTTAAAGTTCTGAATAATAACTTTCAGTGAAATCAAAATATGATTTGTTATATCAAGTCCCGACTACTCGCAAATAAGAGTTCAATCCAAATTACAAGGTTAGTTTTATTAGAACTTTATTTGTATTCCATTCCATAAAGTTTATAACTTTAAATAACAAGAAAGGAGGTGTGTTACATGTATAATGATAATACTTCCCGCTTCATGTTGCAAATCCTTGGAGAAAATTGAGCTTAATAATATATATTTGTATTTTTTGTACAGAAATTATTTGCTGTCTATTGCAAATATTATGTAACCAAGAAAATACTCTAATACTTATGATGAGACTTATGATTTAGAACTACCAACCCAATCAGTGAAAAAATTTATTATGAACTACATCTTAACCAGCAAATTTGTTTTATAATTTAAATGTTCTACGATTCTTTTGTTTTATTGTTATCTTATTAATACTTCTAACTGCAAATTGACTATAATTATTAGAGTTGCAGAAAATACTACTTTGTTTATAACTAAACTGTGTTATAAATTTAACATTAAAATGTTTCTATAGTAAAATTATAAAATATCTTATAACGCAGTTACGAAATTATTTTATAAATGTGTACGTGATTAAGTTATAAAACATTTCAGCTTATAAAACTAAATTGTTATATCACGCATTTTTAGCACCGTTATAAATATACACTGGAATTCGTTTAATAGGCATTTCCTATCGTCCTATAAAACAGTTATATAAAGGTGTATTTGTGACAATTTTTTTTTTCAAGAATATATTGTTGTTCCAGAGTCTGTTATATAACTCTTATGTAGCATTGTATCTGCTGCAATATGGACACCGCAACAAAGTTATTACATAACAAAATTGTTTATTTGAACATAAAAATGCTGTGGTTAACAATGCAGTAAACCATTTCGGGCAATTCATTTCCTGTGTTAGCTTTGTGTTTACATTTTTTCATAAGTAAAGTCTATTTTTTAATAATTTGTCACAATTATGGAATACACGTTTAGATTAAAATTATTCCCCCAAAATCTTAGTTATACATCAACATTGACAGAGCATCAAATTTAGGACAATATGAAAGCTCTTAAAAAGCAGTTATAAAAATATTAGCTAAGCACATATATTAACAGCATAGTGATTTTGGCCACAAGACATAGTAGTATAATGAGACATGATGCACACCACTCATTGCACTACGAATGTATCAGGTTGTATGCCAATGTATAGTAGATGTAAGACATATAGTGAGGCGATCGAAAAGCATGCCAATAAAGCAGTTGAAGCCAACAAAGCGACCGACAAAGGACACCACCGCTCTCTTTGCACTTCCTGTCACTATATGTATTTCGTTTACTATACTGATTATGCTTCAACTAGTGTAGGTAACAACGTGTCTCTACTAATGAATATAAACAAACATATCTGTAAATAAAGTGATTCGCTGCCACTAATTTCTAAGTTTTTTTTTATGGTTTTGGGTCATAGACCATACAGCTAGTCACAAAAGAGCAATTTATAATATGAAATACTAAAACAAAACCTAACACAAAATGAGTAGAGGGAGATGAACAAAATGAGGAATTACAGGGACACACGCTTCTCGCCCTGGGGCCTGTCAGGGCATTAAATTATAATGAACATCACAAGAAGGACCACGGGAAGGAGGGTATAAACAAGAGGTAAGACAAGAGGAATACAAAGCTAACCTATAACTTTACTTTAATTTCTACCAAAAAACCGATAATAAATTCATAAATTTGCTTAGTGCCAAGAGAAAGGAGATTAACTAAGTTAAATGGAGCCATAGTGTTGAGACAATATTTTTAATAAATATATCTGTAGCGATTTATTTTTGAAACATGAAAAGAAAACATAGTCAAGATCACTAATAACACCACACAGATCGCACAGATGTGATGGGACAACGCCGATTAATTTCTAAGTTATCGAACCAATTATGTTCTGTGGTTGCAATTACAGTTTAGTCCTAACAAATTTATCATAAGACCTGAAAAAGTATCACGAATATGAGTGATTTATTTTCTAGATGTTTTATAGGAATGGTGTAATTATCTTAAAATGCTTGCTACTAACGCAAAAACATTTTATAGAGGGAAGGCATTTTAAAAGGCCAGCGTTCGAAATGATAAATATGATGAAGTTATGAAAAGTTAAAATATCAAATGTTTATTAAAATTTATGGTGTTAGACAACGTACTAATTATACAATTCTGACAACTAAAACAAGTTTGTATAAGTTTTCTTTCAAAAAAACTTAAATTCGTAAAATCGACTTTTATAAAATTTCAAAAATCATTATAAATTATCAACAAACGTGGGGCACGTTTAAAACTTTTAAGGTAAAAAATATTGCAACTTTTAGAAATTGGTTTATTTTGTTAGTGTGTATAAATAAAGCAAAATTGCTACTTAGAAGCTGTTATAAAAAAATTGTTTAGTTGTTTCATAGCAGTAATTTCACAAACAGAGGAGTGTGTTTTATAATTCAGTTTAATGAAGCTTAATAAAATTGTTATATTGTGATGGTACTGAATTTTAATTAGACCAGAAGAAATCTTTATATAATTATTTTATAATGGTTATGATAGGCTTTACAAAATATCAACTGCGACTGAAATATTTCAGAAGATAGACGGTGCCAATTTTGCTGTTATAGCTGCTGTGAAAATGCTATGGAAGTGTTTCTGAGAGTAATGCTGTTTTATAAAATTTGGGTCAGAAACAACTTTTATAAAATATCAAATTGCTGATTGGGATAATATATTCTTATTGCGATTAAGTTACCCTTTATGAAAGGACACTTGCAGACTTGTTCATAATAAACTACATGCAAATATTTTCCCTTAGCATAGAAAGTGTTTAGTGCTTTGAATAGAATTAGAAACCCCCTATAGCAGGATTTGACCAATGGCATTTGTGGAAGCAGGATTCATCCAGTGACTTAATTTCAGTTCACAGCCGCTAAATATTTGACTGAAGTACAAAAAAAAAGAAGTGAGTAGAAGTCGGGAGTGGCCGGCTGCGAATACTTTACTTTATTAACATTTTGCTGGAACTCAGTACAATTTACTTTTATGCGACGCCGCTGAGATTCGGCAAACAACTAGTACCCTTATTATATTTATTAATCGAGTAGTGACTCGTAGTCTGCAATTCTTGACCACAATTTCTTTATCGTTTCGTAATATACATACATAATAGTTTAAACACTCCCGGCGTGCCACGATCACATAGTATAATGGATATGGCGCAATTTTAATTCCATTTTTTTACACACATTTTTACACATTAAATTTATAACAATTGTCCCGTTTAATCAGTATATTATATGGTCGGCAACCCTGAGCTGCAACTTTCACTCATCTCGCAGCGAATGAAATAGTACAATTATCCTACACATTGATGAAAAATGACCTCTACCTTTGTAACTTTCACGTCAAGGAACAGTTAGAAGGTGTTTTTTACAAATTATGTGAATAAAAATATAAAAATACTTAATATCGGAAACCAAATCTGTTTCGTTTATGAAACCTTCCTTAGCAAATCTTTATATGATCTGTAAGGATTGTAAGTATATTAGATTATAGCTTTAAAAATGTTTGTATTATTTTCAATATCTATAGATGCCTACTTATGTAAATCACGTACTTATATAAATAAATTTATTTAAATATTAGGATTTTTCGTTTTATTATTTTTTTTCTAATTTATTTCATACTTGACACTGCCAAATTCTCAATAGTTCTGCCTTTGACCACTTTGAAAAAAAGGCGCGTATGAGTAAATACTACTCAATAATGATGAAAATACTACAGTACTTTTTAAATTAAGACTCAGTAATAGTTTTGTCCACCTAGTTGTTGCAAACGGTTCACTGTTCGTCTACATTCTACATTAAACTATTTTATACTTGCACTCACGTACTTCGGAGATATAAGGTCAGATATATGAAATAAAATGGTCCCTGTGCGTCTCTCTATAGTCCGTGGACCACACCAGTACTCGAGTTTCAGTATACTCAACAATGAATTTGATGCAGCGTTTCTCTTATTATATTTGGTGCTTTCTGCGGCATGTGATTTAAGGATTGTTTGCCCCGGCTCCTCCGCCCTTTATTAGAAAGAGACATTTATACTTTGTAGTATAGGAGTCCACTTGCAATTACCTGCACATTTGTATCTAGAGACATCGTTAGTCGTTTTCTTACTAGTAGAAACTTCATTTATAAATTAAATTAATTATAGGTGCAGAACCGGCTGTATAGACTTCCTAGGAATAAGATACACGAAAATCTTTATGTGAATGAATAAGTACTACCACAGACATACGGGAAGCCACTTTTAATTTTTGCAAATTTTGCCCGCGTCATGGAATTCTGACGTCACTTCCAGTCACGATTTTTTTTGTGTCATCGAATACTTCAATAAAACTCGCGTCAAAATGTAGGTTTTGAGGTACATAATGAAATTGTAGTGGGATGTCAGGTTTAATTTGCCCGCAACCCTGAGTCACCCTTAATGTTTTTTTTTGTGTTTTCTTAAGTCATCGAATACATTAATTATTTTCTTTTTAAGGTAAAGTGCAAGTCTTCCAGTTATTAAGAAAATAGGATGCCTCTTCTTATTTGCCCTCATCCTCCCATTTTGACGTCACTTCCGGTAAAATTCCATGACGCGGGCAAAATTAGCTTCTATGAAAAGTGGCTCCCTGTAGGTCTGTGGTAGTACTTACTCACTCATACAAAATGTTTCATGTATCTTATTCATAGGAAAACTATACAGCCGGCTCTCTATCTATTATTTTTTTAAAGTCAGCTCCATATTCACCTAGTTATGGCTTAAAAATACACACCTTGCAGGTTCAAGATGTCTTCCTCTGAACCTCCGCTAACCGGAATGTGTACCAATAGTATTTTTATGTTCACTAGATGGTAAGTAATCGTTAAAAAATATTATCTCCATAAAAGTACCAATTATAGAAGATATTTCAAATTATTTAGTGAAGTTCTCCACTTTTCAGAAAATTTCTCTAATTACTTTTTTTTTCTGTTGTGCTCTAAGGAACAGGATTAGTAATGTTATAGTTATAGTCCGTAGACTACACTAGTACGCTAGTTATATTACATCTGACAATTAATTTGCTACAGTATTTATTTACTATTATATGTATGTATTTGGTTAATTCTACATGTGATTAAATAAGGGTTATTTCCCCGGCTCCTCCACCATTTCATAGAATGAGCCATTTATATTTTATAATACAGGGTTATTCAAGGAAAGCACGAATTAGATGTTTCTTGGGATCTGTTCGGTTTAGAAATTTGGAAATGGGGCTAAAGGGGTTTTGGATATGGCGGATCTACCGACATTATTTTCATGCAAGCGATACTTCCACTTTCTCCAGATGTGGCACCTAACTCAGTTATTTTAAATGGAACACCCTATATTTTATTTCATATTTGTATTTCTCATAGAATTTTAGCTTCGGTTTATGTACCATGATATGCTTTTATACCTACCAGTTTTCGAGATATAATATTTTTGGAAATATTTGACGGTTCCTACGCTTCCGAAAAAAGAAATCGATAACTTCAATCATGTGGCCGATTTAGAGACTTTCTTTTCAAACTCATATTAGTACCCTATAGTTTAATTAAAAATTGTCTTCTACTTTCACAATATCTCATGCAGGGTACTTTATTTTCACAGTCGAACATTGTTTTAGTTTAAACGTCCAACAGTCAATTTTTTCATCAAATGGAACCCCCATGAGTATCTTCAAGGAATTTAATAGAGTGTTGAATTCTGTATAGATTGATATTAGCATTTCCTATAGCCACCTCTCGCGGTTTTTTATTATGGACGAATTTTTGTAAAATGTGGATATACAGTCAGCACTGTATAACGTACATACGGCTACATACATAGTAGGGAATGTAGATTTTCAGAATGTTTGTTTTATCAATATGAACACCGTGTTAGTGTTGCCGAGTAATAGCGATATATCAGGAACGTAGTATGTGTTCATTTAGAATAGATTTCTGTAAGCGTGTTCAAGCGTCTTCAAGAGAATCGTGACTTTTTTAAAAGGATCATTTGAACTGATGAAGCGAACTTTTCCAAAGAAGGATTTTTTAACAGACGAAATGTACATCATTGGGACAACAAAATTCTCATGCGGTGCGAGAATCAAATTTCCAGGACAAATTTAGTAAATAACAAGTATAAGTATCATATTTACTAGTAGAATTAAGAATTAAGTTAATTTACCTTACAAAATGAACAATTAAACAATGAAATTCTTTTAGTATGAAAGTAAAAGGCAACCGGTTGTTTCCAAAACTAACCTGCGCGCAGCATACCTGTGAAGAGCGCCTATACAGATAGTAATATGATAAGGCTTTGAGTAATAGAAAGTTTTGTGCTAGGTATCTCTAACAGGCACAGGCGTTTTTTCTAATATAAAAATATTCAAACTTTAGTTTGGTTGTAGTTTAAAGCTGTTACTAGACAGGTACAGTAATAACCCAAAAAAAAAAAGTTTTTTTCCAAGGCATTAGAACAAGATTTAACGAGGCACCAAAAAAATATATATTTTCGATATTCCGCAAATACTAAATTTTAAGAGTAAGTCCAAGCTGAAAAAAAAAGCTCCATTGGTATGATTTCTGTATGAAACTGGCTCCGGACAGAAAACACACAAAACTTGTGGACAAATTCTGCCCAGGCTAAAAATGATTTTTCTTATGGTCATTGTGAGTACTAACATTTAAAAACATTTTGTTCTGTGGCCCGATCGGCCAGGTTTTTTTTGTAGCTAGCTCTTAGACTATTATATAAATTTCAAAGGAAAGTCTCTAAATCGGTCACTTGATAGAAGATATCGATTTTTTTCGGGAACTATCCAAAAATATTAATTATCTCGAAAACTGGTAGGTTTAAGAGAATATTAAGGTACACAAGCCCAAGCTAAAGTTTTATGAGGAATCCAAATTTGAAATAAAATATAGAGTGTTCCGTTTAAAATATCAAAGCTAGGTGCTGCATTCGCTGTAAGTTTAAGTAATACATGCATGAAAATATTTTCGATAAATCCACCATGTCCAGAAACACCCTTAGCCCTATTTAAAATTTCTAAACTGAACAGATACCAAGAAACCTTTAATACCCGCTTTCCGTGAACAACCCTGTACGGAGCCCGCATGCAATTATCTGAAATATTTGTAACTACTAAGGACATGATTAGCATTTTCCTTAGAGCACAGCAGACAACAAAAGTGATGTGAGATTTTCTGTTACTGGTAGAAACTTAATTTATAAATTAAATTAATTATTTAAAATAAATCAGCTCGATATTTACTAGTCACGGCTTAAAAATAGACACCTGCAGGTTCAAAATGTCTTCTTCTGGACCTACACTAACCGGGAGGTATACCAATAGTATTTTTGTGTTCATTAGTTGGTAAGTAATCGATAAAAAATTATTAGCATGATACTAATAATTGCGCCAATTATAAAATATTCAAGTTATTTAGTGAAGTTTCCACTATTCAGAAAATTTTTCGTATTACTTTTTTTCTGTTGTGCTCTAAGAATCAGGATTAGTAATGTTATATTTATAGCCCATGGACCACACAGGTACGCTAGTTTCACTATATATGACAATAATTTGCTGCAACGTTTATTTACTATTATATGTATTTGATTCCTTCTACAACATGTGATTTAGGGTGGAACGAAAAATTATTTCTTGTTAAATAGTTTTGACACAGGTGTCAAAATGTGCATTTGGATAAATAAAAATCGTTCCTAAAAGCTTGTCGACCTATCTTAGCATCTTCAGATTCCTCACGGGACCGATAGTATAGAAATTTTTTATTTTATAGGTTTTTATTACCTGCCCTGGTTTATTTAAAAAAATATATTCCTGGTAAACACAGTATTTAAAATAATCATTAAAGTATGATGAAAAGCCCCTCCAAGTCAATTTGATTTATTCTAATATTTTCCGGTTCCTCATTGTCTTTGAAAATCGCGCCGCTTATGGGAATTGCGCGACAAATAACGCTTTCGAATACAATCACAACCCAAGCGATAGGCGTCTATGACTGGGGTGGGAAGGTAACAAGTTCAAGCCTACTTTCATTTGAATACTTCTACTAAGTATTGTTTTTAGTTGAGTGTTAGAATATTTACGTTAATATGACAACTATAAGTCAACTTCATTGCAAGATATTTGGTCAATCTAAAATATTAAGTGACCTTGTGTTACCTACTCATAAGGACTTTACTTTCATTATTTATTTGTTTGAAATGGTCTAAAATATAAATATGCTGGGAGAGATATAAGTGTTCATGAAATACTCAAAAACATTGTACCAAAAATTTAAGGGATTTGGCAAAGTACATCAATTCCTACCGTTTTTTGCTTCTGGGATAGACTAAAAAAATTTCAAGGACGTTATAAGCAAAATCAGAAGAATTTAGAATCTAGAAAAAATACTGTGACCCTGGAAACCAAGAAAATGAAAATGACAGAAGAAGGGAAAGCAATGCCAGTATCCAGAACATTGAAAAACATGCAGAAGCTTCACTGTTATTAAAGATGCACCACCTGTCATCTGTTCAGCTTTACTAGCAGTATGAAATTAATAATGAAAAGGAATATGATATCTAACGTGTCTTCACGGCACAAACCGTTAAGACAACAGCTAGACGAGAATTTAGTATACCTAAAATACATTTTGAGGCCAAAAATTACTGGGAATTAAGTTCTTGGAATGACGTAAATGTTTCTGAGCCGCCAATGACTGCTAATATTGAAATGTGTGTTATTAAAGCGTTAGACATAAATTTTTCTGATTTTCCATAGTTTTTGCAATACCGAAGCTGTTGAACGATTCGTGCATCTTGCAAATGAGGCATCACCAGCTGTCTGTGGCCAAGAAAACCAAACTGGCTTCATTCAAGCCTGTATAAAATCAAGACAAATATTGCCATCATTTGAACCGAAATTAAAAATGGATAATAACTGAAATATTAAACATGTTCTGTTTTTGTTTGTTTTTCCATGTCTATTTGTTTTTTTAAATAAAACGTCTTATTTTACTTGGTGTTCATCCTTCTATAGTTATTGAATGTAGAGAAAAAAATAATAAATACGATTCGATCAATACGTTGTGTTTGTGAAAAAAATAGCTTAGAAGAGCATATTTAGACATCCTTGAGAAACTGAAGTGTGGATAATAGCATTTAAACATGTTGCACAGTAATCTATGGTACATTAAGACTCCTTTTGGTGACTATGGCATTACCAATATCCAAAGAATGGAAAAATAACTAAGAAAAAATAAATGGTCGAAAGAGAGCATTTTTCTAATATTTTGCACCCGTCGAGGAATCTGAAAATAACAAATTACCGTTTTCAATTTTTGCACAGTTATTAATAACCACCAAATGCACCTTTTGATAACTATGTGGTAATAATTCTCGAAAAAAGTTTGAGAATCTCATTTTTCGTTCCACCCTAATGTGATTATATAAGGGTAATTTGCCCCGGCTCCTCCACCATTTCATAGAATGGGCCATTTATACTTTGTAATATAGGGGTATTCACGGAGAGCGGGTATTAGACGTTTCTTGGGATCAGTTCAGTTTAGAAATTTGAAAATAGGGCTAAGGAGGTTTTTGGATATGGCGAATCTAACGAAAACATTTTCATGCATGTGTTACTCCTCTTACACAGGACGTAGCACGTAACTTTGTTATTTTAAATCGAACACCCTATATTTTATTTCATATTTGGATTTCTCACAGAATTTTAGCTTGGGTTTGTGCACCATAATACGCTCTCAAACCTACCAGTTTTCGAGATATATTTTTAAAATTTTTAACGGTTCCTACCCTTCGGAAAAAATCGATAGCTTCTGGACACTTTCAAACTCGTATACTTAAGTAGCGTACAGTGTAACTAAAAATTGTCTTCTATTTTCACAATATCATACAATATTTTCACGGTCGAACATTGTTTTGGTTCAAACGTCCAAAAGTATATTTTCAAGAAATTTAATGGAGTATTGAATTCAGTATCGATTGATATTAGCATTCCTTAGACCCATCTCTCTCGGTTTTTTATTATGCAGGAAGTTTTGTATAATGTAGACATACAATCAACACTGTATAGCGTACATAGAGCTACATACGTAGTAGGGAATGAAAAATTTCAGAATATTTGTTTTATCACTATAAACACCGTGTTCGTATTGTCGAGTTGTAGCGATAGTACAGGAACGTAGTATTTGTTCACTTAGAATAGATTTCTGTGAGCATGTGATCGTACGTCAAGAAAATCGTACTTTTTTTAAAGGATTATTTGAACTGACCAAGCTAAATCACACCTTGCAGGTTCAAAATGTCTTCTTCTGGACCTCCACTAATCAGAAAGTATACCAACAGTATTTTTGCGTTCAACAATTGGTAAGTAGTCCATAAAAAGAATATTAGCTTGATACAATTACTAACGCCGATTATAGAAAACATTAGAGTTATTTAGTGAAGTTTCCATTAATCATAATGTTTCTCATATTACTTTTTGTCTGGCTGTACTTTATGGAACAGCATTAGTAATATTTCCAGATGATACAAATGTTGTCAGGTAATTGCATGCTGACTTTGCTATTACACTGGTATGTGAAACTTTCAGTAAATGTATCTCGATGTTTAGGAGAGTTTCAGACGTATTCAATACTCATGCCATTAAAAGGATAAAGAAATTTAATTTCACCTTAGTTAGTTGGACCTTATTACCTGATAGAGATATTTTTTTAACATAAATCTGAAAGACACATAAAGAATATTATTTATGTATGATTGTAAGTTCTGGACTTCGAGAGAAGGTCGGGAATTCATTGTCTTAAATAACTGTAAAACATCATGCCTTCTAGATTTATTGCAAATATTACTGGTCGTATTAGATGTCTTGTAAAAATGAAAAAAATAGACATTGTTTGCAACAAAGTTAACAAAGTTTGGAACAGATCTAGATATGCATGACATCTGTTAAAAATGAAAAAGCAAAGAATAGCCTTTTTTAACCATTTAATATAGCTTTTATTCAAATGTATTAATTTAGATAAAAATTTTGAAGAATGTGCTGTTTATGAATGTTAAGAACTACAGAAAAATTCAAACCAAGGTTTTTGTTTACACTGTTAAAGAAAATTATACATTATTTAAATCTTTGCGGCCTCATAATATTATGCCGTTAAGTCGTAGTACTAGTTTTACTTCCCTCGCATACCGAAGGTTTTGAAATTTTTTTTTTCTGAAATAGGTTTCGAATGTCATGAAACGTGGAAATTTTAAATCTGAGCAAAAAAATATTTTTCCACCATTTATTCTTGGTAGAGTACCTAGTAAAAAAATTTTCAAAAAATTTTTGTCTTTTAAATTTTTTTTTCTGAAATAAGTTTGGAATACTGCGAAACGTGGAAATTTTAAATTTGAGTAAACAAAAATTTTCCATCACTTATTTATTCTATTGTAGTACAAAATGATATAAAATATTTTTAAAATTTTTCTTTGACAAAATTTTCAAATTTTTCTTTTTGAAAATTTTTTATTATGAAATAAATTTAGAATGTCATGAAACGTGGAAATTTTAAATTTAAGCAAACACATATGATCGAAAAATTTCGATCATATATTCTATAGTAGCAAAAAATTATATAAAATATTTTTAAAATTCTTCTTGACAAAATTTTCAAATTTTTCTTTTTGATTTTTTTTTATGAAATAAATTTAGAATGTCATGAAACGTGGAAATTTTAAATTTACCTACGTACCAAATTTGACTGTTCTCCGTCAAGTAGTTTTTTAGATAATGCACCAACAGACGGAATTGAAAAAGCTATATTTTCGTAATCTGTATGATCTGAAACGTGTAAATCCGGAAAAATCTCGGAGAGTGATTTTTTCTCGAACACAATACTTCCCTTTGGTATGCGAGGGAAGTAAAAATTATCAAACCCCATGGGGGTGAGTTATATGGGTCGAAAATATAAATACTGCACGAATTTTTCAAACTTGGCGGTACTTTCTCGTCCTGCTTCTTACGGTGTGTATGACATGGGCTTATGCATTCCATGATGAATCCACTCTCCCCTGATTCTGAAATATATTTCACGAAAAATTGAGACAATATATATAATTTCCCTTCCACTGGTCATTAGTGTACACCAGGTATATACAACTTCCCCCTTGGTTGGGGCTTAGTGTTGTATTGGGAATGAATACCTGTGTTAGAATTGCTTCGAGGACGCGTACGTCGTCTTTCTATTATTGCATATTTCACTGAAATAAGCAGTTTCCAGCAGCTAATTTCTATGAATTTCTTAATCCACAAACATCTTCCACATGCTAAATTGTGAACTAGAGTAACAGCTCTTGTACATACAAACTATTTTCATACTTTTCTTTTGCTACCTTAACACGCACGTTGGTATTAGAGGCGTATAGTTAACATTTATTTTCCATAATAAGAAATAAAAAATATTGAATTTCAATGCATAGGTAATATTTTACATACCTTCAGGAGTAGCCTCCATTTTTCTTAGCCAAAAGCACACCCTGTGATAACAAAAATTCACAACATACTCACGTTATGTATTTCGGGACCGATTCCGACTAAGGTACAACGGCATGGGAATTAAAACAGAATACAACGAACTTGGCTTTTTGATTTTTGGCCAGGATTTTGGGATTCTAGCCCACTGTGCGTCGTATAGCATAAAGTTGAAGGGAAAATTAAGTGAATATGGCTACGGGACGTATCATATACGTGACCAACATACTTCACGAGTCTTTTCTATTTGCGATACGTCTAATACGATTGAGGATATTTGCAAAAAAAAGAGAGAAAAACAGTGTTTTATGATTTCAATTCTTAGACGATTATGTTCCCGTCTTCGTCCAAAGTCCAATACTTAAAGTTCTACTTCTTCATATGTTTGTTTTAGTATTCTGCAAAAAAATCATTTGTACAAACAGCTTTAAGAAGGTGAAAGTAAAAGCAGTTGTCAGTTAGTTATTTTATAAATTAATATTAAATGACAAACTTTGTTCAGAAAATAAAGCAACGACAAAATATAATCAAAGTGCATCTAGTTGACAACTATTTTCAGTTTTTACATTAGCACATTTTTATCGAAAGCCATTAAAAGCACATTTCCAGGTCAATTTTTTTGCGTCCATACAATGCAACGGAATTGCTAGATATAATTAAGTCAGTATCAACTAAAAATTCATCGGTAGAGGACGAAATTCCGTGCTCGCTTCTAATAAAAGTAGCCGAATTTATTGCTGAACCGTTGGCTTCTCTTGTCAATTTATCTTTCACAGAAGGTGTATTTCCAGCTAACCTAAAAAACGCGTTAGTCTTGCCTATTCATAAAAAAAAAATGACAAGTCACTAATTTCAAATTATAGAGGTATTTTGCTTTTATCAGCTTTTTCAAAAATCTTTGAATAATCTTATTACTTATATTAGACTGAATGAATTTATAATCAAAAAAAATTTATTGTCTGAACGTCAATTTGGTTTTCGGAAAGGTATCGCAACCAAAGATGCCGTGTTATTGAACACGAACGTGACTTTCGTTTTAGTCAGATTCGCGCACAAGAACACTGCACAATTTAATTTTGAATGAATTTATTTTACTTGGCTCGGCGAAAAAGTAACACCCTGTATCGATTTTACACGAATGATTAAAAGTCAAATTTTCTGGAGTCAAAATAACGATATATTACTATTCACGTTCTAACAATACATTTGTTTATCACTAAATAGGTTTGATGTAATTAATTATGTTGAATATTAACACTTTAGAGTAGAAATTTGCCTTTGGTTGTTGTTTGTCGCGTGGCTGGATCCCGAACTTACTGACTTACTGGCTCGACTCGACTCTACTCGACTTGCCCGACTGAATGCGTTGAGCGCGTCTCGGTATATATAAGATAAATCAAAGCTTCTGGAAGTGTTCGAAAATCGAAGACTCGAGACGTTCTAGTCGCTCTAGAGGTTCGCCGTTCCCGAAAATTCGATCGGTAGGGGAGAGTGGCTCGTGTATATTCTCCAGCAGCGAAGGCTTGCTTTTCGAATTATTCTAAAAATGTAAAACGTGTTTTTTCTAGCTCGCTGGCTTTACAGAGCGACAGAGGGACGTTAATTCTTAATTTTGACAAAATGAATTACCCGATTTAAGAAAGGTACTTTGACATTCCCCCCGTTTGCTAAGGCAAATTTCTACGATTGAGTGTTTGAAAACCTAAAGTATACAATTCTATCTAACTTAAGATATTTACAACGTGTTTTATGAATAAGAACTAAAATTTATACAATGCTAAAACTTAAGATATGTACAATAATGGAAATAAACGTAATTCTAAAAAGAAGGATACAATTTCTAGAGGTTCATGATGACCAGTCTTGCTCGTCGTCGCTTTGGTTTATATGGTCTGTTCGTCTCTCCATGTGTTTGCGTTGGCCTCGTACAGGTGGTTGGTTCATCGGGTGCCGGAGTGGATATGGTTACTTTTTCTTTATTTGCTGGGGCAGGCAAGCTTTCTTCATGAGCTAAGGCAGGCAAATGCGCTGAGGCAGGTAGATACGCTGAGGCAGGTAGATGCGCTGAGGCAGGTAGATGCGCTAAGGCAAGTAGATGCGCCGAGGCAGGTAGATGAGCTGATGCAGGTAGATGCGCTGAGGCAGATAGATATGCTGAGGCAGGTAAATGCGCTGAGGCAGGTAGATGCGCTGAGGCAGGTAGATGCGCTGAGGCAGGTAGATGCGCTGAGGCAGGTAGATGAGCTGAGGCAGGTAGATGCGCTGAGGCAGATAGATATGCTGAGGCAGGTAAATGCGCTGAGGCAGGTAGATGCGCTGAGGCAAATAGTAGGATTTCATCGTCTCTATGGTCATCATCAGGGGGATGTTCTTCAGGGCCTTCGTGGCGGTCTGGGAAATCATCTTCAGGATTTTCGTCATTAAAGTCGTCATCATCGGGGTCCGATTCTTCATCGGTAAGTAGCTGCTCGGGAGGTTCGTTTCCGGCGACTGGGGGCCTAATATCGTCTACGTGTACCAGATGAGTGTTGTTCCCGCGTCGGACCTCGTATACTTCGTCGGAGACTTTTTTGGTTATTAGATGTGGGCCTGTCCAAGAGGGTAAGAATACATTCGGTTTCTTTCGAAGGGCTTTTACCATTACCTCTTGTCCTTCGAAGGTAACCTTGGGTCTATCGTTTGGCGAAGAATACCTCTCTTGATATTCTGCTTGGTTTGCCCTTATTTCTTCTGTTCTTTCTTCCGGGGTCTGTTCTTCTTGCTCGTCCCGTTCCTCTTGATATGCTGGTATATTTAGTTCGTCCTGCTGGGGTAAGTCGTATCGTAATTGTTCAGCCTCCTGTGGAATACAATTTTTTTCTTGGAGTTGTCGAAATTCGGGGGTATACCTTGTTTCTTGATTCCAGTATACGGTTTTCCTTGACGTTTTTCCCATATACATGCACTTCCTTTCATAGTCTAGATGGACACCCTCGTCCTCCAGGAATGGTGTACCAAGAATAAGTTCCTTATTTAAATTTTTAATTACCTCAAACTCGCCCTGAGTTTTGTTACCTTGTATGTCTAGATCTAGGACGATATTTCCCAAGGATTCTGTTGTTTGGCCTCCACATGCCATTGCAAACAATTTTCTGTCTTTGATTTTAGGCTCGGTGTCGACGAGTCCTGCCCTGACTATGTTGCTTTCCGCACCTGTGTCAATAACAGCGTTTATTTCCTGTCCGTTTGCGAGGATCTTAATATGTGGTAATTGCCTTGATTTTCGTAAATCTTGCATTGATAATAACGGGGCAGTTTCGGTCTGCGTCGCCACGTCTTTTAGTGTTGTTTTTGCTAGGATAGTGGAAATGTTCGTAATGTTCTCAGAATCAGTCTGAGTAGCCATGTTATTTATTGATTTTTCTTGAAAAATTGCAGAGATATTTAAGATATTGTCGAAATTTGGTGGAGTCGCCGGGTTGGTTATATTATTTGGGCCGGACGCCGAGGAATCGTTATTTAGTTGTTGGATCTGGGACGGGCGCCGGCCCCTTGGGAGTTTTCCTGGTGCCTTGACTTGTTGGTTTTGTCCTGTCGTGTACGGATTTTGTGGGCAATTTCTTTGCCAGTGCCATCCTCCGCAAAATCGGCATGTCGTCGGTGGTCGGCTTTTTTGCGTATTTTCCCCTGATGATGCTGTCCTCTGGATCGTATTTCTCGTGGTCGTATTGGTTGCCTGTCTTGGTGCCTCTTCACAGTTACTATTATTATTATTATTGTTGTTTGGTCGATTTCTCCAATTGTCATTATTGGTGCTTCTCGGAAGATGATACTCTTCTACCTCTGCTGCTACAGTTAGTAACTCCTCGGGGGTATCGAAATCTCTGAATCGAATTTGTGCCCTTATCTCGGGGCGTAGTTGTCTATAGATGCAGTACGCCTTCTCTTTAGGCGGTCTGGTTGGGTCTACTCTGTTAAATAAAGCTATTTTCTTAGAGATGAATAATGTAACCGATTCGTTATATCCTTGCATTTTTGTATGCAAAATGTGTTCTGCCTGAGCCCTTTTCGCTATGGTGTCGAAGGTCTGCCTCAGCCTCAATTTGAACGTTTCGTAGTCGTATATTAAATTTTTATGTGGCTCATACCATTCCTTTGTATGGCCTTTTAATTGTGACGTAATCATTATTAATTTTTCTGTTCGGTCAGTAATGTTATGTTTTCGAAAATGTTCTTCCATATTGGATATAAACATATTTGCACTTTCGTGATCCAGCCCTTGGAAAGTGTGCATGGGGGAGTTCCTTATAGTTTGCATAACCTTTTCCATTTTGCCCCCTTCATGACTCGCAGTAGCGTTTTGAATAGCCTGTTTGATTGCCTCCGCCATGCCCACGAAAATTTGGTTTAGCTCGATATTTACATTTGTTTGCTCCCCTCGTTGTGGGGTTGATGTATGTAAAATCGACTCACCTGGTTGTGCAGTATTCGGGTATATATGTCGTATGGGGTCCTCTTCCCTCTCTGAGGAAGATGGTTGTCCTTCTAGGTGTGGCAGTTCTATTCCCTGTCGTGCCGCTGCCTCTCCTAGCGTTTTCATAACGTTTTCGTAAGATTCCATGTTCTTTTTATTGTGAAAATAGGACTTGAGAAGTTCTGGCCCTTCGATGGGTCTTCACGTAGTGTTTTCTGCCTTACCTTTGAAACCCCTACTCAGTTCAGAGCCCCTCGAGTAAGTCACACTACTCTCCTCTTCTTTCTTTGTTCTTTTCTTCTCGGCCACTTCTCTAAGCCCCACGTTGGGCGCCATGAACACGAACGTGACTTTCGTTTTAGTCAGATTCGCGCACAAGAACACTGCACAATTTAATTTTGAATGAATTTATTTTACTTGGCTCGGCGAAAAAGTAACACCCTGTATCGATTTTACACGAATGATTAAAAGTCAAATTTTCTGGAGTCAAAATAACGATATATTACTATTCACGTTCTAACAATACATTTGTTTATCACTAAATAGGTTTGATGTAATTAATTATGTTGAATATTAACACTTTAGAGTAGAAATTTGCCTTTGGTTGTTGTTTGTCGCGTGGCTGGATCCCGAACTTACTGACTTACTGGCTCGACTCGACTCTACTCGACTTGCCCGACTGAATGCGTTGAGCGCGTCTCGGTATATATAAGATAAATCAAAGCTTCTGGAAGTGTTCGAAAATCGAAGACTCGAGACGTTCTAGTCGCTCTAGAGGTTCGCCGTTCCCGAAAATTCGATCGGTAGGGGAGAGTGGCTCGTGTATATTCTCCAGCAGCGAAGGCTTGCTTTTCGAATTATTCTAAAAATGTAAAACGTGTTTTTTCTAGCTCGCTGGCTTTACAGAGCGACAGAGGGACGTTAATTCTTAATTTTGACAAAATGAATTACCCGATTTAAGAAAGGTACTTTGACATTATCACTTTGTAATTATATTTTAGATAATTTTGAGAACAGGTCAAAGATGGCGTGTTTATTTTTCGACCTAACACGTGCTTTCGATACCGTCGATCACAACCTACTGGTAAATAAACTTTTCAATTATGGAATTCGCGGCCCAGCCTTAAGTTGAATCAAATCCTATTTAAACGAGAGAACCCAATCTGTTGTAATAAAAGATGTCGGTAAAACCTGCAAATCCAGCCCTTTAAATGTGTCGACTGGTGTTCCTCAGGAGAGTATTCTGGGACCGCTTCTATTTCTTATATTTATAAACAATAGTACACAGCACATGACAGATGTCGTCATAACGCTATTTGCTGACGATTCCACTATGGCTACCTCTGGTCTGTTCCTGAATAATTCCAAATCTGACCTTCTAGTCTTTTCACCTACGAAACTTGATTACAGCCTGTTAGTTAAAACAGATAATAGCTACGTAAAACAAAATATTACAGTCAAGTTCCTAGGAGTTTATATGGATCCTTTATTAAAATGGGGAGCTCATGTTGATTATGTAGTTGCTAAGTTGGCTACCCATTGTTTTGTCATCTGGCAACTACGCCGTTCTGTAACCCTAAACATACTAATGGTGTACTACTTTGCTCATATTCAGTCTTGTCTGAATTATTGCAATATATGCTGGGGTAACTGCTCACGGTCCAGCGAAGTATTTACAGTCCAAAAAAAAATAGTTCTTTAAATCACCTAGATACTCATGTAAAAGTATTTTTATTGAATTAGGAATTTTAACTGTTCCACGCCTTTATATTTTAAACTGCGATTTATACATAAGGGAACATTCTGACCAATTTAATGGGTGAATCTCTCCTAATAGTATTAATCTAAGACAAAACTATAATTTAAATATACTGGGTCATACCTTATCCCAAACTAATGGCAATCAAACTATTTAACAAATTACCAATTCATATTAAAATAATTAATGTTATTCCATTGTTTAAAAAAGAAGTTAAATCCCTTTTGCTTAAATACGCATTTTATTCTGTGGAAGAGTACTTCAGTGCTAACCTAAATATTCAATGACCGGGACATATCTAATTTATTATTTATTAATCGTGCTTTTCTTTTCCATATGTGAATACATTTATATGACTTTCAACTTATGTATTGTTTGTGTGTACGGAAATGTGTCTTGTTCTTTACTTTTAAATGTGTGTTTTTGATTACTTTTCTAAATACAATATGTAAGCCTACCTATGTATATATATGTAGATATTTATATATTAGCTTTTGTGACTATATTCCGATACTTGTAAAAGTCTATGGAAATAAAGATATTATTATTATTATTATTATTAAATTAAAAGTATTCCGGAAAAGAAAGTACAGAAGTGAAGAACATACGTCGATTACAACGAGCCTTTATCCCCTTCATATTGCCATTTATTACTCACAATAGACTTTAGGTAAACAGGCTCTTACTTGCATCCTAATAAACTGAACTCCATAGTTCCCGTAATGAATAGAACAACTCTTTGCTGCACAATAGTTTATTGTGCGGGTCTGGGACTGCTAACAGCTTAACTCTGTCATAACTAAAATTCAGTTAAATATTAATCAACTGAACAACCTGCAATTCCACTTCATATTAGTGTTAAAGTTTAATGAAAAAACGAGAATGATTATTATAATGGTTGTTCAAAATATTTTTGGCTTACAGAGGACAATTTTTAAAGTTGGTTAGAAAATAGTAATAGTCCGTTTATCACTAACCTTGCTTTGTTTCCGACAAGCCAACTACTATCCTAATATACGATTCAAACGTATTGATCCTTCACTTTAAGAGTGAATACTACGTAAGGCTAGTGGGGAGTGGGGTAAAGCGCCAAATAAGGAGATATCTCCTTAATAATCAAATTTTAGCCAAAAATAGTCTCCAACAATTCTGTAGAATTTATGTACAACTTACACTTATTTTCAGTTAAATAACATCACGCAATTTGCCAAAAATGCTTATTGTTAATCATTAAAATTATGAAAAATCGCATAGGTACCCCTTAAGTTTTCATGCAGAGATAAGACAATCCCTTCAATAAGGTAAATTTATAAATAGAAGTATCTTTAAGGAAAGAAGTATGAATGGAGACTTTTTATCTCTCGTACTCTTCTTTTTTAATGCCAAGCGCTTCAATGAGGGGTAACAATTCTCCCGAAGGGGTTAATACACCCCTTCTATACCCTTCTGGACTGCGTCATAAAAGCTTCTAGCTTACAAGCTCTTGATAATGCAAAGGAAATACGGTAGAGGATGAATGCATCCCCGGAATCAAATCTCCAGAACGGTATAAACTACCCCCTGCTGGACGAGGGAGACAGGGGTGGAGGGACATCTGGGAGAGCAAGTATTCCTTGTTTTTACTGCAGAATGATCGTAGTGCATTGTGGCATTTTCTTCACCCGACAGTTGGTGGAGCGTCATTTTGGCACTCGAGCTTTGGCGGTCAGTTGACGGTTAGCTCGGGCGCCAGTTCCATTTGTGGTGGAACAACCAATTATGCTCAAAGTCGGTTCAGCAGGGCTTGTGTCGGTACAGTGAAGAAACGGTTATGTCCAGCGGGTCTAGGGATAGCTAGGCTTCACGTACACTAAAGTAAAAAGCTCGATTTTATAATAACGTTTATTATCTTAACCTACTATTTACAACAATATCTAAAGCTCGGACTACTTGTATTACAAAACCAAACAGACAACCAAGAGCTTAAACTAAAGTAAGGCTAGGGTAAATGAAAGTAAAGGTAATGTGAAAACGATGATAATACGATGATAAAACCGATCAGGCGGTTAATGAGACGGTGATACGGTAAACGGTTATGAGTGGTGCAGCCGGCCAAAAGTGGTAAAAACGGGCGGTAGTACAGACAGTGCAAGTCTGTAATTACAAACTTTACTCACTTGCTTCTGTTGCCGATGGGCACGCGTAAAGCTCAACGGACTGGAGTGGCCTTCTATCCACGAACGTCAGGCACGAACTCTCGTCTGATTTCTGGACGATGCCTCTTTATACTCTAAGCGGTACACACGGTAGAAGGAGAAACGACGTAGTCGGAATGTGCACCAGTTTCGGACATGGGAAAATATAAGCGGTGTTACCTACAAGTTCCTCTACCTTTTATTTCTTGTACACGTCTAGCCTTGCGGTCGGTCGGATACCAACTAAATCCTCCAGCAAGCGGTGCACTGCTTGATGCACGTTTGCAGGCGAAGGTAGGAGCATGAACTGCTAGTATACGGTACATGGCACACATGACGTCTGTTCGGATATCGTTGCTGATACAGTTCTGCAGCTGCAGTTGAATTTTTGAGACGCTCTCCATATATCAGTAACATATCGACCTTTTCATCTCTACTAAAATTATTCATTTTCTTTAATTTTTACTCAAAGAGATTTCCGCAACGCTTTATTTTGTATCTGTCTGACAGCTGATATTGTTTTATTATATTCAATGGCTACTATGATTTTTCCAATGTTATTAGGTTACCAGATTTACACAGAAATGTGCCATTTTAGTTTCCAAAGCCCACTAATCTATTAGCCGCATGTTTCTAAAAGCTTGGTTGCATTGTATTTTGGCTGAAATCTCAAATATTTCTGAGCGGATTTTCAAAATTTTGGTAACATTAGATTCGTATGAAAATGAGGTATTTAAAAATGTTGGTGAACGGTTAAATTCCCATTTAAGAAAAACGAGTTAATGGGTAAAAATCACATTTAAAAATTTTAAACGCCTCCAGAGAATTAAGTAATGCAATCATATTGCCCTTTTTATTTTTATAGTAACATAGCACACAAACTAAAATATATTTTGGGCACCACAGCACTCTGGATTCAGAAATAGATTTTTTAATAAAATTTTTAACGTTTATCAAAAAGTGACCAAAATGGATGTATTGTATTCAAAATTTCCTCTAGATTCCAAAAATGTAAAAATATATAGGGTGTTCCATTTAAAAATCGAAAGTTGTGGGCATTTCCGGTCAAACCGGATGTGCACCAAACTTGATTTTTTATTGAAAAGATGGCATTTTAGTCGTGTAATAAGGCCTCCGAATTTCAATTTTCTATTCCAAACACTTTAGGAAATATCGGGGCGAGCGCAATTCGTGACTCACCCGGTATACACCAAACCCAAGTATCTGTACTCTTACAGCATGCTTTACTTCTTTTTCCCTATTTACCTCTACTTACCCCCTACTCCTTAACTTTATCAACTCTTAATACGGAAGTGGTGGGGAGTTGAAAAATATTATAAAAAACCTGAAGCCTTCGTTTCTAGTGTATACACCAAATCCCAAATTTCTGTACTCTTACCAGCTTGCTTCACTTATTTCCCGCTATTTACCCTTATTTAACCCTCAACCCTTCAACGACACCATTTAAAAATATAATCTAGTTCCAGATGTAGTTACAATACATACGTGTACTAAATTTCAAGTGAGTGTCTAAATTTCATTTTATCAAGCCCTTTAATGATGGAGTAGGGGGGGGGGGGGTGGAGGTTGAAAAATATTACAAAAAAATCTGAGGCCTTGGCTTCCAGTACATACACCTTATTTCAGTATTCTCACCAGCTTGCTTTACTTATTTTTCCCTCTTTACCTCTACTTATCCTCCACTCCTTCAACGGAATCATGTCAAAATATAATCTAGTTTCAGATGTCGTTATAATACATGCGTGTACCAAATTTCAAGTGAAAATCTCAATTTAATTTTAGCAACTATTTTAATAAGGGGGGCGAAGGTGGTGGGGGGATGGAAAATATGATAATAAAACCTGAGACCTTGGCTTTTAGTACATACACCAAATTTCAAGTTCCTGTACTCTTACCAGCTTGTTTTAATTATTTCCCCCTATTTACCCCCAACCCTTCACCGGATATGTTCTAAAATGGATTGTTTTCTGAACATATCGAAATCTCGTTATAATATACATGTGTACACAATTTCAAGTTAATACCTTAAACCGTTCCGGAAAAGAAGTGCGAACAAAAAAAATTACAGACAGATCGACAGACAGACAGAAAATTTTTTTTCGTTCAAATTTACAATCTCGACGTTTCATGACATTCTAAATCTATTTCAGGATGAATAACTTTTGAATTTTTTTTCTACGATTACTATACTTCCAATCCATTATGTGGATGTGGAAGTAATACGTGCTAAGGACATATGCTTTAGGTACTTTCTTATTTTTATAGATAGCACATAATTTACACTTAATATTAAAACAGACGGTGATATGGGGTGCAATTTCCATAACGAAAAATGCTTTGTTACAGTATTAACGAGAATCTCCTTCAATTTTCTTGACCGTACACTCCAAGCGGCGAAGACTACCCCTGAAAGCCCCAAAAATTGTTCGAAAAATCTTTAGGACCGGAAAGATGAGGAAGGACAGATGGGTATCCACACATATTGATTCCCGAGAAAATTATTAATGAAAAAGACATGAGATGCAGGTGAAAGCATGAGGGATATAGAGATGCATTGAATGCTAGAGTGAAAAAAAGCTACACAAATGGATTCCCATGTGTCTTCCCTCCCAGAATTAAAAACTTCATCTTTGGCCCTATAGATTTTTCGAATCCTTTTTGGTGGTTTTGGGGGTAGTTTCTGCCCTTGCAGGGTGTGGTCAAGGCAATTGAAGGATTCTCGTTCATGCATTGCTACCATTCTGCAATCAAAATAAGGAACGCCTATTCTCCTAGATCTCCTTCTTTCTCATCCAGCATTCACCCTTCTGGAGGCTTGGTTTCGGGCGGCATTCACCATCTGCCATATTTTCTTTGCATGTTCATGACATAGTTCTATGTCCAGAAAGGTATAGAAGGGGTACAAAGGGTGTACCATCTCCGGGCGAATTGTTACCCCCTCGCTGAAGCTCTTGGCATTGAAAAGAAGAATACGGGAGATAAAAAGTTGCCATTCATATTTATTTCCTTAATGATACATATATTCAGAAATTTATCAAGTTGAAGCGATGTTTTCGCCTCTGCACGAGAATTTAGGGATATACGAATTTTTTGATCTCGGATTCGGATTTACCGTCGAAAAATACATAGGAATATCGCGGCCAGTCATTCAGCTTAAAAACTTTATTCTTTGTGGGGCTGTGTATTCTTTTTCCATTCTATTATTCTTTACAAATATTACATAACATATTTCTTGTGATGGTTTCCCAGACAAAAATGAACCCATTCTATAGGTTGCCTCTTAATGCGAACATTTCATGCTTTGTTAAAAGACAAACGCACATAATTTACACAGAACTAAAGAGTAATAAATCATTCCTGAACACTAAACTAAACAATTACCGTTATCTGCAACGCAACTACAGTAAATAAAATACAACATTTCACATAATGCGGTAAACTTACCACAGGATTTTTACGCCTCAACAACGTACACTTCCAGGTGAATATAAAAGTGAATTTACTGTGGTCATACCGCACATCAATGAGAGGACACACGAGAGGCATGTGTGATGTGTGCCTAGGGCAGTTTAAAACTGCTCAAACTTTTATTTCAAATATATAAAGTTGGAAAGACTTAATATATATAATTTGCAAACTCGTCATATATATTCATATTTCTCCATCTCAATTACAAGATAATTATTAAAAGTTTCTATGGAAGTTTAAATAATGTAAGTCAAACAATTAAGTTTAGCCTAATAAATAGTTAACCTAACGATCAATACAATACCTTGCTCTAAGTTTGTCGCAAGTTGTAAAGAAAATAGAGAACCATAAGCAATATGTATTTTAAATTTTACTGTACAGGGTGCCATATAAAATAATACATTGAGTAATTTGTAATTCCTTGACTTAAAATATGAAGATTTAACCAAACTCCTTTAACGAAATATTCCTAGTTAAAGAAACACAGTGTTTAAGTTTTTTTAGTTCCTTAAGCCGTTGTTCGAAAACTATTCAATCTATCTTATATTAATTTTCACCTCACTTGTACAGGTCGGTAATACAATTGCAATTAAATGGCAAAATTGGGTTCGATTTCTTTCAAAGCAGCTGTATGGATTGGGATGCACAGCAACTGACTGCTTCCTGAAACATTGTCTATGGCACTAGGGCGGTCCTTAATTATATGGGGAAACATTTTCTTCAGATTTCTTCACGTCCCCTTGGATTAGTTCCATTTGAAGAAAAAAAATGATTTAAAGTTTCGATCTGACCAGTCAAAGGGTACCCCCGGGCCTTTAAATATTAAAATAAACATCTATATATACAATATATCGATTTTATTTGATTACTTCTTAGAATCTTGATTTTAGAGAAAAACATGTTAGTTAAAAATTGTAGATCTGGCCAAGGACAATATTTTTAAAGTAAAATTATTTTGTTTCCAAAAAAGACTTATCTTATTTCAAGTTCTTCTGAGTTAAAATTTCTTATTTATAACCAGGAAACGGACTATGGTAATCGTTGACAACTTGAGGAACATATTGTTATTGCTCTTCATTTTTTGGAAGTGATTGGTTATAATCTTACATTAATTTAACCACCCTCTTTGCCATATCGTTCACAACTCGCAATTTAGTAGCTATTTTCAGCGCTTTAATGAAACGGTCATTTTCATGCCATATTGTCGATTTTGTTTGCAAAAATTGATCATTGATTTCAAATCTTTTGAAAAATTGTTTCGGTTTAGTTGAAACGAATTATTCAATAACATTTTAACAATTTGCCGTCTCGTATTGTTGCTCGTTTAACATTTGTATCTTCATCCAACTCAGGTGCGCAATTTAAAGCTTTATCCATATTTTTTTTTGTTTCAATTGGCAAACTTGGATTAATAAAAGAGAATGCAACAGCGTCATGGCTTAAATGCCATAAATGATTCCTTAACGTTTGTAAAGCAGCGCGTGAGATATCACAATCGATAGTTTGATATTAGTGAATGCTAGGCAGAAGCCTGAAATCCTGATAGGGTGCTTTATCAGCCAAAACTATGCTTCAACGTATATGCCAACAATAAAAATACAAATATCGCAAAGCGCGTTTTATTCTGCAACTGATAATTCGAATTCATTCACGAACAGAAAAATGTTTAATGAGTAAATAGCTTTTGTCATCCATCTCGAATTATGGGCGGCTCCAAGGACGTTGAAATATATTTCCCGGCGACTTGGTGCTTCTCCGAGGGAAATTCTCTATAATCGTCTCGTCCTTGATTTTCATCTAACGTAATTTTAACAAAAATTATGATTCGCTATACATCATCCTGATTTAAACGTTTCCTGACTTTTTCGCATTCAACTCCGAATTGAAAATTCTTGTCATTTATCTGAGACCAAGAGTTCCAAAACCATTCCATAATCTGTACTTTTGGGTTTGTGAATGTATTATTTTTACTTCGAAAACGCTATTAAGATACATTACTATAACATCCAGTATTGACTGCTGTAGTATCAAAAACCAACGCTTTTTCAGCATCTTGTAGACCCTATTCAGAAAGCGATTCGCAAACAGCAGATATCTTTTTTCTCAATGCAAACGTAAGTCTTTACAGAGGGTGTCCCAGAATTGAGTTCCCGGACGGGAACCTGTGATTCTTGAGTTCATATTAGACTCACGTAACCCAACTAACTTACCTTAGTCCAAGAATGCATCCCTGAGGAAGTACATGCTCTTAAAGTGAGGCAAAGAAAAATGTTTGCAAACATTTCTGTTATTTCGAAGACAAAATTTTCAAAATTTGATGTGACCTATATCTCTATATAAGTACTCTATGTGAGCTTGATAACAACTATATATCTTTTGTTTCTCAAATGCGACAGATTTCCTCTTTCACAAGTACCTATGACTTACAGAGAAAAAATAATATTTCTTGATTTCTGGTTGATATTACACAAAATTTTAAAAGTATTAATTTGTGTATTGAATCAGGTTGGACATCATGTGCAGCATTTGTTATATAAATTTCTTTAAATAAAACACTTTTCTGTTATTACAACATTTTGTTCTAGAATTGCAAATAAATGTTAAATAAAAATAGAGAGAAAAGCGATAATTCCTTGTATTTTGGTTGATATTACACCATTTTTTAAGAGTACCTTTCTTGCACCCCTTTCAATGATCTATAAAAATATTTTAATATTCCGTGATTTTATAGGGGATTAAAAAACTACAGCCAGTCAAATATAAATTATTATGAAAAAGGCTTAAGAAACAAGAGATATTTGGTTGTTAAGTTTACAGAGAGTACTTATAGAGATCACTTTAAGATAATGTATTTCCTCATGGATGCATTTTTGGACCAAGATAAGTTCGGTTATATGGGCCCAATATGAAATCAGGAATTACAGTTTCTCATCCGAGAAATCAATTCTGGAACACCCTGTATAGTTAGGTATCAATATTGAATGTTCTCCTCGATTAGACCTATAACTTTTGTTTGTCATGTGAATCAGTGAAATTATTTACGTAATTTTTTTTCTATGCTTGTCACCTATTATATATTAATTATTTGTAATTATAACAAGCTAACCGTTATACTATTCGCCGATTTACTGCACTTTCTATATAATTGTTGTACATTCTATACGATACTCTTCGCAGTTTTCTTGTAAATAATGTTAGTTTTAGACATTTGTAGTTTAACTACAATACAATAAAAAAATATGTAGAAAGAATTTTTTTTTTTTATTTAAGAAATTTATAACTTTTTTATTTATAGATCGAAAAACAATTGGGTTCGTCCTCTAGCGAGCACTAATTTACTGTCCAAATTTCAATAAAATCGAACTTTTCGTCCTTACGTTATCGTGCTTACAAGAAATGTGACGGACGGACGGACAGACGACCAGACAGACGGGCGGGCGGACGGACAGACAGACGACCATACGGACGAACGGACAGACGGACAAACGGACAGGCGGACAGATAGACGGACACACGGACGGACAGACAGACGGACACACGGACGGACAGACAGACGGACAGGCAGACGGACAGACAGACAGACAGGCAGACGGGCAGGCAGACGGACGGACAGACGGACGGACGGACGGACGGACGGACAGACAGACAGACAGACAGACAGACAGACAGATAGACGGACAGACAGACGACAATTCGATCACCAACACAGTGATATGAAAATTTCTTCTCTACGAGCAATATTACCGGTTTTAGAAATGTACCGATCGAATGCAATATACTCCTCGTTTTGAATTTGCGAAGGGTATAATAATAAATAATACAATTGAAATCCCTTATTTTCGTGGTCCACATAGGCTAAAACGTGAACATTTCAGGACAACTCGAATACTTTTTTTACATTTAAAACACGAGGAGTGTGAATAACAATATTTCTATATATTTTTTAGTGGCAAGAATCCCTTAAATATTTAACAAAACAATCACGAACAGGAGTTTCTTAATTACAAATAATGTCCAATTTTCCCAACATTCTCAGACTGATACGTGTTATTTATTGGAATATCAAAATTTGATTTGAAATTCGTCACCCGATTCCAAAAAGTCTGTATACAAGTTCTCCGCATAGCCGCGTCATTTTGGCATTTTACTTCTAAAAAAAAAGTACAGGGTCAATTGATTTCATTTTTATCAAAGTCAAGATATCCATTCTCATTTCTTCTGGAAAATGGCCCGATTTCCGGTCCGCCATTTTGACGCCAGAAACCCCCGAATAACCATTTTCGTCTAATTCTGTGGTATATTGTATATGATAACAAATTTTTCAAATAATTTAATTAAATTGGCCATTAATATTGGCCAATTATTGGAAAAAAAAATTAAACCAAACATTTCCGCCAAAAAATAAAAGGTACTGTTTTTTTTCTAAATGCCTTTCTGAACTCTTTGTAACAAAAATGAAGTCAATTGACCCTGTACCTTTTTTAGAGGTTTTCAGATTTTTCATGCTAAAATGACGCGACTAATAATAATATAAAGAGAATTAATGTCAGTAGGTAATAAATAATATTCATAAATAACATTACTATACAAAACTTGAAAATATATGCCAAACTACGTACAAATTAATTTTTGTGGGCTCTTCTCTGTTGGTTTATAAACATTACAAGTGTTTCTTTTGAATTATTATGTGATAGTTAATTAGGTGTAGTTCCGTATTTATTGTGCATTTATATTATTCAGAAGCCAGAAATATATACTTGTTGTCCCATAAATAAACATTATAATTGTTATTATTATTACATTATTATTATTATTTACATTACTACCCTACAAAATTTACAAAATACGCCGGACGTATAACTGAATATTTACAATATTGGAAAAACCCTTGGTTATACCAGATATACAAGGCTAGGACGTGGCTTTATTACAAGCTTTCAACACGTATTCTTTTGAAAAAGAATCCACAGACACTTCCTGCATTTATGAGGAACTGGATATTGGTAATATGGTAATCTTTGTATAAAGGGGCAATATTTTAAGTTTAATAAAACCTTTTCTGTCAAATTGTGGTGTGAAGAGCTGAATAAATTGCCATGAATTCTAAATTTACAATTTAGATATAGTTATGAGTATCCAAGGATAAGTATTAAGCCAATTTATATTTTTTCAATTTGAAAATTATAAACATAAGCCACGTAGCATGAATTATTATGTATGTTTATATAACTTGTAAACGGCATCTCCAATTATAGCACTTAATTAGTTCCTCATCCCATTATAAGGTGAAAAATTATACATGTACAATAAAAGAAATTAATAAATCAGTTATCAATATAATTTTCACCAACAGTTTTAGTGATGGTTGTTGAGAGAACTAAATAGAATGTAATAAATAAAATACATGGTATAGTAAAACCTCTATAAAGCGGAGGCTCGCGGAACCAAAAAATCTCTTCTATAAGGGATACCCGCTATTAGGAGACATAACTACAGAGGCGAAATTGAAAAATAAAAATAAATAATTTATTTTTAAGATTCAATAAAATTCGACACTTGTACATAATTGTACTTGTACCGGTGAGACTCTCCTGCCTGGTTCCATTGGAAGCTACGCTCCCCTGGTAGGCCTAGGGTATACAATGTGAAACCTGCTGGAGGTAAGCGTCTTTAAATTGCATAACGAGGGATCTGATATCACATCCCGCCTTCTACGTGAGGCATAGAGAGCACATCAAGTTTTTTTTGAGGTACTAAATTGCTGTCATTCAACCCACGTAACTACAGGTTTTTCCATATATTGCACTTAATATTTTACACGTTAAATTTAAATTGTCAGTAAATATTTTGCACATGACCAATTAAATTTTTAGTAGTTTTGAACACCACGCTTGCAACTTCTTAACGTTAGTCAATTTAACCTATCGTCACTTACCTAGTTCACATTATTTTGTTCATTTTACGTTAGTATTCAGTATTTTGATGTAATCATCTATGCCAGTATATTTTGGGGGGGGGGTCATATTTCGCATATTATTAGTTAAGATTTTATTAGTTTTAAGTTGTCGTACATTTTGTGTTAGGTTAAGTGTGGGCCACACATCTAAGAATACTGATTGTGTGTAATGTTATTTCTGTGGAATTTGGCTGTAAGCGTATCTAAATATAATCATTAAATCTGTTATATTAAGTATACTGATTGTGTGTAATGTTATTTCTGTGGGATTTGGCTGTAAGCGTACTTAAATATAATCATTAAATCTGTTATATTAAGACGCGTATTTGTTTTCACCAGCATACATCCAAAGCTCCAATTTGTCGAATTCACTCCCCAGGGACTTGTCTAGTCGGCCGTGTGAGCCCCTTTCGTCACCAATTAAATGCAGAGAGGGGACTGCACGTAAAACATAAAAATTTTGTTCAGGGCACAGGGTGACCACCCTACTCTGCTGTATTGCTGATACATCAGCCTCTAAAGTTAATTTTTTTTTACATATTCCCCTTTCATCTGGGAGCCCTGCAACAAATGGCGCCCAATCGTTCTTGATGATAATTGGGGATGTTTTCTGGTGTTGTGTCGTCTGGTAAAATTTAGGTACGTTATCATCATACGTAGTTTTTTTTTATCATTGCCATATCGAGTAAGTACTAGTACAACTCAGGATTCCAAATTCAACCTACATCTTGCCAACCAAGTTTCAGCAAAACCAAAATCCACATACAGATGTACAAATAACCAAAAAGGTAAGACGTAGGGTCAAACATACAGGATACGATACCAGTAGAAGTCCAAAATAAAATTGACGTAAAGGTAAAAGTGAAAATGAAACTAAAAACAACAAAAAGCCCTGCAATAAAGAAATAACGAACATTGCAAATCTATTTTCTAAAGAGATTTCAGAGACATACCTTAGATGTTGAGTGGACTTACAGAATTCCTTTGCTATGTGCTTCCAGCAAGTTGATTTATCCGGAAAATTCCGTAGCAGTACTTCCCAACAGAAAATAATACAAAACATCAGAATAAAATACTGCTAAATTTGTCACTACAGCACCATATCCCATTAAAGGAGCAAATTCACAAAATTGCTATCCACGTGCTCAGTGACACAACTTATATTCGGCAGGCAAACGTAAAACATCACCAAAAATGGCTAAGGCGGAAACCTCTGTCAAAATCCGAGAATGACTAAAACTCTTTCTGGGTACGTTCCAAATCACCACTATACAACGTAACCCACAAATCATATTAATCTCCCTAACGACGTCTATATTCCACACATAATATTGTATTCCGTAATTCCATTAACAAAACAATAAGTTTAATTCACAATAATGGCCTTGAAAAGGTTATAATCGAGACGTTCGGAACTAGCTTCCCAAGAAATTAGGTACATTTGCTGTGTGTTGCTAGCAACGCGTTGCCAGGACCAGCAACACCATGCGTGGCTCACATGGAGCACGAACGGTAGGCAACCAGTTATACTATATATAGACTCGAGTAAAACGATAACATATTACGAAATTCCAATTTAATTGTACAAATACGAAAACAGACTGTAACAATATGAATTAGTACATAATTGTTATTTCTACATTACATCTATCTGCGATATGCGGAAAATAGTATACAATTTTGCTTTGTTCTGGTTTGTAACTTTTTGTTTGACTCTTTTCGATTCAATATGTAACACGGTATCATATAACTATTGAACAAAAATGTCTTCAGCAAATATAAAATTTCTTTCAATGTCTTTCAATTTAAAATAAGCATCATTCAAACTACTCAGGCTTGTAATATCGTGTTTCTTTTCTTGCCATCTTATAAGGCACAACCGTAAATGTATAATCATCAGATTAAAATTACAATGTTCATAGTTAAATAGAAGCCTAATCACAGTAATACTTATTAGTCTGAGGCAAGACATTCGGTCATAAATTAGGTAAGTATGTAGTATATTGTAAATATTTTGGAAATTCTATAAATGAAGACTTAACCTACGTAATATTTAGGTGTCAAACCAGGTGGCAGAGCTGAAAGAAATTATGAATCATTAATGTCTATTGTGTTCATCACGCGGAGGTCCAATTCGCTGTCTGACACTAGTCCACGTCCGGCTTTTAGAGGGAATTTCATTTTACATTAATATTTAAACCCCAAGTATAACTAAGGCTGCAATATAGTGACTAGTAGCAATAAGCAAATTGCTATCCTGTAGACTGTGGTACTCTGTACACTGCTTCTTTCATCTCGATGAAATAAATGACGAAGCATATTTTGAAAGAAATTGCAGTAGAAAAACAAACCACATTTAATAGACAGCCCCCAAATTCAAAGCTTAGGCTGCCTGGAACAAGGCTATTCATCTGAAATAACGCAAACATGATGCAATACCCACCAGTATTACCAGTATTGGAGCTGGAGATCGAACCCAGTACACGATAGACAGTCTAACCAAACCTGCTTGTCACTGACATGCTTTATTCGGCTGAGCTACCGTGCCGATAATAGTTGTAATTACATTAGAATAATGCTCTGCAGTACTCTTCGAGAAAAAATTCATAAAAACTCATATCATTTTGGAATTTGGTTAAAGTAAGCAAGTTTTAAGAGGCATATCCAGATCTGTGGAGTACTTACATGTTTTTCGCCAAGTATCATAAATCATTGATGCCGAGAAATTGGCAATACCCAAATCTGAATTAGACTTCTTTTTGTAGATCGACAATGACTGCTATCAATAATATGTTTTCTGCGTTAGTATTACTCTCCAGTAACATCAAACACTAATTAAAATAAAACCCCATTGGGATTCATGGGGCATAAAAATTGACCTTATCGACCTTTTATAAAATTACAGAATTGCTCACACCTCAAAAACCGTGAGGTTTTTACTAAGATCAAGTTTTGGTATTTTGAAGGCTCATGACCTAGTCTATTACCTGATACAGGATTATTCATGATTTCCGGCAGACTTTGCATGCATCATATTATATTATCTCTTATTAAATATTGGTTATTAAATGTATGAAACTTGTCTGCTGAAAATACCAAAAATAAGATTTTTCAGTAATTTCATGAATAGAAATAAAAAATATTGCCTCTAAATAACTATGTAATGGAAGTATTTTTTGTTAATTAAATAATATATGTCGATGAAATTGTCTCATTCTCTCCATTCTTAGTTGTTAAAGTAAATAAAATCAATAAAATATTATGTTGTTATTCATTGTTAGTAAAATTATTATTTTCGTCATGTTAAGTGCTATCTAAATGACTTACGATTAACCAGTTCACGTTTTATTCTAAACATCAGAAGAATTATTCTAGACAGCTTCTTAAATAGCTCTCCTAAAGGATGGCATCAAAGAAAACAGATTTCCACGTCTCTTGGGCTCTGAAGTGTTACACTTGGATTTGACCTATACTATTGAGGAAAATAAATATTTGTTATCTATCAAAGAGTGCAAAGCAACTCTCTAGCGGTAGCTAGTTTTTATCGTCGTTTCAGTGGATGATCTTTAGATAATTTGTTTGAAAAACCACGAGTATAGGCTACTTATTAATCTTTGCGGGCCATATATTTCAATTGCGATATACTAAATTGCATGCCAAGCTGAAGCATATAAATGTCCAATTGACATTATCGTTTGATAATGAATTTCTTTCTATTGATTTTAAAATCCATTACTCACTGCAGCGGGTATAAATCTCTCTAATACTGGAATAACTGAAATACTTGCACTCTGACGTTACTGAACTAGTAGTTCAAGAAAAATGCCGGCAGATAAATGAAATAAACGTCTTTTAATATTTCTGTCTATTCGGATGTCACTTCTTCCCAATTTAAACTTAAACTTAAACACTGACTTTTTCTTTATTGTCAATAAAATATAATTTAAACATTATGGAACCTATTCCATAGCCATACTTAATATAATTGTCGTGGACCCCACAAAATATTATAATTACCCAATATATTACAGGAAAATTAAATGACATTTACGTGAAAGAAGCGAATGATATGAATGATATGAACAAGAGCAAAAATATAAAAATAAAGTATTTTGCGGACATTTCGGGAACTTAATTTGTTTCTGTTCTCGTAACTGTTATGCCTTGTTCGTTACATACACAGCACTAAGTGTTATATTCAATATCCATAAATATTTGCTTGTAACACAGAACTGTTTATGCAGATTGGTCCAGCCAAATACGAACATGGAAGCAATATGTCCAGTTGATTGTCATATACTGGTAGGGCGATTCACTACTATCGCATTACGATGGAGTGATCTCGTATTTACACAGTCTACATTCGATTGTAAAGAATTAGTTTTAATAATTGATCAGTATACGGTAAAAGGTTATTGGTCACAATTTGTTATTTATATTGGTTAGGACATTTAGTTAATATAGAAAATTGCAAAACGTAACTAAGAGCTTATAAAACCGAAACATGGATAGTGTATAATAGACACATTCATGAAATTTGCTGTGCATAATTTCGCAAGTAGATTTGTTATCCAAAATATATACAAAAAAGAAATTTATTTACAGTGGATGAAACTTTTGCAAACGCAGGTAACTTTTTAATACTGTTTACAACTATATTTAAAATGTTTACGTAATCATTTCAATTCCAACAACTTTATTAATAACACTGGCATATAAAAAAAGACCTCTGTACTTTTGATCAGATCCAGTTATTCATGTTTTTGAACCCGCTGATTTCAATGCTGCCGCATAACGGGCGAAATCCTCGAAAATGTGGCAAAAATTCCTAAATCGAAAATTCGTGACTGTTTAGGAGGCCCACATGTAAATATCTAACCCAAAAATCCATTGTATAAATGAGCGTCGATTATGTTGCATCTCGAGCTAATGCTTTGTGGAAAATAGCACTCCCATGGAGCTTATTGTGTGTTCCAGTTGTCCGAATTTGATTCTGAAAAATGGTTCTGTTCTTGAAAATAACTATGTACTTCAAAGGAATTTACTTATAATCAAATTTAGCATGTAAAATATGAACTTTATTCGTTCCTGCTTCAAATGTAAACCAAAATAGCATTAGTTAGTTAATATTCCACGGTTTTCCACTCTGAAACCAATTTCCCCGTGTTCGTTGCAGACTTCTTCATAACGCCTATAAAAATTAGTTTCTCGAAGCTTCTCCATTTTTATTTATTTAAGTGTTTCTGTCACGACGCACGAAGCTCGCGCACAATACGCACCATTCTCTAATGGTTCTGACAAATGAGACAATTACATTTAGTACAGTACACGAATAGAAATGTTTGAAAAAATATTTTTGTAGAGTAAGTATATTAAATATTTTACAATTGTACATGTACCTACTTATAATAACATTATGTATGTATCTAAATATCTGCAACTTTGTTTAAATTCTTAAAGTAAAATAACGACAAAATTAAGTACTTTTTATTGTTACAATACCTAACTGTCATAATTTAATTTTTTAATGTTTTTTTACAGCCAATATGACACACGGTCATGAAAAAATTATCTTGACTAGGAAGGAAATTTCTGACTTTGCAGGGCATCACCTCCATGAAATTAATGATTTTGTTACTGATATTATTTAAAAGGAAACTAGTCGAACCAAAAACAAGGAAGATGTTTTTTGAGGTTCATGGTAGCGTCAGGTTCTTTTATTTCGAGCCTACAGTAATAACGCGCGAAAAAATTAAATCCTTGCAGTAGAATTGTCAACTAAGCCAATATTTGAACATTCGAATTCAACAATGCAAAGTAGCGATGATGAAAGTTATCGTTCGCTCGGCAACGATAACAGTTGCAACAAAATTATAATTATAAATTATAATATGTATTCTCTTTTCCATTCCGTACCACTGCACCATCTTTTACAAAAAATCAATTATTTCTACGTTTTTAACATAAATGTATATCAAATTAGAAATCAGAGAGCTCGAAAATCCCTATAAACTAACTCTAACCTGTATTCTGCCTATGCTAGCAATTAAAATCCTAAACTGAATTTGTCTTTCTTATTGGACAATTCTCATTCTAATACTAGTTTCCACACAGTCCCATACGGCTATGCAGAGTAAACCAGTATCCACATAACCCCCTACGGTCGTGAAGATTCAGTTAAAATGAGAACAAAAGCCTAAAATGAATTTATGTACATACCTCGTCTTTTGGAAAATTTTTCGTTCAAATGGATTACATTTTCATAAAATCTATCAATCTGTTTCTTGGAAATGCTTAGCCTTTGAGACGTTTTTCGCCCTTATTCTGGAGCTCATCAGAAAGGCACAAAGCCACTCACACGATGTTTCATGCAAAAACCAAGACAATTACCAAGTTCTTTGACATTAATGTTTGACATTGACTGGATGAAAAAACAGATTTTCGCCTTCATTCACATTCAGTCACTGTCAAACATTAATGTAAAAAGATTTGGTAATTGTCTTGGCTTTTGCATGAAACATCGTGTGGGTGGCTTTGCGCCTTTCTGATGAGCTCCAAAAGGGCGAAAAACGTTTCAAAGGATAAGCATTTCCAAGAAACAGAATTATAGATTTCATGGAAATGTAATCCATTTGAATGACAAATTTTCCAAAAGACGAGGTATGTAAATAAATTCATTTTAGGCGTTTGTTTGCATTTTAACTGAATCTTCATGGCCGTAGGGGGTTCTGTGGATACTGGCTTACTCTGCATAGCCGTAGGCGACTGTGTGGAAACTAGTGTTATAATGAGAATTGTCCAATAATAAAGACTAATTGATTTTAGGATTTTAATTGCTAGCATAGCCAGAATTCAGGTGATCGGAAGAATGCAAAGATTGTAAATCAATAACATTACAAACAGCTTTTCGTTTAGTTCCTGCCATCTGTTTCCAGAGCCTTCCAGGCAACCTCGGCGCGAAGCGCAATAGAAATTAAAGAGCAGGACGGAGCAGATCCGGAAAAGACCGAAAGACATACTGTTTTTTCTAAGAATTTCTGTCCAGATATTGCCGATGATGTAGTATGACCATTTGCTAGTCTAGCTAAGCGAGTCGTTCTTGATGTTTCTACATTGCAATGTTTTATCTAGCTACATATAGCTCTAATGAGAAGTATTGCTGAATATTTTAGTTTATTGTTTTAAAAGTTAGTTGTGCCACGAGGGTGATAATTGCGTGCCAACTGTAGATTCGAAGGAAAACAGTTTAGTTATCTCCGTTTGCACGTACTCTTATTACATTCTTCGCAAATATAAAACAAAGAGTATATTGCATTTGAACAACTTTCAAAATGTGCGTCCGTCTGTCTGTCCGCCCATCAGGTTTTTTTTTCGTAAGCACGAGAACTTAAGAACGAAAAGTCCCATAGCATTGAAATGTGAACAGTAAGTAGTGTTAGCTAGAAAAAGAACCCTGTTTTGAATAAGATCAATCAATAAATAATAAAAGTTATTAATTTTTTTAATTTGAAAAAAAAACAAAACAAAAACAAACAAAAAATGTCTAAAGCTAGTATTATTTACATAAAAAGAAATTGCGAAGAGTATCATATGGAATACGCAACTATATAAATTGTCTGATCATCTCGGTATAAACTTGAGAGTAAATAACTGCAAACCCATGGAGGAAAAAAAAATAGTTCACTATAGGCCTATTACCGACATAGGTTTATTTCATTTAAACACACAATTGCAACAGGTCGACTGGAAATTTATTGACACTTCGTCTCTTGACATTGAAGCCAAATTCGAATTGTTCTTGAATAAAATAACTTCTGCAATAGAAGTGTGCTTCCTAATCAAATCCAAAATTTTAGTAAATGACAATAAATGTAACCCTAAATGGTTCACTGATAACCTTAGACAAATGAGAGAGGCACTTCATTTTTTACAAGATTGTTATAAGGCAAATCCTTCTGCCGATTTAAAAGAATTAATAAAAAAGAAAAAATATACTTATAAAAAGGAGTTAGTCAACGCAAAGAAATCCGCAAATGATAATTATATACTTCGAAACAAAAATCAACAAAAGGCAATGTGGAACTTGATTAAATCAAACAAAAGTGAGATACGCAATTATAATGAGACTATTTCACCTAACGATTTCAACAATTTTTTTGGAAATATAGCTCAGAATTTAGTTAATACATTACCACCCTGTAACATTGACTGTGAAAATTTTTTAAATAATTCCAGTATCAACTGCATAGAGGAGGATTTTAACTTCTCTGAAGTGTCCTATAATCAGGTACTTGATGTAATTGAAAACTTGAAAAACGTAAAAAGCTATGATGCCTATGAGATAAATGTAAAAGTGCTAAACTGTATTAAATTTATTATTCTGGTCCCTCTCACTAAACTAATCAACGAGTGCATTAGAACGAACAGCTTTCCGAAAATTTTAAAACTATCCAAAGTGTTACCCCTGTTCAAAAAAGGTTCAGTTGACGACCCTGCAAATTACAGGCCAATATCTATTGTGCCATTTTTTGCAAAAATCATCGAGGTAATACTAAAAATACAAATAACTAATTATTTTGAATATCGTAACTTGTTTAATAGAAGTCAATATGGTTTTAGGTCTAAGTTGTCCACGACTTTAGCCATAATTGACTTAACCGACATAATAAACAAAGGTTTCGAGGCCAAGGAGTTCGTACATGTCCAATTCTTAAACTTAAGCAAAGCCTTCGATTGTGTACCACATGACCTTTTCATAAAGAAATTAGGCTTTTATAAATTTTCAGTGAATAGTCAAAACCTGATTAAATCGTATCTTACTGATCGCTCTCAGTTTGTGAATTTCAATAACGCAAAGTCAAATTCGATAGACATTAAATTTGGCGTACCTCAAGGATCAGTCCTAGGACCAGTCTTGTTCCTCATTTATGTTAACGATTTGCCCAATAGTAGTCCCTCGTCGAAGTTCACTCTTTTTGCTGATGACACTACACTCGCTCATACTAATACAGATCTCCGTGATCTAATACATGAAGCTCGTCAATCACTGTCTATGGTTCAAGATTGGTTTGTAAGTAACCAGTTAATTTTAAATAAAGATAAGACCGAAACAATGATTTTTAGTTTGAGACATCACTCTTCAGATACCAATTCCCTTCATTATGTTAAATTTTTGGGCGTTACTCTAGATAATAAATTAACATGGGAGAAGCACACAGAACTAATCTGCAAGAATGTGTCACGAAATATTTTTTTGTTGCGCAATTTAATGAAATGTGTCACAGGCATCAGTAGTAATTGCTTATCATGCACTAATTCAGTCTAATCTGACTTATGCTATCCTGGCATGGGGACATTCGGCGCATACTGCCGCAGTATTTTCTATGCAAAGGAGAGCGGTTAGAATTATTGTAGAGATACATTTAGAAATCTAAAAATACTTACTGTGCCTTGTTCTTATATTCTACAATGCCTCCTGTACATTAAAGAAAATATCAACCACTACGTAACCCATAACAGTTTTCACTCATATTCGACGCGAAATAAAAACAATATTGTTGTTGATTTTCTGCGGTTATCTAAGACTAGAAACGGATCTGGTTATTACGCAATAAAATTCTTTAACGTGTTGCCAAATGCTGTCCAAGAACTCAATTATAAACAGTTTAAAACCGCAATTAAAAATTTTTTATTGGAGAGGGCTTCTTACGATTTCAATGAATTTCTGTTGGGTGATTTTTCTGGCTTAATTTTGTGATTTTTTATTTACTCTTATAATGTATATTTGTTTTTCTCTTATACATTTTATATTTTATACCTCTGTTTCTTATGTTAATGTCTGTTATTCCTAGTATGTTTTATTTAATATGTTTTATACATTGTTATATATATAAGTATATATGTAATGACTTGTCAAAACACCGTTGTGTGTAGTCGTGACCAATAAAGATATCTATCTATCTATCTATATAAAAAGTACACCAAGTTGGTGAAGAGTAATGTTTACTTTAGTTTTCTAGTCGTATTTTAAATTTTCTTGTGTTTCTAACATTTTTGCTGGATAAAGATGTAAAGAAATTGGTGGCGCCCTAAAAACAAGTACGTTGGAATTTATTTCCGTTTTTTGTTATTAAATAATTTACCTTCTTGATAGTTAATAAGGCGAAAATAACTATTAAAATTAAAAATATTGTGTTGATTCTCATCTGAAGACCCCTGCTATTCAATTCTGTCTCACAAGCACATAAAATATAAATCAACTATTACAATCGGGTTGCTCGCATGCCGCCTATTGAGGCATAAGACATGTCACGTCCCAATATGATGAAATATTTTGACCTTTCGGACATGTACACCGTACAATAGTGCAAAGAAAATACCGACTAGAAGCTGAATTACTACTATAATAATTGTTAGCGGCGTATATGTGCAGAAGTTGAAACAAATTTTGTCGCTTTGCTCACTCAATGCAACAACACATTATATAATGACAGTTTCTATTTAAGTAGACTTCATAGTGCAATTATATTAATTATTAACTTAAAATGCTTGATGTTTTCGTGGAAAATGTTAATATAAATCTAACATGATATTGGGAAGCGTAGCTAATTGAATTATGTCAACGAATAGAGACATTCTTTTCTTCCGACTTGATTCGATAGCGAGCAGGTGATAAAGTTTTCTCACCTTCTCCCTCGAGGCCGCAGCTTAATGTCTCTGAACTCCCCCTCGTCAGACTAAGTAGTTGGATGTCTCACACCGTAAACAATAGACTGCTCCTTCTAGTTTTGGAGACAAATGGTCCTCTTTAAAGGTTCAGAAGAATAATTTTACAACTAGCGGCAAGGGGACTCGAGAATAGAAGGTCACATGTCAAATAAAAAAATATGGCACTTCTTATTAGTCTTGAAAATAATAATAGGAGTGGTTATTGTCATTCAGATTGAACAAATATAATATTATTTGAAACTGGCAACCTTAATTTAAGGAGAATAAGGAAATAAGTACACGAAAATATTTGGTCCAAATTAAATTGATTTTATAAAAGTTTCACACGCATAAGTATAACAAGATTCAAGTTCTTCTTAACTGATTGAAGTGAATAAACTGAATACGTTGATGAAAGTACGAAGTTTTGAAAACGCCGATTGGCAAAACTCGCCATGATATGACAATTCATTGATATGTTTAAAAAAACACTATATTAAAGTACCTGGTTTTGCATTCGCAATTGTCTTGAAAAGTTTCCTCTCACAAACATATAAATATAACAAAAATAAAGAATACAAGCTGCGGTATTCACATTAACCTCTTAATACATTGAAATTGTTTGCACAAATATAAATGTAAAACTTACTATATGATATTATTCTCTCGCAGTATAATTTATGTTTACATTACATTACATTACGTTTTTTCGCTTACTTCGTGAGCAATTTCATCTTGACAAATTCTGATCATTTCAAAAAAATATTTTAGTTTCTTATTATTCCTATTTGCAAAAACAAAATACAAAATCAAATAAATAAATGAATAACTGCGATCGCACTTTATGCGATATTTATTTCCAACGTCCAACCAGTTTACATGGGCAATTTAATGCAGGTTAAGAGATACATATATTTTTCTTCAAAGTGTTACTGAATTGATTGATTGATCGATTATTTATTAACCGCTCCACAAGTAAATATCCATCTACGGTGGAGTTGCTGGGAAGGGCCCTATTTCGCGGTAGCAATATTTTTCTTTTGCGCGTTATGAGAAAAGAGTACCGAAGGGATAGTTTGCTCACCCTGTATGTCGTTTCCTTGAAACAATCGGTTTCACTTTCGGGCAGTTTTTCCATTTCATCACCTATGTATTATGTTTATTACCTATATATTTATGTTTAGTATCTTTCCAATTTTGATCTCCAATTCTTGTTTAAAATCTAATAAGTATACATAAATAAACCTAATGCTACACAAACAATAAACTTATCTGTTTCATTTACACATCTGGCTGGCTATTGCTTATTGTATATCATCCACTTCAAGAAGGGACGAATCCAGGTACAGATCTTATGGTCAAGCACTCAAGCAGCACACTTTTCTCGAGTTGTTTATATACACTATTTTGTGTTGCTTTATCCAACCAACATAATTTAATCAAATATCAACTACATGAAATAGCCATACTCGGGCCAATTTATATCAATCAATGCAGAATTGTTCACGCTTCAATTCAGTACACTTTCGGCGTTTTGTTGTCGGTTTATTCGGATTTATCTCGATATCCCGCAGGAGCCACGAAACATGCGTCTTTCACCAAACTCGACACACTTTGAACTTCTCATTTTTCTTCAAACTGTTACTGAAGTATTTTTAATAGGACTATTACCAAACTAACGGAGGTTATAGCCAGGCGTTACAAAATGCTTAGACCTCTTAAACACAATAATTACTCTCCTACTCAAAATTTTCATTTCTTTAGACCATTTACTGCAACATTTATAAAAGAGTATAGTAGAATATTTTCTATACAAATTGGACCATATCAGTTTGGAACTAAATCAGAAAATATCGTTCTACAAGGTTATAAAACAATAGACACAATTCCTATAATGCATTTTATTCAATAGATACAATTTTGAATTCTTATTTTAACCATACTCTTCATAGTCGTACGGGCTATGTGGATAATAGTCTTCCACTAAGAATTGTCGAATAAGAAATTGATAAATTAATTTTAAAAATGTTTAATTAATCTGTTTATTATATATTATACATTATGATTTACCACAGCAATCGGATAATAAAATGGTGCACTAGTATTCTATGTGGGAAACCCCCTGCAAAATTTTAGAGTGATCCGAGATAATTTACTACATTGTTTTGCATTATATAATACGCTACTGAACCATGGAATTTGACTACCCTTGCTTCAATTGTGTCTTTCAAGCGATCAGAAGTTTTTTACGTGTGGTCAGTTTCTTTCCGGCTTCCATTTGGATTTTTACGTTTTGAATATTGTATTCGTAGATCGATACCAAATATTATATTATTTATAATAAAATATCTTAAGGTACCTTAACACAAACATGAAATGTACATAGCTAAATAAAATTTAAAAAACATTTAAAGGTAAAGGTAAAGATCAATATGCAATCGCTTATGTCGCATGAATACTGCGATATGGCTTTAACTTATAGTGCAGTGAATCAAAATCTTGCAGCCGCTGTACGAGAATATGAGAGAAAATTTCCCGGCAGGCGTATGCCAAATGAAAGAACAAGGAACCCAAATATCACCCCTATGGATTTTTTTTTGTGAGGTTACATGAAGAGTTTGGTGTACGCTAAGTCAATAGACTCCCTAGAAAAGTTATAACCAGCCATTGACAATGCGTCTAATCTAATTCGTGATCAAGGAGACAAATGTGATCGCATACACCAAAATATTATCTGCACTTAGAACAGTGCATTGACCGTTAATGGTCAAACATTCGAACAGTTTCTTTGACTTTTCGTTACTTTTAATTTTCTGGTGTACTGTGTTCTACAAAAATTATTTTAATTTTTACTATTTTTGTTATGTGATTAAATCCGAAAAGTCACTTCTAACCCCGCCAACTTTGCTGTCAGTCCCAAGTCTGATAAAGGGGAAAGGGAAGTGATATGTTTGCACCGAGTTACGTCACATTGGTTAAAGTCATAGGCGAGGCATTTCTACAAAAAATAAGGTAATTTTTTTGTCATATTTTTTTAATGTCTCATTTTTTTAACTCCTTTCAGTGGAGACAATTTAGTTATAAATTTTCCACATGTTATGGTAAATCATCCTTTATATCACATATTACTTATTACATATTACATATTATATTTTTAGTTAATTGCTGTATATTTGTTCAACAATTTAGTCTTACTATATTATTCCAGTATATATCTACAACATTATTACACACCTTTTAAAACTGTTATAAGTAGTCACATTGTGCTTTAAATTCTGCGTTTCAAAATGTGTTATCTTCAATTTGCTGCAAATATTTTTATTTTATTGTACCTATGTATCTAAATTGTTTCTGTTTAATTGGTGTAACATTCCTTGACTTCTCCTATACTAGTGTAATTTAGTTTTTGGAACATATTCTCTATTTATCTATTTTTCTAACCCTCAGCGTTGTTACGTGTGCGTAGTTCATGTAAAAAATATGGTTTTGTATAAGGAAAACAAATTTCATATTGTCCACAAAAAAGTGTTGTAAGTTACAATATTTGTAACGGACACCTGTATTTTCTTCTAATAAATTATATTCGTATACAAGTTGGTTTACTATTATTATTTTGTTGTTTGATAAAGTCAAATCTATCGTACGTTTTATAATAATGTTACTCTCCGACAGCTACAATTTTCTCGAACGGAAATATATTAGGATCACAAATACCTGTTTTTTATTCAGGTTACCAAATCGGTGAAAGCTTTTTGAAATAAAAATATTTTTCAAAAACCACAAGGATACACTCATAGCTTGTTGACATACATTGGGTTTGTAGGGAAGGGCAAATACATCAACGGTAAGAAAAGATTTCTAAGGAGGTAACAGTTATCAGCTCTGTGTTGCTCGCTCCATTGGAGTTAGATTTTAATAAAAATGGTATTAGTATATTTCGCTATATTTATTTACTAATTTCAATAAATTGTTTTATTATTTTTCTGTTAGAAATACACTTACTTTAATAGATAGTTTTGAGTGTGTATAGGCATAGCTTATTTCATATGAATTTGTGAATGAAAAGTTAAAAAAATGAGTACTAATAGTGAATGGTGAATAATAATTACCTTTTTAAGAGTAATAAAATTATTTAATAAAACAAAAAGTGAAATAAAATTTATGTTATCAACTCCTTATCAACATTAATAAATGATTTACAACGTGTGTAAAGTAAGTAACACTATTTGTTCAAATTAATTAACCATAATCTCCATTGTCTTTACTGTTAGGTTAAGTAATAACACTAATATACGATTCAAATGTATTGACCCCTCATTTTAACCGCAACTATCTCAGAAACGGAAGAGTAGGAAAAAATTTAAAAAAAATATGTGTTCATTATGAAGTTTATTGTAAATCAATCAATGAAATTTGAATAATGTACATTCAACACTTTAGAAGTTCTGCTAAGTTATATTGAAACATGTTCTACTTTTTAAGGAAATTTTTAGTTTTAAATCCAATGTGTCTTGGAAAATATACCTACTATGTAAATAATACTTTACACACCGATAAAGCACAGCATATTTTGTACAAGGAAATTTTTTCATTATTTCTTATTCTAAAATTCTGCAGTTATTCTCAAAAATGTGACGTCATGTTTATTCGGTTATTTATCAATGTATTTAAATTTCCATCTGTTAAAATGGTTAATTATGTAAAACATAGGCATTTCCAAAAAAAAAAAATTATTAGTACATATCAAATATTAATTTATTGTCAAGCGTAATAGATAATATTCTTGCAAACTTGCAATGATATTATCATTTACGCTTGATAACTAAATTAATATATGAAATCCAATATGCCTTATAAAACATGCCTACTATTTAAATAATACTTTAGACACCGATAATGCACAGTATATTTTGTACGAGGAAATTTTTTCATAATTTCTTATTTTAAAATTCTGCAGTTATTCTCAAAAACTTGACGTCGTGTTTATTCGGTTATTTATCGATGTATTTAAATTTCCTTTTGTTAAAAAGGTTAATTATATAAAATAATTATTAGTACATATCAAATATTAATTTATTATCAAGCGTAATAGATAACATTCTTGCAAACTTGCAATGATATTATCCTTTACGCTTGATAACTAAATTAATATTTGATATATACCAATTATTTTTTCTGAAAATGCTTACATTTTATATAATTAACTATTTTAACAAATTTTTTTTAAATGACCGAATAAACATGACGTCACGTTTTTGAGAATAATTGCAAAATTTTAAAATAGAAAATTATAAAAAAAATTTCTCGTACAAAAAATGCCGTGCTTTATCGATGTCTAAAATAATATTTACATGGTAGGCATATTTTTCAATATATAATGGATTTAAGACCGGTATGGTCAAAATTTCCTTAAAAAGTAGGACATTTTTCAATATAACTTAGCAGGACTTCAAAAGTGTCCAATGTACATTACTCAAATTTCAGTGATTGATTTAGAATAGACTCAAAGTAATCACATGATTTTTTCAATTTTTTCTGCTCCGTTTCTGAGATTATTGCAGTTAAAATGAGGGGTTAATACATTTGAATCGTATATTAATAGATCTCTTGCAGCCAACTCTGAGGAACAAAACATATTGAAAGTGCTAATTAATAAATTGTTTGACTATTTCGTGTAAGAAACTGAAAAAGTTCTGTAAACTGAAGGTAATGTTCAATAAAGGGTTTCCTGTTGAACCTGAACTTTCTATAGTATACGTCACAGTGTTTTAAAAATAGGTTAACATTTTAGGAATAATTCTAATTTTAATCGTCTTCCGATAGTTCAGTCTTGATTCACGAAACGTTCGTCAGTATGTAATGCAGTAATATTGTGTTTGTAGGTTTTTGCATATTTTCCAATTAGTAATGGGCTTGTTCCATGATATTTTTTTTCATTTGGTTTTTATACTTTTTCATATAGTACTCGATATTCTCATTATGCACTTAAAATTTCGTATTATTAACTTTTTCCATTCTCGAGATATATGGAGTTGAAATTAGTAATTGTTGCAAAAACCGAGCGCTCATTTGTGACGTCACTATAAGCAAGTGACGTAAGAAAAGTGGATTTCTGGGATCTTTCAAATTTAACCTGAAAAGTAAAAAAACATGGAATTTTCAAACGCTGGTAACTAAATAAATACGTCGAGTGGAAGTTCGTTCTATGTCTCTACGGAAAGAAGAAGGTCGGTGATGAATCCTAATCGTAAATTGCAGGGTCAAAATCAAAAATTCGTCCCGACAGGGGCGAGAGAATATTGTAACTTTTTGACATTTCATCAAATTGTACTCCCCTACTGTCAAGAAGTAAGCAAAACAAACAATACTTCAAAAACACTTATAATTAAAACAACTAAGGAGCATCAAGTCTATTGAGATCGCCGAGTCTATGCGTAAGATACTAAACGTGTGAATAAGACTCTGATTTTTGCAAATCCATTATTTTATACTTGCACTTTCGATTTGTGAAATAAAAAAAAATGCCGAACAAGCCCATTATGAAACATATTCTTTATAGGATTTTGCAAATAGTGGAAAGAAAAGCTATCTATGAGAACTAAAGGAAAAACTATATATACAAATATTAATGAAATCTTTGCATTCTTTCGATAATCTGACTTCTGGTTATCCTAACAAGTAAAAATTCTTATTTGCCATTCTCATTTTAACACTAGCATCCAACCTAGTCCCCTACGGCTAAGCAGGCTAAACTAGTATCTACATGATCCCCTGCGATATGTAAATTCAGTTAAAAATGAGAACAAAGGCCTGAAATTAATTTATTTACGTACCTTGTCTTTAAAATTTTTTTCATTCTAATGAATTACATTTTCATAAAATCTCATTCAGTTTCTTGGAAATGCTTAGCCTTTGAAACGTTTTTCGTCCTTGAGATTTTATGAAAATGTAATTCATTAGAGACAAGGTACGTAAATAAATTAATTTCAGGCCTTTGTTCTCATTTTTAACTGAATTTACATATCGTAGGGGATCATGTAGATACTAGTTTAGCCTGCTTAGCCGTAGGGGACTAGGTTGGATGCTAGTGTTGAAATGAGAATGGCAAATAAGAATTTTTACTTGTTAGCATAACCAGAAGTCACGTTATCGAAAGAATGCAAAGATTTCATTAATATTTGTGTATATGGTTTTTCCTTTAGTTCTCATAGATAGCTTTTCTTTCCACTGTTTGCAAAATCCTATAAATAATATGTTTCATTACTATAAGCAAACAAATAATAAATAATTCACTTTTAAAAGCCCATTATTTTTAAATGTTGAAAGAAATTTTCTTAACATCGTAATTATTTCATACAATTAAATTGTAACTGTAAGAAATAAATGAAATTTTTATATAAACCTTCTTGATGCCATAATTTCACATGTAGGTTCAATTGCGGAAAAATTCTTTAATTATTATTTTCTTAATGCCACTTCATCACTAATGACAGCCTATTACATTATAGGCACTCCTTGAATAGCAGAATATTGAAGGAAGGAACTGTTTACGTTGATGTTATAAACCCTAGGATTATGGCGTTCAAGGACGACACGATCAATATCTTAAATAACAATTGAGGTGTACTTGCACTTCCAGTAATTTTTATCATTAGTCTATTTTCCAGTTTTATTTCAATCAGACAGATAATTCTACGTATCCCACAATAAATTTACAAACTCATTAAGATTAAATCGATTAATTGACTGCTTTTGTGTTTGATTACATTTGCCTTACTATGTATGTTTTTCTGTATTTCACTCTAGTGCTATAATGGCCCAATCACGACAGTTATTACAACCACATTCACTTAGTGACGTGGAAGTATATATCTTAAAAATAATTATATGTTTTGTTGAAAAAAGTTTAAAATGTCATGAAACGTCCAGATTTTAAATTTGAGCGAAGGGAAAATTTCTGTCCGTCTGTGTAACTTTCTTTTTGCGCACGTTTTCTCTGGAACGATTTAAGATATTTAGTTGAAATTTGGTACACATTTGTACTATAACAAGATCCAGAACTAGGATATATTTTGAGTTTACTACGGTGATGGGTTGGGGGTGAACTATGGGTGAATATCAGAAAATAAGTAAAGCGAGCTTATATTAGTCGAGAAACATGGGATTTGGTGTACTTACATACTAGAAACCAAGATCTCAAATTTTTTAATAGAATTTGACAGTCCGACCACCATTATTAAAGGGGTTAATAAAATAACACTGAGATATTCACTTGAAATTTGGTACACGCATGTATTACAACGACATACGGAACTAATTTCTATTTTGAGATGAGTCTGTTGAAGGGTTAGGGCTGAAATAGGGGCAAACAAGTATAAAGGAAACCAGTAACGGTTCAGAAGCTTGGGATTTGATGTACATACTAGAAGTAATGGTCTAATTTTTTATGACATTTTGCAACTCCACCACCACTCCCACTTCAGTATTAAGGAATAAACAAAATAAAAGATATTGACTTGAAATTTGGTACACGTATGTACCATAACAAGATCAAGAACTACATTATAATTTGAGTTTACTTCGTTGAAAGGTTGGGGTAAGATAGGAGTAAATAAGTGAAGCAAGCTAGTTGAACTCCAGAAACTTGGGATTTTGTCTGTATGTTAGAAGCCAAGTTCTCAAATTCTTTTATGGTATTTTTCAGTATATGTAGGTTTTCGAAAAATATCAAATTTGAACTGGTTATTTTTGTGTGTGATAGTTAGGTCTAGAAAATTTATTGTACGATTTGTTTCTCGCTCTAATGTAAATTTAATTTTGGGGTGTATGTTATTAATAGAATCTAGAAAAGTGTGTATTTGTCTAGTAGTACCCTTAAAGCATGCCAAAACAGGACAGACCGGACGTAATTTTAGAACCAGATACCTCGATCATGAAGGTCCTTCAGACTACAGAAACAGATTCTGCTTTTTCTAATCACATATTAGAGAGTGGACATAACTTTCCAGATATTAATAATATGGAAATCCTACACTATGCTAGCAAAGGTTTGAAACTTAATTTGTTAGAAGCATTGGAAACATACAAATACAATAATAAGGATAATTTAATTTTGTTAAATGATCAATTAGATATTATGTATTCGCCTCTTTTTACTGCTACCGAAATGTAATTAATATTTCTGAGAAACCCCACCCTTAGATGGTTAGGATATCATAAATTACCTGAGTACTTTCACAATTCACTAATCTGTTTAATTCTAGAATCCTATTTAAATAGGGACCAAATCTGTTGTATTTCATTCTTAGTTGAATCATCGTTTGAAAGTGATCTAAAGGGTTGAAACTGTAGTCACGTTTTGTGCAAATATGGTGGTAAAAAACATAATAGTGTGTTACTCAATTTCGTTATAAAATACTGACTTGAAATTTGATACACGTATGCATTATAACGAGGTCTGGAACTAGATTATATTTTGAGCTTATTCTGTTGAAGGCTTTTTTTTATGAGATTTCCCACCCCCACCACCATTACTTTATTATTAAAGGGATTAACAAAATAAAACTGTGACTTAGTACGTACTAGAGCAAAAGTTCTCAAACAAATTTCTTGGTTTTCCAAATGCACCCAGACGATCTTAATCTTAAGGTGTCCAGGTCAGTTAGAAGAAAACGATGATGATCTTATAAGCGACGATAATGATGATTATGTTGTCAAAAGCGAACACGAAAACAGAGACGTAGAAGGAGAAGGTAGAAAGCAGTCTTTATGGATTCAAGAAGGATATTACGTTGTTATCTTACGTCCTCAAAAAATATATATCAGTAGTGCTAATTTCGTCAATGCACCACTCGGCAAACAATGACACCAAAACAAAGAAACAGGAAATGATCATGGATAACAACCTCTCAAAAGGAGAAGTAGATAGCTTGGACAGAAAATGTGCAAATTATTCATCAAGCCGAAGAACTAGACGATGGCCTATGACAATATTTCTTGCCAAGGTAAATATGTGAACAGTCAATGCATATATTTTATATATGAGCTGCAAGAATCCAGAGGAAATAAAGCGAACGAACTTTCTTATAAAATTTGCAAAATCCTACCGACACCGTATATGCAACAAAGACATTTAAATGGCAGCATGTTATCAAAGGATCTTTATTCGCGAACCAGTTATATGTAGCAAATAAGTAGTGAATACAATGACATTCAATGACATGACAAAATGATTAAAGAACAGAAACCAAAGAAAATATGTTACCAATGCCATACAATGCAATTTTATTACATATCACTTTATTTGTTTTAAATGTAAAAATTCATATTCATAATGTTAGTTTCACCATTTGTATTATCATTTAGTTTTTCTGTATTAAAAACAAAAGTATATTGTTTTTTACACAGAAAAAAATTCGATAAATTTATAGCGGTACCACATACCGACACGTAGTCTTAACGGTATATTTTGTAACAGTAGCAGTTGAGGGTTAAGCTGACTTGTTTATTGATCACTTTGGTCCACACTATATAGACGATGACACTAGGTTATATAACGTAGGTTTACAGTATCCCAAGATGCGGTAAAATCGATATTTTACTCTGCGACAATTCGTTACTTTTTGAGTGGTTTTCATTTGGTGGACGTGGTAAAAAGTAATTAATGTTACGTGTCATATTTTTATTATGTTCGGGGTGAAATTCTTTCATGCACGAAATTAAATACATAACAATTTTCACGTTCCAAAACAACTGGAAATGATGAGAGTTTTGGAAACAATTGAATAAAAATACACGGAATTTTGTACCACATGAAACCTGTGATATGTATTTAAATTAAATTGCCACAATTAATTCTTTGTGTATTACAACTTAACAGTTTAAATAAATATTAGTATTCCAGTTTTAATTCAAAATTGTTTTACAAATTAGAATATTGCGTTAAATGTATTTTTATACTGAGCGGCATTCAGGGCAGGCTTTTTTCACAATATTAGTAGAATAAATAATTCGTTAGATTTCGTTATTCATTTTATCAGCGACTTCAAAATCGATATTAGGTAATAAAGTTCAATTAAAAGAATGACGGTAAAGTGACCGCAAAATTTATTAAAATTTAGCCTGTTTTTGCGTACGTCATAATTTTGAGCCGAAGTAAAATAATTGAACGTCGAAGGTATTAAATTAAAGCTCATCAAAAGTGTAGATGTTAGCATCATATTTTCGTTTTTTAACATAGGGGTTGCTACCCTCAAAAATGGCGGTTGAAAGAGCTATGATAGGTATTCTCCACTAATTTATTTTTTCAAAACGCTTTTTAATACAAATAGTTAAATACTTGAATAATTTTTCAAAGTAATTAATTGCAAAAACTCCGTGTCAAAAATGTGCCCCTGAAAGAGGGTTACAACTACCCCTACATTAAAAACTCCTATATTAAAAAAGTTCTAAGAATATACATTGGGTTGATTCTACGGTTGGTTCCTTGTGAAACATTCTTCAATAATTTCAATATACAGGAAAATTATGCTTTTTAATGTTTCAAAAAGTTTTATTAAAACTCTACACGTGTTTCGGCTTATTAGGCCTTTATCAAGAGTACAAGATAATACTGTATTATCTTGTACTCTTGATAAAGGCCTAATAAGTCGAAACACGTGTAGAGTTTTAATAAAACTTTTTGAAACATTAAAAAGCATAATTTTCCTGTATATTGAAATTCTAAGAATATATGTGAAATGTTTTAAAATACATTATTAGAATTTTTTTAATGTAACGGTAGTTTTAACCCTTATTCAGGGGTGTTTTTTAGATATGGAGTTTCTTAAATTTAATTACTCTGAAAAATAACTTTGAGGTAATTGTATTAAATACCGCTATGGGAAAGAAAATGTGAAAAATATTTATACTGTAACAATACTCCGTTAATGTTCCATCTCAAATGGATTGTAGAAACCGTTTCCGTGTTGAAATAAGTTATAGGCCTAGGCACGAGATGTCAGCACCATCGAACGATTTAAAATATTGTATCTAGTGATATCGAATACGTTCTCTTACTGTTTTGTTGTTGGGCGGTTAACACGTCTTTTAACCTACCGGCTTAAATTTTATTATTCAGTCGCTTAAAATGGATATTTGAATGTAAGTAGTTTGTCTCAAATTTTAATCTAAATTGATATTAATACGTTCCCATTTTCTTTTAGATTATGGATTGAATTATTTTTATGACCTTTTCCGATATTTTTTTTTTATTTTTCCGATGTTTTTTTTATGACCTTTTCCGATATTTTTTTGATTCTTTCCTGCAATTTTTTCTGATATTATCTGATGTACCTTTTCTGACATTTTCCGATATTTTCTGATATATTCTGATTTATCTGATATACTATTTTCTGATATATCTGATATACCTTTTCTGATATATTCCGATTTATTATATAGCTATTTTATAACTATTCCTATTTATTATCTTTTTCAAGATTAAAATGAAGTTTTCCAAAATTTAAACCTACTTAAATTCGTTTCAAGTTTCTTAAAGTTTATCGATTTACCGATTTACGTATTTTAATACCTTTGAAGTTTTCCTGCTTGATGGACACATCTTAGAAGTTTTAACAACATATCGTAACATATTCCGCCAAGGTCATTATCCAGCGATGTGAATATTCTTCGAATGGCTTGATCAACCACCACGAGGAAGTTTTTGTTGAATTTTTTGCTGTTTTTATGAATATCGCACTTGGAGAATCCTAGAAGTTACCGTTCACTGATGTCATGTGTATGAGAGAGACAACATTACCTACTACAATATCACCAGCTACATGCCAAGACCAACAGGAAACTTTTATAAGCTAAGTACACTGTTATTACTTCCTTCCAACAAAATTTCGTTAATCTTCATGTAATTAATTGCCGCTAGACGGGATATTAAATTAAATAAAATTACATGTTACCAACCACAAATATAACAGTAATGAGCCTATACGTAAATTTGTGTAGTTTTGCTATTTTTTTAACTTCATGGTAGTAGTGTCGGATAAGGTTTTAGACCGTAAGAACAGCACTGTTAATGAAGTTTTCATTAATTTTTAGTCCGTGAGACGATTTTGTGTTTCAGTGCTGCCATAAAATCGCCGGTCAGTTCTATAGCCTTACGCTATTTAACCCCGTAAATATTTTCTTATCTTCTGGTTTATTTGGTTTATGCCTACCAGTTTTATCGTTAGTTTGTACCTTATCGTATCGTATCGTGATGTTTTGGCCATGGGGTCATATTATCTGTAGCCGAGAGGCATGTATTTTTATGAGATTTTGTAAATTTTAGGTTAGTTTCGGGTATTGCTAGCGATAAGTTTCTAGAGTTCTAGAAGTGTCTATAAGTGAAGTTTCTAGTGATAAACAAAATTGTTTTATAATTTAGTTGCTAAGCGCCATTATTTTAGCCTTGTGTGTCACTTTTTACTAACCTTATATAAATTTCTCTCACTCTAGCAAGGCGTGGCTACTTTTTCTTAATATTGTTGTCGAGCAGTTAATGAATGTGTTTAAGTACAAATTTAATTAGATGTCATCTCTAGTGTTGATTTAATAATTCCCACTTGCTATCATTTTATATAGCCCGGTAAATTGTACCTTATTTTTCTTGGCGGTTGGGATATGTCATCTGATAATTATTAAATTGTCATCAGGTTTAGCAACACATTCAAAAAAATCTCTAGCAAAAAGAGAACTGCTCCCTATTTCGATAGTTTGTCTTATATGTCAATCTAGGTTGCCAGTTATGAGAAATTCATAGTCTCGTACCTTTACGCCGAATTAACTTTATGTAATTACGAGTACCTAGTTAAAATTTTAGTGAATAAATTTGGTAGCTTAAAGCGAAACTGCTTAAAGTATTATCTTGTTGTTTATCGCTGGAACTTTTTCTTATCTAACTTGGTGATAACTGTTACCGTACCGTACCGTTATCTGTAACTTATTTTTTATCGTAACATTTTAACCCTACTTCTAAATTTGACTAACCCATATTTCTTGTATTAGTAATTTATACGTGTCTGTTGTTCAAATTATTTTTTTGATGTCACGTATTGTAATATCATTATTTATTTATCCGTGAGCTATGTTTATTAATTGATATTAAATCAATTTCAATTTTACCTGTTTTACCTGTCATTTTTCTGTGTGTTGTCTGTGACGTATCTTCCCTTTTAATAAACCTCCTTTAGGTTTTGGCGCCCAAGGTACTTTTGAATATATTTTTTTGAATACAAAACTTAGGTTTTAAACACTTAAATTAAATTTTCTAACTTAAACTTTTTATAATTTAATCGCTCTTGGCCCTATTATTTAAGTTGTCGTTGACGCTTACCCAGGCCCTTGCCTCCTATAAAACTGGCTAGCCGGAGCCTAATTCTGTTTGGTGGTAGGTTATCGCATTTGTTTATTTGAGCCTGTGAAACTGCCAAACAAAATTAGTTTTATTGTGCTTTAGGCACAATAGTGACTTGAAGATTTTACAATACTTACTTAATTCAATCCTCATTCAGTGGTGTAGGAACCTCCATATTGAAAAATAAAACAATACCGCCTCCTGAATTTTTGATTAGCTTTAATTTAAGACCATTAGCGTTCAATTCTTTTTTTATTGCAACATTTTTTGACACTTTATTCTAGGAAATGGCATGCAATTCGACGACGAAAAGTTAGCGTCTGCCAGTCAGTAATCGAAGAGAGCATATAACTACAAAACTTTTTTCTCTCTGGGAATTTTTGGTGGGATTTTTTTTTTAATTATTTCTACCGCGCACCGACCGGAAGTTGCGTCTGATAGTGCAATTGGGGTATGCAATTCATACACCATCTAACAGTACAAGACCATTTACAAGATGGGAAACAACAGATACATCATACAAAAATTACTTACATTTACTAGCGTACATTTCAGTAAAGATATACAACAAAAGAAAATATAAATATTACACAGAATAAAGAGTTGAATTTATTTACAATAAAAAGAAAGAACAAAAAATACATATATGATTTAGACAGAATCTCCTATTTATTAAAGATGTCGATATCACGCTGGCTGTGGTTATAGCTAGAGCACATGCTGTAGATTGGTGAAAACTTTAAAGTAGTAGTCCGGGCTCTAGCAAGGTAGACAGTTTGGTTTTGTCTTGAATTTATTCGCGGAATATGGAAATTAAGTCTCTGGCGTATCTTACTACAGTCAATATCATAATGAATCACCTTTTCAAAGAAATTTATGGCTAATTCGTTGCGTCTTTCAGATAGACTACGCATTGAAAACATTTGAAGTAAATCGCTTTGTGAAAAAACAATTGGTGGATATATACCATGAGATTTTAGATGTAGAAATTTAAGAAAGTGGCGTTGGGCGTTTTCTAATTTAAGACTATCAGTGTTATAGCAGGGCTGCCAAACAAGAGACGCATACTCTAGTTTAGATCGCAAAAAAGAAAAGTATAATAGTTTTAACGTTGAGATATTTGAGAAATCACGCCCATTGCGTATAATTAAACCAAGTGTTCTATTTACGTCGCAAATTAACGTGTCTATATAATTGACAAAGCTGAGCTTTTTGTCAAAATTACTCCAAGGTCTTTAAACGAGGACGGCCGAGTTAATGGTTTGTTTTCTAGAGAGTAGTTAATTGTAAAATCAACATCCTTCGTGGAAAATGTCATTACGTTACATTTTTGCACATTTAATGTGAGACTGTTCTCGACACACCAAGCGCTGAATTTAGATATGTTATTTTGTAATTTACTGCAGTAATTTATTTTAAAGATTCTATGTAGTAGCTTTAGGTCATCTGCGTACATTAAAAAATGAACATCTAGTTCATATGCTATATCATTGATGAATATATTAAACAAGAGTGGCCCAAGGACAGATCCCTGAGGTACACCAAAACAAGATAAGTAATCAGTAGACCCGAATTCATTAAACGCGACGTACTGTTTATACTAACTACCTATGCAGAATATCGGTAAAAATTCGTTTAAAAATGTGGTTTAACTAAAAATGAGAATATGGAGAGGGATATATTTTCTAACACTTTGGCTACCATGTCAGTCATATATGACTGATATTGAATTCTTGCCAGGTCCAAATGAACAATAAATGAGAAGTCCATACCAGGCTACGCACGCTCCGCAACATCTAGTGGTCAGAGGACAAAACTCTGTATACTCTGTATTCGCCATTACCATTTAAGCCACGTCAATCGCATTTGTGAGGTTACTGTGGAGTATAGAATACTAATGTAAGTACAGTGTTTATATGTTTTTTACTTTGTTTACTGAAATTTATGATTTGATTCTACTCGGGAATCGAGAAAGACTATTGTCAGATACCGATTTAGCTGCATATTGGGAAGATAAAGAAAGTGATGATGATACTGTGGAAGATCTATTTGTTACAGACTCTGGTTCAGATTAAGTGCCCAGCTGTTCTACTGGTGAATCAGATAATGATATTACAATGCAAGAAGAAGATGATGACGAGTTACATGACGATATTCTGGAAAATGAGGAAGCCATTGAACATTGAATTTGTATTGAAAATAAAAAATTTAAAAAAATAAAAATAATGGAAATGGTGCGAATGATTCTGAATTAGTCTGGGCCTTAATGTGGGAAAGCAAACTGATATCTCGTTTACTGGACAGGCTGAAATACAAAAAGATATTCCAGCTGATATAACAGCAATCGATGTTTACAAATTATTTATGAATGAGAATGTTTTGGATCTTATTGTAACAGAAACAAACAAATACGCTCAAAACATGATAAACAATACAATATTGAGTAAGTTATCAAGATTACATAACTGGCAAGACACAGATTCTGAAGAGATTAGAAAATGTTTCAGCATAATTATTTGGATGGGCCTAAATGTTCGACCCAAGCTCATTGAATATTGGGCAAATGATCCTTTGTATGATAATGCAATAAATAAATTGCTGCCCCGTAATCGGTTTGAAATTTTGTTGAGAATGCTGCATTTCTCTGCCAATACCTACTGTAGAGGACAGATTACAGAAAATTAACCCATTATTAAACTTACTGCAGAAAAATTTCCAAGAAGTTTCGCCAATACATGCCAGGCAAACATCATAAATATGGCGTCAAACTATTCAAAATATGATCTCTTGATGGGTTCACTTGAAAAATTCAACTTTATTGTGGTAAATCTGGTGGTCGAGTTACTGGTTTAGGAGATAAAGTAGTAATGCATTTATGTGAAGAACTTTTAGATGAAGGTCGCATTTTGTATACCGATAATTTTTACACTATCATTCCTTTGGCTCGAAAATTACTAATGAGAAAAACACATCTAGTCGGTACAATGTGAAAAAAGAGAAAGTACTTGCCAAAAGAGGCACTTAACCGCAAATTGAATGTCAATGAATTATATTGGCTAGAAACCGCCGAGGGAATAGTTGTTTCCAAATGGAAACCTAAAAAAACAAACAGGTCATAATGCTTTCAACGTTACATGATTTGCAGATGAGTCCTGTGCTTAATAAATGAAGTCGACAAGTATTGCCAAAATCACCTGTAAGAGTGAAGCCTACTGTGGTACTAGATTACAATAATTTTAAAATTGGAATTGACAAATCAGATCAAATGTCTTCGTACAGTTCATCCATAAGAAAAGGAATAAAATGGTGCAGTAAGGTAGCATTTGAATTATTGACTGGAATTGCAATTTTAAATTCACATATCATTTATAAATTAGGTACCAAATCCAAAATATTGATAACATTTCGAGAAGAAGTATGCAGAAGCTTATTGGGACTGGAAAACCAAGAACGTGTGAAAAAGGTAAAATTCAAGCACTTGCTCAAAAAAAGGAATGGCGGAGGTACGAAGGACCGTCGAAATTGTGTTGAATGTTATGAACATCTAGTAAAAACATTGAACAGGTCAGAGGCAAGAAAGAAGGTGAAGAAGGTTAAAACTTATTGTTTTTATAAACGTACATTTGTGATGAAATGTAATGTATGTTTTGTTACATAACTTTAATTCTTTACTTATATTTAATGACACGTAAGAAAATATTGTATTACTTTTCATAATAAATACATATCAAAATACTTTTACCAGGCCAAGCCGTCATTAACAGGTCATCTCCAAGAGGCCACAACATTTACTCGTGCATTTAAACTACATATAAATTGTTAAAAATGCGATTAGCAGGGCTTAAAACCCATGAATGCTCGTCAGTCGCCTATGACTGACCTCACTTTAGAAAATAGTGTCAATCTTATCTGACTAATAAGGCCTCTAAGAAAAAGATACCAAATCCTTCTGGCGGCCAAAGTGTTAAACGAATATTCATCGATATCTGTCCGCATAGCTAGTTAGTATAAGTTCTCTACATACCTCAATTACACTGACAGACGAAACTTCCTTTCGGTGCGCGGTAAAGAGTATTTAAAAAAATGCCCCCCTTCCCCTCCATATTCTCCCACCATACAAAAATTTTCAAAGAGAAAAAAGTTTTGTAATCATATGCTCTCTTCGATTACTGATTAGTAGGCGGTAACATTTCGTCGTCGAATTGCAGTTCATTGCCCTAGCTATTGTTTTTGGCCCAATTCCATGTAGATCTGCAAAAATTATGCAATTATGGTATCCTGATCGGATTTGCAGCTTTGAATCTTTAACTTCTGACATCAGATTATATATCGATAAATTCGAAATTATGCAACCAACTTTTGAAAACTTCAATAATTCGTTTTTCAAAATTAATTCCTAGATATTGAATTCAGGTCATTTTGACACAATCATTTTTTATGCGCAGGGACAATGTGCCCTTGGACGTCAATTTTCATCTCCAATCTTTGGATAGAATGAAGAATTAGTTTATGTTAATTTTTACTGCAAATTGCAAATATGCCAGTTTTAAGTGGAAAACAATACAAATTATTGAAACTGAAAAATGATCACGGATCATGGAAAACAATGTTTCTGTACACCCATTTAATTATATGACAATTATTAGCACTATCTTTGTGAAAAGCCGTACCTAAGTTTCGCTAAAAAGGATTATCGATTCTTAATTCACTGCATCCGGCCAATCACAAGTACAGATTAAAAAATCAGTGCTTCACTGATTCAGTGATATTTTAAATCGTCTGCGATCAACTCTTGCTACAGCTGACAATCAACTCGCTGACAGTGACAACCAAGAGTATCGCGATATTGTTTGTTTACGTTTTCCAACGTATGTACTTCTTTCGAGTAGGTACTGATTAATGTTATCAAATTTCAGTCTAATTTATTTACTTAATAGGTGTAGGAAAAGCATAGTATTGCATTCACGATTATGACCATTATATACTCAGAGGATGTGCGCCATTCGCCTACGGCTCGTGGGCTCTAACATCATCTTCGTGAATAATGGCTATCATAATCGTTCATATCCTAAGTTTCTGGACGCTTATTATCTTGTCTTACTTATTTACGCCTATCAACCCCAAAACCCTTCAGAAAAGTAAGCTCAAAATATAATCTAGTTCCAACTCCAGTTAGGTTAATTGTACCAAATATCAAATCAATATCTTAATTTTATTTTGTTAACCCTTTCAATACTGGAGTGGTGGTGGTGGTGGCGGATATCACAAAACAAGACCTTCACTTTTATATACGCATCTACTCCCAAGTTTCTAGACACTTGTTAGCTTGCTTTACTTATTTGCTCCTATTTTCCCGTATTGCCCCGAATACCGCAGTGAAATAGGCGCAAAATACAATCTAAATTTATAACGTTTCAAAGTAATGCTGTGCATAAAAATTGTTATAGACAGACAGACCGAAAGACTGACCGAACGGCTTAGAGCTTAAAGTTAAAATCTCGATCTTTCATGACATTCTAAATCTATTTCAACAAAAAATTCACAGATTTCGCAATCCTTACAATCATCGGGACATTGGAAATGATAACACCATGTATGAAACATAAAGTTTTTCAATTTTTTCAACGATCCATTACACCGCTGTATTTTCACCTTAAATGAAAACTGCTAACTTAACCCCATGTGATATATGCAACCCATATTACATTTGCGTATATCAGCCGTTGCATATACGCAGTCTCACTCGACCGCGACACCGCTGTATTTCCATCTTAAATGAAAACTGGTACCTTGACCCCCTGTGATATATGCAACCCATATAACATTTGCGTATATCAGTCGTTGCATATGATAGTCTTAGTCTACCGCGACACATTACTGTGTATTATTATTGTCAATTATTGTCAATTTGTACAACAGACAACCTATATCAGTTAGTTGCAATTCTAACACATCATTTATTTGCAAGCAGGCACCTATATTTGTAGCAAACTGTACACTTTTGTGTTCTACCGTCAGCATCGCTGTACAACTTTTAGGTAATCTCCCGACATGGCAGGTAATGTAATTGGCAAGCGCAGCAGCCTAATCGATAGTAGCGCGGCCTTTTCGGCAGCCGCGTACAAATTTTTGCTTGAATAATACAAAGTCATACATTTTCAGTCTGTGACGTCAGACGCGGATGTTATGTAATACATCTAAGTAAAGGCAGGTCAAATTTCAATTCGCTACTTATTGATTAATCAGTAAACTAAATTCAGTCGCAAAATAAATCATCTGCCAAGGACATCTTCGAACAAAAATTATTTAGTGTCATTGTAAGTGTTGGCCAGTTTATTAGCATTTTCTAGCTCGAGCGGTGTGTATGTAAATGAGCATACAAATATCGGATGCGCAGTGAATTCATAAAAAGTAAAATCGATTACAACAAATCTCAAGAGTAAGTGAGCCTACTGGTCTTCTCTCTTCTGTGCCGCGACAGCGCTGTCTTTTGACCTTGAACAAAAACTGATAACTCTACCCCATATACGAAAACATAAACATTTCCAATGTTAAAACAGATTTTTTTTTACTTCACTATACTTCCGCTCTACAACGGAGACGTGAAACTAATAGTTACTTTTAAATTGCTGTCAAGTAAAAAAAAAGCAGTTTTAAACGTACCACCTCTGATTCTTTTACAAAATAACGAAAGAGCAAAACGACTGAAAATAGTAATATTTGATACAGCAACAGTCAAACTAGGAAAATGTTAAATTATGAGACGAGAAAATGCCTCAGACGTTATCGGCTCAGCAAATTCTAAAACAGAAAGTAATTGTTTTCGTGACTAGAAAACTTTAAAGTAATTCCATAATTTTGAGAAGTTTGCAAGGATATCTATTATAGTTTCGGTCAAAGTATGTCAACGTAAACTTTCAACTAGCTTTGCCAAACGTACTAATATACTTAGCAGAAATATGTCGATGATGACCAGGACTTTAAACCGAACAGTATTTTATTACTTCTTAAATTGAAAAAGTTTGAGACCATTATTAAGTTTTATTCATTCCTGTCACATCAATTATATTCACTGATTTAGAATAAATTCTTTCCAGCAGCAAAAGGGGATCATTTCAACCTCGTTAAGCAACTCAAATCAATAAAAGGGAATTTGGAGAGTCCACAGGAATTATCTCCACGCGGAAAGGGTCTTATTAAATATTGGAACAATTTTAAAACTCTCGTGCTTCTTTTGTTTTGTCAAATTATGCTGACAGTTAATTAAAAATACCATTTGTTTCAAAGTTCTAACGAAAATGTATCGAAAACGATTCAAGTATGCAAAATGAAATAAACTAAAATTTGAAAATTGTCTAATAGTACAAGAGCCAGCGCGTCAGCTGACACATTTGTAACAGCTAGAGGCGTTATTAATCCTGTTTCTTAGAGCCTGTCAGAAAAAAATGTGATATGATAATTTCTTTAATGGTGAAAACTTCACTAGGTGACTCTTGAAACTCATGTTTTTAATGGTTGGCGTAAGTACCTATTTGTATAAAGCTGATATTTTTTCGCGATTATTTATCACATAATGAGTACAAAAATACTATTGGCATACATATCGATCGGTTGGTGAATTTCCAGACGCAGAAACTGTTAACCTTCAAGATGTTTAACTGGGCATAACAGATTTGTAACAAGCTGATTTCTTTTAGCGATTAATTTGTAAGTTTCAATTATGTGTGCCAATGCGATAAAGCGCGCGATTATTCTATTTATAATTTAAATTTAAATTATAAGATACTGACCCTAGTATTATACGCGTTTAAGTCTTATTGGTTAGTCATGACAAATGCTCGACCAATAGCGTAGTAACTTGTACGACCAAGTTTAGCCAATACTAGACGCCGGCTCTGGCTAAAGGAGACGCTGAGAAAAATGACATAGTGGACGGTTTGGCCGTGTAGGCTGTAAGAATTAAAGCCGCCATATACTTGTCAACATCTGTATATAGTTGATTGGTCGGTGATATTTTCCATTGTATCCAGTGTCGCCGTAAATTAAGATTTCTCGTACACCAAGAGAAGACTATAGTGCGTGAGTAATTTCATTTGAACATGTAACGAAAAAATATTTTTTCCGTTTAAGCACCCGTGCTAAATAAATTTGAATTATCCACGGAAATAACGACGGGAAGTCAACAAGTGCGCATACGCGGTAGAAGCATCATTTAAAATATCCATGCTACTTGTTCACTTTGGTTTTCGACGCTGGTAAGTTAAGACCGTTTACTTCTTCTTTAACGGATTTTCACGTTTATTTCTTTAATCCTTTCATATTTTGAATATATTTGATTATTAAATGATGTCATATTATTGAGTTAACGTTGCTGTATAGTTATTTTTGGGAATCAAAGGATATTCCGTGTAATAATTAATTTTTATTAACACACATGTTTGTTTGATGTCGGCGTCCATTAGACACATGTTAACTCATTACTTATCGTGGCAATTTTGTATTTTGTGGTCGCTTGAGACACAATACCGTGGTGTTTTGCCATTATTTAGATTATTGTGTACGAGGATTAAACTCGGAAATTAATCAAAGAATAAATTAGAATCTTTGTTTCTTAATCGTGTATAGACAATCTTATCTCATTAAAAGTCGAAACCTAAAGTGGCATTTAATTCACCTTGTATTAGTACAAGAGGTAAAGAGATCATTTTTTATTAGTTTAATTTTTGGGAGATTAAACCCATAATTTTGTTTGCTATATTTGTTACAGTATTAGTTTTTTTCAGATAGTAATTCAGTTATTTTCTCTCTAATTCTAACTAAATTTTGTTACCTTTATTCAAATTTTAGTAGAGTTTTCTCATTTATTCATTTCATTTATTATATTAATCAGTAACTTATTCATATATTTTCAGAAGTAAAGTTTTATCAATACTCAGGTTTTTGTTAAATTGATAATAGTTTGGTTTTGCAGTGACCTTCGTCACTAATAATTTTTTGTAATTTTCTTGTATCTTTTTTCTCACAATTTAAATTTTTTATATTATCAACTGGTTCTTTACATTACCTCTTTTTCATGTAAAATCCTGGACCAAACCACCATCGAAGCAAGGCACGGGGCATACATTGAATATTTTGAGTTATCCTAAAAGTATTGGATATCATTCCGACGCAGCGTCTCCTGGAAATCAGCGTTGTCAGGATCTGAATATTACGTCCTCCTTCCCGGGTACCCGCGGCCATCTTCAGGATCAGACCTCGTCGAAATTTCACGTCTCCGCTAAGCTAAGTAGCCAAATTTATGTGCAAAATTCAACTTTTGGTCAGAAGAAAATTTGTAAACCAGTTGATCGTTTCCTTTTTAATTAATTCAAATTTCACCATATTTGTAGTCATTTGTAAAGTGTTGTAAAATTTTCACTCTTTTCTACTTATGTTAATATATTATTTGTTTTATATTTGATTTTGATTGTTTTCTCCCTCTGATAAAGTTTGCAAGTGTGTTATGTACTGAATACGCTGGCATCCAAATTTTTATAGTTTATTAAAGTTTTGTTTGGTAAATTTGACAAGCAAATAATTATTGAAAAAGCAAAAATGTATAACTCTTCTCGCCACCTAAGCTAACCGGTTGCCTTTCATAGCTTCCTCAGCAGCCAGCTGAGAAGTTGTGGTTGCAAACGTTATGGAAATGTAGCTATACGGTCCCGTTTTTTAGACATCTCCCGTGTGTTTTGGGCATAAAAACTCAGTGTTCAACTAACGAAAAAGTTTATGTCGAAATTACAAATTAACGGTCCATATTTTTGTCAATCAGATTACGTACCGTTTGTATTATTTTCCTTTTATATGTCTGTATGTAATTTAGTTGAGGTTATTTATGTTGATTGATTGATTGATTGATTGATTTGCCAGCGTAAGGTGGGCATTGCTGCCAATTCCGGTGCAGGGAGATTTGTTCCACCACGCAGCCCGATCGCCCACCGATCATCCCACCGTGTGCCAGAACAAACCCCCAGTGCTTTTATATACCGCCGGACCAGCTGCATACGCTGGATTGGACATTGGACATGCTTGTTGTCAGCAGCGAGAGCCGCATGACGCATGGGGTAGGAGTATAGGATGGAGTGTGTAGGTGTTTGTGAGATGTTTCTTCTTGTTTTCCTTCTGTCTTCATCGGATGGGAAGTGTAGGCGTTTGTGAGATGCTTCTTTTAGGTTTTCGTGCTTCTTTTTACTTTCAGGTTTTTGTGATATGCTTCTTCCTAGTTTCTGTCTGTGATCATCTTCTCTCCTATTCTACTTCTGAGTTTTCTGTTTCTTCTGTTTCTGAGTCTGGCAGTGTGTATATCCTTGATATTTCTTTATTGTATTCCATTTTTTGTTGTGGCAACTTTTCCCAGTGTGTATAATCCTTTCCTAGCTTATTCATAATCCTCTCGATTGTTGTAATCCATGTGTAGCATGGCCTCCCTATTTTCAGTTTGTTGCTGTTCATTCGCAGCGCTTTCTTCAGTAGGTGTGTCGTGTCCCGTCTTTGGACATGTCCCCAATATTTCATTGCGTATGATTCTATTCTTTTGATTATTGTTCTTCCCTCTAGTAATGTTGACGTTTTCTGTCGTTTTTGTGGTTTTCCTGTTTTTGCTAGCAGTTGGATAATGCCCCTTTCAGCTCTTCTCAGGCTTCTTCGGTTGGCCTTTATCGTTGCTGCGTTTTTGACTCCATATATCATCGTAGGCATTATGATGGTCGTGTATACCTTTTTGGTTAGGCACCATGGTGGTTTGTTGTCCTCAATGAAGGGTAGTAGAGCTGTTGTGACTCTGTAGGCTGTTTTGACTTGGTCCAGGACTGTGGTGAATAGTCGGGGGGATAGGGGACATCCTTGTTTGACTCCTATATTCTTCATTTTTGATTCCGTCGTCTGTCCAAACCATTGTGTTGCAGTGTTTTCGTGTAGGCATGCTTTTATTATTCTGTTTATTAAGTAGTGCGGTACTCCCCTGTTGAGCAAAGTGTTGACTATAGCCTCATGCCTTATAGTATCAAATGCCTTTTTGAGGTCAATTGAGACTATATATAGTTTTGTTCCTTCTTTCCACTTTTCTTCCAGGATCCGTCTGGTGGTGTACATGTGGTCGTCTGTCGATCTACCCTTGATAAATGCCGTTTGATAATCTGGTAGTTCGCCGATGTATTTTTCCATTTCTCTGAGGAGGAATTGTGCGTAGTATTTGTACCCTACACTGCAGAGTATTATTCTTCTGTAATCGTCCACGTTTTGTGGTAATTTGATTTTAGGGAGCGGTATCTGTATGGTTGTATTCCATTCCTCAGACAGGGGTGTGGTTTCCGTCCATGCGTTGGTGATGATTTCTAGGATTAGCTGTTTTATGTTGTCCGGTCCATAGTATACTAGTTCGTTATTTATTTTATCTATTCCCGGGGCCGTGTTTCTTTTAGCTCTGGCCATTATTTCTAGTAGTTCGTCTTTTGACGGTGGCTTTCCCAGAGGCCAGTGGTCCATTTCTTGTATTGGTTCTATTTGACTTCTCTCTGCGTTTCCTTCTTCTAGTTTCCTGACCCAATGCTGTAGTGGTATGTATTTTCTTGACTGCGTATTGTTGTTTCTCCTGTATGTTTTGGGGTGTCTAAAAGTTTGGTTTAATCTCTGTCCTGCTGGAGTGGATTCTATGTTTTCGAAGAATTCCCTGCATTTTTTTTTTTATTTTTTTTTGTTCGTGCCTCCTCTCTGTGTCTCTTCTTTGTTTCCTCGCTTCTATTATCTTTTTGTCTATGTTTGGTGTATATTGTTTTCCTGTGGCCTTTATTTTCTTTAGTTTTTCGTCATTTTTTTTGGTGTCTTTTCTTGTTGGGCTCATAGCGGATTTGTTCCTTTTCAACGTTTTCCTCGCCGCTATTTTGATTTTTAAACCCATTGTTGACCAATTTAGTTCCTTTCCTGTTAATTGTTTTTCTATCTCCTCCTGGTATTTCTTTTTTATTCCTTTGTTTTGTAGCAGTAAAAATTATTTGTTTATAACGCCCTGGCCAGACGCGTTTAGTTTAATTTATTGTATACGGATTCTTACTATGTACCATTTTGCATTGTATTTACCATATGTCAGATGGACTTTCAGTGATTTTTACTTTATTATTCTGACGAAAGATCTTTGTAGTATATCGGCACCTAGAAAGGTCTCATGCTCTCCCATTCTTTGTATGTTTTTCTGTAAACTATTAATAAGTAGTTAAAATTTATTTGATTCGTTTTATTTCTCATAATTTAAGTAACTTAAAATTTCACTCGGCTATCCCAACTTGGGGCTTGTTTTTTATTACTTTTATTTAATAAAATAAACTGAAAAACTTTCGTCAAGAAATCTTATGCTGTGTTTTTTTACAGGAACAATTTGGCTATTTTATGTATGTTTTCATTTACCTGATGCTATGAGAAGTTATCTTTCATGAAGTCAGTTTTTTTGTACAATTTTCCCGTCGCAGGTTAACATTCCTCACCTACAGAGGCGGCGCGTAAAATATTCTTGATTCTTAATATTTCAATTCAAATTTTAAATTGTCATTTGTAATATAACTATGGAAATACAAAACGTCGCGTTAGTGAGAAGAATTTGTTCACATTAGTGTGTGTGTTTCTTTTCAGTTTTGGTTCATTTGGTTTTGTAATGTTAAAAAAACTCTAGTCGTACCCTCGTGAAAGTTTACTCTGTAGTATTTCTGTAATATTTTGTGTCTTTTTGTTGTTTATCTTTGGTGTACATATTACCATTTTACTGTAGGTATATTTTTTAGAGCTTATCTTTTTAGAGTTTATTATTACCGTTTACCATTTTATTGTGTCTCCCTCTATTGTCTGTTGTTGATCCGTTACGTTTTATCTTTTTTCCCTCCTCTTTTTGGGAATATTATCTTTTTTTTTTGTGGTTGATGTTTTCCCTTAACATCTATGGCGCTCTTTTATCTTTTCTGAGTTTTCTGTGTTCCTTTGTGTTTTTTGATGCATTTCAATTATCTTTTCTTAGTTATTTGTTTTTGCGTTTTTAGTGCATTTTATCTATCTCTTTTTCTTGACAGTGTTAACTTTTGTACATTTTGTTCTACGTTCCTTTTTGTCTATTTTGTTATCTTAACATTACCATTTGTCTTTTCGTTTTGGCTAAATACAGTGCTGTACGCGGGTAATTGGTTGGTTGTTCCGGTGGTTCCGCTTGTTAACTGAAAGAATTTGAGTAAGTTTTCCTTGTCGCAATATCGCTGAATTTTTGCTCGTGCTACGGCTGTAAAATTTAACCAAGACAATATTTCCTCTATTATCAGTTAAGTGATTTAATTCTTTTCTCGTTTCTTCTCGTATTCCGTATCTTATTTGTCAATTTTGAATTCCGTATCGCCTTGTCTATTTTTTTATGTTTAGCTAGGGTAAGTTTAGGTTAGTGGAGCCAACATACGTTTCTCATAAGTTAAGAAACTTCAAGTTTCAATTGTCATACATATTGGTTGATGCATTTCCAAAGTAGAAACTGTAAACCTGCAAGATATTACGCTGGGCATAACAAATTTGAAACAAGCCGATTTTTTTAAAATACTTCATTTATACCCATCAAGTAGATAATGTCGATCACGTGAAAGGAAAAGATATATATCTTGCAAAGATTTATTACACTGTCTCTCTAACTAAATAAAAAATTTATATACATACTATGAATCTGCTCACTCCAGTCCATGCTTGCAAATACTTGACGTAACATAAGCGTGTATTATCTCTTTGATGCGGTAATAGACCGATAACTTATGGGGAGTGCCGATGTTGAGAAATTACTATACGAAATTACAAAGTTACGGAGTGCCGCGCCGCACAGAACGGCTTAATTTGATATACTACAAAATTGATATTTAAGATTTTAGAGTTGGTATATGTTTAGAAACAAGAGGATGAAACTGAAATGAAATTTGGTAGTTCTTATGTGTGTCTACCACTATAAGAAACAATAATTTAATAATATCCGAGACATTTCCGTTACAATTTTTCTATATACTGTAAACTCATGTAAACATTTAAATTTTACATACCAATGAAGACATTATTTATGAGAGAGCATGGAGAGACATGAGGGTTTTCTCAATCAGTGGAACTTGATATTGTTCTTTGAACACGTTCAAAAGAGCATAGCAGCCCTATAAGTCCAACAATTGCCGAGACATATCTAATTGAAGAACTTTCCCCTCCTCTCCACTACTAAAATTTGTAATAGACATATTAACTTAGGATAGACATTTAGTTGGTATTACTCAAGCCGGGTAGGATTCGAGGAATAATCTCAAATTTGTTTATTAAAAGCAGCATTGAGGATATTTCAAAAGATCAATTTTTTCATTTTAATATCATTGTGTTAATACCCCTTATCAACTCTACATAAAGAGAACAGATACAGGCAATTTGAAGAACAAATGGCAGTCGATAATACTTAATAGAATATAACCATATGGTTATATAACAGACAGTAAGATCTATGTTAACCTACAAATCAATATCTTGGTGAACTAAAATATTGAAATTGGGAGCCATACGTGTATTTATACACCACACAAGGCTTTAGTCTTACACAGCAGCCATATAAGTCCAACAATTGCCGAGACATCTAATTGAAGACTTCCCCCTCCTCTCCACTAATAAAATTTGTGATAGACGTATTAACTTAGGATAGACATTTAGTTAGTATTACTCAAGCCCAGTAGGATTCGAGGAATAATCTCAAATTTGTTTATTAAAAGCAGCATTGAGGATATTTCAAAATATCAATTTTTTTATTTTAATATCATTGTATTAATACCCCTTATCAACTCTACATAAAGAGAACAGATACAGGCAATTTGAAGAACAAATGGTAGCCGATAATACTTAATAGAATATAACCATATGGTTATATAACATATGGTTATACAGTGTGTCCAACTAAGTCAGCACCATACGGGAAACTTTTTTATTATTGGTTTTATGAAAAAAAGTTATTCTTGATGAAAAGTTTTGCTTGGCCTAAAACCAAAAATGAAATAATCAGACAATTTTTTGCAGTCGTATACGAGGTTTGTCGACAAATGTAAATTTTGCTCAAGGGTAAAGTACTTTTATTTATTACAATATTGATAATCGTTATTAAGAAAAGTTGATCCTAATTGAAAACTACGCCCAGATATCGAATATTATCCATCTACCATGAAAAAACAATCTTTAATAATTTTGGATATAAATTATACATAATTTAATTTTGCCAATAACAAAACATTTATTGTATGGAAAAACATGAAAACCTTTCAGTTCATTGGTAAGTTATGTAACAATTTGCTATTGCATTTGAATAATTAATGCATGAATATCATAACAATTTATTTTACAAATGAAAAGTTAAACAGAAGATAACAAGTTAACTAATTAATAACATTCATAACATTATTGGAAATGAAACAATTTGTATTTTGCTATTGAATATCCGACTGTAGTTTTCAATTAGGATCAACTTTTCTTAATAACAATTGTCGATATTGTAATAAATAAAGGTACTTTACTCTTCAGCAAAATTTACAATTTTCGACAAACCTGGTACACGACTGAAAAAGATTGATATCTGATTATTTCATTTTGGGTTTTAGGCCATGCGAAACTTTTCATCAAGAATAACTTTTTTTCATAAAAGCAATAATAAAAAAATGTCCCATATGGTGCCGACTTATATGTATATGTATAACTGGACAGTAAGACCTACAACTCAATATCTTGGTGAACTAAAATATTGAAATCATGTAGATTACGAAAATATAGGTTTTTCAATTCCGTCAAATTAAAAATTTCCACGTTTCATGACATTCTAAACCAATTAAAAAAAATAGATTTTTTTTACCAACATTTTTGACAAAATTTTTACCACTAAAGCAGATGGAAAAAAAATTCTTTGTTCAAATGTAAAGTTTCCACGTTTCATTGCTTTCTAAATCTATTAAAAAAAAAATAATTGAAAATCTTTTTTACTTCCTTCGCATGCCGAAGGGAAGCATTGTATTCGAGAAAAAAAAATCATCCTCATCATCAATTTTTACGTTTCAGATCTACATGATCTGAAACGTAAAAATTACGAAAATACAGGTTTTTCAATTCCGTCAGTCTGTCTGTTGGTGCATTAACTAAAAAACCACCTGACGGGGAACAGCCAAATTTGGTAGGTAGCTGACGTTACTGTCAGCGAAGAAATGGTTAAACTTTCACTGGAAAATATGCAGGGTGGACCGTCCAAAGGGAATAAATAATGAAAAAAATGTTTTTACCCATATTTAAAATTTCCACGTTTCATGACATTCTAAACCTATTCCAGAAAAAAAAAATTGAAATTTTTTTACCAACATTTTTTAAACATTTTTTGTCACCAATATAGATATAAAAAAAAATGTTCTTTGTTCAAATTTAAAATTTCCACGTTTCATGGCTTTCTAAACCTATTTAAAAAAAAAGAATTGAAAATCTTTTTTTATCATTACTATAGAACAGATGGAAAATATTTGTTTGCTCAAATTTAAAATTTCCACGTTTTCATGACAATCTAAACCTATTTCAAAAAAAAAAAAAATTGAAATTTTTTTTACCACTAAAATAGATGGAAAACATTTTTTTCTTTGTTCAAATTTAAAATGTCCACGTTTCATGACTTTCTAAACCTATTAAAAAAAAATGGAACATTTTGTTAGCATTTTGGAAAAAAAATGTACCACTAGAATAGAAGGAAAGAAAATGTTTCGCTCAAATTTAAAATTTTCATGTTTCATGGCATTCCAAACCAATTTAAAAAAAAATGTTTTTTTCAAAATATTTCTAATTTTACTTACTATGGAATAGATGGAAAAAACTTTGTTTTTCTCAAATTTAAAATTTCCGTTTCATGACATTCTAAATCTATTCAAGAAAAAAAAATGGAACATTTTTTACCGTTTTGGAAAAAAAATTTTTATACTCTATTAGATGGAAAAAATTTTCTTTTGCTCAAATTTAAAATTTCCACGTCTCATGGCATTCTAAATCTATTTAAAAAAAAATTGAAAATTTTCTTGAATCTTTTACCACTACTATAGAATAGAAGGAAAATTTGTTTGCTCAAATTTAAAATGTTCACGTTTCATGACATTCGAAACCTATTTCAGAAGAAAAAAATTTGAAAATTTTTTACCAACATTTTTGAAAAATTTCCAAAAAAAATGAAATTTTTTAACCACTACTATACTTCCACTTCACTACGTGAATGTGGAATTGAAAATGTGAAAGATGGCAATAATATTTGGCATATGCACCAATTATAGTTTTATTGGATAATTTACAGGGCGGTCATCCCAAGAAATAATTCAAGTATGGTGGACATTTGTATAAGTATTTGCGCAAGCCTTCCATATTTGGCACCTGTTATTTAGTATTGAATTTTTGCTGTTGGATGACCCCAAAATATATTTTTTTGACCAAGAGTTATCAGGTTCTCTTTGTAATAATAGTGATAAATTCCGATTATTATTCTCAATGTCATTTCGTAATTAATAATATTTTAGAGTGACCGTCATGCACAAATAAAGAGGAAAGTTCTGTGTAAGTACCTTTATCGATTTTCTTTATTTGATATCTGTTTCAATATTTCAAGCTCACATAAGATGCCTCTGTTGCCCAGTGTATTTCATGAGTTATGGTTGGCAATTAATTTTTAACAGCCTAATGCGATAAAATGACGGGATCGAGAGCAATGGTACTCAAATTGTTAACCAATGAACTGAAATAGTTAATATGTCATATTAAAGATTTGAATATTTTTACTGGTTTCTTCTGTGTGACTCAGAAAAATTAAAAAACACAAAAGTAAAGGGCATTTCCATTACGTATCCTAAACATGATACCACTTTAATCTTTTGTTGCAAGTTCTTCGAATATTATTATATTATTTATATTCACACCAGCGAAATGATTTACGTAATAAAAATAGGTTACACAACAGACTACCATCTAGTTCACCTATTTTAACTCACTGTAATATCATTGTCGTAAGAAACTTAATTGTTAACGTGGTATCAGATGTGGATATCCAAGATCTAATATATTATCTCATAGTCATGAAAGTGCAGTGTTTGTAACCTTAATTATAAAGCTACCGTGCCTCACATTATAATTAACATCTAAGAATTTCCTAGTCCGGACATGACAAGGATAATAGGATGGTTTATTTGGATTACGTGTTTCTTGAGTAGTTTTATATACATCTCACATTGTTCTCAAATAACATGAAGACAACTATTGTTTAATACAAAACATGGAGTTAATAAATAAGTACGTGCTAAGTGTTGATTATTTTTATGAGTATTTAACAAAAATAATTTATAAAAATTACTTATTTAAATATTAAAAAAGAATATTTGAAAATTAATTCTAGAGAATTGTGCTTTTTTAGGATCCGTACTCAAAACTGGAAAATATTATACGATAACTCACTTACCTGTTTGTTCATGTGTCGATTTGTCTACTACATAGGTTAATCTCGAACACCATTATAGCTAGAAATCTGAAATTTCAGGTGGTTTTAAATTTTGCTGTTCCGCAGGAAGCCCAGGAGAGGATATAACCTAAGAATATTTTCTGATGTCCTCTAATGAGTCAAAATGTAGATATTAAATGAAGAAATAATTTTTAAAAGATTAATAACACGTCTTTAAAAACCAACTCAAACTGTTGAAAAATGCACCGAAAAGAAAAGAATAATGTTAATAATAATTACACAGGCCCACAAAAAGAAAGTTACTTGAACTGGACATCTGAATATTTGTCTTTAGTATTTTTTTCCGTTGATTTCGAATCTAAAGTCAAAATGGGGGGTTAATGCGCATATTACAGAGAAAAACCCGAAAAACTGTCAAGAAATGAGTTTTTTTATGGTTTCTTGGGTGGTAAAATATGCATGTGGCGTGTTCGGCTAGGCTGCATGTACTTTTTATTTTTTCCGATTACTATACTTCCACTGCTCTACGTGGATGTGGAATGAAATTTAAAAAATCTGCTTTAAACAAAATGAAATTCGTTTCCGTTTTTAACATTTCCTGCTTTTATGATGTTTCATTAATTTTAGTTCGGCAAAGGGGGTAAAACTTTGGGGATCTCTGACTGGCTCCAGGCAGGGTGAGGAAGAATATAATAGTGTATACTTTGTAATTTTAACATATCTGTTTTGAATTCGAATTATTCTTATTATTGCTTTTTCGAGCCGATATTATTTTCATAATTTCGTAAATTCGAATAGATTAGTCTGGATGGAACATCATTTAAAAAACCGCTGCCTAAGGAATCACTACTCCCACATTCAGATTCTACATCCAAGTCACTTTAAAGGAAATATCTTGACTATATTTGCACTCTAGTATGTGGAAATTATTGGTCATAGAATTTTAATAATATTTGGGGCAGATGTCATAGAAAAGTTTGAGGGGTTGGTTTCTACCATATTCGTTAAAAATGAAGTTTCTAGTTTACCCTACTTATTTTCCACTATTCGCAATATACCACCTCCCACCCCTTCAGTGGAGTCATATCAATCGGATGTCACTACAATACATACGTGTACTAACTTTCGAGTGAATATCTCAATTTGATGTTATCAATCCCATTAATAATGAAGCGGAGGTGGTGGAGTTTGAAAAATATTAGAAAGAACTCTGAGGCCTTGGTTTCTAGTATATACACCGAATCCCAAATTTCTGTACTCTTACCAGCTTGATTTACTTATTTTTCCCTACTCCTATTAACTCCAACCCTTCTACGGAATCATCCCAAAATATAATCTAGTTCCAGATGTCGTTATAATACATACGTCTACCAAATTACAAGTGAATATCTCAATTTTATTTTATCAACCCCTTTAATAATGTAGTAAGGGTGGTGGAAGTGTTGAAAATTAGTATGAAAAAATCTGAGGCCTTGGCATCTAGGACATACACCTAATTTCAAGTTGTAGTACTCTTACCAGCTTGCTTTACATAATTTTCCCTATTTACCTCTACTTACTCCCACTCCTTCAACGCAATCATGTCAAAATATAATCTAGTTTCAGATATAGCTATAATACATAAATGTACCAAATTTCAAGTGAAAATTTAAATTTTATAAAATGAAATTGAAGTATTCACTTGAAATTTGGTACGCGTATGTATTATAACGACATCTGGAACTAGACTAAATTTTAAAATGATTCCGTTGAAGGGTTGGGGGATAAATAGTGGTAGATAGGGGAAACTAAGTAAATCAAGATGGTAAGAGTATAGAAATTTGAGATTTGGTCTATATACTAGAGGCGATGGTCTCAGATTATTCTATATTTCCCATCCCCCCATCATTCCACTCCCTTATTAAAATAGTTGATAAAATTAAATTTAGATTTTCACTTGAAATTTGTTACACGTACACGTTAAACTAGATTATATTTTGACATGATTGCATTGAACGAGTGGGGGTAATTGGTGGTAAATAGGAAAAAATAAGTAAAGCAAGCTGGTAAGGGTACAGAAACTTGAAATTGGGTGTAGTATGTCCTAGAAGCCAAGGCCACCTATTTCTAGTAATATTTTTCAACCCCCACCACCCTTAATCCATTATTAAAGGGGTTGATAAACTGAAATCGAGATATCCACTTGAAATTTGGGACACGTATGTATTATAACGACATCTGGAACTAGGGGTTGAATAACAGTAAATATGGGAAAGTAAGTAAATCAAGCTGGTAAGGGTACATAAATATGGGATTTGGTGTATATACTAGAAACCAAGGCCCCAGATTTCTTTCCAATATTTTTCAAACACCACCATCTCCGCTTCATTATTAATGGGTTTGACAACATAAAATTGAGATATTTCCTTGAAAGTTAGTACACGCATGTATTGTAACGACATCTGATTGAGATGATCCCATTGAAGGGGTGGGTCGTCGTAGGTTGTGAATAGGGGAAAATAAGTCGGGGAAACTAAAAACTTCATTTTTAACGTATACATATAGTAGAAACCAACGCCTCAAACTTTTCTATGGCATTTGCTCCAAATATTATTAAAATTCTATGACCAATAATTTTCACATACTAGAGTGCAAATCTAGTCAAGATGTTTCCTTTAATGTGACTTTGATGAAAAATCTGGATGTGGAAGTAGTGATTCCTTAGGCAGCGGTTTTTTTTATTTTAAAGGCCTTGTCTATATTAATCCTGCTAGAGTTTAGATATAGCTATTCAACCAGGGAGCGCACATACAGGTAACAACACAGCCAACCAATCCCTGCGTCATTATCATTTGCCGCAGCTAACTAATTAGAGATAACAGCGATTGTCTATGTCGTTTCACTCAATCTCTAGCTTATTAGTACTGTCTCAACAACAAATTTAAAAATCGGCAGCTACTGGAAGCGGCTGGAACCCGTTTCAGGAAATTCAATAAGAGCGAGTGGCTATGTCAAAACCACATCTTAAGTTATTGTTTGAAACATAACATAGTTATGAATATATCAAAAAATATAGTTAGGAAGAACAAAATTTTGAGAAAAGACAAAAATTACAAAAACAAACGAAGAAAGGAATAGGAAGGAATAAAGGTTGAACATTGTGTTAGGTAGCATTTAAAGAGGAAGAAAGAGTTTTGGCTGCAATTGTTGCCGAAAGATGGGCAACACTTGATATGGTAATTTGTGTAAGTCAACGCTTTAGCCCACTCGACCACTGAAGAGTTACGTTATAGTTTCACGTATGCTGATAGTATAGAGACACTTTTTAGGACTCCTGGGACCTCAAAACGTAAAGATTTGATGTCATTTCAATATTAGTAACATCCTACAATTTTGTGGGGAGGTTAAAATGCCACTACGTATCCATACCAGAGACGGGATTCGACCTCGGGACATAGTGCTTTGAAATCTAACATAGTCTGACCTACAGCTGGCTACTAAACAGGTAATGAAGACTTTTAAATAATTACCGACCAATAGTAAGTCTACAGTAATCTCAAAAATGTTTGAAAAGCAGCAGGATAATAATGTATTTTAAGACTTCTACCAAATGTTAACGAAACTATTATCGCCAAGTCAATACTGTTTTCAAGTATATTTCCTCTAGTCTCTCTTCTAAGATTATATTGTAATGGACATGATTTTTTTTCTGAAACTGTTGTAGTTTATGGTATATGTGGAATATGCACTTATTTAGATGATACTTAAATAGTAATGGTACCCGGCATCATGAATGATCGGCTGAATACGGGAGCAGGTGTAAAGAGTCATTGCTAAACATTAATTATAAAATAAATTAGATTTGTTTCGAAGTCCACTATTGTATATTTTGTATATCAATGACTTGAGCAAGTTACTTTCTTCTCATTGCCTGACTCATCTACAGATGTCGTAACTATTGCTTCTTATGGATACAATGGGCTTGTTCGGCATTTTCTTTTATTTCATAAACCGAAAGTGCAAGTATAAATTAATGTATCTGCAAAAAATCAGAATCTTATTAGCACGTTTAGTACCTTAAAAACTATTACAAATTTCCATCTCGCGAAAATGGGGCGTGGCCAGGCGCTACGTCACTATACGCATAGACTCGGCGATCTCAATAGACTTGATGCTCCTTATTGGTTATAATTATGTGTTTTCGAAGTATTGTTTGTTTTGCTTACTACTTGACAGTAGGGGAGTACAATTTGGTGAAATGTCAAAAAATTACAATTTTCTCTCGCTCCTGCCAGAACGAATTTTCGATTTTGACCCTGCAATTTACGATTATAATTCATCGCCTACCTTCTCCTTTCCGTAGACACATAGAACGGACTTCCACTCGACGTATTTATTTAGTTACCAGCGTTTAAAAATTCCATGTTTTTCGACTTTTCAGGTTAAATTTGGAAGGTCCCAGAGAGCCATTTTTCTTACGTCACTTGCGTATAGTGACGTCACAAATGAGCGCTCGGATTTTGCAACTATTACTAATTTCAACTCCTTATATCTCGAGAACGGAAAAAGTTAATAATACGAAATTTTAAGTGTATAATGAGAATATCGAGTACTATATGAAAAAGTATAAAAACCATATAAAAAGAATATCATGGAACAAGCCCATTCTGGAATTGTACAAAAAAGCCTAAATCTGTGGTTTAGGTCACTAACCCAATTATCCAACAACAGAAATTTACATTCTGTCAAAACAATGTATTTTTTGTGCAATTTCACTCGTTTGTACCGAGACATAATTCAATTTTGCTATTGAAATATAACGGAAAGTCAGTTCGATAACTTACATCTTTCAAATTATTAGGAACATACATAGATCTTTATCTGGATGGGAAAACTCATGCCATGGCAGTATGTGCAAAATATGCACGCAAATATTTTGCACATATTTTGCTTCCCAAGATTACGCTAGATATCTCATATCGACACTGTCATTTTCTTCAATTTGAGATCACATATTCAGATGGGCTGTAATTTCTTTTAAGGTAATTGGACAACAGAAAATAGGTTTTTTTCACAAAAAATGGCACTATGCTATATACTCGACTTAATTCTATTTTTATAAGGTAAACTATTGTAACACTGACATAAGCCCGTACACACCTGAAATTAAAATTTTTCTGATTTTAAATATTAAAATATATATCATTATCCAACTTCATTGCTGCAGTTTAGAGCATAACATCCATAAGCTTCAGTTATATGAATTAAATCTATTTTACGTAGGAATCACCACTTTTAATAGTACTGGCGTCATTTTGCCATTTTACTTCTAAAAAAAAAGATATAGGGTCAAATTGACTTCATTTTTGTTGCAAAGAGTTCAGAAAGGCATTTAGAAAAAAATGAAAGATACTGTACCTTTTATCTTTTGGCGGACATGTTTGGTTTCATTTTTTTGTTCAATAATAATTAGCCAATATTAATGGTCAATTTAATTAAATTGATAACTATATCACCAGTTCTACGTAAATAGTATCTATGGATATTGAATATAACAAACATTCTTAGAGCTGTGTATTTATCATACACAGGCAAAAAGATTTTTCAAAAAAAGCCTTGAAGAAGGAAACAGATTAGACTTCCGAAACGCCGGCGAATTATTTAATTTCAAGTTTTTATACTTATTTGTGTTGTTTATTTAAAAAAAGCAACCACTAACTGATCCTTTGACTTAAGAGTCACAGGCGTAGAAGTTATTCACCAGAAACATACTGGTTAATTGTGATATTTTGTAGATTCCCCGAGCACCGCTTAAAAAGAAAAAATAAATGTGGCAGGAAGTCCCAAAGAATTGAAGAAGAAAAAAAAATTAAATTAATTGAAAAATTTGTTAATATACACAATATGCCATAGTAACCATGAAAATGATTACTCTGGGGTTTCTGGAGTCGCTGATAACGAATCTGAAGTCCAATGTGGGAAATTCAAAATGGCGGGCCGGAAATCGGGCCATTTACCAGAAAAAATTAGAATTAATATCTTGGCGTTGAAAATCTGTACTCGGGGGTTTTCGAGGTCACTGATTACGAATCTGAGGTCTAATTTGGTAAATTCAAAATGGCGTACCGGAAGTAGAGTCAATTTCTCAGGAGAAACTCGCATCTTTTTCGTTTCTGGGCTGAAAATGAGTACTCGGGGGGTTCTTGAGGTCGCTGATCACGAATCAGAATTTACGAAATTCAAAATGGCGGACCGGAAGAACAGTCCGTGTCTCCGGAAAACTTTTATTTTTTGAAAGTGTGAATTCGGGGGTTTTCGTTACATCTGATGACGAAACAGGTGTCCATTTAGGAAGAATTCAAAATGACAGACCGGATGCAGTATATTTTTCAAACTTTCAGCCCAAAAAAGTAAAAAATACGAGGTTCTCCGAAGAAATTGCCTGTTCTTCTGGTCCGCTATTTTGAATTTCGTAAATTAGGCCTCTGATTCGTGATCGGCGACCTCAAAAACCCCCGAGTGCTCACTTTCAGCCCCAAAACGAAAAAAGTTTGTCCTGATATGTTGACTCTACTTCCGGTCAGCCATTTTGAATTTACCAAATTGAACAGATTCGTAACTAACGACCCCGAAAACCTCCGAGTAACCACTTTAGTCTAATTTTATGGCATAATGTGTGTAATAACAAAATTTTCAACTAATTTAATTAAATTGGCCATTAATATTGGCCAATTATTGGAAAAAAAATGAAACCTAACATTTCCGCCAAAAAGTAAAAGGTACCTACTGTTTTTTCTAAATACATTTTTGAACTCTTTGCAACAAGAATGAAGTCAATTGACCCTGCACCTTTTTTTAAGAGATTTTCAGATTTTTCCAAATATGTTTTGTCAACGAGATTCCGTATCAATACTTATTTAATATAATGATGGAAATTTATAAAAAATTTATTTTTATTACTATTAAAAAGAGAATTTCGTAATTTACATTACTTTTTAATTCAAGAGGAATTTATGCTCTGCCTTCCAAATTCATAGAATTTCAAGTAATCTCAAATATCTACTAAGCACAAACAAAATTTTTGTTTCGAATAAAGAAGTTGAAGATAAACATTGATATTCTACGAACTAAATTCTCACTAGTAACCTAGTTCTCTTGACATATTTAACAAACTTAGTATGTGTTCACATATAAAACACACAGTTTATAAATGCACTAAAAGCCTCTTCATCCTATATTTAATTTAAATTTTAACAGAAGCTCTGTAAATATGAAGTTGCAACTCTCAAACGATAATTGCTTCCCTCACACTTATACAAGTACTTCTAAACGTGTATATAGGTAAAATTATATTATTTTATTTATTTTGTAATTAAAATGTTAAATGTTATAGTACAGGAGCTGGGTAGCGTTTGCGGCAAGTCATCGTTTGATGCTTTATTGGATATTTTAATCGTTTTATGAATGATAACGATTTACACAATTGACATCTTGCAAGACATTTCTCGACACTTCACGATTTGTCAAAGACGTAAAAAAGTGGAATGATTTCTTCTAGATTAAGAATCTTTATTTAAATATTTTGAACACAAAATTATTCTCACAAAGAAACTCCTGTCAGTTAATTAAACAGATAGGAAAATGTTACGGATTTTGGGAGAGATTCTTATTTCTTATTTTATCTCAGAATTTTAAACTCATTACAAGTTATCTCCTCTTAAAACGTAATTATATATTAAATAGTCGGTGTTAGGTTAGGTAACAAGTTTCATACACTTCTTTATAATTGTTTGTGATATTTAATATGTTAATACAATAATTAATTGTCCATAGGCAGGTTCCTTATAAGGACCTAAATGGGCTTCCTTCGTAGTTATTTTTGTTGTCGCATTATGTTGCCAATAAGTTAATATTATTATCGCCCCTCAAAAACTAAATCACCATCCTAGAAAGTTCTGGTTTTAAGGAAAGGTATTAAACCTCCTCAACTATAGAGGAATTTAACATTTGCACACTAAGATGAGCTTCTACAGCGTCTCAGATGTATTGTATCATTATTAATTATCTAATAATAATTTCTTAGAAGTTTCCTGAAGAAAAATTGCAGGATTTTACGAGGAAAAAACGTACATCTCAATTTTATTTAGATATATTCAATAATTTGATGTAAGTAGAACAAGTGTTCTACTTCGTTTGTTAATAGTAACAGCAATTGAATATAATTCGTAGTAAATCAGGGATCAATTATCTGGCCTACTAAAACACAAAAAAACTCAACCAGAAAAATAAGTTTGTTGTTAAATATACAATCTAAAATAACAATTATTTCAATTCAAAGTTTAAGAGCCTCAAGTACTTCTGAACTTGATGAAAATAAAAAACTTTTACATTTTAACCCAATTTCCAGTTTGCCAGAGTACATGATTGAAAATATTCGAGTCCTTTGTACCTACAGACTAGAAATGCAATGGTAAACCGTTGAAAAAACAATGACAAAGGTACATAAACTTTCGGAATTACTGAAAAGAATATAAATGAGGTTAGTGTTCTGCAGTTAAACTGACTTCGTGCATGTTATTCTAGTAAATATTTCTCTATTCTTTGAGGATAAGTGGCTTAGCTTTGATTTGTGTTACTCCTCTATTCACCAGACCTACAAAAATATTACATCCGAGAGACGTAGACGTAAAAATAAATTTGTCATTATTTAACAATTCCGGAAAGACGAATCGAAGTAAAATATATTTATCGTTAAACGCTCAAGAGACTATCGGCAGAATGTCTGCTATAGCGCCGCGGCGCGGAATTTTTACACATAATTGTGCAACGATTTTTGTATTGTGTTCTATGCGACGATTTGTTTTTTATGTTTTCTTAACGCATTATTTCTTTTGCAATTGTTATTAATCGTGAGTACATAAAATTTCTTGCACAGTAAATATAATTTTTTTAAATATCATATTTATTTATTGTGTTGAAACCGTTGGAATTATTATATTTATTGATTATTGTTTGAAGCTACTAAGACGTTAGCATTTTTTAATACAGTGACATTGATTTGACCAATAATTATCGCCGAAAAAAGAAGCTAATCGTTCGAATTTTACAATTATTATCCGTTAGTCGAGTAGAAATAATCGCTAAGTAATTTTGGAATGAAAAAAATTCCGAAATTTTGAAAATTAATTTAAAAAAGTATTCCCGTAATTGCTGCCGAAAAAAGAAGCAGAATGACAAAATCTTAAAATTTTCAAAAAATAGTCGAGTAAAAATAAGCAAAAGGTAATTTTAGATTCAAAAATATCTGCCAAGAAATTTTAAAAAGTACTCCGGTAATGGAACTCGAAGCCAGAACTAGTGTAATATTAATAAACTCTCCCAGATAGAAAACATGTTATTTTCTAATATTGTTTGTTTTTATAAATATGCTCCTATTTATAGGTTGGAAATCCAACCTGTAATTAATTATCGATCTGTTTTAATATTCCACAATATTAAGAAATTATATGCATTCTATCCGAGAGAACTTATTATTGTTACTTTGGTTCCCATCTAGCAATGCGACTAGCGAAATAGGCATAAACTTACAAGAACGTAAACTTTGAGGTTATGCTGATGATTGATTCATTGATTATATAAATGTAAACGTTTTAATAAAAAAAAATCCGGTGTATCACATATTAATTAATGTATCAGGCATAACAGATAATATTAAGGTGGTCATTTCCTAGAAACAGATATCCGATAGGGAAATATTTATTACTTTTGGCCATAACTTTTTTCTTAGTACGTATATTTTAAAAAACGATACTATGGTGGAGTAAAAAACCGCTGCCTAAGGAATCACTACTTCCACATCCAGATTCTTCATCCAAGTCACTTTAAAGGAAACATCTTGACTATATTTGCACTCTAGTATGTGGAAATTATTGGTCATAGAATTTTAATAATATTCGGGGCAGATGTAACAGAAAAGTTTGAGGAGTTGGTTTCTACCATATACGCTAAAAATGAAGTTTCTAGTTTACCCTACTTTTTTTCCACTATTCACAACCTACCACCTCCGACTCCTTCAATGGAGTCATCTCAATCAGATGTCACTACAATACATACGTGTACTAACTTTCAGGTGAATATCTCAATTTGATGTTATCAATCACATTAATAATGAAGCGGAGGTGGTGGAGTTTGGAAAAATCACAAATTTCTGTACTTTTACCAGCTTCCTTTACTTATTTTCCCTTATATACCTCTATTTAAGCCCCAATCCTTCAACGGAATCATCTCAAAATATAATCTAGTTCCAGATGTCGTTATAATACATATGCGTATTAAATTTCATGTGAATATCTCAATTTTATTTTATCAACCCCTTGAATAATGGAGTAGGAGGGGTGGTGGGGGTTGAAATATATTATAAATAATCTGAGACCTTGGCTTCTAGTACATACACCGAATTTCAAGTTTCTGTAGTCTTACCAGCTTGCTTTACTTATTTTCCCCTATTTACCCCTATTTAACCCCCACTGCTTCAACGCAATCATGTCAAAATATAGTCTAGTTTCAGCTATAGCTATAATACATAAATGTACCAAATTTCAAGTGAAAATTTAAATTTAATTTTATCAATTCTTTTAATAAGGGAGTGGGGGTGGTGGGGAGATGGAAAATACTAATAAAAAAGCCTGAGACCATCGCTTCTAGTATATACACCAAATCCCAAATTTCTGTACTTTTACCAGCTTGTTTTACTTATTTTCCCCTATATACCCCTATTTAACCCCCAACACCTCAACGGAATCATCTCAAAATATAATCTAGATCCAGATGTCGTTATAATACATATGGGTACTAAATTTCATGTGAATATCTCAAGTTTATTTTATCAACTCCTTGAATAATGGAGTAGGGGTGGTGGGGGGCTGAAATATGTTATTAAAAAATATGAGGCCTTGCCTTCTAGTGCATACACCGAATTTCAAGTTTCTGTACACGTACCAGCTTGTTTTACTTATTTCCCCCTATTTACCCCTAAATAACCCCCAACCCTTCAACGGAATCATCTAAAAGTATAATCTAGTTCCAGATGTCGTTATAATTTATACGTGTACCAACTTTCATATGAATATCTCAATTTTATTTTATCAACCCTTTTAATAATGGAGTAGGGGTGGTGTGGGGGCTGAAATATGTTGTTAAAAAATCTGAGGCCTTTGCCTCTAGTACATACACCGAATTTCAAGTTTCTGTAGTCATACCAGCTTGCTTTACTTATTTCCCCCTATTTACCCCTAAATAACCCCCAACCCTTCAACGGAATCATCTCAAATTATAATCTAGTTCCAGATGTCGTCGTAATTCACACGTGTATCAACTTTCAAACGAATATCTCAATTTTATTTTATCAACCCTTTTAATAATGAAGTAGGGGTGGTGGGGGTTGAAAAATATTATAAATAATCTGATATCTTGGCTTCTACTACATACACCGAATTTGAAGTTTCTGTAGTCTTATCAGCTTGCTTTACTTATTTTCCCCTATTTAACCCCCAACCCTTCAACGGAATCATCTCAAAATATAATCTAGTCCCAGACGTCGTTATAATACATACGTGTACGAAATTTCAAATGAATATCTCAACTTTATTTTATCAACCCCATCAACGGGGTAGGGGTGATGGGGGGTTGAAAAATATTATAAAAAATCTGAGGCCTTAACTTCCAGTACATACACCGAATTTCAAGTTTCTGTACTCTTACAAGCTTGCTTTACTTATTTTCCCCTATTTACCCCTATTTAACCCCCAACCCTTCACTGGATATCCTCAAAAAACAATCCAGTTCCAGATCTCATTATAATACATACGTGTAAACATTTCAAGTCAATATCTTAAACCGTTCCGGAGAAAACGTGCGGACAAAAAAAAAAGTTACAAACAGACAGACAGACAGACCGACAGAATTTTTTTTTTTCGCTCAAATTTAAAATCTCGACGTTTCATGACATTCTAAACATATTTCACGAATAAAAATTTTTGAAAATTTTTTGCGATTACTATACTTCCATCCACTACGTGGATGTGGAAGTAATAAGAGCAGAAATCATCTAATAAGGACCTGTCTTATTATAGCAATTTCATTGCTGGAACATGTTGTGGACATTACAAGAAGTTTAGGAAAAATTTTGGATTAAGTCCGTGCGGTGGAAACCTTTTGTTTAAACAAAAGAATGTTCAAAATCGAGTTATTTCGCAGTTATTCTTAAATATCTCTGGTTGTATAACCCGTATTACAATAAAGAAACAAATTATTCACAATGAAATTGCGAAGAAAACTAGATGTATCCGAACTCTCTTGGTCAATTGGTTAAATTGCAAACCATAGAAAGTGTGACCATTGTGTGACAACTGGTAATAACTTATACAATAATGCATTGAATTTAACCAAACTTTAGAAGAATATGCCCTAATGGAGATAAATTATGTTGCCAAATTTCAAGTCGAAATGTTTATAACAACGACTTAAAAACAATAACAAAATCGAAAATTTGTTACTAATAAATGTGCGTATTTAATTTTACAAAAAAAACGCGATTATCCATTCGATAACACCGTGTTTTGTAAACAGGGCGCCACTATTATATGGCTAACATAACCTCAAATATTACATTTTTGTAAGTTCATACTCATTTTTAATATAATTAAATATTCGTATTTCTAGATTGATAACTGTGTAACATTAATGAACTCTCTCAGATGGGATAATTTTTTTAAAATTATTAATTTTTAAAATGTACTGATATTTACAGGTCGGAAATCCAACCTATAATTAGCGGTCTATTCTTAACACACAGAACAACTACTATAGAACTGAGACTGGGGTTGACCGACTTGGAAACATATTTTTACAGTTGCCTATGTTGGAGTGTAGTTTGTTCGTCAACCAAGGGATGTCGCCACGAGTGACATATTTGCCGATTGTCAATTTCTGTCAGTACAGAATTTGTTCTGTGATATTAATGTCAGTTTTGTTTGTTTTGTTTCAGTCCTGATTATGTTTAGACATATTTTTTTTAGGAGGTTGAGATAAATTGAGGCGTTGACTACAAGAGTGGCCTATCTGAAAAATTTTAAATTAATGAAATGAAAAACAAAGGTAAAACTCATTCCATTTTTTTTATATTTGTTGGTTAAGTTTGGTATTAAACAGCCACACAAGAAATTAGAATATGAATTAATTAAAATGTTTTTTCAATTCATCAATTTAAAATTTGTTGGTTAGGTTCAATTCCGCTTTATTTAAAAATTAAAATGAGTTCAAATTTCCCGCATTTTTATTTAATAGTTGGTTCAATAGTTGACTCGTCAACCGCCCGTCGCGCTTCTGTCGTTGAGAAGATAATTCTGTCTCCTACCATTGCAGCCTCAGTTCTATAGTAGTTGTTCTGTGTTTTAACATATCAGCGCCCCGGTGATAAGTTCTGAACTCAATAGTTGTTGAATAGGAATGCACGTGACGTGACGAAAAGCGATCTTATGCTTCACATTTGCTTTGTTTTTAAATTTTTTTCACAGGAACTAAATCGAGAAGATGCAAGTGTGATAAGTCGTTGAAATCGGAATTTTAACTATTTTTGATGGTTCGATTAAAAATTGTAAGTAATTATAAAATAAACAACTTGTTGTGACAAAATGCTGCAAAACTTAAACCGATCGCAACCAAAACCTCCTCAGATCTTTTGGGGCACTAAAGATACTCTCATGCAAAATTTTATCCAAGTCCGTTTAGTAGTTTCGCCGCTATCGTGCTAAAATTCATACACATATACACATTTTTCAAAAATCACTTTTTTGTGTTCCAGGGAACTCAATACATAAAGATTTGAAGTTATCGCAATTTGCGATTTTGGAACAATTTTAGTAACCACCACAAACATTTTTTTGGGGAGGTTAATTAAATAATCTTCATAGAGTTAACCTAAATTTTAGTGAGTAGTTTAGAATCGGAAAGAAATGAATACATAATTTTTTGTTAATAAATTAAACACTGCTTTTAGATGAATCAATCAATATATTATAAATACTCTACATATGTTTCGGCTTATTAGGCCTTTATCAAGAGTATTACATAGTGAATACTAAAGTTTCTGATGTGCTTATTTAATTTATATCTAAAAGTATGTATGTCTTAATCTATTTATGACTTAAGCTATTTAAGATTTAATTTAACGTCTTTAATTATTTGAATGTTTGGAGTGGACCTAAGCTGATTATATAAATCAAAGGATATTTCTTAACAATTGGTTTATTATAGGGGTGTTTAGGAAATTCTACTGGTCATTTGTGGTACAAGGGTTGTACCTGAAAGATTTTTTGATTTCTAGTTGTTCTAGCAGATCTAAACGTTTACCTTTTCTTTCTGAATGAAGTAAATTTATGTTATCAGTATCTATGAAATGGTTGTTTTCAATACAGTGTGTCGACATTCCTGTATTTTTGTTGTTATTTAAGATTGATTTTTTGTGTTCTTTTACCCGGTTGACAACGCTTCTACCACTCTGACCGATATAGACAGCATCGCAATCATTACAATTGATTTTATATACACCTGATTCATCAATTTTATTTAGTTTTTCTTTGTTATTAACCAAAATGTTTCCTATATTTGTTTTGTTCACACTTATTGTAGAGATACCCAAATTATTCAATTTTTTAGAAATTTTGTTACTATATTTCGGAACATAATTAATAAAACTATGTTTTGTAGGTTTGTTGGGCACAGTGAAAAATTCTTTTTGAAGCATTTTGCTTTGTTTGTTTTTGACCATGTTATCTATTAGTGACTCGTTGTATCCGTTATTTCTTGCAATTTGTTTAATTATATTTAATTCTCTATCAAAATCACTTTGATCTAAAGGAAAATTCGTCAGTCTATGTATTAGACTATGAAAGGGTGACATTTTAATTTGCCATGATTGCTGCGAATTATAATGTATTACTATATCTGTAGTAGTAGGTTTGCGGTAGATGCAAAATTTCAACTGATTGTTATGTTTTTTGATATTCATATCTAGAAAGTTTAATTGACTATTTTGCTCCGATTCCATTGTAAACTGAATTTTACTATTAAAAGAATTTAAGAAATTAAGGTAATTACTTAGGTTTCTTTCTCTACCGATCCATATACAAAAACCGCTGCCTAAGGAATCACTACTTCCACATCCAGATTATTCGTCCAAGTCACTTTAAAGGAAACATCTTGACTATATTTCCACTCTAGTATGTGGAAATTATTGGTCATAGAATTTTAATAATATTTGGAGTAGATGTCATAGAAAAGTTTGAGGAGTTGGTTTCTACCATATACGTTAAAAATGAAGTTTCTAGTTTACCGTACTTATTTTCCACTATTTACAACCTACCAATGGAGTCATCTCAATCAGATGTCACTACAATACATATGTGTACTAACTTTCAAGTGAATATCTCAATTTGATGTTATCAATCCCATTAATAATGAAGCGGAGGTGGTAGAGTTTGAAAATTATTAGAAAGAAATCTGAGGCCTTGGTTTCTAGTATATACACCGAATCCCAAATTTCTGTAGCCTTACCAGCTTGCTTTACTTATTTTCCCCTATTTGCCCCTATTTAACCCCCAACCCTTCAACGGCATCATCTCAAATTATGATCTAGTTTCAGACGTCGTTATAATACATACGTGTATCAAATTTCAAATGAATATCTCAATTTTATTTTATCAACCCTTTTCATATTGGAGTAAGGGTGGTTGGGTTGAAAAATATTATAAGAAAATCTGACGCTGTGGCTTCTAGTACATACACCGAATTTCAAGTTTCTGTAGTATTACCAACGTTTTACTTATATTCCTCTATTTACCCCAAATTAACCCCCAACCCTTCAACGGAATCATCTCAAAATATAAACTAATTCCAGACGTCGTTATAATACATACGTGTACGAAATTTCAAATGAATATCTCAACTTAATTTTGTCAACCCCATTAATGGGGTAGGGGTGGTGGGGGGTTGAAAAATATTATAAAAAAATCTGAGGCCTTAACTTCTTGTACATATACCGAATTTCAAGTTTCTGTACTCATACCAGCTTGCTTTACTTATTTCCCCCTATTGACCCCTAAATAACCCCCAACCCTTCAACGGAATCATCTCAAAGTATAATCTAGTTCCAGATGTCGTTATAATTCATACGTGTACCAAATTTCAAATGAATATCTCGATTTTATTTTATTAACCCTTTTAATAATGAAGTATATTATTAAATTTTTTGTATTTTCAATAAATTCCAAATACCGCAAAATTATTCTCCATTGACGTTAAAAGTCTGTTCACCTCAGTTCCGCTCACAGAACTAAAATTAATATTAAATAATTTAATAGATAATTCACAAATTAGCGAAACCGAAAAAACAGAGTTAAAAAATCTTTCGAGAGTTTGTATTGAACAAAACTATTTTCAGTTTAATGGTGAATTCTTTAGACAAAAAGACGGGTTACCAATGGGTTCACCAATTTCTCCTTTGTTAGCTGAAATATTTATGTCAAACCGAGAAAATTTAATTTTTAATAGCAATAACAGTTTAAATACACATGTGTTTTATTGGACTCGATATGTAGACGATATTTTTTGTATATGGACCGGTACAGAAAGAAACCCAAGTGATTACCTTAATTTCTTAAATTCTTTTAATAGTAAAATTCAGTTTACAATGGAATCGGAGCAAAATAGTCAATTAAACTTTCTAGATATGAATATCAAAAAACATAACAATCAGTTGAAATTTTGCATCTACCGCAAACCTACTACTACAGATATAGTAATACATTATAATTCGCAGCAATTATAGCAAATTAAGATGTCACCCTTTCATAGTCTAATACATAGACTGACGAATTTTCCTTTAGATCAAAGTGATTTTGATAGAGAATTAAATATAATTAAACAAATTGCAAGAAATAACGGATACAACGAGTCACTAATAGATAACATGGTCAAAAACAAACAACGCAAAATGCTTCGAAAAGAATTTTTCACTGTGCCTAACAAACCTACAAAATATAGTTTTATTAATTATGTTCCGAAATATAGTAACAAAATTTCTAAAAAATTGAGTAATTTGGGTGAACAAAACAAGTATAGGAAACATTTTGGTTAATAACAAAGAAAAACTAAATAAAATTGATAAATTAGGTGTATATAAAATCAATTGTAAGGCTTGCGATGCTGTCTATATCGGTCAGAGTGGTAGAAGCGTTGTCAACCGGGTAGAAGAGCACAAAAAATCAATCTTAAATAACAACAAAAATACAGGAATGTCAACACACTGTATTAATTGAAAACAACCATTTTATAGATACTGATGACATAGATTTACTTCATTCAGAAAGAAAAGGTAAACGTTTAGATCTGCTAGAACAACTAGAAATCAAAAAATCTTTCAAGTACAACCCTTGTACCACAAATGACCAGCAGAATTTCCTAAACACCCCTATAATAAACCAATTGTTAAGAAATATCCTTTGATTTATATAATCAGCTTAGGTCCACTCCAAACATTCAAATAATTAAAGATGTTAAATTAAATCTTAAATAGCTTAAGTCATAAATAGATTAAGACATAAATACTTTTAGATATAAATTAAATAAACACGTCAGAAACTTTAGTATTCACTATGTAATACTCTTGATAAAGGCCTAATAAGCCGAAACATATGTAGAGTATTTATAATATATTGATTGATTCATCTAAAAGCAGTGTTTAATTTATTAACAATTATTTTCAAGATGTTTCACAAGGTACCTACCACAAGTTCAGTTCAGTGTATTACATAATTTTTTTATTTTTTTCCACTTGTCCCTTTTGAATAGAAGTGGGAGCTATGTACATTTGAATCGTTTATAAACTCAACGTTACAGCCAAGGAACAAATTGCTATTGTCATCTGCGACGTACTAGCTCTGTGTGGTACACATATTTATATTTTGTTATCTCTGTGCTCCAGTTTGTCAGACAATATAAACCTAAACATTCATTGAGTATCGTTTCACCGTCACGTACAGTTATTTACAATATATTTTCAATAAAGAGCAAAGCATTAATAAAGCAATGTATGTAGTGACTAAATGTAGAAAGTGTAGGTATACAATTTGTGCTAACATGGAAGCAAATAAATGGCCAAACGGTATGCGGTATCTTTTTTATCAAACAGTACAATACTCTTTACATAAATTCACATGTTTGTTGTCAGAGAATATAACGAGCCGCGCGCTTTAAAATTGCTCTTATTTCAGTGCCTTTATCTGAAATAAAATTTGCATTAATAACGCTCTATATGCTATTTTTGTGTGCTTACAAAGTGAACTAATCCCACTGCAGGAATATGTCACAATATATATGACACAAATAGCTCTACAACTACATACAGGAACCGTAGTTTACCTTACTTAGAAGTTATGACCACTTTCGGGATATTATTGCATTTAAATTTATGAAGTTAATATATTGTATGTAGTAAAAAGGAGGCAAGAGCAGGGATGAAATAATAAAATGAAACAAGCTAACCGTTATACTCTTCGCCGATTTACTGCATTTTTTATATAACTGTTGCACATTCTATAGGATACTCTTCGCAGTTTTTTTGTAAATAACATTAGTTTTAGAAATTTTTAGTTTAATTACAAAACAAAGAAAAATAATGTAAATTTTTTTTTTTTTTTGATTTAAAAAACTTTTTTGTTTATCGATCGATTTTGCTCAAAAACAAAAGGTTTCTTCCTATAGTTAGTACTAACTTACAGTCCAAAGTTCAGTGAGATCGGACTTTTCGTTCTTAAGTTATCGTGCTTACAAGAAACGTGACAGACGGACGGACGGACGGACGGGCGGACAGACAGACGGACATTTGAAAGTTTTATTCTTGAAATAGAATAAATTTAAGTAATTTTTATACGATGTGTGTTGTTTCCCATCTTGTAAATGGTCTTGTACTGTTAGATGGTGTATGAATAAAATAAAAATAAAACAAAAATAAAAATAGATTTAGAATGTCATGAAACGTCGAGATTTTAAACTTGAGCGAAAAAAAAATTTCTGTCTGTCGGTCTGTCTGTCTGTAACTTTTCTTGTCCGCAAGCTTTCTCCGGAACGGTTGAAGATATACTGGATTATTTTTTGAAGATATCCAGTGAAGGGTTGGGGGGTAAATACAGGTAAATATGGGGAAATATGTAAGGCAAGCTGGTAAGAGTACAGAAACTTGAAATTTGATGTATGTACTACAAGCCAAGGCCTCAGACTTTTTTATAATATTTTTCAACCCCCCACCAACCCTAGTCCATTATTAAAGGGGTTGATGAAATAAAATTGAGATACTCATTTGAAATTTGGTACACGTATGTGTTATAATGGCATCTGGAACTAGATTATATTTTCAGATGATTCCGTTGTAGGGTTGGGGGTTAAATAGGGGCGAAGAGAGGAAAATAAGTAAAGCAAACTGGTACGAATACAGACACTAGAAATTCGGTGTATATACTGGAAGCCAAAGCCTCAGATTTTTTATAATATTTTTCAACCCCCCACTGCCCCTACTCAATTATTAAAGGGGTTGATAAAATAAAATTGAGATATTCATTTGAAATTTGGTACACGTATGTGTTATAACGACATCTGGAAGTAGGTTATATTTTGAGATGATTCCGTTGAGGGGTTGGGAGTTAAATAGGGGTAAATAGAGGAACATAGGTAAAGCAAGTTGGTAAGAATACAGAAAATTGAAATTTGATGTATGTACTAGAAGCTAAAAACTCAAAATTTTTTATAATATTTTTCAACCCCACGTTACACGTATAACGATATCTTAAACTAGATTATATTTTGACATGATTGCGTTGAACGAGTGGGGGTAATATTGGTGGTAGATAGGGAAAAATAAGTAACGTAAACTGGTAAGAGTACAGAAACTTGAAATTCGGTGTATGTCCTAGAAGCCAAGGCCTCAGATTTTTTACTAATATTTTTCAACTCACCACCATGACCCTTAATCCATTATTAAAGGGGTTTATGAAACGAAATTGAGATATTCACTGGAAATTTGGGACATGCATGCATTATAACGATATCTGCAACTAGATTATATTTTGAAACGATTTCGTTGAAGGGTTGAGGGTTAAATAGGAGTAAATATGGGAAAATAAGTAAATCAAGCTGTTAAGAGTACAGAAATGTGGAATTTGGTGTTTGTACTAGAAACCAAGGCCTCAGATTTCATTCGAATATTTTTCAAACACCACCATTTCCGCTCCATTATTAATGGATTTGATAACATAAAACTGAGATATTTACTTGGAAGTTAGTACACGTATGTATTGTAATGATATGCGATTGAGATGATTTCACTGATGGGGTGGGACGTGGTAGGTTGTGAACTGGGGAAAATAAGTAGGGTAAAGTAAAAACGTATTTTTAACGTATATGGTAGAAACCAACGCCTCAAAGTTTTCTATGACATTGCTCGAAATGTTATTAAAATTCTATGTCCAATAATGTCCACATACTAGAGTGCAAATCTAGTCAAGATGTAGTCCAGCCAAAACAATATTTAACCTCCTGAAAAATCCGAAAGTTTTTAAACTGCGCATACTTATTTAAAGGTACCTAAGAATGAATATACCGAAAGTCCTTATGAATATGAGGCGAGCTCTAGCGGCAATTAGCGAAAATAGGGCACTTTCTTTGGTTTTTCGTTAATATCTCGAGAACCGTTTGTCGGAGGCAAAAGTTGATTATATACATAATTAAGGCTTATCAAATTTGCTACAAAAATGATTATATACATTTTTCTCGTATTCCCAATGGTTCCCGAGTTATAGGCGCTAAAAGAGAGCCCAGAAAGCAAACCTATTTTAACGTGTACCGTTACAATGCTTTCACCAAATCTGTATCCAATGCTAAACCCGACCTTTCTGCTCTGCCGCCCACAGAAGGAGCAGCAAGACAGCATGCTTTTCGAGTGTACCACCAAATTCAATTTTGGAAAGGTGGAAAGCGATCGGCTAATCTCTGTGACAACAGAGGATCCAGCAGTACCTGAAGCTGTTCTTAACCTCATTTGTTGCATATGTACAACTGGATGTGGGAACAGATGTGGCTGACGAAAGGCAGGAATAATGTGTACAAGCATTTGTCACATCTGCCATGGCGAATGCTTGAATGGTGTTACTTCCAACCTCGAAGAAGACTTTGATGACCCTGAGGATCCCGATGTGATAAACCTTGAAGAAGCAGATCATTCAGTGCAAATAACAAACACTGAACATTTGGTACATAAAAGTCAAAGCAATGTGCTTGCTGGAACCAGAAGTCAGGTGAGATTGCACATTTGTATTTGTATATTATTCATTTACCTTGCAATAATATACATAAGTCGGTTGTCATGTTCATATGTTGTTTTACTGGTCGCTTACTACTTTCTTATATTTACTTCTTCTGTTTTATTAATTTCATATATACTTTCTTTTACTTACATGTTTTTATTTGTATAATGGTTCTCTCACACCTTCATCTCATGCATACTTACCTATTGTTTCAGGCAGCAAGTGTAGGAGCTGGCCAAGATAATCAAATTGCAGGGCCTTCTACCAAGAAGCGATTCAGAGCTGATTGATTTTTCTGTACAAAATTTTCCTTGGAATAACCTCAGGATTTTGTTTGTTCATATATTTCATTCTCGAGATATTAACGAAAAACCAAAGAAAGTTCCCTATTTTCGGTAATTGCCGCTAGAGCTCGCCTCATATTCATGAGGACTTTCGGTATATTCATTCTTAGGTACCTCTATATAAGTGTGCGAAGTTCCAAAATTTTCGGATTTTTCAGGAGGTTGGGTCATTTTTTGAGGTTTTTTGACTGGACTAATGTGTCCTTTATAGGGACTTGGATAAAAAAATCTGGACGTGGAAGTACTGATTTCTTAGGCAGATGTTTTATTTTATTTATCTAACTTGCAATACATGAACGCTTGCAACATGTATTTGATGTATATTTTCTGGTATATGAACCTTTGGATAATCAATAAATAAATAAATTTGTGTATAAAACATATTAAACGAATAAAGCATAAAATGCATTATAACATTTTATGGACAAAATTAACATAAAAATTCGGAGAGCGTAATTAATTCATACTTGTACACTCATTCGTAAATAAACAAATATTTAAAAAGTCCTGAAAATAAATATAAATAAAAGAAAATGTATTTCATGTTCGCAATATTTACAGTGATTAATAATTTTAATTAAAATATTGTTCATGTTTTATATAACAATTATAAAAATCATATAAGTATATAGTGTATATAGATCAAATTCTATACATACAATGTGTCTCACATAAGAGTGTAACATCCCCATAACTGTTTTAATATTTCTCAGAGTTGAACCTTTCTCAAGAATAGAACAGACCGTTTCAGCTTGAAAACAACCTCCCCATTTAAATCCAAAGCCACCTGACATCACAAAATAATTGAAAAAAATTAAAATAGTATATATTTATCTAAAAATGTTTTCAATAAATTACTCACTTATACAACTAAACGTATTTATTTCTACTGTAAGATGGTCAACCGGCTAGGTAGCGCAGCAGGCAAAATCGTGTTATACTCTGTTTAAAATACACAGAGTAATAAATCACTCTAAGAAAAATCAACCTTGAACGATTATTTTTGGGCGTTTATTATGAATTAAAACATGTGGACTTTACGGTTTGGGAAAATCTAAACATTTTTTGTCTCTTGACAATTTGACGAAAAGGCTTAAATACACGTTTTTCTTTTTTCCAGGCTTATATTTTCAGAAGGGTGAGTTTAGGTAAAAAATGACAAGACTAAGAAAATGCTTAGAATTATCCAAAATATAGAGTCCACATGTTAATTCATAATAACCGCCCTTAAATAATTGTAACTTCTAGTTTTTTGGAAAAGAAACCCTTACATATTCGTTTATTTTAATTTCAAATGCATATGTCTCGAGAAGGGTGAGGGTTAGATAAAAATGTCAAGAGTCAAAAAATACTTAGAATTGCTCAGAATATAAAGTCCATAATAAACGCCCGAAAATAATCGCAAATACTAGTGTTTTGAAAAGATGAGCCTAAATATACGTTATTTTAAACGCTCATATCTCGAGAATAGTGAGGTTAGGTAAAAGAATGTCATAAGTCAAAAAATGGTTAGAACTGAGCAAAATATAAAACTCAGTGGTTATTGTGACAGTTACGCTGTACGTAATGTACATTCTTTCTTTTAATTCAATGTTGTTCGTGACATATAGCCAGCAAAGTATTTTGTTTAGAAAGATATATATATTTCTGTACTTATCTATGATAAGTCTGAGAGTAAGAGTTTGAAATAATTACTAGTATTTGTGCTAGTAATATATTTATTTCCTCAGATTTAAAATCCAATGGTTGCTTTTCAACTTAAAAACAATTTGTTGGTGACCGGAAAGAGCGAACTGCTGTCCCAGTATACGACCGGCAAAACGAAAAAGCACCAATTCTCATGACTCTAATTTTGTTTTATACATGTTTAGGAATAGTTTGCACCGTCTCACATAAATATCAGGTGGGGCGGAGTCTCATGTTAGTGTTAAATGCTTCATTTCCTCGACTATGTGAATAAAAATTGACTCAATGGGTCAAGAGTACCTACCGACTTGTGGCCTCGCCGTCACGCGGTCTTAAGACTAGAAGCGAGCGACTTTGATCGCTTGAACCGAACTTTTATCAATTATGAAAATATAAAAAGTCGTCATCTCTTTCTGTACAATGCAAGCATAGGATGGCCGCAGGGAAAGGGCAAAGATTAGAGAATTAACAAGACAAGACAGTCAGACAGAGAACACGAAATAGACGAAGATGTTTTTAACTTCAAACTAAAGGGACACGATATCCAGCTGAAAAGGTTTCGGGATTTGTCGAGTAGGCTTTAAATGAATATGATCAAGATCACTAAAGACAGGTTGGCTCGTTAGAATTGGCAAGTGTGTTACGTCATATGTAGCCCTCGATGACAGCCGCGCGTAGCAATTTATTCTTCATTTTATAAAATGCATTATAGAAAAAAAAGTTTCAAAATTATTCTGTTAATGAATAATTCTATCCTAATTAAATAAATCCGAATATATGAACACAGAGATATTGGAGGATTCATGTGACGTATGTTGAAACAACCTGTTTCTTTAATGACATTGGGTTCACAGTCAGCTGAGTTCGGTCATTCTATTGTCGATTTTTCACTATTGGCCTCTCTCTCTAATTTTACCTTTTCGGCGTGACTGACACATTGTGGTAACTGTTCTATAACATCAATGTAAATGTCGAGGTCAATTGTGCCATTGCTAAAACATCAAAAGTTCTTCGCCAGCTGTTGTATCTTGTTAATTTTTTAATGTTCAGCTAGGGTTTTAAACAGAGGATTTGTTTAGATGTATGTTTTTTAATTTGGAACAAAATTATGGGAGCTTTTAATTTATGAAATTAAAATGTGATTTCTTCCCATTTGTAACATAACTGTTCTGTATTAAAAGCTTTTTTATTTTTTGACGAATTGCGCGCATAATTTTTTCCAATCAGAGATCGAAAACTAAAAATCGAGTCTTTGGTGTACAAACGTGAGTAATGTAGTTTTCCATGTACCATATACTTGCATTTATTTCAATTAGTTATTCAGTCTGTGCCGAAGACTCGCGGAGAGCAGTTCATGCTCCTACCACCGCCTGTAAATGTGCACCTGCGCAGAACCAGTCTGCCTTGCGTCAAGCAGTGCAGCGTTTGCTGGAGAATTCAGTTGGTGTTCTGCCGATCTCCACATCAGACGAGTTCCAGTGCGAACAAGTAAGTAACCATTTGGGTAAGACGGATTATATTTTCTAAGTCCCGAGATCGAGGCGCACGCGAATGCGCAGTTTCCCACTCTGGCCGTACTGTACTATTACAGTTGTATCCTGCCAGTCTCAGTACACACCGACCGTCCATCGTAAGCAGTCGGCTCCGAAATTACCAGCAGCACCGTGCCCACCAGCAATAGTCAAGTTACGTTTGTAAGTAGGCACCAACTTGGTAAGTGCCTACTCACTCCTAGTACCCGTACGCTGTCTGTACTACCGTCCGCTTTTACCGTATCACCTGTCATCGCCCTTTTCACATTAGCTTCTGTTAGCGCAGTCTAACTTTAGTTTAAGTTCTTCGTTGCCTGTTTGGTTTTGTAAAGATAGTGTAGCTTTAAGTAGTATTGTAATAGTACATTATAAGATAATAAACCTTGTTATATAATATGAATTTTTACTTTACTATAGCTACTCAATCCCTACTGCAACAGGCTGTGTTAAGAGGCTAGTATGACAACTTTGCCCCACGTAAAACAATTGTAAAGGTGGCGCCCGAGTTTTCTGCATTCCGTCCTTACGGTCAACCGACTGCTGAAGCTCGAGTGTCAGTAACGCTCTATCAGCAACTGATGGGTGAATAAAACATCACACGTTCACCAATGCATAAGATATTCCATCTTGATACAAAACATAGTAAGATTTTTTAATATACTAGAAACTTCATTAAATTTCTGTCCAATATACGATTTTTAATTCTCTATTGTATTATTTTGTTTATTCTAATACGCAAAAATTTGAAGTATGGCTTTGTACGACCGTCTCGGCAGGTAAAAATACCGAGTTTGGTATTATAATTGTCTGTCTTTATGATCTTTTTTATTTGTATTAAATATGCGTAGACAACTATATGTCGTGTGTCGTTCTAAACCAAGGAACGAAAAAAACCAAAATATTGTTTGAGAATATCACAAGACGGGACGACAATACAGCCTACTCCAATATGCCAGCGGTTCTCAAACAACATCATTAAACATGTTGAAAAATTTTATATCTTTTTTTCCAAGACTATGAGCTTTAGACACCATATCTTATAAGGATTTTTGTTTGTCTAGTCGTTCCAGTTTCTTTAATGGCATGAAACTGACCACATCCTATATAGGACGAAATTTTTATTTATTTAGAACTCGATAACTAACAGCTAATGCTTTTATCAAATACAATACGCTTCATTCTCGTATTTACAAGTAGTGTAATAACTAACTAATTATTAATTATTTTTCTAGCGTGGATACTTAAATACCAAAGCCCGCCAAAAGATTAGTTTACGAGTTGACTACAGATGAATGATCAGAGAAACCATATTCACAAAGGATAAGGGGAAGTAAACTCGAAGCATGATGGAAATTATGTTAAAAATAATATCAGTAATAATTTTATTATTCCATAATGTGTAGTAGTATTATATAGGGTGTAATTAGTTTCATGTCATTAAAAAACCAGGTAATAGGGACCGACTAGACAAACAGAAAACCTATATGACCTTTTCTCTAGGGGCACTTTGAAAAAAACTGACCTGGGTTTACATTTTTAATGTTATGGTAGGAAAGATTTGAGAACCACTGTTTTTCAGGGTCAATGGATGTTATAGTTCCGAATATTAGAAATAATAAAAAACTGTAATACCCGACTTGTGTTCCAGTCGGTAGAAGTGCGGGACTTTGATGGGATTATTTGTATTGAACTTTTTATACCACTAATTATGAAAATGTAAATAATTCCTTCTCTTTCGGCACAACGCAAGCATAGCATGGCCGCAGGGGTTCAAATAGGATTTGTTTAGATGTGTTTTTTAATTTGGAACAAAGCTATTGTAGCTTTTATTGTTCGTTTATAAGAATTTATAAAATTTAAAAGTGTGTTAAAAGCTTAAAAAATTAGTAATTATTTTATGAAATTGGAAAACGAACATTTAGACGTCCGAGATACGATAACAGAAATTAGTTGTGTATTTTAAGTTAGGAAAAAATCTGATTTTTTGAACGAATTGAGGCACAATTTTTCCCAATCAGGTATCGAAAACTAAAAATCAAGTCTTTGGTCTCTATGAAAATCAATGTAAACAATAATAAACAGATGAAAACAAGACAACGAATACTAATAATAGTAATCATACCTTTAATGCCCAATAGGTAACACCCAATAACTAAACAATTATTCTTCCACGTATACACATTTCGGTACGTCGAACTAATAACATACTTACTCCGTTCAGCACATTTGGTAAATTAGGATCATTTTTTATGGTTTCTATGCACATTAAAATAAGTAGTTACAATTGCTCTAAAGCTCTTCCGCACCAGCTGCATTTCCACCACTTTCTCCATGTACCAAGTCCATATCCACGAGCTCTGGATAAGTGTAATCTCCCATAATGTCCAAAATCTGCGTTTTAAAACACCACACTAAACTGTGAATTAACGTTATCAAGAAAGAAAACAAAAAAAATAACTTAGTCCAAAATCCAAAAAGTAACAGAAAAAGCACGAACGAGAAGTAGTGTCTTGCGTAACCAAGAACTAAAGACTTGAACGATAAGTTAATGAAATAAATCTTAACATAAGTGGCACAAAATTCAAAAAGAAAACAGGCAAAACCAAGGAACGGGTACGTCGCGTCATACGTGCGTTCTTTACCAAGTAAGGACAAAACTGAAATTATTACTTGAGAATATTACAAGGGAGAGATAGCACGCCTAATAGGATAATTGACCGCGAAGAAGCAAAAAACATGACGATGTCCTCGGTTGGTCGGTCTGGTCTCTATCTCGTGCGACAAGACGCGAGGCAATAAAACCTACCCCAATATGCCAGCAGTTCTCAAACTAGGTTATTAAGTATTTTGGAAATTTTTGTTTATTTTTTTTCTCCAAAACTATGAGCTTTAGACCCCATGTTATATAAGGTTTTTTTGTTTGTCTTGTCGTTCCCTACCACCTGTTTTTTTTATGACATGAAACTAATTACACCATGTATAAAATAACTTAAAGTAATAATTAATCATTTTAAATTTTCAAAACTATTTTCATCAAACATCAAAAAATAAATTTCATTGTATGTATGAATATTGTAGTTAGAATAATATATAAGTACCAATTTACATTGTTCATATTAAATAATTATCACTATTATACCAGGTAGATATGCACAACGAAATTATTTATGTAACGAATCATAAATAATAAATTATTAAAAAACAAAATGCTGCATCAAAATTATTCCCAATTAAATTTAAACATGGGCATAAATAATGTCACAGAGCGAATTAAATTTTAATGAAATATTAGCGATTCAATAAATGAAATATTGTATATGTTTAATAAAAGCTGTTTAAATTCACTTATTTAAATATTAAATTAATAACTACACAATACATTTCTGTCAGTGTACTAGTTACCGTAACTGCACTTTGATGTTTTTCGACTACCAATACAACCCGGCAAACGCTTTCTATGATCCAGCCACATCTGCGTATATTATAAAATCGGTAAGTTTTAAGTCTGAATTTTGTAATTATTTTCTACATATTACTTGTGGCATTCTATACTTCTTTTGCTTTTGTCTTTTAAAGATGATGTCCATTCAAAATAATAGCATTACCCAGCCTATTACTGCTGAATAACGTAAGAATAGGATAACTCACCCATATAATGTTTGTTAGACATAATCATAATATACATAATACCGTTTGTGTGTAACAAATAGCCCCTCAAGAAAATAATTTTTTGTACATGGAAGACAAGATGCGGATAACACAGACTTAAAAAAATGGAAACTGTATTTAAATAAACAAACAGATAACATTTTTTTTAGGTACACAAACCACAAAAAAGCTGCTTGACGAGCAGCAGTTATGTATAGAGCGTAGAACGGTACAGTGCGAGAGACGATTCTATCCTGTAGGAATCAATGAAGATAATGAACGATGAACGAAATATGAAGTTTTTATAATAAAATTAATTAAAAAGTATTTTTTAGGTCTTGCACCCATTTCCTTTTAACATGAATTTTTAATGTAACTTTGTATATTGTTATCCATGTGTATATGACCAAATTGCATTAAATAAGAGATACATAAAATCGATCATAGCCGATCTTAATTTTTTTAGAAGTGTTGCACCCATTTGTTTTTAATAAATCCATTATTAGTAATAATAAGTGTAATTACTCATGCTATATATCTATTTTGCGATTGTACCTCGGCTGTAAGTGTAAGAAAAATTGATATAAAATTTTTATTTTCGCTTTTCAAATAATTAATATTATTTAGAAAATCTAAAATAAATATATAATATAGACCAACTAATAGTCTAACACAGCCATTTTGTTTCCAATCGTCTAGCTAAAATAGTTTGCGAGAAAATCAAATATGAAAAATAGTCGCGCATGTTTCGCCAATTATCCCAAGGACCAATGGAGGTCAGGGGCTGAAAGTTTACCAATAGTGTTCTTATGAGTTGCCAATATTATAACATAAATTATTTAAACGATTGCTTCCTGGAGCCGTTTCACCAATATTATCCTTTTAGACCCTTTATTTCTATAGAAAAGTCTGATTTTTACTTATTCTCGACTATTAGTTATTTATTAATTACCCTATACAAATTTAATGTTTACTCAATAATGGTGTGTAATTATCAGTATTTAAAACGGCTCTCTTTGAAATATCCAGAAAACGTTGCAACAGGATTTGTTATCTTTACTTTTCACTGTTAAACTGAGTAAGAATTGCGCCTTACCTTAGAAATAAGTTTGCGCGATATTTAATATTTGGCAATACATATTCAACATACTCAAACTTGATCCAATTCTCAATATTTTCATCAATACGGAATTTTTTAAATTATGATACTGGCCTTGGATAGATTCCTTTAGACAAGAGACTCTAACGGATTATCCGATGTACGTATATCTGTAAATTTAATCCCAAAGAAAAAACGAAATGTTTCGCAACCTTTTAAAATCATACTAAAGAACGAATAGGGATCTACACAGTGGACACTCACTTCACATCAGGGGGTCAGTGATGACTTTATAAGTACGAACATGAAATGGACCACGGAAAAAAAGGTTTAATCAACAGAGGTTTATAAAAAGGAACACACAGGAAACAATTACTCTAACCGGCTAAACTCCCACGTTTTATTAATTGTTGATTAAATTTTAATATCATATCTTTTTATAAATTCCATTATAAGAAAATATATATCCTCCGTTTTATGGCTTAAAATATAATTCATACTTAAGGTCAATATGGATCCAACACGATAAATAATACTGCGCAATATTTACTATTTCGCAAACATCGTGCAATTATATAGATCGTTAGGGTGGAGGGGGGGGGGGGTCCTAAAACGGCACCCCACCATATTTATTTATTAAACTAATACTTTAATAGAGAAACAAGGCTACTTAAATGCCCCGATGTGCTTTAAGTACCAGGTGTCTGTTGTATATGTACAAATATATTGCAAGATAATACATTGGCCTACAAGAAGTAATTTTTGCTTGCAGACAAAAGTTTCACTGAAATTAAATATTTTCTAAAAATACAATATTCTCAGGCCAGATAGTAGTACTAATATTTACCACGTCAGTATAATAACTCTGGCCAAATTAGTTCAAATTAAAGGCAATATTGCAAAACAACTCCTCCGTTTCTTTATGTGTATTACCAATGGAAATGGAAATAAAAAACGTATAAAGCCGCTAGATAGAACCCGACCTACATGAATGTTGCCAACTGTTTTTCATAAAAATGCCGCCTTTGTCGACGTTGGCAGGTCACAGACTTTCCACGTTTTCTTCGGTTTTGTCTTATTTAGTTGCAGGCTATAAATATTATCACCGTTTACCAATCATACAGTGTTGTTAATATGTATGATTGGACTGTTTTTAGTTACTGCTGTAATAAGAATTATTCAAAATTTGTGTGATAAATGAGATGGTGAATTAAGTACTATTGAAAATAAATTACCCGCTGTTAATTTACTTACTGACAGCAGTTAGTTAGTTTTATTATAATTTTTTTTTGTAGTTAGATAGACTTATGGACATCATACAGTGTACTACCGCTTCGTAGTTAAAGTTCTCAGTAAGTTCTTGTACAGGTAATTAGAAATTATAAATGATGGCCGTTTACTTCAAATGAATCATAATGGTTGTGAAAAAGTTCTTAAATGGTTTCAAGTATAAATTAAAAATGAACTTCAGCTAGCGTTTTCAATCTCAAACTGAGTACACAAGGTAAAAATACATTGTTTTTTTATTTTTTAAATGAGAGTGGCAACACAGTAAAACCCGCATCAGTGACATGACAAGCAAGCGTGATTGCCTTCTTCTGCTTATAATTGTACTATCTATACCGAAAACATTGCCTAGTTCTAAGTAATTTTAAATAAAAAATAGGTTTGAGTTAGAGAAGAAAATGTATAAGAAATTCTTACCAGATTTAGGCCAACATACCGTTGTGCCAAGTACTTGTACGTATACGTCAGAGATACGATATATTAAATATTACATTTTATTAACACAAAAAAGCAAAACTTTATAAAGTGATAATGCATAATTATTGTTATTTTGCTTCATCGTCTTGCATTATTCGATGTGTATTTCAATGAATTACAGTCTTCTTTTACAAAATCTAATACCCATTCGATATATTCAAGTATGTTTCAGAACCCCTTAGTTTTCATACAGGTACTTATTTGTCTGCTTGCTCCTAAACCAAACAGAATTTTATAAGAAGCGCCACTTGATCGCAGTTTATTACCGTCAGTTTCGTTGCTGCATTTACACTTTAAAGGAAATGCCAAAAACTACCAAATCTAGGACGTCTACATGTTTAGCATATATGTAAATCCCGTGGCGAGAAGATGCTTCCTAGCTAGTTTTTCCTATATTTCATCCTTGGATTAAAGTAACATAACGGTGAAAATATGTTTGTATTATTGAAGCCAAGCCGTTTACTTCTACCTTGCTTTAAGAGACTCGATTAATGAACCCTACGGTCTGTCAACTTTGTCAGTATATTTCATGTGAACCTCACTTTTTGATTTAATCGAAAAAGGAAAGACGTGCGTTGAGATTTAACTTTTAGAAAGGAAGAACAGACACCAAACCTTAAAAAAATCATATCTCGGTCAATTACTTCCACATCCACCACCTTCACTCCATTATTAAAGGGATTGACAACATAAAATTAAAATTATATGACCAATAATTTCCACATACTAGAGTGCAAAATTTAGTCAAGATGTTTCCTTTAAAGTAACGGACGAAAAATCTGGGTGTGGAAGTAGTGATTCCTTAGGCAGCGGTATTTTGACTAAATTGGACGGAACTCGCTCAAATTAAAGCCAAAAGCCAAAAGTTGTATATTTAACAACTTTTGACAAAATTTTGCAACTCTCAAGATATTTGCAAAGAACTGTTTATTAAACCCCTCCCCTATCTCTCCACAAGTTTGGTCTGCAGACGATTTTGGTTAGCTTTTTTTACATATTTAGGAAACCCTAAACAATAGTTGTCTGGAATACAAATTAAGGTTGCACCAATGACCAAGTCAAAATATAAATGCACTCTTATAACAATCATTATTCACAGATCGACTACAATTTTATATATTGAAAACTTTAATTAATTTTAGTAATAAATATTTTTACAAGAATGTGAAAGATTGCGTATGTATTGTACAGTATTCACAATTTTGCAAGGAGTCCTAAGTGAGCATATGAAACGAATAACTAATTTACATAATGTTGCTGTTTGACGTCAATGTGGTTTATATCCCATTATTGTCGTTAATTTGATTGCCAGGATTCGTCAATAAAAGGAGAAATCGCTTTATATGAATGAAAGTGTTCCTTTTATATCCAATAACTTCAGCTCTTTCAATGCTACCTAATTTACGTAATGTGTTCTTTCACAAAGAATAATTTAATTCATATGTTTACCTTTCTAATAGTTGATCGCATTGTAGTATCATAATAGGGTATGGCTATTGTAACCTCAGCTATAGACGCTTTTATAATGCTTATATGTCAGAAGCGTCTGTAATCTCAATATTTAATTGCCCACATAAATCAATTGAACTACCTTTAACAACATTTTTAATTAAATGCATAAAGGAAAACCACCTTTTAAAGAATCACTACTTCGTAAAAATGCGAGAACATGAATCTAGTTATCAAAATTTATCAAATACACAAGTTTTACAAAAACGATGCTAGGCATCGGTCGGCGTATAGACGTAAAAATACAAGAACGTAAATCAACATTTATCAGATACACAACTTTTGCAAAATCGACGCTGGGCGTCGAGGCGTAAAAATGCAGGAATATGAATTTAGGTATCGAAATGTATCAAATTCACAAGTTTCACAGAAACGACGCTAGGCTTTTATGTATTGAAAAACAAACTTTTTTGTCCGGTTTCATTACATTATCTATATCTTCAGTTCGGCAATATTTTTACTAGACTCGGTAGGGTGCGGTACGGCGGGACATATACAGGGTGGGGCAATAGTGCGTCGGACCTCGATATCTCGAGTTCTACGATAGCCAGAAATTTAAAAAAAATTGCGAGTAAACTGGATAAAAAAGTCTATAACGGATAATTATTTTCGAACATACAGGGCGAGCCAAGACGAAACTACAGGACCAAGTGCCTTTTTTTTAAATGGAATGCTATGTATATCAGTACATTTTTTGAAGCCTCTCTCTAGGCTCTATTCATTACTATACTACCATTGAATATCTCCCAACCACTTGGATGTAATTAATTTTTTTGGTGAAATAATGCAAAAATCGCCACAGTCACAATTATGGGTTTTAAGAAAAACTTATGTAAGAGACATCTAATTAATGTTTTTGAATCATTTCCATTTCCTAAAACTGTACAGGGTGCTCAAAAATTATTTTTTAATTAAGAACTTTTTAAATTGAATTTTATCAATTTTTTAAAATGGAACGCTCTGTATATTTTTCAACGATGCGATGTAGAAATGAAAAACGAACATCTTTTGTTAGTACTTTTCTATGGCTAATTGTAACCAATTTTGTATTATTGAGCAATAATTACAAAGTTCAAAAATGAACTTAAAGAAAGATGTTTATTCAAATAACTCAGTAGGCAAAATTATAACAAATGTTCCACATGTTGCCCATTTTGATTAACATACATCTCTATGCGCTTTTGAAATGAGGTTCCCACTGTTCCTAAAACTGCTGGTGTGAAAGATCTAAAGGCAATTATTATTTCTTCCTTCTTATTTTGTACTGTTGTTGGTGTGTCTCTATAAACAATTTTCTTCATGTATCCCCATAAAATGAAATCCCTTTTTGTAAGATCTGGGGATCTAGCAGGCCATTTAGTGGCAGAATTGTGGCAGATAGCTTTCCAAGAAATGAATATAAATAGCTCCAGTTAAAGACATGGGACCCCATTACATGTTCTCCAATAATTCTTCCCCAAACGTTTATAGACCATCTGAGTTGGTTATCAAATTGCATAAAAAGGTGAGGATTTTCCGAAGCATAATAATGGAAATTGTGCCTATTAACAAATCCATTATTATGAAAAGTTGCCTCAACAGTGAACAAAACATTATTGAAGAAGCTGACATCATCTTGCATTTTACCTCTGGCCCAATTACAAAATTGTAGGCGTTTTTGACAATCGTAAGTAGATAATTCCTGGTGCATTTGAATATATGCATGCAACTTATTTGTTTTTAAGATTCGTCCCACAGACCATCTACTTATTCCTACTAATGAGCTCACTTCTCTTTGATTAACATGGGGATTCTCAACCGTTGCCAGCACCACAGAAAACTCATTTTCTTCGTTCACAACACGTTTTATTCTCTCACTTTTTTTATATTCCACAATTCCCGTTTCCAGAAATCTATCGATAAAGTTTTGGAAGCTGCTAACATCAGGAATCTTTCTTTCAGGATAACGTTGGTGATAAATTCTATTGGCAAGTAAACAATTTCTGTCTGACTCACCCAAAACAAAAGTCATGTCTACAAGTTCCGCTTTATTAAAATTCACATTGTACAATTCCAAATATTTTAAATTTAATACAAATTGTAACTAACGACCGATAAGTGTGATAAATGCTCCGTTGTAGACGACAATTTATTCCAAACTGAGGTTTTATTGCCTGTCGAATAACGAAAATGACAAAAAATGTACAAAAAAATATTACAGTAAAGGACCTGTTAAATACTATTTACTCATTTCAGTGGATTGGAAGAAATGGTCCCATTTCAAAATTGCATAAAGACGCGTGTCATCAAAATGGGCAACACGTCGAACACCTATTATAAATTTTTCTAACGAATTATTTGAGGGAACCTCTTCTTTTAAGTTTATTCTTGAATTTGACACTTATTTATTTATAGCCATAGGGAAGTACTTACAAAAAATGTTTGTTTTTCATTTTTACATCACATTGTTGAAAAATATACAAAGTGTTCCATTTGAAAAAATTGAGAAAATTCAATTTAAAGAGTTCTTAATTGATTAATAATTTTTGGCCCCCTGTATAGTTTTTTGAAATGAAAATGATTCGAAAACATTAATTAGATGTCTCGTAACTAGTATTCACATATTTTTTTCTTAAAACCCATAATTGTGACTGTGGTGATTTTTTTAATATCCATCTGCAGATTGCATTATTTCAACAAAAAAATGCATTACATCCAAGTGGTTGGGAGATATTCAATGCTGATATAGGAACGAATAGAGCCTAGAAATATCCGTTAGTCTTTTTACTGTGAATGTTTAAATTATTTTACTATCCGATTTTTTACTTCTACTTTTTTTGTATTTTGCGATTCTTCAAAGTATATATATTTTAGAGTTTGACGCCATTTTGTTTTATGATGCAATCAAAATAGCATGGAGAAATCTCTTTATAATTTTCTACTAACCAAAACCTAGTGCTGTGCAAAATTTCACATCAGGATTATTTAATCCTGGCTCAATACCTCCTGGGGACTGGACTATTAATCAAATATTAGAAACACAGATAGTTTCCATATTTTTTTCGCTAAATATATCATATAAATCACCCGATGTACTTAGATTACTAACGTTCAATACGTTACCCTCTCATATTAAATCTATTACATTGCTTTTGATCGTTTCTAATCCATCTCAAAGAATGTTTAATAAAAAAGTTACTAATGTATGGAAGATTTTCTACACATTTCTTACATGCGTTTGTGAGATTCATGTACTTGTTGTAATTGGCTTATATAATAATTTATCATAGGTTTTTAGGAATTTTATGATTTCTCTATACAGTATGATTAAGAAAAGAAAGCATTACATTTCATTGCATTACATTACATTGAAATACATAGTGTTCGATTCTATTTTACGTTGCTTACATTAATTACATTATTTATATTACTTACATTACCTTACGTTGCGTTTCTTTACCTTACGAAAGTTTACGTAACGCTACGTTTCGTTACATTACATTACACTGCGCTTCGTCACATTACATTACAGACAATTAACATTTAAATGAATCATGATGAATCTGTTCCAACCTTAGAAATATACACTTAAAATGCCAAGTTCCCAATATGGTTTTAAGTAAGAGTCTATATAAATTATGTATCCGCAATAGGTAATATTTCAACATATTGGAAAGTATAATAGTGAGAAACCACTTCCAAATCGAAAGGGAAAGCCTCAACAGCCGGTCGACAACCCCGTCAATACGTGGGCGTAAGGTAAAATTTATATCGCTCGCTTTCTGTATTGTCCTGACAACTTTATTTCATATTGTCCATACAGTGTCTGGGGACTTTACTAACAATTCCACACAAGAGGTTGATATATTGAACATTTAAATCGACATCAATTTATAATGCACGAAGGTCAGATCCGATACTTACGCATGCGAGGGTTGCCCACCCTCTTGGTATAATGAGTATGCTCGAGTACTGTTATATGATTTCCTGTGATAATCGTGTCGATGTTGTCAATTAAACTTACATTAGCTGACTACAATTCATTTAATTGCTTCATTAATATTTCAGTACACTGGTCTGATTGTATTTGATTCCTCCATTGAATGCATTTGAGTTTGAAGGTTCCGTTATAGTTCGATAAAAATAAAAAATACAAAGCATAGAAAATTAGGAAATCAATGGAATGGTTCAGAAATGATAATTTTTGTGTACATTGTCGGAGAACGGTGAGTTTGGGGATTATCATCGCTACGCAGCTGAAGGACACGTCGATTTTTTTATATTACAGGGTGCCAGAAGTACCTTTTGCAATGGTAAGAGATTATTTCAATTCATTCTCAGAGGGTTCGGTTCAACTTACGGAGACGTTAAAGACGTGAAAAGGAAAATGTTTTCTTATGGTGGATTACTGATAACTGTTGTTCTCTGTCGTATCTTGAAGATCCATGATGTACTTTGCTTATCTAATAGTCGCACGTCGCGTCGTCTCAAAAAATAACTCGGCTTTGATACTCTCTGATAGAAAATGCAACCATGCTAAACTTTGTGAGGAATCGATTTCTTGAACTTTTAGGCGTAAAAGAACCCATAGATAGCGAAATATTTTTTTAAGTCTGGTTGCTACTTGTAACAGAACCAATCAACGAGGGTTGTAGAACTTAAAGTAAGTAGCTAAATTAGAGACACGAATTCAATCATTATTTGCACTAGATTCTTTTAATAGTTCAGTATGCATATAGGAATAAATATTCAAACCTATCTAAGATTCAATTGTATTTAAAGCGACAGGTTCGTAAAACCACACTTGGCAAGCGGCACACATCTCGAAGACGTGCGTTCATAATTATCTACAAAGGTAAAAGGAGATTGTAACTATCTACTTCACGATAGGAATCAGATTTCCGAAAGGATATGTAAAATCATATTTCCTTATAATTTTCAGTGATGCGCTCTTCCAAACAATTTTATTATATATCAGCGCATACGTAGATGCTATGCAATTTAAGGTAGGGGTTGCATAGTAGATATACCGCCCTTCCGAGGGGACGTAAAGCAGTCGGTCTATTGTCTATTAAATATCAGACATGTAAATATTTAAATAAGTGAAGAACATTACATGGGAAATATTCCAGTGTGGACCAGACAAGTAAGTAGTCAGATGATTCTCAGCTTGTAGATTTATGGCAAGCAATTAATGTTTTCATGAGAATTTCACAATGACAAGAGCCATGGAATAAGTTTAACCATAATTAATTTACCTAGTATACTTATAGATAATTTATGAAAATATTCATTTAATTAACTAATGCTTAAGTAATTAGTCGTCCAGAGAGATAATTAAGTAGGAAATGTGTGAAATCTATAACCGTGCATAATTCTTAATTCGGCTATAAGAGCTGATATTATATTTCAATTGGCTCTTAAACTATTAGTGTAAGAGCCGACGATAGTAAGTAATCAATTTCCATTTGAAGTGTCAAAAATACTCTTAAATTAACGATTTCGTTACAGTCAGATGCAGACCATCACAGCACTTTAGCATACTATACTCCATTTCAAATCGTCTACTTATTGACTAGTAGGCCACGGTTCATCGAACTGTGGTGATGTAAGCTTTACATATACGTTGGCTTTCATTTTGTAGAGTGAAAATTAAAATGTGAAAGTCTTGGAGACTTTCCTTACACCCCGGGTGTCAGTAATGTAAATAATATATATGCCAAATTTCAAGAAGATGGGTCGATATTTAGAGGTTGCACACTCTGAATAGTTTGATAGAACTTGGATAAAAAATAGAATTTTCAATATTATTTTTATTGGGAAATCAAACATAAACTTTGAACAAATAATACTATGTTTAAAAATGAATTATTATTTGTTTGCTTATAATTGTATTGAAACATTCTTTATAGGATTTTGCAAACAGCAGAAAAGATAACTATCTATAAAAGAAAAACTTTGTGTAGAAATATTAATGAAATCTTTGCATTCTTTCGATAACCTGAATTCTGGTTATGCTAGCAAATTAAAATCCTAAAATGAATTTGTCTAATTTCTTATTTGACAATTCTCATTCTAACACTAGCATCCACACAGTCCCCTACGGCCATGCAGATTAAACTAGTATCCACATAACCCCCTACGATTATGAAGATTCAGTTAAAAATGAGAACAAAGACCTAAAATGAATTTATTTATCTACTTTGTCTTAAAAAATTTTTCATTCCAATGGATTACATTTTCATGAAATCTATCATTCCGTTTCCTGGAAATGCTTAGCCTTTGAAACGTTTTTCGCCCTTATTCTGGAGCTCATCAGAAAGACATAAAGCCATTCATAGCGATGTTTCATGCAAAACCAAGACAATTTCTATGAATAAGTGTGAAATGATTATATTTGACATTGACTGATAAAAACAACCTCACCTATCTATTAGCTAACTAGTATTGGAGCCTATATACTCTATGCATGTTTAAAAATGAATTATTATTTGTTTGCTTATAATTGTATTGAAACATTCTTTATAGGATTTTGCAAACAGCAGAAAAGATAACTATCTATAAAAGAAAAACTTTGTGTAGAAATATTAATGAAATCTTTGCATTCTTTCGATAACCTGAATTCTGGTTATGCTAGCAAATTAAAATCCTAAAATGAATTTGTCTAATTTCTTATTTGACAATTCTCATTCTAACACTAGCATCCACACAGTCCCCTACGGCCATGCAGATTAAACTAGTATCCACATAACCCCCTACGATTATGAAGATTCAGTTAAAAATGAGAACAAAGACCTAAAATGAATTTATTTATCTACTTTGTCTTAAAAAATTTTTCATTCCAATGGATTACATTTTCATGAAATCTATCATTCCGTTTCCTGGAAATGCTTAGCCTTTGAAACGTTTTTCGCCCTTATTCTGGAGCTCATCAGAAAGACATAAAGCCATTCATAGCGATGTTTCATGCAAAACCAAGACAATTTCTATGAATAAGTGTGAAATGATTATATTTGACATTGACTGATAAAAACAACCTCACCTATCTATTAGCTAACTAGTATTGGAGCCTATATACTCTATGCATGTTTAAAAATGAATTATTATTTGTTTGCTTATAATTGTATTGAAACATTCTTTATAGGATTTTGCAAACAGCAGAAAAGATAACTATCTATAAAAGAAAAACTTTGTGTAGAAATATTAATGAAATCTTTGCATTCTTTCGATAACCTGAATTCTGGTTATGGTTATTCATTTTAGGATTTTAATTTGCTAGCATAACCAGAATTCAGGTTATCGAAAGAATGCAAAGATTTCATTAATATTTCTACACAAAGTTTTTCTTTTATAGATAGTTATCTTTTCTGCTGTTTGCAAAATCCTATAAAGAATGTTTCAATACAAATAATACTAGTTTTAGACATTTTTGTTTAATTACAAAACGTAAAAAAAAAATATATGACAGACAGACAGACGGACAGACAAACGCACGGACAATTTGAGTTGTTCATTTGATCACCAACACCAACAAAAACAACAGTGATATGAAAATTATTTCTCTAAGAGCGACTTCATCGGTATTAGAAATGTACCGATCGAATGCAATATACTCTTCCTTTTGTATACTCGAATTAAACACTAACATTGATAGGTAATATCATACGTGTGAAATATTTTACATTAATTTACTTTGAAAGATGCAACTTCTTCTTTTAATCACTTGGTGACGACTTTTTTATGACGCTCGACAACTTTTAACAAGAATTGTTTCTGTTGTTAGTTTTTGACTGATAAACTTTTTTATTAGAGCAATGCCATTTCTGCGGTATCATTCACCACCTTAAGAGCATTGACGTAGCTTCTTAGTGTATCACTGCAAAATTTAAAAGAAACACATGAGAAGCACATTAGTATGCTGCACTACAATTTTAGGAATTTCAGTGTAATATGATATAAAAGTGGTCAAAATATGCAACCCCCTAAATATTATTGAATTTGGGTAAAATTTTGCATACGGATATTTCAGATAAGTAGAGCCAAGGATTCAAGCAGTCATATGAAAATCATAGCTTTGGAAAAATGAAACACCCTAAAATACCTACATAATAGTACAGTAATAGATTGATTGGTTAATTAATTCTTGAGTTGTCGTAGCACCAAGGTTGGAATAATCAAATGTCATTAAAAAAATTGAAACCTTGGCTTCTAGCACGTACATACCCTAAAACCTAATTATATGGACTTTTACTAGCTTGCTTTACCTATTTACCGCTATTTACACCTAGTTTTCATTTTTTTTTTGGAGAAATTAAATATAATTAAAAATCTATAGCGCTTAACATATCTTTTGTAGGTATGTTTTCTTTGCGTTGCCCAACTAGCAATTTGATATTTTATAAAAGTTGTGGCAATGTTTGTGACACAAATTTTATAAAACAACGTTACTCTCAGAAACACTTTCATAACATTTTCACAGCAGCTATAAATGCGAAATTTGCACCATCTTGTAAAATATTTCAGTCGCTATTGATATTTTGTAACACTTATTGGAACCATTACAAAATACTTGTACAAGCATTTCCAGAAGCCTTATGAAAATCTAGTACCATCACTATATAGCAGTTTTATTAAAGATTCATATAATTGTACTATAAAACACACTTCACTGTTTGTTAAATTACTGCTATAAAACAACTAAACAACTGTTTTATAAGAGCTTTTAAACAGTCACTATTTAAAGAAAGATGCTGCTTTATACACACTAATAAAATAAAATGATTTCTAAACTGCATCTTAAAAGCTTATGAAATATTTTTGACACTAAAAGAATATGACATTGTGATTTAATACTTTGATTGCTGACGTAATATGGCCTGTATGACCTGATGGCTAACCTAATCAAGCTTGTTTTTCTGTTGCACGTGTACTGGTTTTGACCAGATATTGCCAAAAATATAATCTTTAAAAAAATGCAGGCAGTAATAAACAAAAAAACATGACGTCAAAGGCGTGATGGGCACTCGTTATGAAATTTACACTTTTTTGCTCATGACGTCCTTGGGCCTTATGACGTCTAAAGAAGTCATGGGCATTGAAAGATAGTAGAGAGATGACTCCTTATGACGTCATCAGCACTTAACGTGTTAATACTAGGTACCTAATAACCTATAATAATTATTTAAGAGACTTGTTCTGGCTACAACGACTGCAATTTTTTATGCGGAGAAAATTTTACTGTGAACTGTGGCCATATTTTTAATATGTTTTTAACGGGCCCTCACATTTATTTTATTGATGATTTCTAATAATTTTTGAAATTTTATAAATATCGATTTTATGAGTTTGAGTTTTTTTTACAATGTAACTTACACTAATTTGTTTTAGTAGTCATAACTGTATAGTTAGGACATTTCTAACTCCATAAATTCTAACAAACATTTGATATTTTAAAATTTCATATCTTCTCATATTTACCATCACGAGCGCTGGCCTTTTAAGATGGCCTTCCTCTATAAAATACTTTTGTGTTCGTAGCAAGCATTTCACGATATTAAAATTATTAGACGATTCCTATAAAACATCTATAAAATAATGCGCCTTAGTGTAACTTTTTTATGAATTTTATAAAATAGATCACACACTTTCGCGATACTTTTGTAGTTCTTATGACAAATCTGTTAGGACTGAGTTGTAAATGCAACCATGGAAACGGAATTGGTTCTATTTGCATAAATATAATCTACAAATTAGTAGCAGTAAATCACCTTATTTACAGAGCTGTTTATTTATGGTTTATTTATTGCCAAAAACACGTAGTTACTTTCACTAGTGGAAGCAACTAACAGTACTATGGCATATGAAGTGATACGTTAACAGTGCAGTGAGTGAAATGCGTCATCTCATTTTACAGCAGTATAAACTGTGTCTTATTACCAAAACCACTACGCTGTTAATACATGTACCTAATATTTTTACAGCCATTTTTTAAGTTTCTCCATTGGCCTATATCTAGTTTGGCCGGTATATGATCTGTTAAGATCTACACCGCTCTCGTCAATGTTGGTAACCAAAATTTTGGGAGAATAATTTTTTTACAAACGTGTGTACTACAATTATGACAAATTTTCATTCAAAGACAGACTTTAATAATTATCACTAAATATAAATAAATACATAGCTAAAGCAGGTAATCAATTTTCTCAAATGTGTTTTATTGTATTGTTAGCCACTACATGTTTATGCTCAAGTAGACAATTTTCTTTTGTAATGACTTTGTTGCTGTTTCCATATTACAGCAAATACAATGCTATGTAATAATTATATAACATGCTCTAGAACAACATTTATTCTTAAAAGTAAAATTGTCACAAATAGATCTTTAATATAACTGTTTTGTAAGATGATCAAAACTAACTATAAAATAATTCCAATGTATGTTTATAACGGTGCTAAAAATGCTGCTGAACGATACTAAAAAATCGTTATAAAACGATTTAGTTTTATAAGCTGAAATATTTTATAACTTAGTCACGAAAACATTTATATAATAATTTCTTAACTCCATTATAAGATATTTTATAATTTTGCTGTAGAAAAGTTTTAATGATAAATTTATAAAATAGTTCAGTTGCAGACAACAAAATAGTATTTTCTGGAACTCTAATATAATCACTCGGCATTTAGAAGCATTAATAAAATAACAATAAAACAAAATAATCGTAGAACATTTAAATTATAAAACAAATTTGCTGGCTGGGTGGTACCGACTGCATTATCCTTTATTCCATATAATAAATCCAGATCTGACTTTATAATTTCTTTCTTGCTGAAACCATCTGAAAATGCTAAATTCATGGAGTTCAAATTAAATTTGTACAAACTTTTCAGTTCTATTGCAGGTTTTAACTTCCATGTAAATTTTGTGCAGACCTCTATATTGTCTCAGGCTAAACAAATCATTTCCTTTATGCATCAAAATAGGTAGACACATTTTAATCGAATATTCATTTTATTGTCTTCGGGATATTAGGAGGATTGAACCAAAATCCAGTGTTTTTTATGGATAAAATATATCTACACAAGGCTTTATATTTATATATTTTATTGTTAAGTTGTTACTACTTACTTAAATATTTAGAAAGTTTATGTTTGCGAATGTATATTTATCAGCTTCCTCTGAAAACTAGGAGTGCTTTTGTTTGAGTACAATAATAAATTTTTCTCCTAAGCTAGACACTAACTACTGAGTTAAGGTCCCAGTAGAGTTTAACTAGGGGCTTATTTAGTTTTTTTATTGACGCTTCAAACGGTTAATTTAAGTGCCATAAAAATAGCTGAGTTCACCGAGGTACACGACTTGGAGTATCCATCCAATAGAAAATTATATCGAAAGGGCAATCAACTAGTAATTAACGAGATACCCTTCAAATTCCTTGTATGTGACGTTCACCACAGAACTCGGGAAAAATATGAACAGCCAAACCCCAGTTATGAGTTACGGTTTTCCGATATTTGAAATTGACTCTGCTCTAATATTTATGGCATTTTGTGGCAATTCCATAGATAGCGGGTCATTTCGTAGCAGTCCCCAACGGGACAGAATTTCTACACGATGCCAAATTATATAACGCTTCAGTGACATATAATAATTTCTATTGTTGCGGCTAACACCGGGATTTTAAACTTGCGTTATACATTCTTGAAGGCAAAGGAGAATTGTAAAATGTGAAATTAGATAGGCATAATAGATACCATAATAAATATATGATTAATTTGTGATATACAATACTAGTACATGGCCGTCAAACTGTGAAATTTTACAATCAGAAAATCATGAAACACAAAATATCTGTTAATTAAAATGCTGATCTAAATAATTCGCATTAAAAATAAAAATATTTAAATTGAAAACTTTTAAAATCATTGTAGAAAGAAAAACCGCTGCCTAAGGAATCACTACTTCCACATCCAGATTATTCGTCCAAGTCACTTTAAAGGAAACGTCTTGACTATATTTGCACTCTAGTATGTGGAAATTATTGGTCATAGAATTTTAATAATATTTGGGGTAGATGTCATAGAAAAGTTTGAGGAGTTGGTTTCTACCATATACGTTAAAAATGAAGTTTCTAGTTTACCGTACTTATTTTCCACTATTTACAACCTACCACCTCAATGGAGTCATCTCAATCAGATGTCACTACAATACATACGTGTACTAACTTTCAAGTGAATATCTCAATTTGATGTTATCAATCCCATTAACAATGAAGCGGAGATGGTAGACTTTGAAAAATATTAGAAAGAAATCTGAGGCCTTGGTTTCTAGTATATACACCGAATCCCAAATTTCTGTAGTCTTACCAGCTTGCTTTACTTATTTTCCCCTATTTGCCCCTATTTAACCCCCAACCCTTCAGGCATCATCTCAAATTATGATCTAGTTTCAGACGTCGTTATAATACATACGTGTACCAAGTTTCAAATGAATATCTCAATTTTATTTTATCAACCCTTTTCATTTTGGAGTAGGGGTGGTTGGGTTGAAAAATATTATAAGAAAATCTGACGCTGTGGCTTCTAGTACATACACCGAATTTCAAGTTTCTGTAGTCTTACCAACGTTTTACTTATATTCCTCTATTTACCCCAAATTAACCCCCAACCCTTCAACGGAATCATCTCAAAATATAAACTAATTCCAGACGTCGTTATAATACATACGTGTACGAAATTTCAAATAGATATCTCAACTTTATTTTGTCAACCCCATTAATGGGGTAGGGGTAGTGCGGGGGTTGAAAAATATTATAAAAAAATCTGAGGCCTTAACTTCTTGTACATACACCGGATTTCAAGTTTCTGTACTCATACCAGCTTGCTTTACTTATTTCCCCCCATTGACCCCTAAATATTTTCTTGTTTTCTTAACCGTTTCTCAAGTCACCGAGGTAACTCCTTGAAAATCTAGAATGATTTTGTGTTAGGTAAAGAGAAACGAGGCCCTACAGTTTATAGTGGAGTCCGAACCACATCTTGGGGATAATTTTATAATTAAAATTATTTCGCGGTGAACAGGGATTGAACCTGCTTCGCTAGGTAAGCCAGTATGTAAGTTAGACGCGCTAAACCACTGAGCTACCGCCCCCTTAACCCCCAACCCTTCAACGGAATCATCTCAAAGTATAATCTAGTTTCAGATGTCGTTATAATTCATACGTGTACCAAATTTCAAATGAATATCTCGATTTTATTTTATCAACCCTTTTAATAATGGGGGTTGAAAAATATTATAAATAATCTGAGACCTTGGCTTCTAGTACATACACCGAATTTCAAGTTTCTGTAGTCTTACCAGCTTGCTTTACTTATTTTCCCCTATTTACCCCTATTTAACCCCCAACCCTTCAACGGAATTATCTCAAAATATAATCTAGTTCCAGATGTCGTTATAATACATACGTGTAGAAAATTTCAAATGAATATCTCAATTTTATTTTACCAACCCTTTTCAAATTGGAGTAGGGGTGGTGGGGGTTGAAAAATATTATTAAAAAATCTTACGCTTTGGCTTCTAGTACATACACCGAATTTCAAGTTTCTGTACTCTTACAAGCTTGCTTTACTTATTTCCCCCTATTTCCCCCTATTTACCCCTATTTAACCCCCAACCCTTCACCGGATTTCCTCAAAAAACAATCCAGTTCCAGATCTCGTTATAATATATACGTGTACAAAATGTCAGGTCAATATCTTAAACCGTTCCGGAGAAAGCGTGCGGACAAAAAAGTTACAGACAGACAGACCGACAGACAGACAAAAATTTTTTTTTCGCTCAAATTTAAAATCTCGACGTTTCATGGCATTCTAAACCTATTTCACGAATAAAAATTTTTGAAAATATTTTTGCGATTACTATACTTCCAATCCACTACGTGGATGTGGAAGTAAAATTAACGAGTAGAAGTTTAAGTCATGCGTGGCGGTCTGCGAAGACATAATAGTCCGGGGAGGTTAGCTTCAGAAATTACGATTTCTAGGAAAGCTTTGGGTCTAGCTGAAAATTGGCCTGTTTCTTACAGAATTTCCTAAGGAAAGGCCGTAGAAAGACGTTTGATCCGTCAGTTTTTTTTTTCTTGGACTCCCCTATAAGGTACGTCTACATATTAAACGAAATATTTGTTAATAACATTTAATGACAACAAACTGAAATAATTTAATTTTAATTAATAATAACTTTGAAATAATGTAGAAGTAAATTTAAAATCCGAATGTTAACGATATTATATGAAACAAGCTAACCGTTATATTCTTCGCCGATTTACTACATTTTTTATATAATTGTTGCACATTCAATAGGATGCGGCTTCGCAGTTTTTTTGTAAATAATATTAGTTTTAGACATTTTTAATTTAATTACAAAACAAAAAAAAGTTATGTAATTTTTTTTTAATTAGGAAATTTTTAACTTTTTTCGTAGGACAAACTTTTTTAAAAATCCACCGAGATATTTACATTTATATAAGTTGCAGATTTTTTTTTTGTGTAAAAAAAGTCGAAAATTTAAATTTCGTTGCAATATTATTTTTGATTATATATTTCAAATTTTTTTTTTCTTAAAATAGGTTTAGAATGTCATGAAACGTCAAATTTTAAATTTGAGCAAAAACATATTTTCTGTTTGTCGGTCTCGATATAACTCCACATCGATTAATAGTGCCGACATTCGCTATTCTTGAGAGGCGCAAGTTACATCTTCGACATCCACTGTGCCAGAACATTTCCATTACTTCAAAAAATTTTAAGGTTTTGTAATAAATAATACAGTAATGAAACAATTAAATCCAACAACAAGATGGCTGCTAAAACCAAAACTGCAGTTGATGAGAAAATAATTATTGTTCTCTTATTTTATATTTAATTATTTATTGATGAGGTGCAGAGAAGGATGTTAAATAATTATTTATCATAATGAAAATACTTTGGGGACTGTTGTGAAATTAAATAGGGTTCTATTATGAAATTAGATTAAAGGGTTGGAAAAAATCAAGTAGATCCGTTAGGGATTGCAACCTGTAGAGTGTGGTGTGCGTATGATTGTCAAGTTTAGATCAACCGTTTTGAATCTGTCATTTTGAAATTTTAAATTATAATATTAAAATTGTAATTAGCGACCACAAGAACTATTGTTTAATATTTAATTTAAAAAATGTTTCAATATTGTTTAATATTTTTCATAATTTTATTCCTTTTAGTTGTTGTTATTACAGTTTCAAAGTTTGCATGATTAAAACATTGAATCTATTGGGTTTTTAGAAAATTTTAATTTGAAGTTTTTTAATAGATACACTTTTAAATTGGCCATTTTTAGAGTACATTGTAAAGGATTTTATTGCAATCCGAGAAATTCAAAGTACCAATTTTCTCTAAATGCATTGTATTTTGCTAACTACTATCTAAAAACAGTTAAATATTTTTTATTTTTATTTAAAGCCTTTACGATCTTTTTTGTAAATTCTGTAACTGCTTCGTCTTAATGTTATTAATACTATTATATTTAAATAATTCTACACTTTATTATTGATATGATTTGTAAATGACCAATTCTTCGAGCAAGTTGTCTCACTCTGAATTTACTTTTCTCTTTACATCCTACCGTAGCCGTCCAAACAAGTTGCGAAAATCATCACCCTGTGCCTCATTGTTTTAAAGGGTCGGATTATCAGGAGCGTCGATCTATTTATACTCCCCTTCACCGTTCCATTCTTATTTGCTAATAACAGTAAGACCGATACTATAAGAGGATAACTGTTATCGCAAGAGCACCCGCGGTTCGATAATGGAGGCGTAAAACAATACTTTATCTCCAGACTTCCCAACAAATTTTGGCAACTGAGCAAAATTTTAATGGCACTGCAATATTTCATAGCCGATGGTTCTTACACCATTTAACTCTGATGTAATGGCTGCCGCCAGGTGTTGAAAGAGACGAAAAGTTTATAACCTTGTTCTTTTGTGTTCATAGATCGGTGGGAGATAAAGCAAATTGCTTGAATGTCCCGAATGTGTTGCAGGAATTAAGTGGTCCATCTTTTAACTTTTTTTGGGTTTTCTTTAACGATGATAAGTATTATTTAAGCTGAAATCCCATGATATCTGAATTTTCATATCTAGTAGTGTTGTAAAATCTCTGGAGTGGCAAGCCAACATTTTAAAAGGGTATAAACGGTTTCAGAACATTTGTATCTAACATAAATATTTAATTTTCAAAAATACCATAATAAAAACCAAATAGTAATAAATAGGATAATATCATATTTCTTTACATATATGTAAAACATTATGGCGATATTTTTACAAGTGTATGGTTTTCAAATTAAGAACTAACCTTTGGCAATTCTATAAAGTACTAATTTTTGAGACTGTCTCGTGAGACATTTTGTTAAGTTTGGATATGCTGTTGCCAATGATTACTTAAAACAATAAAGTTCTTAAAGCAATCGTTTCAATAATAATAAAAATGTTCATTAGAAAAAAAACATAGAGATAACTATACATTGTCCTAAAAGGGCACTGTTGAGCATTTCTCAGCCCTTCATTAAATATAAAAAACTTAAATTAACAAAACTCATAACAAAATAAATGCGCAATAAATATTATAAATAAAATCATGTATGTACAATATACAGACTGTTCAATAGAGTATTACTTGATTAAAAATTTAATACTCTATTTGATACTAATATCAATGGGGTTGTAAAGTGAAAGATATTCCGCCACATAGTTTATCGTATTTTACTAGTCTACCCCGGGAATTGGGAAGAAAAAAGAAATTCGCCACATTGAGACGTTCGCCATATTGGATTTACAATAATATTAGATATACTATATTGCATTGTCACCGGAAAATTTCAATGCTCTAACTTAATTAGAACTAGGCGAAATTTTGATTGCAAGATTTGTAGCAGACAAACAGACAGACAACAAGGCAAGTTAAATAAAACCTTTTAAAAATGTTTAAGAGTGATATCATGTATCTATAACTTGGGTATTTTAAATTATAAAGCTTTTTACAATAATATTGCAAATAATCCAATAAATATATTTTCGATCTTAGGATGTTGTATGTAAGTAACTATTTTGTAAAATTTGTATTTTATATTGAAAATATTTAATTAAATGAGGATATTGGATAATAGACACATTTGCAACAATTAAGGTTATTATAACAGAACTTATTAATGTTAATTTCATATCAGCTGGCATTCAATTTGACAGCTAGATTTTTTAAACAATTTATTCCAATTTCGCTTTTTAACTTAAAATTGATCCTTCCATGTTTACTCTAGCGCCGATACACAAAACAAATGATTTGTAGGGATTGGTAATAAGACCACTATCTTTAGACTACTGTAAAATATATCACCAAACGATCACTGTTAAATTGGTCAATAGATCGGCTATAAATATTGCATAGAGCAGCAGACCCAGAATATTTCCTTGAGGAACACCAAATTTGATATTTATTCATGATATGGTGCGTGTAGATTTATCTTTCAATCTGCTTAAGAAAAATGTGCAAATTTCTCTGTCAAATGTGAAATAAAAATACGTGAATTATATATTTTTCTTTAATATCATAATATGTATATATTCTAGACCGCAGTATATTAGTAAACGATCGGCCATGTAAGAAGGTCTATAGTGTCTTAGTTGATTACCTTTTCCGCTTCATTAGCGCAAATGAAATTTATTGATGTGAACCACGTAACATCAATTCTTGGCGGATCGTCGATAATCTTCAAGGGTGAACGTTGAAGAATGTTTGACCGATATTTTAAATGGCGATAGTCTATATCACCAGTGATTAGAATATAACCTGCCATACTTATTTCATTTCTGAAGACTTCCTCAAAGCATTCTTAATTCAAATTGGTTTTTTTCTGCACTTCTACTTTTTTACTAGGAGTGCAATTCGAGTCGAAGTTGACCAGCTAGGAGTTCGAAGTTTTCAAGAATGAAAAGTTACTACAAAATTTCAGATGGTATAAAACATTTTGAACGCACGGTTCACCAGGTCTTAATTTGTAAGGTAAGGCAAACTAGGATATTATTTCAGCAAATAATAATTTCTCTTTAAGACAGGAGTGCTAAGATTAATATTTATTAGGCGATATACAAAAACAAGTTACTAATAAGTAGAAATAAATTTCGTTTTAAGAAAATGACATCCACTACTTCCAATGAGATTACAGATGTATTTTTCATTCATTTCATAGAACGTAACGATAACTAAATAGTGAATATTGGGGCTGCTAAACGAACATTTTCTTAAGCAGCCATATGCATGCATCATTACGTTTTCCTTCTATTTTTCTTTACCTGATTGTATTCTCCTACAAAATGCTATTACGATATCTAGTTTCATGTTGCCTTTCAAACATATTTCACTTAGTATAAAACGGAATTGCTTAGAGTTACAATTTCATTAAGGTTATAAATGAAACAGATTAGTTTTAACTAATCCAGCGAACAAAGCATCGACTTAACTGCAAACACAATGTGCTCAGTTGTATGCGAATCACTCGTCGTCGTCACAAATCCCAATATTTAAGGCTTTATCCACTTTATTCTTTTACTCTTACATTGTAGAATTGTCTCATTTAAAATATTAATAGTTGGTAATAACTAGAATACATTTCAAGTCATCAGAACGTAATATTGGCAAGCGACTTTATTAGAATGTATACCAGTACTACTCTTTTACAGCTAGATAACTCCTGACGGAAGTTTCTAAATGAGGCAGAAGTTGTTAATTCTGATAGATATGCCGTAGGAAAAAATAATCGTGATGGAAGTTTTTAGCTGATACTATTATGGGACAAAAGTTACTAATTCTGATCATTTTGTCGTTAGAAATAATATTGATGATATCTGTCGGCATGGCGCGGCGCACAGTGTGAAATGAATCAGTTGCCATTTTCAAAATTCTAGCCCATGCTCAATTTTTGATTAAAATGGATGAAATTAGGTGCAAAATGTTCGGGAAAACTGGTACTTAATGAGGTAACTGCTGGTTTCACAATTAAGGTATTATGTGCCAATTGGCAGCTGCCAGAACCTCGCGAAAATGTTTAAAAATGTTGAAATTTTTAATATTTGTTAAGTCTGAATTTTTATTTAACGGATGTCTATGACTTAAATGAATGTTTTTTGGGTCGCTGATTACGAATTCAATATTTATTTTAGCTAACAGTGGCCCAATTGTGGCCATCTTGGTCTAAAGTGGTCCAAGTTCAAGATATTGGCCATTTTAAAAATTAAAAAATTATCAAATTTTTTAAATTTTCGCGGGGTTTTGGCAGCTGTCAATTGGCATTTTTCATCCAATTTGATCAAAAATTGAGCGTGGGCTAGAACTTTGAAAATGACAACTAATTAATTTCACACTGTGCGGCGTTGCTGCTTTGTCAAGTGGTAGATCAAAAACTGAAACCTCAAACTTTTTCCAAAATATTTTTTTATCTTTTGTAGTGGCCACATATGTAGTTTCTACAAGGTAAACGAAATATCTCCGTCTACAAACAAAGTCAACTCTAGCAGGTGCTGAACTGCCTAAATATTTTGAGTCATAAATTCAACTTCAAACACATATGGGTACCCAGGTTGTAAAGACAATGAAGGAGCAAACCATATAATGGGAGCAAGAGCAAAGATTCCTTTACCTGTCTTTAGTTTTCCAAAATGTCCGATTCAATCTGGGCTGTAAGTGGGGTATGGCACAGTTAAACAAATATTAGGCTCAAGCTATCAGAGTGAGGCAGTCAAGGCTTCATATTAAGCGATACATAACTGACTGTACCGTAAAGTGGTTGTTTGAGCTCATTATTAAGAAAGTGAGGTGGATGATAGGTCTGTTAACAAGCACTTATATACAGTGAGGTTGGAGGATGATCCTATTTCTTGAATGTGTGACATAGTAGTTTAGCATTACTAGCAGCGTCTAAGAAAGCAATTTTACAGACAGAGGAAGTACGGGTTTGGCCTTCGACACAGTTGCTGCTCCCCTTCGTGGAGATCACTTTTCCAGGGGAACCATTGGAAAGAAGAAGAAGAAGATCAATGCTAAAATTGAAACAATAGTGTCACACTTTTTATTCAAATCAATATAGGCTGATTCAAATTGGATGCTCATTATTGAGAGAACGTAAGAGATAGTCTGTTAAATAGTTACTGTGAAGTGGAAGTAGTGATCGAAGGCAATAATTTTCGGCATATAGTTAACACAATTGGCAACGAAGACACCTATTATAGTTTGATTGAAATGTATACACGGTGGACATCCTAACAAATAATTCAACCGTGGTGAAAATTTGTAAAGGTATATATACAAGCCATATTTGATTTTTTTTTAAATATTGAATTTCGGATAAGCACTCTGTATATTTTTTATAAAAAATGATAACATCTTCTTTGTAATAATAGTAATAACTACATTTCGATTAATTTTCTCACATATCGTTTCGTACTTAATAATATTTTAGAGTGACCGCCCTGCATAAATAAGTTCTTTGTAAATATCTTTACCGACTTTTTATAACGGGTCGAAATTTTTTTAAAAGCTAAGGAAGCGTAACAAGATGTAAGATCATTCCTGGACAAACAATTTTCCGGCCAGTGGATTGACAACCAAGGTGTAATAAGGTGTCCTGCCAGGACACCTGACTAAACACCGTTTCATTATTTTTTGTGGACTACTTTAAGAAACAATTTATAAATTAATATTGAAGAATTGAGACGAATAATTCCAGTCTTTTGCTTCCTTGTCTAGGATTTTAATTTTACAAAAGGAGGAAGCACGGGTTTCATCCTGGAATAAGTTGCTGCCCTCCTTCGTAGAGATCACTATTCTAGAAGGTCCTACATGCTGTGAATAGGTGCTTTATCCCAAAATTATTGTCGATATAAAAAATGTCGGGATATTTTATCTTTACCGCACTCTCAATGGTGACATTTTTGTACCCAGAATAAGTCTGAGATAAACTTTACAACATGCCGAGAGGCCCGAGCATCGCTTATTTCAAGAACTGCTCGCATACTTAATAATATGCCAGAAATAGCATAGTTGTAATAAAGGGATTGCAAGGAGCTAAAGTGTTGCTGCTTCCATTGCCAGCACTGCCATTCGATCAATCTCCGATCGAACATGTCTTGGATACTATTGGTGGAAGAATGGAAAATTCAACCCATACCTCGAATAATTTCAATGCTATTAAATTTCGTATCGAAAAGACATGAATGAGAAACTACAAGTTGATAGAGATAATTAATTAAAAACCTCGAAGATTGAAGTATTAATAAGATTTATCTCAGTTAAATTGTTTCTAAAATGTCGGATCGCGTAAACAATTTTCATGTGACGTGGAGGTTCAATTTTGACACGGACTTGAATGCTTTTGTATTCCCTTCCTCACTTTGTTAAGCAAATGTTAATTTTTATATTCTCCGTAAGGTACTGTAACTTACTTAAGAGTCCCCTATAGATAACATCGATGTTGGTATTTATTCAGAGTAACTTCCCATGTCATGATTATGAAAGAGGATTATTTAGATAAACTTTCTTTGTAAATTTAACGAGGAAAGCAAAGGGCCGACCTAAAGAGAATAACAAGTAGACCCATGGGATATAAATATAAACTACCTAACCTATCTGGGAAAATGTGTCATTAAATATTTTACAGCCTTTTGAGCTATTAAATTGCTCTCTTTATTAATATGTTAGTGATTAACGGAAGTGCCTGTATACGTCAGTAATTCAAGTTTTATTGCCGTTAAAATTTTAGGCTATGCAGGAAATTTCATTTAAATATATATCGCAGATAATAATTACACAGCCAGGCAAAACAAATGTTGCTTACGCAGCTATTATATCATATTCTTATGTATGTTGACACTCAGAATACGAATTCGTTTTCCAACTTTTTCCATGACATCAAAATTTTTCGTAAATAAAATAAAAGGGTAAAAAGTCGACTAACACACGGTATGTTCTTTATAGCAGGAGTGTATGTGTGTGTGTGTGTGTGCATGATAGATCACTCGCCTTATATGTTCCCAGCCATTGCAGGAAAACTATTATGATTAAGAATAAGAAGGCAGACCACAAGGGTTGTCCAACTTACAATTTTTTCAACGAAACCCGGATACCTATACCTCTTATAAATAGCAATTTTATTCATGTCTAAATGCACATGGACATGAATAACATCTGTAATATGCAGTAAACCCCGTTGGTGAGAAAACTGGCCCACATTTGGGAATACTTAAATTGAACATTTGGACAACACTATATGAACTCATTCAAAACTGAGATGAAAATTATTTTATTTTTATTATACTCGCTCCCTCTAGATTACCGAAGTGAACATCATATCCGGGAAAGAATTCATCTTCGATGTCGTCTGACCTAAATCCTATTTAGCAAGTTTGATACATTGAAATTGGTAGCTATCGATCGGTGTAACCTTGCTGGGATCATATTTGAGATAGTTATAATATTTCAGAAGGAAGAGAGAGATAAATTAAAAAAATAAACTGATAACCCTATATACCTAGGAAGATAGAGACTTGTATTATTAGCAGAGTAGGCAAAGCGATATTTTCGTTTTTACATTTATATGGGAATAATGTTTTATTTAGCTTCAATCTTAGACCTCAGTATGGAGAGAAAATTTGAGAAAAAGAACTCTGTAAAATGCTATAATATTACAAAGTGTTTTATGGCAACCGTTACTGAGCACTTTTATTTTATTAAGCTGAGGCTATGCCACTTGCAATCATTTCAAATAATGAGTGGGAAAATTCAATTCCATTCTCGAACTTGCAATATAGCACTTAGTATACAACATATTATACATATTTGATTTAATGAACTAATACGAGGCAAATGTATCGAGCCCTCACTTTACTAGCTGAGATATTTCAAAAGCAGAAGGACAGAAAAGATTAGAAAACTTATGAGTTCATTTACATATCCATTGTAAATCATTGTATTGATCAATGTGTTTAATCAGATTTTGACTATACCAACTTTAATCCGTTATGTTTTGAAAAATGGGCATTCCATGTCAATGACATTTTAGGTTTCGATAAAACAGAGACTTTTGGTAATATCGAATAAAAAAAAAGAAAAATTATAATTTAGAAAATTTGTCCTCGTGCGTATTCGGTTATTATTTACTACAGAACCATTCAGTAAATATGTCCGGGGGTGCACTCAAGTTGGTCTGAGCTAATGTTATTTATAAATGTCCTGACTAGAAGTACATCCTTAATCACTTAATACTCTCAAAATGCTTAAATTGAGGAATGTAAAATATATGCTAATCTATATTGATACACAATATCATCATACTAAATTTCACTCATTTATCAAAATGTGTTTCTATTAAAATTCTTTCTACAACTTTGGTAATATTATCAACAACGTGAACTTATGCATGTTTTGTAATTTGCTCAGGTGAACTTTACAAATATTTTAGTATTTAATGGATATTTTCAAACAAAAACCACCAAATACATATACATGTAAACAAGAAATATTTTGTTTTTGCAGAATTTCTCCATAAAATCTTGTATCACATCCTCATAAAGAGAAGTTATTAAGAATTTTTGTAATCATGACATTTCATAGCATTTAGTTATATTTATTCCCGCCTTTGACATTTTTTTTAAACTTCGTTTTATAGCAAATTACTAAAAATGAACCATAACAGTGAAGGTACAGGGTCAATTGACTTCATTCTTGTTGCAAAGAGTTCAGAAAGACATTTAGAAAAACAGTACCTTTTATTTTTTGGCGGAAATGTTTGGTTTCATTTTTGTCCAATAATTGGCCAATATTAATGACCAATTTGATTAAATTAATTTAATTGAATTGGCCACTATTGGATGAAAAATGAAACCAAATATTTCAGCCAAAAATTAAAAGGTACTGTTTTTTCTAAATGCCTTTCTGAGAACTTTGCAACAAAAATGAAGTCAATTGACCCTGTACTTTTAATTTTAAGGGTTTTCAGATTTTTCATGCTAAAATGACGATTATGTATTTCCAAATAAAGATGTGTACTTGAAAAAGGTATTTGTTTTAAAAACAAAATGAGTCATAAATATGATTAAGAATTTCATTTTAGTAATAAAACCTGAATAATCAAGAGTTCAATGGAAGTTCAGATAACTACATTAATTAACAAGTTTCGTAATTAGAATTTACTGCTAATAATAGTTAACAGGGGTTAGCTAAGAGTAATTATAAATCGACCACTCACGCATCTCATTAATGAGGAAAAAATTATAACGTCAGTACACTAAATACATTATCCACGTTACAAAAATACAATAAACGTTGTTATAAACTACCTACCCCGCATCTTTTGTTATTCTGGTTATAAATTCAATGAAAATACCTAACGAACAGAAATGATTCAGTTTCGTGTAAAATCTATAAATTCTTTTATTCTCTTTGGTATTTGTTCGAAAATTATGAGGGCGATGTCCTAACCTACACATTCACGTGTTGTGGTTGAATTCATAAAATATTTTGTTTGTAACGGGAAATATTCTGTAGCTTTCCATCCACTACCAACAGGACTTCAATTGTCGAAATATGTTTTTCATAACCTACTTATATTTAGTTCAATGATGTCAGACTACCATTATAATGATGGAAATATTCAGATATCCATAATGATGTCACTTCAGGATTAAAAAATAACGTGGATAAATATAACTGAATTCATGATACCATTTTACATATTCCCAGTGAGCGAATGATTGTCCTGCGACTTACGCGTCAAGAAAATAAATATCATGAACTCTTATAACATTAGAGACGTATTATATACGCGACAGGCCAAAAAAACCCATACAAATAATTTCAACAAAAAGAATAAAAGACAAATAATATTTTGAAAAATAACTAACAAATGCATATTAAATCGCAAACAAAGTTTGTGTCAGAGAATTATGCTGCACTATCCACATTTCCACTAACAAAATATTGGAGGAAATTAGTAACAACCCAACCCTATATATGCGTACTGATACAGAGCTTATTCATAATATGATCTATGATGTTTGGTCATACCGCATCGAATTTATAAATAAACTGAGGATCATTTTACTTAATGCCATTTCTGTGAAGATATTGGACAAAACCTTTTACTAATATTAAATATATATATACTAGATACTTACAGTTCTGTTTCCCAAATTTCTAATTCTGCAGTTAAGGTAAGTCGTTTTACCCACAAGAGCTGTAACGTTTTTGGAGACGCTCTTATCAAAATAAGGTCCACGGTCAATTATTAACGGTTCAACGTCATTTTCACTGTCTGAAACGCTGTCCCCATTTTGATATCGCTTCACTCTGCTCCAGCCTGAAATATAAAACAGACATATTGTACTTACGAATAAATTATTACAGATGTTAAAATATATCCAAGGTACAGCAGATAAAGAAAACTTAGAGAAAATCTTAAATCGACAAAAATGGGTTTACTACCGTAAAACACTACAATATGTCATCATCATATTTTATCTAAAGTTGATATTTTAAAAATTTTCACAAGGACGAAAATTAAAAGTAGGTGTATTACACACTATATAACAAATGCTTTACGTTGTATATTATATTATAGTGAAGTCAATGATTCGAAATTTTGGCCCGATTTTGTTACAATTGAGGAACGCAATCAGATCACCTCTTCCTCCGTCTTTGAGGGTGCCGAACATGAGTATGAGGGTAACTCCTTGAAATAGCCAAAACCACTCCTTTTATGGGTTTTCGTGCACGGACGCGCGATGGCAAGGGTTTTAATGCGAATTTCTGCAGATTTGGTCAGGACATGATAAAGGGTGAAGATTAATGTCAGAGACATGGTCACCCTTGGGGGTTGAATCTACCCTCCCAGGGATCGAGAAATCATAAAACATATTCCTTCTAGTTGACACTTTTACCTCCCACCCAGCGTTTTCGAGGATATTAATGACGAATAAATTAATTTTAGGTGACTTCAACCTTTCCTACCCCCTCAAATTACCAAAACCCATCTCTTTCGCGTGTATATTTTCATTAGTGCTCGGCAATACTTAGTTAGAAGGGAATGAATGGAAATTTAATAGTAGTCGATTCACACGGGAAGGATGCTGCGAAATTGGGTGGATTATGGTCATTTGAGGGAGCAGAATGGGTCGAAATCGCCGTCATTAACATCCTCAATGACGGAGGGGGGTAAAAGTTTCAATAAGACGAGATATATTCCCACCCACAAGGGTGGTCACTATCATGTCTCTGACATTAATCTTTGCCCCTTATTATGTCCCGGCCAAATCTGTAGAAATTCGCATTAAAACCCTTGCAGCCGCGCGTTCGAGCACGAAAACCAATAAAAGGGTTTGCATTTGAAGGGGTTGCCCTAAAAATAAACTCTTTACCCTCATATTCGTGTTAAGCATCCTCTAAAACAGGAGGGAGAGGTGGTTCGGTTGCGTTCCATATTTGTAACATATTTGTCTGACTCCTTGACTCCACTATTATTCTATTAAGAAACTAAGTAGATCTTATTTGAAAAAGTTTATGATACTGTTGTCGATGACACTGTCGTTGTAAAACAAAACGGTGGTCTAGAGATACATTGATATAGCAGTACTAGCGGTTTACAAAAACACGGCCGTAAACCAAGTATGAGTATGCCCAATTTTATTTAATACCTGTTTATTTGTTCAACTGTAATAACAGCCAAACATATAATAATAGCCATAATATGCCAGTAGAATACTGTACTTTGTCCACGACTATTAAATATTTAATATTTATTTAATTCATATTCATTTTACTTCTATCATGTCATCATATATAATTTTTTCGATTTTTCGAGGCGATTTCTGCAGCTTCCTTTATCTCTGGCGGTGTCAAAGAAATCTCGCTTTGACTGTCAGTATCCATTTATTTAATTATAATACTCTTTTTGAGTACCTAATATGTAGAATTATTGTAAATAACGTTGGCGTTGAAATCGCACAAATTTTAAGGTTTCAAATCAAGTACAGAATTACGCTTTGACACATTTCCATGGCTTACTAATAAAATACTGCAGTTTGTAGGCACGCGCGCACGTAGGTAAATGGTTTCAAAAACAATGTTGGGGATCGCCGCGTGTTGCTAATGCTTTGAATAAAACTTACTAATGTAGTTTTTGAGTGTTCATTAAAGTACCTCTTCAACATGTAGCATATGAGTGCTTCCTAGGAAACCTAGAGAGACAACACTTGTCTTTTGGTTGTTGCAATTTTGACATTTTACATTTTTAGTAAATAGTCAGTAATGTCATTTCTTATAAACAACTGACTGTCCTCATTATTCACTGCAGAAAATAATGGGTAGCATTATCCTTGAGGAAACATACATAATGAGTACATTATTTAATAGTCGTGGACAAAGAATGTATTGCCTAAATGTTGGTTGTGGCCATCTTATAACTTTTCTCTTTTTCTTTCTTGTATTTTCTGCCGTATTCTGTCATACTCATTTTGTGTCATAGTATCCATTCAATCTATAAAATAATGGAGAAGAGGTTCGACAACAATTTGTAGGTTGGGGGTAGCTCATTTCCTGGCTTCGATGATAGGCGTTAGTAGCGAAAATAGATCGACGTTAAATAAGTGATCAAAAAAAATATCTCTACACCTGTGATATTATGTCAAGGGTTAGAGAGTGATTTTACATTGTTTTTAAATTATTCTTACGAGTTTACGACCCGTGGGGATGAGGCTGATAGCTCATGAAGTCATAAGTAGCAGCCCAGAATTAAGTAGCAATGGTGATAGGCAACTCTAACTGAATTCATCAAAGCCTGTAGTATATGTCATCTCTGAGACACTGGTAGTACGTTCTCTTGAAGCTTGTAGATAGATCGAGATTTCTTCATTATTCTAGATTACCGCACGAAGGTGGTTCAAGACTTTACTAGAAATAGTTAGAAGTTTGCTGGAATGCTTCAAGATGCCTTTTGTAGAGTCTATAAGCCAATATAAACATGCGGAAAGGAAGTTTTTAATGAATTGAGGTTGGAAACTCGGAAGTAATACAAAGTGAACAGCGGAGTGAAAATATTAAGCAATAAACATTGTGAAAGGTTATTTTGGGCAGTAAATGTGTATTTTAATTAAAGGGTTGGAAACTCGTGAAACTATCATTCTTATTCATATGATTTGTCAAGAACAGCCTGTAACTGTTCCTTTAGAATAAAAGTGGCAGGAGTAGAGGCTATTTTACTTCCACATCCCCGTACTGGTGTGGAAGTATAGCAATCGTAAAAAAATGTCAACATTTTTTTCTTGAAATAGGTTTAGAATGTCATGAAACATTAAGATTTTAAAGAGCGAAAGAAAACTTTGAGTTGGTCTGGCTATCTGTAACTCTTTATTTGTACGCAAGATTGCTCTTGATCGGATTAAGATATTGCCTTGAAATTTGGTACACATATTAATTATAAGCGAGATCTGTAATTATATTATATTTTTGAACTTACTACGAGGAGCGTTGGCGGGTAATTAATGGATAAAGAGGGGACAAATAAGTAAAGCAAGATAGTAAGAGTTTAGAAACTTGGAATTTAGTATATACCGGGTGAGTCACGAATTGCGCTCGCCCCGATCTTTCCTAAAATATTTGGAATAGAAAATTGAAATTTGGAGGCCTTATTACACGACTAAAATGCCATCTTTTCAATAAAAACTCGAGTTTGGTGCACATCCGGTTTGACCGGAAATGCCCACAACTTTCGATTTTTAAATAGAACACCCTATATATTTTTACATTTTTGGAATCTAGAGGAAATTTTGAATACAATACATCCATTTGGTCACTTTCTGATAAACATTAAAAATTTTATTAAATAATCTATTTCTGAATCCAGAGTGCTGTGGTGCCCAAAATATATTTTAGTTTGTGTGCTACGTTACTATAAAAATAAAAAGAGCAATATGATTGCATTACTTAATTCTCTAGAGGCGTTTAAAATTTTTAAATGTGATCTTTACCCACTAACTCGGTTTTTTTAAATGGGAATTTAATCGTTCATCAACATTTTTAAATACCTCATTTTCATACGAATCTAATGATACCAAAATTTTGAAAATCCGCGCAGAAATATTTGAGATTTCGGCCAAAATACAATGCAACCAAGCTTTTAGAAACATGCGGCTAATAGATAATAGATTAGTGGGCTTTGGAAACTAAAATGGCATATTTATGTGTAAATCTGGTAACCTAATAACATTGGAAAAATCATAGTAGCCATTGAATGTAATAAAACAATATCAGCTGTCAGACAGACTCGTGTAGTTATAGGCAATCTTGAGCTATCAAACATTTAATAATTGTGAGCGCAAAGAACGTTACAATTAAGTTTAGCATAGGTATGTGGAGGTAAACACAATTACATCCACAAGGACATTTGCAATATAATACGACATCAGTTCGGTTTTCAGAGTTTTATTTAAATGAACATAAATATCGGGCCTATAAATAAATAAAAATCAATTCCGTTTGAACAATTAAACTTAAACTAGGTAACAGTAAGTATCTTTAAAATAATTAATATAATTAAACCATAAATTGACATTTATAGATATTGTTCAAAATGTCCACCATTTTTTTCTATACACAATTCGGCTCTGCGTACAGTTGCTTGCATGGCTCTACGCAATTCAGCCGGCGTTATTTCATTAAGAGCCCGTACAACTTTATTTTGCAGCTCTTCACGGGTATTTGAAGAAGTTTTATAAACTTTATTTTTGAGAGTGCCCCATACATAATAGACGAGGGGTGTTAAGTCAAGTGACCTAGGAGGCCACCTGATATGACCTTGATTTGCGATAAGGCGTTCACCATGCAAGTTGTTTAAATATTCCACAACACTTTTGGAATTATGTGGGGGAGCACCATCTTGTTGGAAAAACAGATTTTGTAAATAGGCAAGAGTAAGTAAGTCAAGAAATTCTGCTGTCTGGTTTTGTAAAAAGAATAAATATTGTTCGCCAGTAAGTGTTCCATAAAAAAATATGGGTCCAATAATTCGATCTCCAAGTACTCCAAGCCAACAGTTAAACCCAAATCTTTCCTGAATATTCCCCCGCCCTACCAACCTCGGATTTTCTTGAGCCCAGTACCTAGTATTATTTCTGTTAAACATACCTTGGTTCGTAAATCTACTTTCATCTGAATATAAAATATGAAGGAAAACCTGCGTTTTGTTGTACTGCATTTAAGAACCAGTTGCAATATACTAGCCTCCTGTCGTTATCATCTCCACAAAGATGTTGGTGTATTTGGTATTTATAAGACCGAAACTTATGTTTCTTCAACATTCTGCAAACCGAAGACTGACTAATGTCGCATTCCATTGACAATTCCCTTGTTGATGTTGTTGGGTGTACCATCACAAATCCTAATACATCAATTTCTTTGTCCTCACTTACAATAAATGTTTGATGGTCATCTTGTTGATTGGGTTCGTTTCTTAATTCTTGTTCCACTCTGGCAAACAAGTGTCTGCTTGGATGACGTCTAATTTTTGAAACGCTCTCCATATATCAGTAACATATCGACCTTTCCATTTCTACTAAAATTATTCATCTTCTTTAATTTTTACTCAAAGAGATTTCCACGACGCTTTATTTTGTATCTGTTTTGAGCTCATTTGTAGAAGTGTTGGGGAGTAAGCAGTGGCAAATAGGAGTAATTAAGTAATAGTCCAGAAACTTAGGATTTGATGTATATTCTAAAAGGTAAAGCATTAATATTTTTTAACTTTTCCCCCACTTCATTATGGAACTGGTGAACAAGACTAAATTAATGTGTTGATTTGTAATTTGGTACACATATTGTATTTAAAACTAGATTATATTTTGAGCTTGTTCCATTGAAGGGTTGGGGATCAAAAAGAAATTATTAAATAAATCAAGCTAGTAAAAGTCCAAAAACTCAGAAATTGGTGCATATAATAGAAGCTAAGATGTCAAATTATCTTATGACATCTGCCACCCCCACCACTACCACTACTCAGCCATTAAAGGCTAACAATATAAAATAAAGATACTGACTTTCAAATTTAGTACACGTAAGTATTATAATGAGATCTGGAACTAGATTCTACCGTGAGCTTATTTATTTACTTATTTTTAATTTACCACTATTTACTCTCCAAGCTCAAAATATAATCTAGTTCCAGATCTCGTTATAGTACATACGCGTACAAAATTCAAGTGAACGACACTGTAGTGCTGTAGTGCTCCCGGAGCCAGCAAGGCAGACAGCTCAAAGAAGAATTCTCCAATCAAAATTGCTAGTATTAAAATTAGAAGTGTGGCAATTACACCTAAAAAATATCTTAATTAATGTTCAACACTTATATTTATAGAAGATTCAGTAATTCGACAGAGCATAATATTTGCACCTAGCAATTTGTTTATATTTTTTCATGTGGTTTGCATGCTAGGAATGGGTTATGATTTTTTTTATTATTAGTTTACTCTAGGTAACATATTCACTTTATACATAAACGATAATGAAAATGTTCAGTAACAAAATGAAATAAAGATGATAATGCCTATATAGACAATAATCAACTGTAATCAGCCTATCTTAATTAAGCAAGCGATAGCCCAAAACTATATTAAGATAACATCAAGTTTAGTAGTAAACATACTCTAATTATTTATTACCTAAGTACTATAAAATATAAATGATTTTATTATTCCACATTTCCAACAAGCTTTTACTTCGAAATACGAAAAAGCAGGAAACGTAAAATACGTTTCGTGGGTTGGTAATTAAAAACAAACGGATTTAACTGAAAAAAAAACAATGCGTACCACAAATACCTAATTCACTTAATGCTCTAAGTAGGCACAATAACATTGTTTAAAAATGACTGATTTTTTATCATGCAAAACTCACAAAGCATACGATTATTACACCTCATCCGAAATACACAACTTTAGGAAGATTAGAGTATGTAATTATTATATTTTAATGTTTTATGTTATGAATAAGGAATATGTGATTCTACCGAGGCACAGTGCAAAGTGGGCTAAAATCAATAAATAAATTTTAAAAAATTGCTAAACAATGGTTTTCTTTTAAAACTGAATTGCACTAAAAAGTAGAAAATAATTTCTATTCAGGGTGTACCAGATTTAAACGGACATACTCTAGTGGAAGATAGAGCACACTCAGAGTTCAAAACACCACTATACTTACCGTTGAATTTGAACCCGTTTTTGAGATTGTATGGTATTTGACCAGAATTTCAGTCCGCCATATTTTTAAAATGACTGCACATATTTAGATTAAATTTGGTATGCATTATACTCTTTTAGGTTAATGAACAGCTTGTGATTTTGGAAAAATTGCAGGACCGACCTCCGTTATCTTAATATGCCTCTCAGGGTCGTTAACATCACACTATATTATTTTTTGGTAAATGTTAGTAAACTTTTAAAAAGTTTATAAAATAATGTCATAATATTTGATGGCACGTTTATGGTTATTCTTCAAAAGACCAAATTTGACATTCTACAAATAACACAATCCAGCTGTTAGCATCATTATTTTATTAATTTTAGCTAAATACCCCGTAGAAGAGGTTATTTGTTTTTGTTTTGACATTCAGTATTTTTTCCATCCAAAATAAAGCACATTCCATTTATTTCACGAATAAAAAATAAGTAATAAAACGATGCGATTAACACATGACATTTTTGCAATAAAAATCCCAAGTAGGCACATGTCAAATGTGTAATTTTACAAATAAGAATTGCTGTTCGCTCTTAGTAATTATTAGAATAAGTGATAAAAAACCAGTTATTAAAATTAAAATTTTAAGATGCCGCCGTTTCAATCTAGTAATGAAGATTATGCGGATATTATTTTTGTGTATGGCTTTTGCGACGGAAATGGGAGAGCTGCAAAAAGAGAGTATCAAAAGCGTTTTCCAAATCGCCGTGTACCAGATCATAAAGCGTTTTCAAAGGTATACATACCAATTTAGTAGGGAACATGGACAATTTCCTTCAATGACAAAGCATGAATATGTTCCCAGAGCTTTTCCACAAGAAGATCAAATATTACAGGTTGTGGAAAATAATCCATCCATAAGTGTTAGAAAAATAAGTAATGAGTTAGCAGTACCTAAGACAAGAGTATGCCGAACATTGAAGAAGGAAAATTTGTATCCATTTCATGTTGAACCAGTTCAACGTCTTGAAGATGGCGACGACGCTCCCCCGCTTAACATTTTGTAGGTGAATTGTGGGTCACAGAAGAACAATATCGAGAGTTCTATTCACGGATGAAGCCCAATTCACGCGTGACGGAATTAACAACTGTAAATCCACATGCAGTGATTCAGAAACATTCCCAATATAGATTTAATATTAATATGTGGTGTGGTATTTACAATAATCATCTAATAGGGCCCCACGTTTTTGAAGAAAGGCTAACTGGTGAAGTTTATTTAAACTTTTTTAGAGATATATTGCCAGATTTATTAGAAGGCATCAATATTAGTGGTTCGTGGTTTCAGCACGATGGTGCTGGACCCCATTTTTTGTACCGGTCCGGAATCATCTGAACCAGCATTACACCAACAGGTTGAGTCGTCGCGGAGGTTCGGTAAAGTGGCCACCGGGGGCTCCTGATCTTGCGCCTCTAGATTATTTTTCATGGGGTCATCTCAAGTCAGAGGTGTACAATGAAGAGTTCAATACACGAGAATAGCCTCTAGAAAAAATTATTACTGTATGTAATAACATTAGAAATAACCCGGAAGTGATTGCTTAGTCAGTGAAAAACATATTAAAACGTTCTCGAAAATGTATTAACGCTGGGGGCATTCATTTTGAAAACCTGTTATAGTTATAATTATTTGCACCGTTTTAATTTTTTCTTTTTAATTATTTAAAGTTCTAAATAAATTGTCAAAATAAAATTGTAAACTTTTGGCTATAATATTTTCAAGTTATTCTCAAAAGCTGCTCTTGCTCTTGTGCTTGTTAATTCAAGCATCTTCACTAACATTATTTTACTTTTATGAAAGAAATGGAATGTGTATTATTTTGGACGAAATTTAAACTAAAAATATCTTAGAAACACTGAATGTCAAAACAAAAACAAATAACAACCTCTTCTACGGGGTGTTTGTTAGCAACTGGAGTGTGTTATTTGTAGAATGTCAAATTTGGTCTCTCAATACTTTTGAAAATTTATTGAAGAATAACCATAAACGTGCCATCAAATATTATGACATTATTTTATAAACTGGTCCATAGGCTTTTTAAAAGTTTACTAACATTTACCAAAAAATAATATACTGTGTAATGTTAAGGACCCTAAGAGCCATATTAAAAAAATGGAGGTCGATCCTGGAATTTTTCCAAAATCACTTAAGATATTCATTAACCTAAAAGAGTATAATATGTGTAACAAATTTTATCTAAATATGAGCAGCCATTTAAAAAGTATAGCGGATTGAATTTCTGATCAAAAATCATAAAACACCCCACCCCGTATCCCAAAAACCGTTCACATTCATCGGTAAGTATAGGGGTATTTTGAACTCAGCTGAGTGTGCTCTACTTTTCACTAGAGTATGTCCGTTTAAATCTGGGACACCCTGTATATGCACTAAATAATCATTAGCCAAGAATCTGCTTGTCAATGGTTCTCTTTAAGTCGAAAGGTTCTATGTGTGTATGTGTGTACGTACATTCAAATTTGGTGATTGAATCACTTCCCGATATACAATCATGCTGAAATTTAGCACACAACTGTGGTTATGAAAACAATACAATATAGCATATTCAATATTATGGTAGATCCAATACGACAGCCACCACAAGATGGCAGATTACCTTTTTCTTGACAACCTCTCGACATGGGTATCAAATGAAAGGGTTTATAAATTAGAATGCAATAAGCTGTGCGACGTCAGTCTAAATCTAATATGGCGGCAGGCACAAAACGGCTGATCACCTTTTTTTAAAATCCCCTCGACATGGGTATCAAATGAAAATAGAATACAGTAAGTTGTGTGACATTATTCGAAATCCAATATGGCGGCCGAGACAAAATGGCGGATTTCTTTACAACCCCTTGATATGGGTACCAAATGAGTTTGACAAGAGTAAACGAAATTATGGCGTTTGAATAAAAAATTAGGCAGGCGGGAAATTAAAAAGTAAAAAATAAATCAATTTAACTTTTGTTTTAACAATGGTTTTCATTTAAAACTGAATTGCACTAAAAAGTAGGAAATAGTTTTTATTCAGTGATTAAATTACAAAATGACGATGAAAAGAAACACCATTAGACGCTCACAAAGTCTATACGAGCACAATTGAAATCGTATAAAAACTAAAAGCCGGCAAAAACAGTCGGCAACTCTTTATTGTACATGGGCGGAGGTAAATAGAAATGCTCGTCATAAGAAAATGTTATAATTTTTTGAAAATTGTATTGATTTTTATTATGTTTTGTTTATTAGATAGGCTATTTTTGTTCATTTATCCAATAACATATTTTTGAAGTATTATATCAGTTTTAGATATAAAGTCTAAATATTTAAATTTATTGGGTTTAATTTTAAAGTTATCCCATTCTACACTGAAATATGTTATTTTCATCAAGGAACAACGAGAAGGTATGAACATATCCTTGCCGGGATGAGGGAATGGAACAGGTTAGATTGGCGAGGGGCAAGGATGTAAAATAGTAAAAATAAAATGTAAGTTTCTGAATTAGTACAACAAAAATAAATACTTGTATAGATAAAACATAAATAAAAACAAAATTAAAACATGTCTCCACAATAAAGTAACTTAAATTGAAATTTCTTGTCAACTAAATAATCCAATATTCCAAGAAATGTAACAATAAAAAATAAACTTCACACCTAATATTATAGCTAAATATTTTGTTCTGAAAATATATATTAAAAAGTTCAATCTTCACTTTTTGAAGAGGGAGCATTATCCGGTTGAATTATAATCGGCGCAATGGGGGTAGTGTTGAATATTGATTTTCTTTTTCAATTACATGCTTAACGCAATTTTTCCATAAATCAGTATTGTCGAGGTAATTTATTACTTCTCTTATATGATCAACTACTACCGCGCTTAACGTTGGAGAGTCATTACATTTTCACAAACGATCTTTTAAATTTGCTCAAACCATCTCGATAGGATTAAATATGCATAGTACGGAGGTAACCGCAAAAGTGTATGACCGTATATATTGGATAAGTTATCAATAACATATTCCCTTTTGAAATTCTGTTCTTTTATTCATTTCAGTAATTCGCGCTTTATTGGAACTTTTACAGGAATTTCCATATTTTTTTCTCTCATGAATTTTAAAATGTCTTCCTTGTACTGGTGTTTGGTATTTTATTTAATATTCGCTAGTGATAGGAAGCATTATCTAATACAATTACCGAATTAGGCGGAATATTTGGTATAAAGCTGTTCTGAAAACCATTTTTCGCACTGCACTGGAGAAATATCGAGTCCACGTTGACTAATGACTGATATAACACAAACACCGACCGACGAATTGGACTGAGGAATACCCGGGTGCCAGCCAATCGTCGCCACCCGTTCTCAAACGCGGGCCAATGACAACACATCTCACAAGTCCACGTTGACTCTTGAGAAACAATTTACAAGGTTTTCTTATGCTAGTGGACCTGTCCGTTTTATTATCTTTAATCCAGTGCAGTCGTAGATGGTTCATTCAGGCTGATTACATTGCCAGTCTTGGACTCGCCTGCACAGTTTCAACTACTATTCGATTCTCGATACCACTGTTAAATACATAGGACAAAATATCAAGTTAAGTGCGCACAGTCCTGTGCTTTAACGCTGACCAGTTTCAATTGACTTCGTAAACACTATAAAATATAATATATTGCATTTATCAACAATCAGCATTAGGCGAAAAGAGGGTGTCCCTCTCGGTGTCTCTGTTTACATCCTTGTTGATAGTCTTCAAGTAATCATTCCACTACGTTGTTTAGGTTAGCTTTCAATATATGCAACTGGCTAATGGATTAGGTCCAATGCCAAAAAAAAAAACAATCAGCATTGTGATAAAACGTTATGAACCCCAATGGCATTCCTTTCCATCATAATTTGGTATTTTAATCACTGAATAAAAATTATGTACTACTTTTTAGTGCAAGTCAATTTAAAAGAAAAAAATTCTTTAAAAAAAATTATATTGATTATTTATTATATTAAATACACATCACCGTCAAGAATGTATCTTTGCTAAGTTGATGCATCAGTGACTTGGATATAGCCTAACTGATTTCAATACGTCAATGTAGAAAGTTCTCTCTCACAAGTTACAAGTGTCACTTCATGGTTTACGAGAGCGATTTTACCTGTTGTGTAGGCGTACAATGCCACTTAATGACGACGGCGAAAAGCCAGAATCTACGGTCTATTACAATGTATTATGCCCATCACATAGGAACTCCTGAACTTTTATATTAGCGCAATCAACCTGTCACGATTTAATGTTAAATTTACCAAAATTAATACCCGTAAACAAAAAATATGGTCGTATAGAAGAAATACTTCTAAAAAAGATTTGTGTTCCGATGGACTCGATCTGAAGTGGTGAACTTAACCTAAAAAATTGAAGAAGTTGAAAAAAACAGTTTTTCGTCAGTAACGAAAAAAACTATGACTCTAATCGAAAAAAGTTGAATAAGACAGTTGCAGGTGCTAAAAATATCTTTCGATTGCTATTTTTTTAGGAATCAATTGGGATAACACTTTTCGAGAAATATTGAAAAAGACATAAAAACTCGGCTTTTCTTGTTTTCCCGGTATCTTTTTCAAATTTACATTTAAATACTTACTGTCAACCGTAAGTATATCTCATGGCAAGCCGAAAAAGTAAGTTAAAAAAAAAAATTTAAAATATCTTTTATTATACGAGATACATCGATTTTTATAAAAAAGGGGTTCTCGAAAATCGGCTAGTCTTGCTCAGTGGATGGTTCTACAGTAACGTATTTAATCGTAAATTTGAAAAATGCACGAAAAGCCGATTTTTACGTTTTTTTCGATATATTTCGAAGTGTTATCGCAATTGATACTTTTTAGCACTAACAACTTTCTCATTCAACTTCTTTTTTTTATTTACGAAAAACTTTTCTCTTATAAACATATTTTTTGTTAACGGGTATCAATTTTGGTATACATTTCTACCTATTGATTGGGCTATATATTATCTGCTGAAGATTATAGGAATAATAATTTTCATATACGGAGTATTCTAAAATAGTGTTTTTTAAACATTTTTTTAAATAATTTTATCGACTTCAGAGCGTCAAAGTACATAGAGGAAATGATAGCTTCAGTGCATAGCATAGCACTTTGTAAGCATGTCACAAGTTTACAAAAAAAGACCATGGAAGCCATTATTTCTCATGTGTTTTGACGCGCTGAAGCCAATAAAATCATTTTAAAAAATGTCTCACAAATTGCATATTAAGTGTGCTAATATCTACGCGGTAGACAATTTTATAATTATTCTTAAAATATAGAAAGCTATATTGCCAATACTTATGTCTACTTTACACAGGGGGGGATTATAAAATGTTGTACTGACATTAAAAGGACAACTCGAGATTCGTGCACGATAGAGCTCTCGCGAGAGTGAAGACTTTTGGACGTGTCAGAATTATTATTAATTACCCCGAAATACACCCCAGAACAACGCCCAATCTCTTACACAAAGTTCCGAATTGACAATATTCTTATTACCTAAAGGTTATCTAGAAAAATTCTATTTCTCTAGGAGACTTATACTTAAAGGAATAGCTAACCTTAAAACTTACTAGATTTCAAATACATTACAAATATAAAACATGAAATGTGAAATATAGCATTGTCCATATACCAAAAACAGATAGTCACCAAATAAATTTTTAGAACCCGCTAGGCAGTACTTATCCTTTTCCCTTGGAGTAATATCATTTCCCGTGGACACCTATGACCATAAGGGTTCCGGTGGCGAAACTGGAATCTGTATTTTTAGTGCAGTAAAAAAAGCATTTTAATTTGCACAGTCTGGATACAGCAAGATTATCATTTTATCTTGTTTGGGGTATCACTGGGAGTATATTCCTAAGTTTTGGACCTCGAAAACCTTGTGCTACTTTTTTTATAAACAATTGAATTTTTTTTACTGCGTTTTTCGAGCTTAAAATATGAATAACTCCGGTTCTATAAGTCGGATCGGGGCAAACTAAAACCCAATCTCTTCGTAATAAAATTGCCAATAAATTGTCGTTGGTTTCAATTCTCTGAAATACGTACATAACCTACAAAACTGAAAAAACGGGAAAAGAACAGTATTTTTTTCATTTTAGTACCCAAGACCGGCAACTAGACCAATTTGCATCAAACTTTCAGAAAATATACTTTTTGATGTAATCAAAAGGCACTGAAAAGTTGGTGTCAAAATATTGAACCCATTGGCCAGAATTGCATTTGTTATCTAAAATTTGAAATTCCCGCCATTTTATGCCATTAAGTCCAAAATGAAATTTTTTTATTTCAAAATGTAGATCACGATGTCAGCTTTTGAATGCAATTAAAAATATTTTTTTTTAATGTAATTTTGGCTACTTTTCTTACATTTGTTTATAACTCAAATAACAACAATTACATTTTTTCGGCCATTTTGAAAACCAAATTAAAGTTTTTTATCAGATCTTATAGAGAATTTTGTGTCCTTTCATTAAAAAAAAAGAAAGTTCATTTCTGTTAACGTGAACTCGAGATATTTAACTTTTTTTATTTTGGCCAATTGTTAATTACCAAATGCATATTTTGAGCTAAAATTTGGACTGTATCATTCTGAAACTTATTCATTTCATATGATAAATTCAAAAAAAAAATAAGTTTTATAGAAACTTATTTACAAACATTATAATGTAAGTATTGTTAATTGAGCTAAAAAGTGATTTTTTTGATTTTTTCATAAAGCTCAGTTGCAAAATGCAATAACTTCCTTGTTTCTTAAAATTCGGCTGACTTTATTTTTTTAAATACGTTATATTCTCCCTCGCAATGCGATCATCAACTTAGCTTTTTGTTAATAATGCAAATGAGTATTTTTTATTTTCAAATTCATATGTACACATGTACCAACGATTGCTAACGTATAAACCTGTATAATTTTTTTTTAATCTTTCTATATAAATATGAATACTTAGATTAAATTTATATTGTCTTCTAAATATAATGTTTTAAGTTTTATTTAAAAAAGGAAATAGTAAATATTGTAATATAAATACTTGTTAGAAAAAGTTTTAAAGGCGAGGATTAATAATATGGTAAAAAAAAATATTTAAAAATAAACATTTTTATTCTTATAAATTTACAAACTCGTAATTAATGTATTTTATATCTCTTGATTGGTAATGTGTACAATTCAGTTTCACTCTCTGAATCTGTTTCAAATTAAATTTTTTCACCATTTTCTTCTTCATCACGAATTTGAACACGAAGATCGGGTACATTAACTTGCAACCGTTCGCAGTCGCTTTGGAGTTCCGATTCTGATATATCGGTACAGCTTGAATCTATGTCTGATTCATCTATATTGTCTTCTTCAACTTCACGATTTTCTTCTTCACTGACTACAGTGCATTCTGTACAATTCCTGCAATTAATGTCTCCACAATATTCACACAAACTTGTACATTGTAGTCCGAACTTCCTGCATCGACATCTCAGGTCTTTACAGACGGCATTACATTCACAAGCGAGAATTTCAGGAATTTCTTGTGGTATTGGCTGTTTTCTCATTGTAATAGGCATTAAACCATTAATTGTATTCTCCCAACCAAACAATCGTGGATCTATTTCTTCATATTCCAGCCATTTGTGTATTTGAAGATACACTCTCAATAAATGTTCATTTGTAGCTTCTTCGATCGGAGGAAGGTTTTTCAAATTACAACCGGTTTTCAATGTAAGTTTTTGGAAACAATGAAATCTTAAATCACCTAAATCCATAGGTTTTATTAGATTACACCCATACAAAACTTTCATGATATTTTAAACACCTAATAATCTCACTTTCACTCGAAGACATTTTTAATTTGTATGTCGGCGGCACCGAAAATAATTTCTCCATGCCTATGATTCTTAGGAACCCTTCACTAGTACTTATGACTGTTTATTATTTTTGAAATCAGCTAGCCCGGGGCAAAAAGGCATTCTATGATTACCTGTGATAGAGTTAAGATTTGATTATTGCGGGCTAGTGGGTAGCGGATCGTTAGTTCTTTTATTTTACTAAATTTATTCGGTGATATTAAGACTGTATTATTTACTTGCATCATTCGTGGACAATTAGACTTTGTTATTAAATTTTGTATTAAGTGAAATATCAGTGTCGTACTTGTTAACATGTCCAAGCGGTCTAATCCTAAACGTGCCCCCTTGGTATCACACATGTATTAAATTAATTTACGGCTTCTCAAATATAAAAATGTAAACAGACAATACTGCACGGCAACCGATCTAAGCTGTAAATAATGGAACTGGTGGGGAATAAGAAAGAAAATGTAAACATTTCTCCTCATTTATAAGCAACTATTCGCTCCGCAGGTAAAATAGGTTTGTACATTAGCAAACGTTGGTTGTATATAAATTTAAAAATATAAAATATTTATTATTATTAACAAAAAGCTAAGATGATGGTCGCACTGCGAGGGAAAAAATAACGTATTTAAAAAAAAGTCCTCCGAATTTTAAGAAACAAGGAAGTTATTGCATTTTGCAACTGAGCTTTATGAAAAAATTTAAAAAATCACTTTTTAGCTCAATTAACAATACTTGCATTATAATGCTTGGAAATAAGTTTCTATAAAACTTAAAATTTTTTTGAATTTATCATATGAAATGAATAGGTTTCAAAATGACACATTCCAAATATTAGCTCAAAATATGCATTTGTTAATTAACAATTGACCAAAACACAAAAAGTTAAATATCTCGAGTTCACGTTAACAAAAATGAACTTTCTTTTTTTTAAATTAAAGGACCCAAAATTTTCTACCAGATTTGATAAAAAACTTTAATTTTTTTTTCAAAATGGCCGAAAAAATGCAATTGTTGTTATTTGAGTTATAAACAAATGTAAAAAAAGTAATCAAAATTACATTAAAAAAATTATTTTCAATTGCATTAGAAAGCTGGCGTCGAGATCTACATTTTGTAAAAAAAAAATTTCATTTTGAACTTAATGGCATAAAATGGCGGGCATTTCAAATTTTAGATAACAAATGCAATTTTGGCCAATGGGTTCAATATTTTGACAACAACTTTTCAGACTCTTTTTATTGCATCAAAAAGTATATTTTCTGAAAGTTTGATGTAAATTGGTCTAGTTGACGGTCTTGGGCACCAAAATGAAAAAAATACTGTTTTTTTCTCGTTTTTTCAGTTTTGTAGGTTATGTACGTACTTCAGAGAATTGAAACTAACGACAATTTATTGGCAATTTTATTACAAAGAGACTGGTTTTTTATTTGCCCCGATTCGACTTATAGAGCCGGAGTTATTCACATTTTAAGCTCGAAAAACGCAGTAAAAAAAATTTAATTGTTTATAAAAAAAGTAGCACAAGGTTTTCGAGGTCCAAAACTTAGTAATATACTCCCAGTGATACCCCAAACAGGATAAAATCATAATCTTGCTGTATCCAGACTATACCTATCTCCCCATTTTTTTGGCCTTTTTTTACTGCACTATTTATACTTCGCGTACAATATTCACTGCTTACATAACGTATGTTATCCTTCTACCAGAGAATAACGTCTTAGGATTGTCAAACAGGTACCAATAATACTATAAGGGCTAGGTAGGGCCTTCTCTTAGATTACGTAATCCATCAGGTTATTTAAGCTCTAAGATGAATTTAAACTAAAACTGAAACTGAAGCGCCTGAAAAAAGAAGAGATTTCGAGGTATAGCAACCCTCTATCGTTTGAATACTATATGAATAAACCAACTCACCTCCAATCATTACGAAACCCTAAACGATATGGAGACGTTATCTCTCAGCTTGGCAACTAGTACTTTTATCCTCTCAATGGAGAACTTCGATGATATGTACACAACTTGGTCAACGCCAAACACCAAACAACAATACCATCTAATGATTAATTAGTATGAATTATATCCGTAAATTACGTTGATTCATTTCAATTGCATACTTTTAATCGCTACAAGTCGCCATTGCCATATATCGGATTAACCGATATTCTTTTTTTCTCCCTTCTGTCTTTATTTAAGTATTTTACGACATCAGAGAACAGCACAATGCAGAGCCTACTTAGTCTATTATGGGAATGGGTAATTACTATGAAATATTTACGGATACGCAACAACACATACGTGTTTGGGGTAGAAATTCTGATTTAATTAATGTTCATTTTGATTTGAATTTATTAAGTAAAGCTCAAACAAAAGACTGACTTTAAGTTTTTACTAACGGATAAATCAGACCTCAAAGCAACTTCAAGTTGGAAAAAATTCAAATTCCTACTCAGAATGAATTAATTTGGTGCGACATTTCCCGCTTCATAGTTCGCCCATAAGTTCCAATCATTTTAGTCAGTTAATCAGTTTATCTCATCCTGACATTAAAGCAACTAGGATACTAGTTTGCATTGATTATTTCTGGCCCAAAAATGAGTTCTGACTGTACCCTATGGACGAAGTCATGCGTTAACTGTCAAGCTACCAAAATTAGCAGTTATGCGAAAAGCCCGCCAGGATGCATTTACATTCAAAAAGTAGATTCGATCACATTTATATTGATTGAATAGGACCGTTACCTCCTTCCAAAGGCTGTTCCTATATTCTTACTGTGATCGAACGCTTTACTAGATGGCCAGAAGCATTTCCTTTATCGGATATTAGGGCAGAAACGGTTGCTCGTACGTTATTTCAAAATTTCGTTTGCCGCTTCGGCGTACCATTAACTGTCATCACCGATCAGGGGGTCCATCGAATCAAAATTATTTACTAAGTTTGCGAAATTTTTGGGTTTTTACAGAATTCGTACCACCACATACCATCCACAGAGTAACGGTATGGTGGAACGTTTTCATGTCAATTCTGACATTTTAACGTGCGATGTTGTTTTTGTTCGTAAAGAATGTGTTAAACCTACCTTTGTTTTTTCGTACTAACGTCCTTATAAGGTGTAATTTCGTGTTGGTTACCTTTTTAAAAGGTACTAAAATTTTAACTGTCAATATTGACAGGATTAAGCCCGCATTTGTGTTGAACAGCAAGTGTGATGTAATTTCGCCGCCAAATAAGGTTCGATTTACCATCGAGTGTTACGCCGGTTGACTCATCTATCTTTTAACAGGTGTGTGTGTGGCAGCTCACTTGCCTTTAAAACTTATTTTTATTTTGGTAACCATAAGACAAAAAACACAAAAAAAAACAACTAGAATTAAAAAATTAGAAAAGATGTTTTGGAAATATAACTGAAATTTAACATATGTATCATATAAATTAACAGTTCTGCAAAACAGATATTTGTCCCTTGATGATTATTATTATGAATTATTATTTATAGTCAATAAGCACTATGAATTGTCGCTTTGTTTTGCAAGATACAGAACAGTGGTACAATAGTTAAAGTGTGTTAATATAATAGTGTTGTATACCAATTTTCTACTTTCTATAGATAAATACCAACTAACTCTTTTTAGGAAACACAGTAGTGTGATTTATTTAACCTAACAGACTGCCTTTTATTTGCCATATTATAATGTAAACTACTTTGTAATGTTGTTATGTATTGTTGGTACAACTAAACCATTGTAGGATGGACAACAGCCGCGCAGAGAGAGAAGAAATATCGTCGCTGTTGAATAGAGACAAGTTTCTTAACTATGAATGTAGTACAGTCGGGGGAAGAAGTTTAAGTAAAAGGTGCTGTCTTATTCACCAACAATCCGGGTATGTCATAGGGTAATTGATGTTTTCGATTGAACAACAGTTCTTTGTACACGTAACATTAATGTTTATAAGTAGATACTTCTAATAGGTACCTATGTGTTAAATATAAGTTATACACTACAAGCACTTTTCTCAAGACTGTACCGATGTTTACACGAGGAAAGAACATAAACAAGTGAGCTCCGTAAAGGTGGGATGGTTTCAACTACTGCACATCCTAATCTCGTTGGCCATTCTAGGATGGTCGACCTGTATATATATGGTGAATAAAAATGTATTATTATTATTATTATTATTATTTATGTATGCAAGATGATAAACTACCACAGAGTAACGGCTTTTTCCTTCAACGTCTTTAATATCATTAGATGGCGTGGCAAATGGCAGCCGCAGTTATTTTTAATAAGACGAATAAAAAACCAGTGAAAGATGTTGGTATTCAATGGTTGAATGGCTTCGTAATAACTCGTGCGTTTTGAATTTGAATATTTAAATTAATTTTATTTGTTGCTTCTATACTTGATAACAGACATTTTTCTTTTCGAATGTATGTATATGAAAGAAATATTATTAGTTACTCAATAAAGACGAAATGTAAAATGAATTCCAATGTAAGGTTAACGGAAATTTAAATTAGATATGTAGTTGCCGAATTAGGAATTCAAAGTTTAATTTATCTGATATGAAATCGTAGGTTCTGAAATTAAGAGAGATGGATTCGTGTTCAAGTATAAATTATATTCTGTATTTGTGCAATATTTATTTCAAAGCTGGCTCTAAAAAATTTCCACAGGGAAATCACGCTAAGAGTAATTTATATAATGTGACTCACGCAGTGGTTTGAGAGTTTTATTTTTAAAATAGCCGAGGCCTAAATCTGTAGATTGCAACAAGTGTAACGTATGAAAGTGATATTAAATAAATAATATTAGTCTATTTACTCCATCCAAATTGATATATTATACATTTAGTTCATATAATCTTATAGCACTACTCTCACTTGGTTAGGTTAGGTTAGGTTAGGTTAAAAAGAATAGCAAATTAGTGAATTAGAATTCTCACCGAGTATACAGGGTACGTGTACTCGTTTTTGCATTTGTTGTATTTGAAGTTATACTGAACAATATCAAAAGTGTAGAGTAGTATTATTATGAGAAGATGCTTGCAAAAAATGATGCGCAGAAACGAGTTTGTGTGCATTCATTGATCTAAGCCAATGAGAACGATTTGCGTCATATTTGACCTTGAATCCAGTGGCACCGTCAACCTACAGTCACAGGGTCTGTGCTGCAGTATACTTGTTGTGTTCGCCGTTTCTGATTGAATTAAATGAAATAACCTTATTTTCAGTAAAAAATGTCTTCATCGTAAACACCCGAGTGTGACGAGGTTTTAATCTACTGCATTACACAGCTCCTCGACCTCGAAAATTTGATTACAATTATTATATATCCTTCTACCCCAGATGATGCTGTCACTGGTAAAAATATTCGCGCACGTTTGCTCCGCCCCAAGCATCTTCTCATAATAATACTACTCTAACAACAATAGAGTTGGACTACGTAAATCTTATTCTTTACTAAAACCTGTCTTCCCACCACTGAAACTAATTTTGCATTAATATAATTATATGCAAATGCAACTTCCTGGAACTGTAAAAGCTCTATAACAATAGAAACAAATGAAAATATATTACCAGAAAATACTAGTAATTATTCAAACTTTTACAAAATACTTATCACAGATAAGTTTAAAACATATGTACTTCTTATAACAATTATAAGAATGAAAATATGCCTATTATGAATAGTAAAACTGTTATCATAATGTTATTTTTAATTTAAGTTATCCTGCCCAATGAAACCCAAAGATAATCAAACAAAAAACACATGTAAACAAACCCTATTTAAAATTTAAACCCCTGCGGCCATGCTATGCTTCCGTTGTGTCGAAAGAGAAGGAATTATTTACATTTTCATAATTAGTGGTATAAAAAGTTCGGTACAAGTAATCCCATCAAAGTGTTGCACTTCTTCCGGCGGGAACACAAGTCGGGTATTACAGTTTTTTATTATTTCTAATATTCGGAACTATAACATTCATTGACCCTGAAAAACAGTGGTTCTTAAATGTTTCCTACCTTAACAATTAAATTTTAAACCTAGGTCAGTTTTTTGTGCCCCTAGAGAAAAAAGTCATATAGGCTTTTGTTTGTCTAGTCGGTCCCTATCACCAGTTCTTTTTAAAGATGTGAAACTAATTACACCCTGTATATGTACATGTGATAGTCATCTGCTGTTACTTTCTATTATGAATTATTTGTCTTAATTAAGACACTAAAATACTATTTTACTTCTAATTATCTTATGTTGCAAGGTGACTTCACCAATATCATTTTTATGATCTTTATGGATATAATAAAATATTTTTATTATTATTACTATTATTATTATTTCATAATAGCATATAATATTGTCTCACTCCCTATTTCTACGTATCGCCATTGCATTGATTTCAAAACTAATTTGTCTGAATATTTGAAACGTTCTGGAAATTTTCGTGATTAATTCATAATATAACGAGAGTCGCATAAAAATATTTACACTGTTGCATAACATACCCATTAATTTCTGGTTTATTTATGGTCTCGAAATTACATAGCAGGAATTCGTTGCATTCTGGGTAAGGTGTTGTATTTAATTTTAAATGCATTTCAAAAGCTATAACTTGGTGCACCTTCATAAATTCTCATATTAATTTTACGCAGCACGTAAAATTCCTTTAAAGTTGAATGTAATTATCTACGGTATACGATATACAAATAATAATAATAATAATAATAATAATTAAGAAAATAACAACAAACGTGGAAATAACAATGAGATGCAATGCAGATGTGGCTTTATCATTCGAAAGATCACATAAGAACAGGACACATACAAATTAAAAGAGGAATTGTTCGACATCAGTGGCAGCAATAGAGTAGACCACATCTTTCATATGAATGACCTGAAGTTATTTACTAAAATTGAAGGTCAACTGAAACAAGAGGTAGATATCGTCAAATCGTTCATAAATCATAAAAGAGTCTTGGACAAATGCGTAAATGTGAAAAATCACAACACCTTGCCGAATGATAAATCTGTGAAAGAAATATGAATCTTGGAGACACATACCATTGTCCGAGTGCCGAAGAATGCGTTAAAATCGACAATGATGAAATGAAAAGTAGAGTAACAAGAAAATACTACCGACATATTAGGTAAGCTCTGAAGACCGAGCTGAAATCAAAATCATAGCAATAAACGCTATTTTTGTTCCGATATTTACCTATAGGCCAATCAAACTGGAAAAATGTCTAAAGGTAATTGCCATTAGAAAAAAACACCAGATTTATATTCAATACATGTGAAATATCAATATTCAGAAAGTGCGTCCAACACAAAGTTACAGAAACAATATGGCGAAAGTTATACGTTCGACAAAATGTCAAAAAGTCGGTTTTTCTCGTCTATTTGCGATCTAAATATTTCATCGAAAAAGTTTCAAACAATAGTTGTAGGCATTTAAAATATCTACAAAATAACGTCCGCTGAGTCAAAATTGGATTGTTAGATTTCTCGGAAATTAAAGAAAATATCGAAAAATTACGTTTTTTAATTTTGCAATAACTTCAGCAATAATAAATTTATGGTATCAACAATCTCTTGAAAGTGACCGCAACCCGAATTCCCACGGACGAATAGTTTCCGAGAAATTCAGTTGTTTATTAAAAGAATTATTTTAGTAACTCAAAGTCAATGTCAAATATTTCTATTAAGTTGCTTAAACACACCGTTGAAAATGATGCATATTTCGACAAGCGTCTAGGTACCTGGAAAATCTGGAACTTCGAGCATGCGCATTACCTTGTAAATGCATAATAAGTTCGAGAAATTGAAATATTTCGTGTCATATTGTGAGAAAAGGCGGGGGACACCTCCCACGCAATCTCCGACGCTAATACTGCCTGCGGCGCTAATAATTATTAACAATTATATATCGGAATAAAAACTTACCAATCTACCCTAAAGAAATCACATGAAGGAATGAAATTATTTTAAGCAGAATAAAAGATTGTTATTGTCTCTAATTGTTTATTTGTGGCATATTCAGATTTTCTTACTTTTTATTGGGTATTTTGCCACTGAAAAATATTTAAAACTTTTGTGTGAGACTTTTTAAAACAGTCAAGCATTCAAGAACCAACCTCTCTCTGATCCGTTTGGCGCAGAGGTTTTTTCATTAAAATTTTTAAATATTTTTCAGTGGCAAAATACCCAATAAAAAGTAAGAAAATGACTATTAACCCAACCTAAAGAAATCATACAAAAGTATTTGTGAAAAAATCTATTAATCATTACAAAATTAAAGAAAAAAAGTTCAGCGGGCACAGGAATTTGAACCTGGGACCTTTCGCACCGTAAGCGAGAATTAAATCAAATCAAATCAAAACAAATTTATTTTTAAATTATAATATACAAAAAATTTGTCTTTCCAAGACAATCGCTCCGGAGCCAGCCAGACATCCATATAATTTCACACGACGGCAGCTGAAGGGCTGTACGGGGCGAAGCCAGGACAGACTTGAAAGAAATTAATGTAAATGTTAACTCCTATTTTCAGAATGCAAATTAAATTACAAATAACTTAGGAATATGTAAAAAAATTAAACTTAGGATAATTAGTACAAAATGGAAAAAGCACATGTTTAAATAAAATCTCTAGGATATATTTGGCTGATTTATACGGAAAAATTGCTGAGTGAAATATCCGTTATAAGGAATTATATCGATAGAGAGTGGCTATGTCAGACCGCACAATTTATGATATAAAATATTAAGATTTTTCAAACGATTCTAGCATTTAAGGTGAAATATTATTAGGAAGAGAAAAATTTAGAAATATCAGCAAAAAATAAGCGAGACCATTACCTATGCGCCATCCATTCAGCTGACTATGAACACTAGAGCAATGAATAAATAATCAGACAAATGATATCACGTTTTGCACATGCTCGAAGCTCCGGATTTTCGGTGTACCTAGACGCTTGTCGAAATATGCATCATTTTCAACGGTATGTTCAAGCAACTTAATTGAAATATTTGACTTTGGCTTTGAGCTCAGAGAGTAGAATGCTTTTTGTAAAATTGAAATCGGACCGCCTCATTTTGGGGAATTCAAATGTTACTAAAATAATGTATTTAATAAACAATTAAATTTTTCGGAAACTGTTCATCAGTCGGAATTCGGATTGCGGTCACTTTTTGAGCACATAACGTCGCATATTTCCTGAAATTGTTGATTCCCTTAATTAATTATTGCAAAAGTTATTGCAAAATTAAAACATGTCATATTTCGATGTTCTTCTTTAATTTCCGATAAATCTAATAAACCGATTTTGACTAAGTGGGCGTCATTTTGAAGATTTTTTAAATGCCTACAACTGTTGTTTGAAACTTCTTTTGGTGAATAATGTACATTCGATACACGAGAAAAACCGACTTTTTGACATTTTTTCGTACGTAAAGCGTCCACCATTTCGTTTGGCAACTTTGTTTTGGATGCACTTTTCTGAAAATTGATATTTTACATGCATTGAATATAATTCTGCTGTTTTCTTCTTAATGGCAATTATCTCTATCCATCTATCTATAACCAAAGCGGTGGCTAGGGTAGCGTAACCATTCGTACAGTGCCATGTTGAACTATAATTATCCATACATAAATTCATAAATCTCTCAATATGAAAAATTATCGAAAAGCCTACTTTAGACCTAAACCTTAAGTGCAAGTGGTATATGTATATTGTATACGCCGATAGTATTCCCTATTGATGTATTGATTCTCAAAGTTGTAATTAGAATTGTTTATATAACGATTTTTTTACCATTTTTTAAATCTTTTTTATTTCGCACAACTTTTTTTTATATATTTACTTTTTTATTGTTTTTTTCAATGCGTTTGCAATTAAATCTAAAAAATGATCTTATTCTGCTTCCTTTGATTGGCCTACTGCAGTTATTGAATTGTCGATTATCTTCGAACTAACATCGCGTTCGAAAGTAGATATGCATAGGTTACCCGTCAAGAGAAAGGACGATGTCTGTGGAATAATACGCACGGAACATACACACGGAACATACGCAAATTGACCCTCGGTTAAAATGTTTGATACTCGGGGATATTATCCAAATATCGATGCCTATCAAAAGTATTTACGGGTTCAAGGTCGGAAAATGGACAGTTTTCCAAATATTCCGATATCTGAAAAGGGGAATGCTCATTTCTTGTCGAACGTGGCCCCCGTCCCAGTGAAATTCGCTGGAATCGATATATGTCATTCCTAGCGACCTCCTGATCAAAAGTTCTCATGGACACAAGGTCGGTAAATGCATAGTTTTTCAGATATCGGGGGTGCAAAGTCCGACTTTTCAACCCCCGATATCTGGAAAACTGTGCATTTATCGGCCTTGTGCCCATGAGAACTTTTAATCAGCAGGTCGAAAGGAACAACATATGTCAATTCCAACGAATTTCACTGGGGGTCAAATGTCAAACCTGCAGTGATGAATGCTAGGAACATCCGACTAGTTGAAAGTAGGTCTTGCGCCTATAGTCTAAATTTTCTTCTTCAAATTCTGAACAAAAGCATGAATTTTGATTCGGATTTTTTAAAAGAAGTGCAGATCAATCATATTTTTTGTCATTGCACACCATACATTCACTTTTTTGGATTTTTAAATACTTGTAGTTACTGTAACATTTGAATTGTCTTGCAACCAATAACGACAATTTTGAGACGATACTGCGCCAATCGCGTTTAAGGTAGACTCGTCCGAGGATCAGTGAGAAGCAATCCTTACAGACGAGTACACTAAACTCATATTAATAATGATTGTCGTATATATAAAATGAAAAAAAACCAGTTTCCTCACTGATGTGTCCATGCTGAACGAGACCAATGGGATGCTCAAGAAAATTGAGAACTTGAGCAAGTACCTGCAAAGATCCTCAAACATATTTTAGCAAATAATAGTTGAAATAAGCTAAAAAACACGCTTTAATAGCAAACTTAACTAAAAAGTAAAAAATAATAAAAGACAATATAAAAAAGCGTGGGGTGCTTATTATATTAGTGTCGCGATAATCCGATCCCGCGTTAATCCGGATGTTTCTATAATCCGGATTGCCTTCTTGTCCTGTTGAAGTATTCTGTAGTCCGGATTTTACTTGATTCTGCAATCCGAATAAATTCAGGTGACTCTTCTTTGATCTTGTAAAGTGTCTTAAGAGCTTCAACTTAAAACATTCTGTATGCTTCCTTCACAATGCTTGGGAAAATGTACCAGTCAGTTCCTTAGAAAAGTGCTGGAAAACGATTTTAAAGTAAAAAAATAAGAATAACTTAGAACATGACCCCGAGGATTTGATCCCTTTAAGTGACATGCAACAAAAGATACTAGCAGAAGAAATTAATGCGGATTCATCAATGCTTCAAAGCATTGGGAATGATGACATAGATGCCGGTGAAGCTATCGATTGGATTGATAGTGATGACAAATTGATTGAACAAGAAAATTTAATTCATGCAAATGATAGTGCTGACTCTGATGGTGATATGATGGAAATTGCTACACCGGTCAGAATTAAAAATGAAGATGCTGCTAAAAGCTTAAATATTACTTTACAGTGGGCTACAGAAAACGACATTCCTTGAAAACATTATGATACTACAAGATCTCAAGAAAATTGCACATGAGTCATCATAGTAAAATCACTTTTTTCAGTCGGTGCCGAAAATTATAAAAGAGGGTACAATTCTAATGAAGCCGATGAAATTAATGCAGAAGAAAGTGATGAATATGTTAATTATGTGTGTACATACATACATAGTTACATATTTTTAATATTTCGTTTTCATGATATAGGATCCCCTTTTTTATTTGTCTTGTTTTTTATGTAAGTACAACACTTACTTTTGTTAAAGACAGCCCTTTATTTATTTTTTTGCAATTTTAAAAGCTGACTTTAGAATGTTTTGATAATCCGTATCATTTGATGATCCGGATTAGCCTGGTTTTAATTGATCCGGATTATCGCGACACAACTGTACTATGAAATACTTATACCAGTTTCACAGATACAGATTTTCAGTCGAATTCGATGATAATAATATCTCTCAGCCATTTTAAATTTTTAAGTTTTGTTGACATATTTGTTTTCTGCTTGTCAAGCCCTTTCTTTTGATACCCATATCAAGGGGGTTGTAAAGAAAATGATAATCCGCCATCTTGGGGCGGCGGCCATTTTGAACATATTATAAAATTGAATATACTGTATTGCATTGTCGTCGGAGCTACATACAATTGCCAAATTTCATAACGCTGCAATAATAAGAGTTGGTGAAAATTACGTTGAAAGATTCCGTTACATTGATAGATACAGGTGAAGCTAATAAAAGCGAGTTAAAAACTGGAACGCAAAGACCAGATTCGAGCCAGTGCTTGTAGGATACCTTGTAACTGCTAAGAGAGATCATGTTCAGAGTGTACAACTACCTGGTCAACCGAGTGCGCAAGAAGAGCAAAAGGCCTGACACCGGGACTGACGCATATTTTAAGTAAAGCCTTGGTAGGGGTATTGGTATTAGTGCTCATCTCTTGTTGAGAGCTGGACTATCAGCTTTTGGAGGAGACATCAGCGTCGCCAAAAGGATCTATCACCTAGAACGGGCTCCAACAGAGTCGAATTTCGTGTAGAAGTTGAAATTAAACTAATGATGGTGCTGTTTTAGAGTAGAGTCTTTCTTTTTCCAGCAGCCACGATTAAAATCGATTCCTGACAGAATTCACCAATTATAAATTACTTTCATTACTGGAACTGAGAAATAATACAGCACACACCCAGTGGAATGTGCAACAGCATACCCTTATAAATAATTTTCCCCGTAAATACTCCTAAACTGTTATTGTAATCGCGCTATATTACTAGAAAATCAAAGTAATGCTGCGATGCACGATTGCTTGATTAACCATATACCATGGAGCTTTACCCTCAAGGTTAAGCTAATTATACTACTTTCGCATGATCCGTGGCTTACGGCAGACAAGATAACTAATACGACCTAATGAAAATCTCATATAATCTCTCCATATAAAATGTTTTCGGTTTATGCTGATTGCGACTGGAGCGCGATAATTACCGCGGTTATCAAATGATAATAGACGTAGGTAAATGCTTTCGTTAGTGTCGAACACAACTCTTAGGACGAGTTTTGAGATAATGTCCAACATCCATATTCATTAATTACTAGAACACCAACCACGTTTCATGTATCATTTTGATAATCGCTACAATGTTAATATGGAAATGGTTTTGACGCGTGCTTGTATTTCATAATTTACGACTACGATTCTTAGCATCTAAATGTAGCTGTTGGGAGTTTGAATATACCATCAAGTATGCGGATATCGGTCTATCCAAGCCTATGTTTATGTAACTAGGACTGACGTTTGGGATAGGGGTGGGTTGTCTGGGCTTATGCATTGTTTAGACTCGTTTTATGTTTCATACGGTAAAACGATGATGTCGAGGAAATGCGGTATTTAGGTGGTGAGAAGGAATTAGGAGGGAGAATTAAGAAAGTAGAAATACATTTTCTTTAAGATGGTAGAAATATATTTACTAAGTCCAACAGTGACTATTATATATAGCGTGTCTTACCTCTCGCTTAAACACCCGCGTTCCCTCAGTTTTTCTCGGACCAACTTCAAATTTTTGTCAGTTATACAATCAACAAAATATATTATTTTTCTACCTAATCAAAATTGCTTCGTGGATCATAGCCTATCGAGATCGGTAAAAAAAATGAAAATATATAAAACATAGTAAGCTAGGTTTAATCGAAAAATGTCGTTAAGAAAATGTTTAGAATTGCAAACTTAGCCTATATGCAAGTGATGTTAGAAGATACTCTTTAAGTCTATTATTACTACAGTAAAAATAAAACAGAAAAACGATGAGATATGCCTAATTTTGTAACAGCAAAATTACGATGTGATAACTTCTGGGGTATCACTAGGAATATAAAACAAAAACAAAACTCAGAAGTTTTGGACTTCCAAAGTTTTCTTTGTAAAAAATTTTGAAAAAATTGTTTTTGAACAAACCAAAAACCTAAATCATCGCAATTAAAATTCCAATTGATGGGTTGGATAGGCTCATTGACTACGTACATGTCATACAAAAGTGAATAAACTGGCTAAAGAGTGTATTTCTTTCATTTTAACGCCCAGGCACGTCAAGAGTTCAGACCGGCTTTAAACTTTCAGAAAATACACCTATTATTGAAATCAAAACACCCTGAAATTTTGGTGCCCAAATGTTGAACCTTGCGGACACATGAATTTGTTTTCTGAAATTTGAATTGCCCTCATTTTGTGCCATTAAGTCCAAAATGAATCATTTTTTTTTCAAAATGTAGATCTCGATGCCAGCTTTCCGATGACATTACGAAACTTTTTCTGAAGTCACTTTGGCCACTTTGTTGGCATTTATTTATAAACCAAATGACAACAAATAGATTTTTTCGGCCATTTTGAAAACATTTTTGAAAAATTTGTATCAGAAAAAGAAAAGAATTAATGTCGTCTGAAAGCTGGTATCGAGATCTACATTATAAAAAAAAAATTATGCATTTTTGGACTTAATGGCACAAAATGGAGGGCACTTCGAATTTCAGATGGTATGACATCATCATTACTTCCATACACATCCACGTAGTGGATTGGAAGTATAGCAATCGTAAAAAAAAATCTTTTTTTCTTCTTGAAATAGGTTTAGAATGTCATGAACGTCGAGATTTTAAATTTGAGCGAAAACATTTTCTCTATTTTTGTCCGCACATTTTCTCCGGAACGGTTTAAGATATTGATTTGAAATTTTGTACACATAATAATATTATTTGAACATATCCGGTGAAGGGTTTGGGGGTAAATAGGGGGACATAAATAGGGGCAAGCTGGTAAGAATACAGAAACTTGAAATTTGGTATATGTACTAGAATCCAAGGCATCAAAATTTTTTATATTTTCCATCCCCCCTCCCTCCATAATTAAAGGGTTTGATAAAAAAATTGAGATATTCACATGAAATTTGGTGTACGTATTATATATTATATTGACATCAGGAACTAGATTATATTTTTAGATTATTCCGTTGAAGGGTTGGGTGTTAAATTAGGGCTTAATAGGGGAAAATAAATAGAGCAAGCTGATGAGAGTACATAAACTTGAAATTCAGTGTATGTACGAGCCGAGGCGTCAGATTTTTTTATATTTTTCATCCCCTCATTATTAAAGGGTTTTATAAAATAAAATTAATATATTCACTTGAAATTTGATATACGTATGCATTGTACCACCAACTTCTGCCCCCAGCAGGTTAGGAAGTTGAGGTTGCCCGGTTCTCGTTTAGATAGTGGAGACTGGGTCGTGGTTCGGAAATTATTCAAGAAAAACTTTTATTTTTTTGTTAGGCGCCAGTAGTCATATTAAAAAAAAAGCATCTATAACGTACTTGTCTAACTGTGACTACTCAGAGATAACTAATGTTATAGATACTCATGAAATTATCAACACTCAGTTAAAAATATCTGGGTTATTGACTCTATTATAAAACTTGAAATGATTAATTTTGATAAATTGAAATGTTACACCTTATGGTTGGATGTAGCTACTTCCTTACAGAAAGTTATATATTTAATTAATAAGTTTAACTAGGTTGAAGACCAAAGAATTTACAAAATATGACAAATTATTGCTAAACGGTGATTAAGTAATTAAATGAAGAAAATTAATAATTAGCTGAAGGCAATATATATAACATAAAACAATTTAGAAATGTATAAAAGTTGTCGAAGGTTGAATAATGTCGTTGAAAGTTGAACGTTGAAAAGAAATGTTGAAAAGCAAATTCAGTTGATACATTTACCACCGGCTGGGTTCTGCAGTAACCAACCCTGGTCCTCGTCTTACTGAATCCTCGTGTTGCCACCACTCGATTATTGACTCTGTAGAGATCCCAAGAATTTAGACGCCGGAACTGTTACCAAACCAAACAACTTGGTGCTCTCATCCAGCGAGGACTATTTCATACCAGGCCACTCCAACCTTGGATTCAAAACTCCTTGGCAAATAGTCTGGTTCTCCTGGATTATAGCAGCTACCCAATTTTCCTGGCACACCGTTAAGCCAAATGTATGGTAAAATTCCCAATTTAAGGATTAACTTCAAAACTGAAGGGTCAACTTAACATCGAAACTGAAGGGTCAGCTTAAACAATTTGAAGGGTCAGCTCAAACATCGAAACTGAAGGGTCAGCTTAAACACCTCATTCCACACTAGATGAGGTGCTAATCGGACAACACGTCCGTAATTGCTCCAAGTCAAAAGGAAAATGGCTATCACGAACTGTTCGGATACCTTGTTTGATTTCTAACAAACTATTTACACTTCTATACGCGAGATGTCGCTGGTAGTGGGAACATAAATCATTCTTTAAATATAATACAAATCTACACAATTACTGTACTGTATCATTCTTATGCACTCATGAGTTCCAATTTAATCAGAATTATCGATTTATAATTTTGTTTATTGATTTTTGGGATTTATTCACTTATACAGATTTCTTCTTTTAAATATTTGTTGTACCAGATGACTTGTAGGTGTTTATCAAGAGAAGTAACAGATGGCGCTTGTATGCTAATTTATAATTTAAAGTTGGATTGACGAACACAATTCTAGATTCCAGATTCAGTAAGACTAGGGCTTTGGGATTGGACTGAAAATTAAATAATAAGTTTACAGAATTGTGGTTTAAGACTACAAAAATTCATTGCTATTAGAATAAAAATTAACAAGTGGCATTCAGGTAATTTTGAATGTCACACTGTCTACCACCCTGTCAAAAAAAATATGTGTACATAGTTACATGTATTTTTTTTATTTATAAATTGAGACTTCAATTTCCAAAGTTAAACAGATATTACTAAAACCTATTGCTAAACTAAATTACAAACTAAATTAAGCAAAAAGAAGGTAATTCTGGTACCCACTCTCTAACTTTTTAATAACTATTCTATATGTAAATATCAGTATTTACTACTATATACTGCTAAAAGGAAAGATTTAATACTCAATAGTAGCTTCGCGTACTACACGCCTAATAATTAGGGACAAAATCGGTAAGAACACTATCGGGAAAGTCAAAATCGGTAAGTCATCGGAGTACTAATCCAACCCAAATAGCATATAAACTAAACATACTTAACCTAACTTAACCTACGGAAGAAGCAAGAGGACTAAACTAACTGTTCATACAAGAACCCACATGAAAATCATTTTATCACTGGACAGCACTCGGAAACTCCTGGAGAGCTCCACTCAGAAAGGATAATGCTTCCTCCAGTGTAAAATAGAAATAAAGGAGTGATAGAAAAGAAAAGATGAAATGTTTTAGGAGAGGACCTCGAAGAATCAGTCTCCACAGACACTGTGGTGGAATGCCTGAGCAGCGCTGTAGTGGTTGCCAGTACTAAAATTGGTATTAGGCATAAGCACACCTAAACCATGATACAGAAGGATAACCAACTGCCTATCCTTAACAGTGGGAACAAGTATCCAGACTGTTAATAAATCAAAAAAATTGTTTGGATATAGCTCCAAGGGGCTGAAATTAGACGTACGTATCAACTAAAAATTCTTTGGATATAGCTCCAAGGGGCTGAACTAGAAGTACGTGATGACTAAACAACAAAAAGGACCATTGTTCTGGAAAGCTCTTGCTTCAGGTGCGATGAACAGTGTTTCGATCGAGCGATAGGCCAAGGGCTGAGGTGAAGCGGGGAGGAAGATATGTCTCTCGAAGAACGTTCAGACGACCTAGGTCACTCCTGACTGACAAGCTCCCTTACCTATGTTTACGCTCGACCCTCCTTGACCACCTGTCATTCAAGACAGCCGACCGGAACTAGTCCATCCCCATCCCGGAACAAGTTCCTTTAATGGCCGTTAAATATCCTACGAACTAGGATAATGATAAAATGTTTACTTACATACAGTAACCATTAAGAAAAGACAATACGAAAAGTAACTAATTATACAATAACACAAGTACGAACGATATTCGATACTGTGACTACTAAATGGTAACTAAAGTTTTCAAAAAGAACTACAACTAGCTCTGATAGCCTAGATCAGTTAGTTAGAACACTCAAACAAAATTAGGATACTAGAGGATTACAAGTAGGATGTTATCCAGAAACGACAGAAATACAAAAGAAATATAGAAGTGAAAAATAGAAAGTATAGATGAAAATAAGGACAACACAAAGAAGAATGACGTTATTATGTCATTTATTGATATTTTCCAAGCGCATAAAAATCACCAAAATGTCGTATAATCACAAAAGGCTAAACCGTTACTACATCGGATACTATATCCCTGAGACAAATCTTGCTGAGTTTCACTTGCTTGGTTCACATCAACTGCGTGGCGTGCAGACGCTGAAGACGCTACACCCACTAAACGTGGCCCACCCTTCAACCCTTGGATAAAAGATATCCAGCCGGAACAATATTTCCGAAGTTTACTGTCAACATACCACACTACTAGAAAATTACTACAAATGCGAGACATGAACCCTCCAGGTATCTTAACTAAAATTTGTGCTCCCATCTAAACTTATGGAGTTATTAAAATTGCTTACCCGACTGAAACGTCGGAGTTTGATCCATAATAAGTTTTTAAATCTGAAACGTGCCAATGGCCTGCGTCGGACCCATCTGCATAATCTAACGCGTAAACCAATTTTGAAATTTTCTGGCGAACTGTGCAAAGTACAAATTTGGGTGCTAACTTGGCTGAAAAATGTTTTGCAGCATCTGATAAAACCTTATTTTTCTTCCAAACTTTATCGCCTACAGCATATTCAACTTCTCGTCTACGCAAGTTGTAAGTTTTCTGGTTTTTCTTGTATGCATCATTTAACCGCTGTACTATATCTTTATATGTATCCGAAAGATTAGATATATCATCACAATATTTATTCCTATCACCAGGTGCTAGTTGAATTCCCGAAGTTGACTGTACTTGCCCGTAAAAGTCTCCTGAAATGGGAACTTTACGACCAAAATTTAAAAACGTAGGAGGAAAACCTGTTACCTCATGAGTAGCCGTTCTGATTGCATGAGCAACTCTGAAAATTTCTACATCCCAATCCTGATGATTATCCTGAATATAACTGCGTATAGCTCTACCTACAGTAGCGTTTGATCGTTCTACTGGGTTAACTTGTGGGTGATATAATGCATTAAACCAAATTTTTTGTACTTTGTACCGTTCGGCCAGTTTTTTAAAAGCTGTAGAAGCAAACTGCTTCCCATTGTCTACCATAATGAACTGTGGCACACCGTAAATCAAAAATACTTCATTCTCCATAAATTTAGTGATAGTCTGTGCAGTGGCATTTCGCATGGGGTGTACGAGTACATACTTAGTGAACCAATCCAAAACTACCAATAGAAATGAAAAGCCCCTTTTGCTCCGTGTTACCGGACCAAAAATATCTACGCTCACTACCTGCCATGGAAATTCTACTTTCTTTTCCTTCCCCATTAAACCGTAACGTGAAAATGAAACTTTTTGAGAACCGCAAATCTCGCATGACTTGACATACTTCAATACATCTCTTCGCAACTTAGGCCAATAATAGTCTTCGCAAATTCTCTTTAGTGTTTTAAAATACCCAAAGTGAGCTGACGTACTCTCATCGTGACATTGTTTTAGAATTTCATTTCTTTGTGCAATTGGTACCAAAAGTTTCCATTCAGTTAAATTAGTTCTTACTGGTAATTTATTAGCAGCATGTTTAAAAATTAAATTATTCTCCACTCTAAATAATGGATATAAATTTGGATTTGCTAAAATTTTTCTACGTAAGTTAATATACCATTCATCTAAACTTTCTTGATTAATTGACAACAAATCAACTGAGAAATTTTGCTCGTCATGATGCACTACTCTAGATAAAGCGTCAGGAACTACATTTAAATTACCCTTCCGGTGTACTAAGTTAAAGTCATATTGCTGTAACTTAACCATCCAGCGAGCCAATCTGCCCGTTGGTGATTTCAACTTATGCAACCAACTAACCGCTAAATTATCCGTAATAACTGTAAACTTTTGTCCTTCAACGAATGGACGAAATCTCTCCAAACTGAATAATAAAGCCATTATCTCTTGCTCGTAAACACTGTAATTTCTTTCTGCCTTATTTAGAGAGCGACTGGCAAAAGCAATCACCTTCTCTTCTCCTCCCTGAAGTTGTGTCAAACAACAACCTAGTCCTGTACTACTCGCATCACACTGTATAACAAAATTATTCAGTTTAAAATCAGGGCTAGTTATGATTGGAGTAGAGACAAGTGCTTGTTTAAGTGCCAGAAATGCTTGCTCTGCCTTTTCGTTCCAATTAATCGGTTGTCTTTTACCACGTCTCCCTTTAAGCAAATCATTTAGTGGAGCAACTAAAGTAGAAAAATGAGGTAAAAATCTTCGGTACCAAGAACACATGCCAATAAATCTTTTAATTTGAGTTGTATTTGTTGGACGAGGATAATTGATCATCGCTTCTACCTTTTCTGGGTTTGTACGTAATCCCCCTTCAGTATCGATTACATAACCTAAGTATTTTAGAGGCTTCCTAAAAAATTGACATTTTTCGAAATTTACTGTAAGGTGAGCATCTTTCAACCTATCAAACACTTCTCTTAAAATGTTTACATGTTCCTCAAAACTAGAAGCGGTGACAATTATATCGTCTAGATAAACAAAAACTTTGTTTTCTAGCCTTGGGGTTATAACAATGTCCATTAAACGTTGCATAGCCTGTGCGGCGTTTGCAAGACCAAACGGTAATACCTTAAAACAAAATAAGCCTCTCCCCGGTACTGCGAATGCGGTTTTGGGTTTAGAAGTTTCCGAAAGTGGAATTTGCCAAAAAGCACTTTTCAAATCTATTGAACTGATATACTTTGCATCTCGTAACATACTCAAAATACCATCTACAAAAGGTAAAGGATAGGAATCCTTAACTGTTACTGAATTTAAAGACCTACCATCAAAACAAAATCTATAATCTCCATTATCCTTCTTAACCAGCAAGACCGGTGACCTCCATTCACTAAAAGTAGGCTCAACTACATCGTCTTCTAACATTTTGTCTAGCTCTTTATTTAATATAGTCATCATGTGTGGTGATAAAAGATATTGGCGTTGCCTGATAGGCTGTGCACTACCAGTGTCTATATTATACGTCATCTTATCGGTAAGACCTAATCTCCCACTACTTAAACCTTTAAATAACTGCTTGACTCCTTCAACCTGCTGAAGTTGACCTTCAGTTAAGTCAGCCAAACCTCCATCATTGGTGTCAGTTGTGTTCACATGACAGAGAGCAGAAACTTTAATGCTACCAACTTTATTTACCCACTTATTTGATTCAAAATCTAAATGAATGCCAAATAATCTGCAAAAATCTATTCCAAAAATAAAAGAAATAGGCAAAGATGGAACTATATAGACCTTAAGTATTTGAACAATGTTGTTGATCTTGAGCGGTAGGTGAGCTATACCTATTACAGTCTGATGAGTACCGTCTGCTGTAGTTACATATCTTAACTCTGAAGTTACAATTTTACATTTAAATCGTTCTAAAATTTTCATACCATCCCTTCCAACTACTGAACGATTACAACCAGTATCTACTAAAGCTAATATTTTTTTATCGTATAAAAAGACTGAAATGTATGGTCTATCGTCACCATTTTTAGACAAAAATAGAGGTGTTACTCGTACCTTATCACTAACTCTACGATAAGTTTTGTAAAAATTCCCTACTTTACTTAACCAAAGATTCCAATCTGATTTGTTAGTCTTAACATTTCTAAACTTACTAGAACTACAAGGGGATGAACGACGACTAACATTACGTGTTCCCCTGGTTAGTTTTTTGAACATTTTTTACAATCGTTAAATGTGACATTCGATTCACCACATTTAAAACAAAACTTATTTCTTTTAGCCCTACATTGCCTAAAAACATGATTTTCTCCCTTACAGTTGAAACAAATTACTGGTGCTTTGGTCGTTTTTATTTCATTAACATTAGACTGTGCTGGTTTATCTTTACGAGTAGGCTTAAAATATGATTTTGAAGTTACTGGTTTATCTGACTTTTCATGCGACTCATTTATATTAACTGAAGAAACTCCTACATACAAAAGATCTTTTTCTACCAAATTACTCCTCATTGGAGGTGGAACATATTTTTTAGTACTCTCTTCGGCATATTCTACTTTTTTACAATAAGAAATTAATTCAGAAACTGAATTTATAGTAAGCAAAGCTAAAGGTTTAGCAAAATATGGCAACAAATTTTTCCTAATCTGCTTAATACGATCCTCTAAATTTGGTTTCGATTTAATTCTATTATATAAGGCTTCCATAATCCTAATATAAATGTGCACTGGTTCATCCATGTGCTGGGTTCGTTTTTCAATGTAATCCAACATACTCTTGTTGAAATCTTCATGCAAAAAATCATTTTTTAATTGTTCAATTAAAGTTTCCCAACTATTAACTTCATTACTACTTCGTACTGATCGGTACCATTGTAAAGCTGGACCAGAAAAAAGATCTAAACCTGATTGAAATAATTCTCCCCTTGTTACATTTCTAGCTACCGCTAACTCTTCGACTCTCTCTATAAATGAAATAACATTATTAGGTTGGCCATCAAATGTGACACCCCACTTATAAATAGGTACTATTTTAGCACTTGAACTTGGCATATTTACAGCTACTGGTAAATTAGGTTGGTCATCTGTTCCTAATTTTTCAAAAAGGTCAGCCTCTAATAGATAAATTGTTGCCCTACTTTCATTTTGAAAAGTGCGTGACTCCTCAGGATCTCGTTCTGGGATAGGAATTCTATTTACTCTTACCATAATATGTACCAATTGTGACTTTAATTGTTTAACCGGTAAATCATTCTCAGATGGATGGTTCAAATTATTAATTATATTTCTAAGCGAGTCTAAAGTATTGTTAACTTGAAGTTTTTCAGTATTAAAATTAAAAAGTGGATCAGTAAGCGTTAGATCATTGCATGGTCTAATCTTTAAAGCTCTAGCCAGTACTCTGCACCGTGACTCTACTTCTCTAACTGTAACACAACCTCTTATACGTAGTTCGTAATCTACTTGGTCTGCCTGCAATAACTGTGGTATGAAAATTTCAGACATCTTGTATATCTTTTCTTAATACTATTATCCTAAACTGTTCAAAATGCAAGGTAACACAAAAAATTAACCAAATGGTTCAGCAAATACTCTACTCTTATGCACTCTGACTTAAATTTTCCTTATTTTTCGAAGATATTCTTAAATCCTACGATAAGTCGTTTTTTTCCTAACGATTACCCTAATCGAACAATACAGACTCTCAAAACTTTCCTTTCTGTCTTCCGCTATGATTTAACCCTTCTTTTAACCCTTCTCTCACGACTAATTCTTATCAAAGCTTGAGGTCTCAATTATAAACACAATACATAGAAATCAATAATGCACACAAAATTATAAAACAGCATAAAATTCAACAAAGAAAGAATATTATATGTTTCAAATAGTAACACAGCTCAAATATTTTCAAAATTACTCAACTTTCGTTTTCTATCTTGTACAAATTACAAGGATAGAGCCCCACGTTTCACAGCGACACTTGTGTACCACCAACTTCTGCCCCCAGCAGGTTAGGAAGTTGAGGTTGCCCGGTTCTCGTTTAGATAGTGGAGACTGGGTCGTGGTTCGGAAATTATTCAAGAAAAACTTTTATTTTTTTGTTAGGCGCCAGTAGTCATATTAAAAAAAAAGCATCTATAACGTACTTGTCTAATTGTACGACTGTGACTACTCAGAGATAACTAATGTTATAGATACTCATGAAATTATCAACACTCAGTTAAAAATATCTGGTTTATTGACTCTATTATAAAACTTGAAATGGTTAATTTTGATAAATTGAAATGTTACACCTTATGGTTGGATGTAGCTACTTCCTTACAGAAAGTTATATATTTAATTAATAAGTTTAACTAGGTTGAAGACCAAAGAATTTACAAAATATGACAAATTATTGCTAAACGGTGATTAAGTAATTAAATGAAGAAAATTAATAATTAGCTGAAGGCAATATATATAACATAAAACAATTTAAAAATGTATAAAAGTTGTCGAAGGTTGAATAATGTCGTTGAAAGTTGAACGTTGAAAAGAAATGTTGAAAAGCAAATTCAGTTGATACATTTACCACCGGCTGGGTTCTGCAGTAACCAACCCTGGTCCTCGTCTTACTGAATCCTCGTGTTGCCACCACTCGATTATTGACTCTGTAGAGATCCCAAGAATTTAGACGCCGGAACTGTTACCAAACCAAACAACTTGGTGCTCTCATCCAGCGAGGACTATTTCATACCAGGCCACTCCAACCTTGGATTCAAAACTCCTTGGCAAATAGTCTGGTTCTCCTGGATTATAGCAGCTACCCAATTTTCCTGGCACACCGTTAAGCCAAATGTATGGTAAAATTCCCAATTTAAGGATTAACTTCAAAACTGAAGGGTCAACTTAACATCGAAACTGAAGGGTCAGCTTAAACAATTTGAAGGGTCAGCTCAAACATCGAAACTGAAGGGTCAGCTTAAACACCTCATTCCACACTAGATGAGGTGCTAATCGGACAACACGTCCGTAATTGCTCCAAGTCAAAAGGAAAATGGCTATCACGAACTGTTCGGATACCTTGTTTGATTTCTAACAAACTATTTACACTTCTATACGCGAGATGTCGCTGGTAGTGGGAACATAAATCATTCTTTAAATATAATACAAATCTACACAATTACTGTACTGTATCATTCTTATGCACTCATGAGTTCCAATTTAATCAGAATTATCGATTTATAATTTTGTTTATTGATTTTTGGGATTTATTCACTTATACAGATTTCTTCTTTTAAATATTTGTTGTACCAGATGACTTGTAGGTGTTTATCAAGAGAAGTAACAGATGGCGCTTGTATGCTAATTTATAATTTAAAGTTGGATTGACGAACACAATTCTAGATTCCAGATTCAGTAAGACTAGGGCTTTGGGATTGGACTGAAAATTAAATAATAAGTTTACAGAATTGTGGTTTAAGACTACAAAAATTCATTGCTATTAGAATAAAAATTAACAAGTGGCATTCAGGTAATTTTGAATGTCACAGCATTATAACGACATTTGGCACTAGATTATATTTTGAGACGATTTCGTTGAAGGGTTCGGGGTTAAATAAGGGAAAGTAAGTAAAGCAAGCTGGTAAGAGTACAGAAATATGAGATTTGGTGTATATACTAAGAGCGAAGGCCTCAGATTTTTTTAAATCATATTTTCCATCCCCCGCCACCCCCACTCCCTTATTAAAAGATATGATAAAATTAAATTGAGATTTTCACTTAAAATTATAATGACATCTGAAACTGAATTATATTTTGACATGATTCTGTTGAAGGAGTGGGGGTAAGTAGAAGTAAATTGGGAAAAATAAATAAAGCAAGCTGGTAAAAGTACAGAAACTTGGGATTCGGTGTATATACTAGAAACCAAGGCATCAAATTTCTTCCTGATATTTTTCAACCCCCCACCCCACCTCCACTCCATTACTAAAGGGATTGATTACATAAAATTGAGACATTTACTTGAAAGTTAGTACACGTATGTATTGCAATAGCATCTGATTGAGATGATTCCGTTGAAGGAGTGGGAGGTGGTAGGTTGTGAATAGCGCAAAATAAGTAGAGCAAGCTAGAAATTTAATTTTTACTTCAACATCCATGTAGTGGATTGGAAGTATAGTAATCGTAAAAAAATTAAATTTTTTTTTCCTTGAAATAGGTTTAGAATGTCAAGAAATGTCGAGATTTTATATTTGAGCGAAAAAAATTTTTTCTATCTGTCTGTCTGTCGTCTGTCTTTCGGTCTGTAACTTTTTTGTCCGCACGTTTTCTCCGGAACGGTTTAAGATACTGACTTGAAAATTTGTACACGTATATATTGTAACGAGACCTGGAATATGATTGTTTTTTGAACATATCCGGTGAAGAGTTGGGGGTAAATAGGGGTAAATAAGTAAAACAAATTAGTAAAAGTACAGAAACATGAAATTTGATGTATATGTACTAGAAGTCAAGGCCTCAAATTTTTTAATGATATTTTTCATCCCCCCAGCGTCCCCCACTCCATTATTAAAGGGGTTGATAAAATAAAATTGAAATATTCATTTGAAATTTGGTATACGCATATATTATAATGACATCTGGAATTCGATTATATTTTTGGATTATTCTGCTGAAAGGTTGGGGGTTAAATAGGGCAAAATAAGTAAAGCAAGCTGGTAACTGTTCAGAAATTTTAAATTCGGTGTATGTACTAAAAGCCAAGCTCTCGGATTTTTTTATAATATTTTTCAATCCCCACCACTCTACTTCATTTTAAACGGGTTGATGAAACAAAATTGAGATATTCACTTGAAATTCGGTACACGTATGTATTAAAACGACATCTGGAACCAGTTTTATATTTTGAGATGATTCCGTTGAAGTAGTGGGGATGTAATTGTAGGCAAATAGGGGAAAATGAGTAAAGCAAGCCGTGGAGAGTACAAAAACTTAAGGTTTGGTGCGTATACTAGAAGCCAAGACCTCAGATTTCTTCAAAATATTTTTCAACCCTTCCCACCCGCAGCACCATTTTTTATTATACTTTCCATCTCCCCAGCACCCCCACTAAATAAACTTGAGATATTCACTTAAAACTTGGTACATGTTTGTATTTTTTGTTGAAGAGGTGGAGGGGTGTGTGTAATTGGTAAAACTCAGTAGAGCAAGCTAGTAAGAGTCCAGAAACTTCGTTCTTGGCGTATGTGCTAGAAACAAATGACTTAATTTTTAACAATGAGAATGTTTAACAAATCGAAAATGTAAGGGTAATACGGGGGTCCAGTAGCGATTTGTGTAACGCTTGGAAATTTCGCTGTTTTTTTTGGAAACGAAAGTGTTGGGTGCTGTTAGATCGCATACTCTTTGAAAGATCCCAATTTGATTTTGAATTTGATACATTTTGATACCTAAAATCATATTCCTGCATTTTTATATCTCGACGCAGACCAACGCCTAGCGTCGTTTTTGTATAACTTGTGTATTTGATAAATTTTAATATCTAAATTTATATTCCTGACTTTTTATGTCTCGACGCCGACCGACGCCTGGCGTCGTTTTTGTAAAACTTGTGTATTTGATAAATTTTGATTCCTAGATTCATATTCTTGCATTTTTACGTCTCGACGCCGACCAACGCCCAACGTCGATTTTGTAAAACTTGTGTATTTGACCAACTTTGATATCTACATTCATATTCTTGCGTTAAATGTCTCGACACGGACCGACGCATCGTTTTGGTAAAACTTGTATATTTGATTAACTTTGATACTTAAATTCATGTTCTCTATTTTGTGGAATATTAATGTATAGCCTATTATAATTACTCCGAGTTGTGCAACTTTTTAAAGTTTTTATCCACAGCTTAATAAAAGTTTGAAAATTTCTAAAACTTTTCTTTATTTCTATCCCCTGTACATTTTGCAGATTTTATAAATATCATGCAGGGTTTGAAAGTTAGCCACATTCATTTTTAATGTCTTAACGAAGCTTGCTAAATTGCAACTCCTGTGAATTTTTTTATGACATCTGCCCAAAATATTAAAATTCCATTTCCGCATACTTAAGTGCAAGTATAGTCAAGAAGTTTACTTTTAAAGAGACTTAGAGGAAAATCTGGATGTGGAAGTAGTGATTCCTTATACAGCGGTTTTTTACTTTCATATCCACGTAGTGGATGGGAAGTATTGTAATCGTGAAAAAAAATTTCAAAAATTAGAGGCTTAGAATGCCATAAAACGTCGAGATTTTAAATTTGAGCGAAAAAAACTTCTGTCTGCCTGCAACTTTTTTTTTGTTCCCACGTTTTTTTCGGAACTATTTAAGGTATTGACTTGAAATATTGTACACGTATATATTATAATGAGATCTGGAACTGGATTATCTTTTGAACATATCCGGTGAAGGGTTGGGGGATAAATAGGGGGAAATAAGTAAAGCAAGCTGGTAAGTGTACATAAACTTGAAATTTTGTGTATGTACTAGAAGCCGAGGCCTCAAATTTTTGTATAATACTTCTATACCCCCACCACCCCCCACTCCATTATTTAAGGGATTGATAAAAGAAAATTGAGATATTCACTTGAAATTTAGTATACGTATATATTAGAATGACATTTGGAACCAAATTACGTTTTGGGATTATTCCGTTGAAGAGTTGGGGGTTAAGTAGGTGTAAAGCAAGCTGGTAAGAGTACAGAAACCTGAAATTCTGTGTATGTACCAGAAGCCAAGATCTCAGATTTTTTTATAATATTTTTCAATCCCCCACAACCCCTACTCCATTATTAAAGGTGTTGATAAAATAAAATTGAGATATTGACTTGAAATTTGGTATAGGTATATATTATAACGACATCTGGAACTAGATTATATTTTGAAATGGTTCCGTTGAAGTTTTGGGGGTTAAATAGGGGTATATATGGGAAGATAAGTAAAGTATGCTGGTAAGAGTACAGAAATTTGGGATTTGTTGTATATAAGAGAAGCGAAGGCCTCAGGTTTTTTATATTTCCATTCACCCACCACCTCACTGCCTCATTAAAAGAGTTGATAAAATTAAATTGAGATCTTTACTTGAAATTTGGTACACATATGTATTATAACGACATTTGAAACTATGTCCTTTTTTTACTTCACTATATCAATTAATGCGGTGTTGTCGATTGCGTTACCTATTGAATGATAAAAATTCAAAATATTTTCTATGTACTTAATCTCAATGGCACCATGTAATAGTGGATGGAGCAGTATTCGAGCAAAATATTAATCAAATAGGTATTCGCAGCCAGCTAGGCCCGAATGCAGCTTCCATTAGTTTGAAATTTAAGAGAAGGTATAAGCGTCTAGATACACCGAAAGCCAGGAGCTTCGACCATGCGCAAAAGGTGATGTCATTTATCTGACTATTTATTCCTTGCTCTAGTGTTCATCATCGGCCGGATGGTTGGCGTATAGTTAATGTTGTCGCTTACAGTACGAAAGGTCCCGGGTGCAAACAACCACGCCTGCTGAATTTTTCTTCTTTAATTTTGTAACGATTAATATATTTTTTCACGAATTCATTTCTATGATTTCTTTAGATTAGGTTAGTAGGTTTTTGTTAATAATTATTAGCGCCGCAGGCAGTATTAGCGTCGGAGACAAAGAAACGGGGGAGTTTTCACAGAATATCTCGAATTATTTCAATTTCTCTACTTGCGGAATTTATTACACATTTACAAAGTAATGCACATGCTCGAAGCTCCGGGGTTTCAGTGTACCTAGACGCCTATAGAGAAGGTTACTGCATACCTACGGGAGTTCATAAACTAGTGGGAACGAATCTTATAGTAAAACGTGTCTTCATAGAGGTAATGGTACCGCCTCGCAGCTTTCATTGATATCGACCGTACATGAGTATTGAGTATGCAAGGTGGGTTCTTTAACCTATAATAATCCGTATATAGGTACACATTTCTAATACATTATGTCTGTATTAAATCACTTTTAAATAAAGACAATTAATAGATTTAATAATTAGAAATATTTATAATTAAAAAAATAGTGTTCATAAAACCGCTCGTTACAAAAACAAGTACTAGAATAGAAAATATAAAACTCACAGAGAAATTTTTATTACAAGAAGTATAAATCCATGGAAGTAATGAAAAGTGTTCTTTTAAATGAAAGTTACAAACAGAATTTGCCCACCAATACTCTTGTGTATTCCAGAAATGTTTGTATTTGCTTCTCCGGCAGCGGATTTGTAGTTCTCCAACACTTTATTCTCCAGAGCGATGCAAGTCATATATCATAATATATATGAGTAGATAAATCCCTAAGGTACGGACAGGTAAATGAAAAACTTCAACATCGAAATAATTCTGACAGTAATTATAACGCGTTGTTTAAGTATAGCACTATATGCAATACGCTTTATTATCTTTTTCCTATAAACTAAATTAATTAACTAATACATTTGAACTATATGGAACAGTAGCTAATTAATGTAGATTTTTTTGTGAAATAATTTAATATTATGTAATTAAAATGCAGAGCGTTTGTACTATCCGCAGCAAATCCTATTGGAGCGATTTTCAGATATTCTTTTATTAAAGATACTGACCAATAGATTTGAAGTTCAAAGTGCGTCGAATTCGGTGACAGACGCGTGTTTCGTGGCTCCTACAAGATCTCGAGATAAATCCGGATAAATCGGCAACAAAACGTCGAAATTGTACTGAATTAAAGCGTAAACAATTCTGCATTGATTGATATTGAGCACGAGTCTCTTTATTTTATATAGTTGATATTTGATTAAATTATGTTGGTTGAATAAATCAATACAAAAGAGTGTATATAAACAACCCGAGAAAGTGTACTGCTTGACCGTAAAATCTATACCTGGATGGATGCGGTCCCCTTTTCAAATGGGTGATATAAAATAAGCAACAGCCAGCCAGATGTTGATGTGAATCAAACAGATAAGTTTTTGTTTGCTTTACCTTTAATTTAGTTTAGCTCATTAATGAAGTCTATTTCTTTATTTAAATTGAAAAATTAGAAATTAAAATTGAAAAAGATATTTATTTGGTTTATTAATCCTTGTCACAGGACAGTTTGTTAAATAGAGAAAAAATTCAGGTAATGAAATAGAAAATATCCGGAACTGGAAGGCGGCAGTTGAAAATAATTACTGTAAATTGAAACCGATTGTTTCAAAGAACAACATATCTACATGGTGAGCAAACTATCCCCTTAGACCTCTTTTCTCAAAACGCGCAAAAAATATTGTCACCGCAAGATAGGGCCCTGCCCAGCAACTCTACCGTAAATGGATATTAGCCCGCGGAACGGTTAATAAATAAAGAAAAGCTGCCAAATTCAGAAACAGAAAAAACAGAAAATTTAGAAGAATAAAAATAAGGAGATGACGAGAGACGGAAACTTAAAAGAAGCATGAAAACTGAAAAGAAGCATTTCGCAAACATCTGGACACCCCAGCCGAAGATGACAATGGAAACTAAATGGAAGCATTGAAACTTAAAAGAAGCATCTCACAAATTTTCCATCCTGTATTCCCACCCCATGCGTCATGCAGCTCTCGCTGCCGACAACAAGCATGTCCAATGTCCAACCTGGCGCATGCAGCCGCTCCGGCGGTATATAAAACATCCGAGATTTGGTTCTGGCACGCGGTTTGGCCGTCCGTTGGGCGTGTTCGATGGACTACCAAGCTGCGTGTTGGAACGAACCTCCATGGATGCCCGGAATCGGCAGCAATGCCCACCTTACGCTGGAAAATGAAATCAATCAATCAATGAAAGATACTGACCAATAGATTTGCTACCCACGACTTTACTTTTTGTAACCATTATTTGCATGTGTTAAGATTAAATAAAAACCAAGCCATTTTCGCACTTTGCTCTTAATACAGGACTTACTTGCAGATACATCTAAGCAGTTGCAGCGACATCTGCTTTAAATCTAATTGTAGGAATCGAAACTATGTGCACAACGTGTCCTGATTTTCATTTCAAGTCAATCTTGCATTAAACTCGCTGAAGGCGAAACTAAACTTCAAAGTGAGCAGAAACAGGAGCGACGTCTTATCTCAACACGTACAGGTAGCAGTAAATAATCTTTGCAAATGTTATTGTTTATTAAGTTCAGGACAAAATATCTGGCAGTGGTGCTGTCGAACATAATAAGTCGGTACGCTTGCGACACTGTCAAAGAAAAGCAATATATTACCCCATAGACACAAGGATGAAGCATGTTTTACTAATAATAATTTGCTGTTTAAAAAAATCATATTATTGTACAGGTTGACCATCCTAGAATGGCCAATGAGATTAGGATGCGCAGTGTTCGAAACCCCAGCACCTCTACGGAGCACACTTGTTTATGTTCCTTGCTCGTGTAAGCATCGGTGGTATATTCTCAATAAAAGTGCTTGTGATAACTTATAGTTAATGCACAGGTATAGTACACGCAAACGAAATTCGGTCGGCGGGTTGAGACGCAAGACGCAAAACCCTTTGTACGCGCCGGCTAATTCCTTTGTCGGCATATCTGGCTGTACCTGGCGCTTTTGATATTTACAAAGAGGAAATACCTTATATCTATTACGTCTATTATACCTATTAGAAGTATCTACTTATATAAATAGTTCTCTTCATATATTCAAGGCAAATAAAAAATGTCGGGCTTTTCATTTTTACCGCAAAGTCACACGCTCCGATACTTTTTATGTGCCTTTACTATATGGAGGCAACTATACACATTGTTACGTATACTATCACTAGCAGTATTTATAAGAAAATACCATGGTATTTAAAAGCAAAGTAAAATCTTTGTCAAGAAATTATAAGTTTTGTTTTAAAATTTATGGACCAGGAATCTACAGCTGGAGCTCCTATTATGCCATTTTGAAAAGTATATGTACAAATCTATTATCAGTTGTGTTATGTGTTGCAAAATATATTTTATTTTAATTGCACAAAAAATTATATTATAAATAGTGTATAGACAGAGTATAAAAAGGGACATTTTTTTGTAACCAAGGCTGGCCGCCGGATATCACGTGTTGAAGTGTCATCATCAAAATCATTATCATTATATTATTACCAACTACTAATAATATAATTTAATATTTTTTGATGGATTACTTCGGAAATTGTATAGAACAGAGGAAAATAAAAAATATATTGTAAGCATTTATATCAAACTTTATAATTGTAGTCTCATTACATTTAATCTAATGTGTATTTATTCTGTATGTTTGCCATATCGTATTGTTTACTTGAAACTAAAACAATTAAATATTATAATTTACAAATATGTTAAATATAAAGACAAAGAACTGTTGTTGATTCAAAAATACCAATTGACCTGTGACATACCGGGATTCTCGGTGAATAGAGAGCACCTTTTACTAAAACTTCGTCCCCGACTGTACGGCGTTCATAGTTAAGAAACTTGTCTCTATCCAACAGCGATGATATTTCTTCTCTATCTGCGCGGCAAGCTGGTAAGAGTATAGTGGCCTTCATATTTCCAAGGCACATAAAAAATTACCGTCAAAGGAATCCGCGCGGCGGTATCATTGAATAGATGCCGCCTGCCCGCTTTGTAGTTACCGCATTTTTTACATGCCTTAAAATTATGAAGACGACTGTACAGAAACTTGGGATTTGGTGTATACACCAGAAGCCAAGGCCTCAGATTTCTTCTTAAAATTCTGTAACTAATAATTTCCATATATTAGAGTGCAAATATAGTCAAGATGTTTCCCTCAAAGTGACTTGGATGGGAAATCTGAATATGGAAGTAGTGATTCCTTAGGCAGCGGTTTTGATATTTAGTTCTGTATACCCCAAAGACCCCTCATCTCCACGTCTACCTCAATGTCTACAAAAGGTGTGGTACGTTAAGGTACTATACTTATACTATATCATACTTGAACACCATGAGGGCTACCAGATTTTACGCTGTTTTCACGGCAACTGAATATCCGCTCTTGGTAATGATGCGCATAGGACTCACTCAGTAGGATTAACGTACCAACTCGCTCAGCTATGTTTACACGGTGTTAGGTAAATTCCATCAGAATATTATTTATTTTGTAGGGTTAATGCAAATTGAACCGTTATATCGTCGATTGAGAGCATGCCCTCAGTCTTTATAAAAAATCTGAAATGTGTACATACAATTTCGAATTCTATATTCTCTCTTTGGTACCTCTTATTTATTTATTTGTAGGATGACCAACCTGTATGCATTTTTAACTTAAATTATAGCTGATTAAATATACATAGAACGAATTAGCGAGAAGAGTAGTGGTAGGGTTTGTCGGTCGCTATCAAACTTTGGCTAATTAATTGACAAGCGTCTCGACGAACCGCCTTACTTCGTTGACTCCTCCACATTACCTCTTTCCAATACTATACGTCTATACAGAGTGCGTTAAAGTTCTGAATTTGGTCGATTACGGCTAGATTTGAAATGGTAGAAAGATTTTGTCTACAGATTATTTTCTTGGTTTTCAATTCTGCATAACCTGAAAATATGTAGAATTGTAGGGGATGTTCAGCTTTCGTTAGCTGGGCATCAACTTCGCTATTTTAAATGAAACAAATTCTTATATCTTTATCGAGTTATCCACCTAATTATATTCATAACTCCATTAGAGTGGTAAATACTTAAAATGAACCATTTATGAAATAAGAGTATGAAAAAAAGTGAGGTTTATAGATAACTTTTAGAGTACCTCTTATTTTTTAAAATTTGCTTACACTATTATGTTGGGCATACTAAGGACTAATAGGGTGGAAACGTTATTAACATTAATCATTTACAGAATGGTGAAAAAATGTAACTTATTTCTTTGCTAATAAAAAATTCCGTAATTTTCAAATCGAACACCCTATTTTCAGTTCTGTAATCTAATGAACTGTTAAATTACATTTCCATATATATTCATAGTACGTACCTACTTATCTTTAGGGGTTGCATAGATATTAACGTTAATTGTCTACATCAGCTTTGTTTCCTTGTTTACCCAGAGGGAGCACAGCACAAAAAATGCCAAACTTCGTTTTTATCGTACTCTTATTTTAACTTATTTGAAAACAAGTATTTCTCGCATTAGCTGGCAACCCAATAACACTGATTTTTATTTTACACGAAAATGGTTACACTTACACATGCGAAACTTTTTGCATGTACATTTTTAGTGTAGAATTTTGTGCTCTTTTATTTTTAACTTTTTTTTGTATTTTGCTTTTTATTAAAGTTGTTTTATATTCCAAGTATGGTGGCCTTAAGACCTTTTTATAATACCTTGCTAATAGCAAAGGCCTATTTCTATGCTAAATTTCACACGCGGATTATTTCATCCTAGCTGAAAACTCCGAAGTGACTGGGTTAAATGTCATCACGTGTACTACATACATACATACGCTACAACACAGGTACAATTTTTTAGTTGACACAATGACACCGTGTCATAATAAAACGATTTTCTTTGATTTTGTATAGTTCGCGCATAATATGAAATCTGGCTGAACTCTTATTTAAGCCGTTTTGATGTAAAGTTGTGATTTTCGTTAGTCTTGGAGTTAGTTACGTTGTATTACGCCCGTTTAATGGTTTACAATTACTTTCTTTACTGTTTGGATTAAGTCATTAGGTTTTGTTAGGTTTAACATTTAACTACGTTGTCATAGCCGTTTTATAGTCTTCGAATTGCTTGCTGTTTGGATTTTGTTATTAGGTTTAATTTTAGTTTGCTTTAATTTACTGATATCATGCCGGGAAAACATAAAAGCAACATGTTTTTGTTATTTATTTTTATCTTATAATTAACTGAATAGTATTCCTTCTCCTTCACCACGTCATGTTAGAAAAATGATATCACATTTTTCAATGAAAATATCTAATAAAATATTAAAATGTCACATTTAAAACACTAATTTTGAAATATAAGACCTAAAATGGTTATTAAAATAAAATCTAAATGTACCAAATTGAAAAGTAATAATTTCTACAGAAAACTAAAATAAGTGAAATATATTCTCTCCCCTATAAATCCTAATATATTATTTCTTAAAAGATATTATCAAACATAGAATAAGCATATTTGAAAGTATGTGAATTGCATAACAATAGATATGTAAATATCTGGACACGATAGCACCGAAAGTGGCAAATAGTTTGATTTAAGTGAGCACAAGGGTAGTACCGGTACACGAGCTGAAAATGTTTTGATGTAGATTGGATGACGTGCCTATTGGCACATAGATTTTCCTATATTGCAACGTAATATTCATTTTTTACTGTATCATTCGAAAGTACTTTCGATGATATTCTGCTCTTAACAATATATTACACTTCACTCATTGTCTTTCATTTTCCGTCAAAATTATAAGTCCTTTGACGATGGTGGGTCGTTAAGTGAATAGTATTTCTATTCTTAATTTAGAAATTCTGTCTAAAGCGTTGCTATCAGGATAAATCAGACAAAGTCTGTTTGTCATAGAATATGCGACACCATGCATGAATATCACAAATGATACACATATACGAGTATAGGTCACCAGATATGCTATGCGCTTACCTCAAATGAAAATAGTCGTTGTTTACCTGGCTCACCATTACAAGTCCCTTATCATACTTTGGCTCATTTTTTATATTGCCGGTGGCATAGCCGTAGGTTAAATGATATTTATTTACTTTTATTGAATCATTGACTTGTTCATTATAAATAAATAATGCATTATAATTAAATAATTTACATCATGCCTATAAATTAATATAAAGGAAAAAACAGTATTTGCAATAGTTAAAAAGTTATTTTAAAAATTATCAGTCGACGCTCTGTAACGTGCGGAATGCGCAAAAGCATCCTTCGTTACATTTTCTAACACTCATTAGAAAAAATTGAATAATTAAACATTTTATTCTCCTATGCTATGGTACTATAACGAACTATTCATAGGCAGATTTGAAATTGTCAGTAGCTTATGCTTACGCATCAGTATATTAAACGGCGCACGCTCGATAATACTCAAATTAAATTAAATAAACAATTCAAACTAAGTGAAAAATGAAGTTGAGTCGAGTATTTATAATAAAGTCGGTTAGTCACATGAAACGTAAAACTATCAACACCAATATAGATTCTTTATTTAATATAATATTTTCTTAATAAAAGAGAACTACTTTTTGGGCGGAGCCACGTGACTGCCGTTCCGGGACATATCGAATAATACGCCGCGCTATGCTAAATTCCTTCTCTTTCACTCGAGCCGTCCTTTGAGGTGGACGTAATTGAAATTATGTTAGACCCTAATGGGGATATAATGGAGGAATCTTATAGGCGTATAAGGTAATAGTTAATTAATTATATATCGTTAAATACCATTCAACGTTTAAAAATATTGTTTTAGGTTTTACTACAACATTTCCTTGTAACGCCGAAGTGATCTCAAAGGTACAATTTTGCTTCATGAAAAATTACCTATGTTCAGCTTTTCTTAATAATTAGTAATTAAACTCTACAATACTACGTTTCTCTTTATTACGGAATTTTTCGACACGACGCAACTTTAAGATTTTACTACTAAGCAAATAAGATTCATGTGAAGTCAAGATTTTGATACTAAGTTTTGCATTATCGTTTTGTATATACGAAAACCTACTGGGCAAAGAGATTTCCTTAATTTTGTCTTGCTGACAAACTATTTTGTGCAGAGCACGTTTCTACGATTTCATAACCTCAAAATGTAATTAAGGCGATGGCATGCAAATCATTCCAAGTCAGCAAAATGGAGGTCCCAAACATCAAACTGCATAACATTTAAATCCGTGTTCATCAGAACAGGAGCGCACTTAGGAATTTCGCTCATCAGGATTTTTAAAACAAAAGTTAAGTACTTTTGATTATTACCTCATATAAAAGGGATTATTTTCACTTATAGCAGTTTTTGCTTCATGAAAGCAAGGTACCTAGTTTTGATTCATAAAGCCATAATGTAATATGTTTTATGAGTATTGAGATACCGTTACGAGACGTTTTTTTTGTAATATAGTTATTTTGTCTCTCGTAAAATTCTCAAGTTTACCTCGAAGTTAGGTAATGGTAAAGCCCCAGACCTTATATTGTAATACATGATTTTTAGTATTGAGGTAAAATTACAAGACGTATCTTTTGTAATATATTTTTTTGTCTCGTAAACACTTCAAATTTATTTTGTTGTTGAGCAACCTGTAATATAGTGTATCTTGTAATATAGTTTATTTTGTACATATTTCTAGTTGATATTTTGCTATACAGTATTGCTGATGCTGTGATAGTTCATCCTTTTTTTTTGTAATATAATGTTTTGTAATATAGTACTATTGTATATATGTAACATTTGTCTTTTGTTTATCTTTTTCCTTGATTATACTAAGTAATCATGGCGCCCATGCCTTGAACTCACTGCCCTATTGCTCTCCGTATCTTTACTTTGCTAGCCAGGTTAAACCAGTGATGCTAACTACGTCGCTCGTAGGGTGGCCCACACAAGAACAACTTGGACAATATTTTAACACCGAACGAAATATTTCAAAACAACGCCACAGCTCATGGCATCGTTTGTGATTAAGTATTCCTTTGTCGGTCTTTTTTATGATTTTCAAATTGACTCTGGATAAATATACCCACCAAATAGAGACCCGCATCGCGTATGTCAGCTTCGATGAAAATGGTTAATTAAAATAAAAATTGAGAAAATTAATACGTTACTAGCAAAAAATACTCGTAATTATTTCAAACTCTTACCGAAGGCTTATCATAGATAAGTACAAAAACATATATCTTTCTAAACAAAGTACTTTGCTGGCTATATGCCACGAGCAACAATGAATTAAAAGAAAGAAATATGCACATTACGTACAGAGTAACTGTCACAATAACGCTAATTTTAATTTTAAATTATCCTGTTCAACAATACCAGAAAAACAACTAAAGACAAAAACACTTACCAAAAAACTTTAGAAACTTTCACATACACGTGTTTCGGTATCCTACACCAAGGATACACTCTTCAGTACTACTTCTTTCAAAATTTAAAATGGACTGAACAGTCACTTACCAGGTAATACGTATTTATGTAATAATTATTTATGGTTCTAACGAACAGGATAATCCAAAATAGATTTCGGAAAGTTATCAATATAGGTATAATCATAAAACATAATTAAATGCGAATGCAAATTCCCTACAATGTAAGAGTAATCTAAAATGGAATTGAGGAAATGAATATATTACTAGCAGAAAATATATAATATATATACAATATATATAATACATATACATATATATAATATATACACAAAAAACTTTAGAAACTTTCACGTACACGTGTTTCTGTATCCTATACCAAGGAAACACTCTTCAGTGCTACTTCTTTCAAGGTTTAAAATGGACTGAATAGTCACTTACCAGATAATACGTAATTATGCAATATGCACTGAAAAGTGTACCCTTGGTGTAGGATACCGAAACACGTGTATGTGAAAGTTTCTAAAGTTTTTTGATGTTTTTGTCTTTAGTTGTTTTTTGGTCTTGTTGAACAGGATAATTTAAAATTAAAATTAACATTATTGTAACAGTTATGCTGTACGTAATGTGCATATTTCTTTCTTTTAATTCAATGTTGTTCGTGGCATATAGCCAGCAAAGTATTTTGTTTAGAAAGATATATGTTTTTGTACCTATCTATGATAAGTCTTTAGCAAGTGTTTGAAATAATTACGTGTATTTTTTTCTAGTAATATATTCATTTCCTCAATTCTGTTTTAGATTTCTCATTCATTGTAGGGAATTTGCATTTGCATTTAATTAAATTAACAAATGTTTAAAAAAATTTGTTTCGGAGGTTTCGTCAACTTTCAGCAGCTGTCCATTTCTTTACTACAAACTATAAACCTATTAACGTTAACTTTCATAAACTACCTCCAATATTTTTGCCGGTATAAAATAGTTAGACATTACATCAGGAATTTCATTAAAATGCTCATTTCTTATTTGAACTTAAAATTTTTTATTGTTTGAAAGCGAGAGACTGAAATAATTAAAAATAACAGAAGCTCATCTACTCTAGAGTCCGCCTCGCTAATCAATTTATATCAAAGAGTGGCAGAACAGTGTAGAGGTAGTAAGCAGTGAGTGCATTTCACAAAATTTCATGAAACTTTAAAAAATAATAATACATGTTTTCATGTAAGCCGACTTTTAATTTAAAAGCATCATCTGAAAGAAGAAACATGGGAGCTACCCGCAAGTTATTTATAATTAGCTGTGAGTTCTGTAGTAAAGCTGTTAATATGATGTATTAGTGACGAAATAATTGTCTGACTCCGAATTCTGTGATAAAAGCATGGTTTCGTAAATAATAAAAGGTTACGTCTTCAGAGTATCAGAAAATTCCAAAGTATAATTAAGATTTCTGAAAATAAACATACCACTTATTGTTTGTATATTCACAATTAACATTATAATTACTATTTGGACAAGAATGACCGAAGATAACAGTTTGGTAACAATTATATTAATATTATTGGTAAAAATTTTCATTTTTAGTTTGAATTTTCATATTTTTAAACCATTCTCAGTAGGCCATTATCGACGAAGTAAGCTAAAGAATAATCAATTTGGTTGATTGCATGGGTAACTAACGAAAATGGTACCTCGGGATAAGATAAGTGAAATGCCCCTTGACACGGATTTTGGAATGAACCTGATAGGTTCCTTGGCCTAGAAAATAAGATCAACAGGGTCCGTATATCAAAATCCAACCCTCCCCCCCTGCCCAAGATAGGCCACTTCAGTTTTTATTTTTTTTTTATTACAAAAACGGAATCATGTAAAATTCTGAAAAAATGCATGAGTGTAGTAATTCCAAAGACATATAGTCTCAATTTCTTGGGGCTCTATTGGGCTCCACAAAATTTTTTAAAGTCGAATATTTTTGTTATTATTCAGAGGTGCGGAAAATTTTATTTCATCAGATTATTTGTAACCAAATAACACAATTTTTAAGGTAGTTTAGAAATTTCCAAACCACGTGTGTAGGGCACAAAATTCAATTTTTCCATATTTTTAACGAAAGCTCACGTTAATTAGATATGAGAAATAGCTTTGATAGCTTGGATGATGAATCAACCCCTGGGGCAAAGGACACTCCCCTGGTATCAATTACCCTCTGGTGCCCAAGGACGACTTTCTTTCGTAAAAAGTCATCCCGCATGAGTGAATAGTCTCCTAAAGAGCAAGAAGGTACGCATTGGGGCCAAAAAACATCCAGGTAACCCCCGCTCACTGGAGGTAAGTATTCATTAAGACATACAAGAAATTAAAAGTAAGAAACAATTTTTGCCGAGATTTATTTTTATTATAAAAAATATTTAAAAATTAAAATATTTCAACATTAAATATAATACATATCTAGTATTCAAAGATGTATTTAATCCTCCTCAATGTCCTCTTCAATCACAAGATAGATTCTTCAGATCGAAGAGACTCATTTTGGCTGGGCAAATTATTTTTGATAGATATCTGCCATAGAATAAATAGTAGATAATTGCAACCACGTAGGAGCAACATACTACGGTGCGTAGGCCATTCGCACAGATGCAACAATATTCAGTAATTGCAGCAATGCCAGCCCCCTCCGAGTCATAGTGGACGTAACACTTACTTAAATGTGTTTTTGTATATATGTCTGGATTTTACTTCGAATCTAATTATGAAACTTTTAAATAAAATAAAATCCAATAGTTATCTCTTCTTTCGTCGTATACACTTCAAAAATTAACATATTAGTAGTTTCGGATTACACCGCGCTAATGGCGCTGCAGTCTCTTCGCACGGAGCCTATTACTTTTCACAACCTGTGAGTGTAATGCTATAATCCCTAGTAACACGAACGATTGACGCGCCACCTCACAGCCTCTTAAACTTATTTCTCTTTAAAGATAGCCATTTCTCCTACCGCTATCTCACCCCTTAATAAAGAACTAGCAAAAAGAGAGAACAATGGGAAGCAATGCACTTACATTAGAGTATAAGTAATTAAATAAAAATGATTTTTTAAATATCAATTTCACATTGGGATTAACTAATAAGAAAATATAATATAGTTTTAAATAAAAAAATCGGTAAAGATATTTACACAGAACTTCCCTCGTTCATGGCAGTCACTCTAAAAAAAATAATAATTACGAAATGACATTGAGAATAATAATCGGAATAGAGTTATTGCTATTATTACAAAGAAAACTTGACAAGTTTTGGTCAAAAAAATATACAGATTGCTCATCCACCAGCAAAAGTTCAATACTAAATAGCAGGTGCCACATATGACAGGCTTGCGCAAATACCTTTACAAATGTCCACCATGACTGAATTATTTCTTGGGATGACCACCCTGTACATTTTTCAATAAAAGTATAATAGGTGCATATGCCAGATACTATTGCCATCTGTCACATTTTCAATCCAACATTCATGTAATGGAGTGGAAGTATAGTGGTGGTTAAAAAATTTCATTTTTTTTTTATTTTTCAAAAGATGTTGGTAAAATAATTTTCATAATTTTTTTCTTCTGAAATAGGTTTAAAATGTCAAACGTAGAAATTTTAAATTAAAGCAAAAAGGAACGTTTCCTTCTATTCTATAGTAGTGTTAAAAAAAAGTTTAAAAATTAAAAATTATGTATTTCTTGAGCAAATAAAAAAAATTCGAACTATTTTAGTGGTAAAAACTTTTTGAAAAAATTTGGTGAAAAAAATTTTCAAATTTTTTTTCTGAAATACCTAGGTTTAGAATGTCATTTAAATTTGAGCATTCTAGTGTTAAATTTTTTTCCAAACTGGTAACAAAATGTTGCAAATTTTTTTTTTCCGAAATTGGTTTGGAATATCATGAAACGTGGAAATTTTAAAATTGAGCAAAAAAATTTTTTTTCGCCTGTTCTATAGTAGTGATACATAAATGGATTAAAAATGTTTTTAATTTTTTTAAAAAATTTTTCAAAAACATTTTTAAATTTGTTTGAATAGTTTTATAATGTCATGGAAACGTGGATAGTTAAAATCTGAACAAAGAAAGAAAAATTCTACCTTAGTGGCAAAATTTTTTAAAAATAGTAAGAAAAATTTCTAATTTTTCTTTTAAATATATTTAGAACGCTATGAAACGTGGAAATTTTAAATTTGAAGAAATAAAAAAAATCCATCAATTTTAGTGGTAAACAAATTTTCAAAAATACTTTCAAAAAAAAATTTAATTTTTTTTTTTTAATCAGGCTTAGAATGCCATGAAACGTGGAAATTTTAAATTTGAAGAAAGAAAAAAAAATTATTTAATTTTAGTAGTAAAAATTTTTTTTAAAATATTGGTGAAAAAAATTTTCTTCTTCTTCTTTTTTTTTTTCTGAAATAGGTTTAGCGCGTCATGAAACGTGGAAATTTTAAATTTGAGCAAAAAAACATTTTTTTCACTATTTATTCCGTTTAGACGGTCCACCCTGTATATTTTCCAGTGAAATTTCTACCATTTCTTCGCTGACAGTAGCGTCAACTACCTACCAAATTTGACTGCTCTCCGTCAAGTAGTTTTTTAGTAAATGCACCAACAGACAGACAGACAGACAGACTGACGGAATTGAAAAACCTATATTTTCGTAATCTACGTGTTCTGAAACGTCAGAATCCGAAAAAATCTCGGAGGGTGATTTTTTCTCGAATACAATACTTCCCTTCGGTATGCGCGGGAAGTAAAAAGCCACCAGTATCAAATCTATCATTATTTATTTATTTATTTATTTATTTACACGACTCAACAGGCCGAAAGTCCCAATTACAGAGTCGGAATACTAACAATAAATATTGTGCTATGATAGAAGTAGGTATTACAAATTATGTCCATATATACACTTTAAATCCTTAATTCTACAATATAATTGTACAATAAAATCCTTAGTTCTACAATAACAGAAGTATTACAAATTATGTTCATATATATTCTTTATATCCTTAATTCTACAATGAAAAATATCAATATTATTCTGTATATGATTGTAATTTCTGCACATGACATTAATAGGTGAATACATTAATAGATTGGTGCGTGATATGAAATGTTTGGTGGAGTCGAGTTAATTTAGAAGGAACTCGTAAGTCAATGAGTTTTAATAGATCAGAACAGTCGAGTTTACTGTTTAATATTTTAGACAGAGTTACAATTCCGTGTAATTCCCGGCGAGTTTGAAGTGAGTTAAGTGAGAATCTTTTTAACAAAATATCGTTACTAATTCCAACAAGTGGATAGGTCTTGTCCTCGGTGTAGCTTAAGTATTTTAAAAATTTTCTTTGAATATTCTCCAGTTTATTAATATGAACGATGTAGTAGGGACTCCAGATTACGTCAGCATACTCCAATTTACTTTTGACAAACGAGTTAAATAGAAGCTTCATAGTTTCAACATTCTTGAAATATTTCGAGTTTCTAATTATGAATCCCAATGATTTAAAAGCTGAAGATGCGATATTATTTATGTGATAAATAAAAGTCATCTTGCTATCAAAAGTAACACCTAGATCCTTAAATCTATCAACTCTTTGTATGACACTATCGTTTATTTTATACTCATTAATGAAAGTATTATGCCCATGTGAATAGGTGACAAAATTACATTTTTCAACATTTAGAAATAGTTTATTTTTATTGCACCAGTTATCAATGTTTTGCAAATCTGACTTGAGCAATTCTATATCATCACTGCAGCTAACGCTGTAGTAAATTTTTAGGTCATCGGCATAGAGTAGATATGGGCACTGTAAGTTTATAACTATGTCATTGATAAAGACATTGAATAAAAGTGGACCAAGGACTGACCCTTGAGGGACTCCTGGTTCGGCATTAAATTCGACAGACTTGTGTCCATGGTAATAAACATATTGTAACCTATTACTTAAATATGAGGTAAAGAATGAAACAAACTCATATGATAAACCAAAATTTGTTAATTTATTTAATAAGATACCGTGGTCAAGCCTGTCAAATGCTTTGGAGGAATCTGTGTAAATAACGTCGACTTAACCATCTCCATCAAAGACTTCACAAAGATACTGAGTCAAACTCAATAAATTTGAAGTCGTAGACCTACCTGGCATGAACCCATGTTGATGGCTTGATATTTTATTTTTTATGTTAGGAAAAATATAGTCGTAGAGAACGAATTCGAATAGTTTAGAGAAATTATTAATTATGGTGATTGGCCTGTAATTTTTTATGTCTTCTTTGGAATTCTTTTTGTGAACAGGGCATATTTTAGATATTTTCCACAGGCTAGGAAAAATGCCATTATTTAAAGATAAATTAAATATATATGATAAGGGACCGGCCAATATTGAGACGCAATCTTTGACGAAGAAAGCTGGTATTCCATCTGGACCTGCTGTAAATTTTGGCTTTAATTTTTTGCACCCTTTAATAACTTCTACCTCTGAGATTGTAGGTATGAATATACTTTGTGTGTCCACAGGTTCACTTTCGCCACCCGTACTGGCATTATTAGTTGATGCAGAGTATGCTGATTTGAAATATTCTGAAAATTTATTTACTATATCTTGGGGGTCATTATATGAGGTATTTTCATATGTCATACTGTTAGGTATTGAGCTTGTTTTTGATTTATTATTAATGTAGGACCAAAACATGGATTCTCTTTTAAGTTATTTTCTATTTTAAGTAGGTAGCTTCTATGCGAGTCATCAATATCTTTTTTTATTTTAGTTCTAATGTTCTTATATTCCTCATACAACACGGCATCTTTAGTATTTTTATATCTATTCCATATTTTATTTTTATATTTGAGATTTTTAATTATGTCTTTCGAGAACCACTGAGGATATTTGTTTGTACGGGGAAGAGATTCAGGAACGTATAAGGATAGATTCTCGTAAATAATATCATAAAAAAGTTGAGTTGCTTGATCTACATTCGATATATCATATAACAAATTCCATTCAGTGTGGCACAAACTATTATACAATGACGGAAAATCGGCTTTTTTAAAATTGTAATTTGGTATTTGGTTGTAGGAGAAAAATGTGCCAACTATCTTTAAGTCACATATCCAGTGCTGGATGATGTGAATCCTCTATTAGCTCGCAGGCGTCTGATTTTGTGACTATACAATTTATGTTGCTAAAAACCAAATCTAATAGCCTCCCCTTACCGTTTGTTATGAAATTCTGCTGTTTTAGATTGAGAAAATTACACAAGAGATCTAACTGTATTAATTTAGGGGATTTTTCTAAAGATTTCAAGCTTTCAAAGTAATCTGCCATGTTAAAATCGCCCATTATTAATATGTTATTTCCATAGATAGAATATATATTTGTAAGTTCTAATAGGGTTTCATAAACTTCAAAATTTGTATTAGGAGGGATATACATACAGAATAAAGTTATATTTTGCGTCTTGTTTATAGTAATGTTTAAGCCAATGATATCTACAGAGGGAACACTTTTACTGATTGAATTCAAATTCAGTAAGACGACAGAAACAGTTTTATCAACTGCTAATAACACACCACCTCCTCTACTTAAGTTCAATTCATTAAATTTTCTATCTGCACGATAAATGTTATAGTTATTAGAGAATAATTCAGAATCAAGAACATTCGAGCTCAGCCATGTCTCACTATATGCTATGATATGATAATTAAATGTAGTTGATGCATTATACAAATCTGTAGTTTTGGTATTGAGTCCTCGTACATCATTAATAGTAATATGCATATGCTTACCATTATACTATATATGTACATTGTTTACACATACATTAGCTGTTCCCTTACGTCTTAAATTGAGAACTTAATTTCATTTAATTATTAGTTACTGCCTCCTCATAAATGTGAAATTTATATTTAACAAAATACAATTAGCATTGTGGTGATAATCCTTCTTTGAATATAGCAATACAACTTACAACATTGTAACGTTAGCCTGCTTGCTACACATGCTATATGAATATTAACCCCAACAGTTACTATTTACCAATTATGGATGACTTCATACCTCGGGGGGCTTCTTTGGGTGACCATTGCCACCAGGGGATGTCTTTTGACCTCTGTTTACCTTTTTGCTTTCTGGGACACTATTCAACCATGCCAGGTGACTTTTGACCCCAACCAAAGAAGGGGGTCCTTTGGCCACAGGGGGTTTCTTCTTACCCCAGGACTACTCCTCCTATCTAATGCACGTGAATTATCGTTAAAAAAATTAATTTTTGGCGTACGGGGTTTGGAAATTTTTAAACTACCTTAAAAATTGCTTTATTTGTTGACAAATAATGTGATGAAATAAAATATTCCGCACTTCTTTACCATAACAAAAATACTCAACTTTAGAAATATTTTTAAGGGCCTTAGTGGGGCCCAATAGAGCCCCAAACAATTGAAGCTACAGGTCCTTGGAATTACTATATGTATGAATTTTTTTAGAATTTTGAATTGATTCCATTTTTGTAAAAAAATAAAGACTGAAGTGGGCCCTCCCTCTCTTGGACAGGGCGGCAATTTTGACATACGGACCCTGTTCACCTTATTTTTTAGGTTCAAGAAACGATCCTATCAAGTTTGTTCCAAAATCGATGTAAAGGGACATTTCACCTATCTTATCCCGAGGTACCCTTTGAAATTAATCTAAAAAAAATTGAGGAAGATACGAGGGTGTGTAGTAGAGTGGGCAGACCAAAAATTGTTTTTTCTTGATTCGTTATACCGCGGAAAACTTACCACTCGGCCAGATAAGTAAAGTAAAAAACAAAGGAATGAATAATCGGGTAGGATACTCCGGTCGCGCATCATCCCTGAAAATCATGAAACCTGATCAAATTTAAAATTTTGTCATAATTCAGAAAAAAAGTTTTTCCATGGCAGTCAAACAGTACAACCTCCCCATATTTCAACATGAAAAACGCATTTTCTTATTCATTCTTTTTACTACTTGCTATTTTAAACTCCGATTTGTGCGAAAAACTTGGCATGATAGATCGTGAAAGAAGCGTCGCTGTGATGAACCCATCCCTGAACCTGGTTCCAACGACTTTTTGTGAAGCTTCTGTCACTAACTTCACACACCGTTCTACTGCTTGCGTATGACATGGAAACTTGTCTAAATTCCATTCAACTCCTATTCCTGATTTTATTAAAGATGGAATCTCCTCATCGCATACTCCTTGCAGCAAAGGTGGCGGCGTGAGAGTACTAATATATAATCATTTCGGTGTAATCAGTGACCGCAAATTTTAATTTTGGTATCACAAAGCTCCGAATTGACTCACCCTTAGAAGTTTTATTTCTCGCCTTCATTACTCTTCTAATTCTCTGATAGGCCTTTCATCTACAATTATGTTCAAAACCAAGTTTTCTGGGTGAGCAAAAAATTAGCTCCGCTCAATCACAGGGTCTACTACTTAAGTTTTCAGTTAGTAACCTAGATGTTTCTATAGCTTGAAATACGTGCTTAGGGCCATCTGTAAAGTACTTGCTTTACTTGATATTAAACCAGAAGGCATATAGAACTTTACGATGAAAGAAACTAATAGGTTATGGTCATCTGAAGGAGTTATCATACTTACAATGCGTACAATGCAAGATCTCTGTTAGCCACTTTGCGTGTGAAAGAGAGCCGGAAACACGAATAAAGGAAATCTTCCAGACAATTCCCTGATTTTATTGTACTACTAATCTCAAACAGGTATTACTGACCTTCGCTTAGCATTTTTTCGGGCAATATCATTAATGACGCACTGAATGCTATCAAAATTTGGCACGGTAAGCTTCACATCCATTAAGTTGCCTACCAGTTGTACCAGAAAAGGATTTAGGTCCGGTTGTTTTACCATCAATAGTTTGAAATAAGTGTCTGAACATCAATTCATTCAAATGCAAAAAACCCACCCCCACCGTAGTGACCTTTCCTATGTTGTTCAATCAAATGAGTCACATCAGTTTTCCAGCCTGTTAGTTACTGTACCGATACATCAAATTACGTCAAGTTGGTCAAGTAGAGTCGCTAATGCAGACAACTGGGATATAATGCTATTAGCAATATCACTAGCAGATCCTGAAGAGGGCGTAACATGGTCAATGTATACAGATCCCGGTTCTTGGATAAGAAAATAGCGTTTTTGTTTTCGGGTTCTGCGGAAAAGTTTCGAATGAAGCTTATTAATCTCAAGAGTATCATTTTCTTTCCCGTCAAAGTAGTTCTGCAGCTGTTCGTTTCTACCCTCATCATGCAGTTCTGTGCGGTTACGCTATTTGTCTCTTCTAAGCTTGCTCTTATCGGCAACATGGATGTAGTCATTATTAGTAAGGAAGGGGGATCTATGTCCGTTCTTGGATCGCAGGATGCACGACCAGAAAATGTTAACCAATTGTTTGTTTCTTTGTTTTAGTTTAGGGCGATATGCACACACACTACATTTTCTAGATAATATTTTTATTTAGCAGATAGCCGCAAAATCAATTTACACCCTACATATGTTTAATACATTACAGTAGTGCCGCCACTGTATAAATGAGTATATGCAAATAGAAATATTAAGATTATATTTAAATTCAGAATTGCTAGATGATAAGAAGATTTTGTGATAAAGATATTATAATAACGGAGCCTAGAATACTTTGTTTTATCAGGTATAATATAAATTAAATTTGTAGTAAGGAGTTATATTATATATAATTCTCTTACTGATACTCTTGATGAAACTGGTAGAAATGTAAGCATGTTAGATTCAAATTAGGTATAAATAATTCTTGAGAATTTCACGTAGATTTCCAGAGTAATTTATCTGCGGTAACAGCAGCTGACTCCAGACGAAACCTTGAACCCACAGGGTACAGTAGTACGATGGAAAGAAAATTCTCATTGTACAGGAGGATTGTATCTCTTAGCTTGTCTCTCTTTGTTAAATTACGACAGTTGTAATTAGTTTACACTACAAATATACAACAATAATAAAATGTTTTTCTTGAAGATATAAAAGCTACTTTAAATATGTTATTAAATTAACTAGATGTATCCTGGGATTTTTCGGTCATCTTTAAATGAAAATTCTTATATTTTCTTACATTTCGATTTTATTAACCATCATCAGAGGAAAAACTACAATATTTATATTAACGTACGATTATTTTATGTGATTTTACAAATTTAATTTTATTACTTACAATTTAAGAAATTTTTTGTTTACACTATATTAACATTTTACGTTTATTTCTGTTGAACGTTTTAATACAACTAAATGCTGAACAAAGTATTGTCTGCTTTCTGGTCTGTGTTATGTCACTATTGGTACAGTTTATTTAATTTATGGATGTTAGTTATGGGGTTTTCTCTAAAGGCTGGTAGTGTGAAATATGATATTTTAAGAAATTATCTTGCGGACTTGATGGAAGGATGTAAAAAAGCCCAGCCTTTAGAGAAAACCTCATAACTAACATCCATAAATTAAATAAACTGTACCAATAGTGACATAACACAGACCAGAAAGCAGACAATACTTTGTTCAGCATTTAGTAGCATTAAAACGTTCAACAGAAATAAAGGTAAAATGTCAATATAGTGTAAACAAAAAATTTCTTAAATTGTAAGTAATAAAATTAAATTTGTAAAATCACATAAAATAATCGTACGTTAATATAAATATTGTAGTTTTTCCTCTGATGATGGTTAATAAAACCGAAACGTAAGAAAATATAAGAATTTTCATTTAAAGATGACCGAAAAATCCCAGGATACATCAAGTTAATTTGATATCAACGGTCAAGAAAATACAAATATTTATTTAAATATGTTAAACATATTTTGTTAAGTAGCTTTTAATTTCGGTTCTTTGTTCACACAAAAATTCAACACAATAGAAGAGAAGTCGTTTATTATGTGTTGTCGCGTTAACACTCTTTTAATAATTTCCAGTATGGACGAGACACGTCCATTGTGCTACTGTTCAGTATTTCGGTGTTCGCAAAAACTGTTTCGGTGTCAATGTCACCTGAAAGTTCCCTCACCTTTTCAGGACCTAAATCCCTACATCTGAAGTTTCACGGTGTCTATCATGTGAATGTCATATAAATTTATTTTTTGTTGCTCTTTTTTCAGTTTTAAAATAACTGAAATAATATCTGATCAAATTATTTTTTTATTCTCAACTAGTATGTAGTAAATTTAAAAAGGATTGCCAGGATGGGGTAGCCACTATGCCCTAAAAGTCCCTAAATAATGGACCTGACGCCATTTTACTTCCACATCCACGTAGTGGAGTGAAAATACACTAATCGCAGAAAAAAATCCATTTTCTTTTTGTTGAAATAGGCTTAGAATATCGAAACGTCTAGATTTTAACTTTAAAAGAAAATATTCTGTCTGTCTACCGGTCGGTCTGAAACTTTTTTTGTGCGCACATCTTCTCAGGGACGGTTTAAGATATTGACTTGAAATTTGGTACACATATGTATCATGACGAGATTAGATAGAACTAGATTATATTTTCTGCTAATTCTGGTGAAGAGTTGGGGGTAAATAGAGGCAAATAAGGGAAAATAAGTAAGGCAAAATGGTAACAGTACAGAAACTGGGATTTGGTGTATATACTAGAAGCCATAGCCTCAGATTTCTTTATAATATTTTACAACCCACCCACCACCTCCACTCCATTATTATATGGGTTGATAAAATTAAATTGAGATATTCAATTGAAATATGGTACACGTATGTATTGTAATGACATCTGGTTACGATGATTCCGTTGAAGGGGTGGGAGGAGGGATAAATAGGGGAAAATAAGTTAAGCAAGCGAATAAAAATTCAGAAATTTAATTTATGGCGTATATGCTTCTAGTTAACGTCTCAAACTTTTTTATGATATCTGTTTCATATATTATATTAATAAAATTCTATGACCAATTATTTCCATATACTAGAGTAAAAATATGGTCAAGATGTTTTCCTTTAAAGAGACTTGCATGAGACATCTGGATGTGGAAGTAGTGATTACTTAGGCAATAGTTTTTTAATTATATATCAGTAAATACCGGGTATTCAAAAGTCTGGAAATGGTCAAATATCTCGAGAAATTAACATTGGATCTAAAAAAGAAGAAAGACGGCATTAATAATTTTAAAAGCGTTATCCAATGATACTAAACATGACACCCGCCACACCCACCCCTTGGGGTGGGGCGGGGGCAACTTTAAAATCTTAAATGGGTACCCCTATTTTTCATTGTAGAATCGGATATTCTGAGTAAGAATAGACTACTTTTCTTGGAAACATTTTTTCTGAAATTGTTATTTTTTTAGTTATCCGGCGAGGAAAAATCAAAATTTTAGAACTTTGCGATTTTTTTACTCGAAAAAGAAGAAGTATGCACAAAAATTGCAAGAGGCAAAAAGAGTTTGGCATCATCCCGGGACCATTCCCAAATTGTTTCGAAACTGTCCAATACCTTCTGTAGAAAAGAGCACTGTGGATTTTCAAGTGCATCAAAAAGGGCATTGGAAAATTCCGAAAAAAATTGAGAATATTCCCGCGATAATTCCTAACTCTTTTTGCCTCTTGCAATTTTTGTCCAAACTTCTTCCTTGTTAAGTAAAAAAAATCGTAAATTCCTAAAAATTTTTCGTGACATTCTAAACCTATTTCAAAATATTCTTTTTTTGAAAATTTAAAATAGAAAAAGTTTTGAATTTTTAAAATTTTGTATAAAATGGATGATGGAAAAAAAATAGTTTTGTTCAAATTTAAAATTTCCACGTTTCATGACATTTTAAACATATTTCAAAAAAAGTATTTAGAATTGTGAACATTTTTTATAAAATGGGCGATGGAAAAAAAATTGTTTTGCTCAAATTTAAAATTTCCACGTTTCATGACATTCTAAACATATCTCAAGAAAAAAATTTGATTTGAAAATTTAAAAAATATACTTGTTTTTTATTATTTTACAACTACAATAGAATAGACGATGGAAAAATGTTTTTCTTCCATTCTAAAATTTCCACGTTTCATTATATTCTTAATACATTTCAAGAAAAAAATGTTTTCAAAACAAAACAAAAAAATTCCCACCACTATACGGTAGATGATAGAAAAAATATACTATTATTTATTCAAGCTTTTAGACAGCTGAATAAGATGATCTGGTCCGTTTTACTCATTCTCGTATCGTTGTCCTGTTATTAGGGCACGAATATAGGCAGAAGTGGCCTTTATAGCACATTTAGGTTAATTTTTCTCAAAATTGTGAAGCGATGGCGCAAAACGGCCAACGGCATTGTATTCAGTACATCAAAGACCTTCGAAATCACCTATTTCGGTTAAAACAAAAACAAAAAAAGTGCTTTTTTGCAGGTATGTATAGCTAAAAGTATTTTACTTCCACATCCACGCAGTGGATTGGAACTATGGTAATCGCAAAAAAATTTTCAAAAATTTTTATTTGTGAAATAGGTTTAGAATGTCATGAAACGTCGAGATTTTAAATTTCAGCGAAAAAAATTTCTGTCTGTCGGTCTGTCTGTCTGTCGGTAACTTTTTTTTGTCCGCACGTTTTCTCCGGAACGGTTGACTTGAAATTTTGTACACGTATATATTATAACGAGATCTGGAACTGGATTGTTTTTTGAGGATATCCGGTGAAGGGTTGGGGGTTAAATAGGGGTAAATAGGGGAAAATAAGTAAAGCAAGCTTGTAAGAGTCCAGAAACTTGAAATTCGTTGTATGTACTAGAAGTTGGCCTCAGATTTTTTATAATATTTTTCAACCCCCCCCCACCCCAACCCCATTAATGGGGTCGATAAAATAAAGTTGAGATATTCATTTGAAATTTCGTACACGTATGTATTATAACGACGTCTGAAATTAGTTTATATTTTGAGATGATTCCGTTGAAGGGTTGGGGGTTAATTTGGGGTAAATAGGGCAATATAAGTAAAACAAGTTGGTGAGGCTACAGAAACTTGAAATTCGATGTATCTACTAGAAACTAAAGCGTCAGATTTTTTTATAATATTTTTCAACCCCCACCACCCCTATTCCAATACGAAAAGTGTTGATAAAATAAAATTGAGATATTCATTTGAAAATTGGTACAAGTATGTATTATAACGACATCTGGAACTAGATTATATTTTGAGATGATTCCGTTGAAGGGTTGGGGGTTAAATAGGGGTAAATAGGGGGAAATAAGTAAAGCAAGCTGGTAAGACCACAGAAACTTCAAATTCGGTGTATGTACTAGAAGCCAAGATATCAGATTATTTATAATATTTTTCAACCCCCACCACCCCTAAGTACTTCATTATTAAAAGGGTTGATAGAATAAAATTGAGATATTCATTTGAAAGTTGGTACACGTATGAATTATAACGACATCTGGAACTGGATTATACTTTGAGACGATTCCGTTGAAGGGTTGGGGGTTATTTAGGGGTAAATAGAAGGAAATAAGTAAATCAAGCTGGTATGACTACAGAAACTTGAAATTCTAGGGTATGTACTAGAGGCAAAGGCCTCAGATTTTTTAACAATATATTTCAGCCCCCCGCCACCCCTACTTCATTATTAAAAGGGTTGATAAAATAAAATTGAGATATTCATTTGAAAGTTGGTACACGTATGAATTATAACGACATCTGGAACTAGATTATACTTTGAGATGATTTCGTTGAAGGGTTGGGGGTTATTTAGGGGTGAATAGGGGTAAATAAGTAAAACAAGCTGGTATGAGTACAGAAACTTCAAATTCGGTGTATGTACTAGAAGCCAAGACCTCAGATTTTTTAATAACATATTTGAGCCCCCCACCGCCCCTATTCCATTATTCAAGGGGTTGATAAAATAAAATTGGGATTTAAAAATGAATTATTATTTGTTTGCTTATAATTGTATTGAAACATTCTTTATAGGATTTTACAAACAGCAGAAGAATTAACTATCTATAAAAGAAAAACTTTGTGTAGAAATATTAATGAAATCTTTGCATTCTTTCGATAGATTTCATTAATATTTCTACACAGAGTTTTTCTTTTATAGATAGTTAATTCTTCTGCTGTTTGCAAAATCCTATAAAGAATGTTTCAATACAATTATAAGCAAACAAATAATAATTCATTTTTAAACATGCATAGAGTATATAGGCTCCAATACTAGTTAGCTAATAAATAGGTGAGGTTGATTTTTTATCAGTCAATGTCAAATATAATCATTTCACACTTATTCATAGAAATTGTCTTGGTTTTGCATGAAACATCTTTATGAATGGCTTTATGTCTTTCTGATGAGCTCCAGAATAAGGGCGAAAAACGTTTCAAAGGCTAAGCATTTCCAGGAAACAGAATGATAGATTTCATGAAAATGTAATCCATTGGAATGAAAATTTTTTTAAGACAAGGTAGATAAATAAATTCATTTTAGGTTTTTGTTCTCATTTTTAACTGAATCTTCATAATCGTAGGGGGTTATGTGGATACTAGTTTAATCTGCATGGCCGTAGGGGACTGTGTGGATGCTAGTGTTAGAATGAGAATTGTCAAATAAGAAATTAGACAAATTCATTTTAGGATTTTAATTTGCTAGCATAACCAGAATTCAGGTTATCGAAAGAATGCAAAGATTTCATTAATATTTCTACACAAAGTTTTTCTTTTATAGATAGTTAATTCTTCTGCTGTTTGCAAAATTCTATAAAGAATGTTTCAATAAAATTGGGATATTCACATGAAATTTAGCACGCATATGTATTATAACGACATCTGGAACTATATTATATTTTGACGTGATTCCGTTGACGGGTTGGGGGTTAAATAGGGGTATATTGGGGAAAGTATGTAAAGCAAGCTGATAAAAGTACAGAAATTTGGGATTTGGTGTATATACTAGTAGCGAAGGTCTCAGGTTTTTTATTAGTATTTTCCATCTCCCCACCACCCTCACTCCCTTATTAAAAGAGCTGATAAAATTAAATTTAAATTTTCACTTGAAATTTGGTACATTTATGTATTATAACTATAGCTGAAAGTAGATTATATTTTGACATGATTGCGTTGAAGGAGTGGGGGTTAAATAGGGGCAAATAGGGGAAAATAAGTAAAGCAAGCTGGTAAGACTACAGAAACTTGAAATTCGGTGTATGTGCTAGAAGAAAAGGTCTCAGATTATTTATAATATTTTTCAACCATCACACCACTACTTCATTATTAAAAGGGTTGATAAAATAAAATTGAGATATTCATTTGAAATTTGGTACACGTATGAATTATAACGACATCTGGAACTAAATTATACTTTGAGATGATTCCGTTGAAGGATTGGGAGTTATTTAGGGGTAAATAGGGGGAAATAAGTAAAGCAAGTTGGTATGAGTACAGAAACTTGAAATTCGGTGTATGTACTAGAAGCCAGGGCCTCAGATTTTTTTATAATATATTTCAGCCCCCCACCACCCCTACTGCATTATTCAAGGGGTTGATAAAATAAAATTGAGATATTCACATAAAATTTAGTACGCATATGTATTATAGCGACATCTGGAACTAGATTATATTTTGAGATGATTCCGTTGAAGGGTTGGGGGTTAAATAGAGGTATATAAGGGAAAATAAGTAAAGCAAGCTGGTAAAAGTACAGAAATTTGTGATTTGGTGTATATATTAGAAGCGAAGGTCTTTTTATTAGTATCTTCCATCCCCCCACCAACCCCACTACCTTATTAAAAGAGTTGATACAATTAAATTTAAATTTTCACTTGAAATTTGGTACATTTATGTATTGTAACTATATCTGAAACTATATTATATTTTGACATGATTGCGTTGAAGGAGTGGGGGTAAGTAGAGGTAAATAGGAAAAAATAAGTAACGCAATCTGGTAAGAGTACTGCAACTTGAAATTCGGTGTATGTCCTAGAAGCCAAGGCCTCAGATTTTTTAATAACATTTTTCAACCCTTCCACTACCCTTACTACATTATTAAAGGGGTTGATTGAATATTGAGATATTCACTTGTAACTTGGTAGACGTATGTATTATAACGACATCTGGAACTAGATTATATTTTGGGATGATTCCGTAGAAGGGAATAAGTAAATCGAGCTGGTAAGAGTACAGAAATTTGGGATTCGGTGCATATACTAGAAACCAAGGTCTCAGATGTCTTTCTAATATTTTTCAAACTCCACCACCTCCGCTTCATTATTAATTGGATTGATAACATCAAATTGAGATATTCACTTGAAAGTTAGTACACGTATGTATTGTAGTGACATCTGATTGAGATGACTCCATTGAAGGAGTCGGAGGTGGTAGGCTGTGAATAGAGGAAAATAAGTAGAGTAAACTAAACTTCATTTTTAGCGTATATGGTAGAAACCAACTCCTCAAACTTTTCTATTACATCTGCCCCGAATATTATTAAAATTCTGTGACCAATAATTTCCGTATACTAGAGTGCAGATATAGTCAAGATGTTTCCTTTAAAGTGACTTGGATGAATAATCTGGATGTGGAAGTAGTGATTCCTTAGGCAGCGGTTTTTTAGTAAAAGTAAACAGGACGTACTATTAAAAAATTATTAACGAAGCAAATGCGAAGGAGGACTATAGTTTGTAATTAATAGAAGTATGAAGAAAGAAACATGTCATTCTTTTACTGAAAACTATACAGGGTGATCACTTTGAAAAATAATGAATTACCTTTGAAAATAATGTTTGGAATGTAGTTGACAACATTATCACTGAGGAGAAAACCCGACATATATATTGTAAAATATACAGGGTGGTCATTTAACTGCAGATGTAATTAATAAATAAAAAGTGTGTAATGAGGAAAATTTTGTTTGCCGTTTTCTTCAGATTAATTTAGGAATATAACTGAGTGGCACGGGGCCGCAGAAGAGATGACCTCTGGAACCTGTAGTTGGATGATACTGAAGATACAAAAGCTGTGTATTATTGATGATAATGCTCGACTATAAAAGTCATAGACCTAGAACGTTTTCTATTACACAAGGATAAGCGAACACGATCAAATTTTACAGAGAATACGTTGCTTTTCGATCACCAAACAGAAATCATTGAAGATTTTTTGTAAATTAAGAAATAAAAAATTAACGGTATAGCCGATGCGTATGAGTCAATTTGGTATGGTTTCTAAAAAACTACCTGACATTACCCAATTTTTCTCATTAAACCGGACAATGTATTCGCAGAATTCTTTTAAACTTATTTGCCAATGTTGGTGGAGACATTTTATGTATTAAAAGACTTGTGATACGCAAATCCTCAAGGATGTGACAGTGATTTAATTAAAAGTGGAATTGTTATATCATAGAATATTTAATCGATTTTTACACCTACGAAAAAACGTACTTCCCATACTAGAGCGAGAAGTAATTTTTTCGACACAAGGGACTGTAAAACACCATTTTCTACACTACTTCGAATGTTAAAAAGTTCAATAGTTGACACAGTCAAGTAGTAGAAAAGAAATTCATGTGCAGTTGTCAGAATGTTATACTGGTCTCTTTTCTTTTTGTCACTAGTAATGCCCCTTTTTTAAAATACGGTTGTCAAGAGAACATATTTTTCTCCAGCTGCATTAATAGTTAAATTATAGAATAGAAAATGATTGAATGCTCTTGTAAACAGTCAAACAGACAAAGGTTCCAGATTGCATGCCACCATTTCAAACAAAGTTCACCCAGTTATAATGTATCTGTTTGGCAAAGACAAATAGGTACAACTACAGAAATTACAAAATTAGTTAGGAGCACTTGAGTGAACTAAATCAACTTCAAGCCATGTACAAATTATACTGCACCGGTGAATTCATCATGGATAAGCAGAAATAAATATATTTACATTAATATGTATCCTGTAGGTAACAATACAGGTTTGAGAGTACATTGTTTAACGAACACAAGCTCGCTGTTTATAAAAGTATGTTAAAATTTCCCATGATGACTCACTAGTACATTCGATAAACTAGATGTAAATATTATACTGTTTATCGAATTATTCAATTTTCTATATATTTGCTGAACATTGCATTGTATACTCTTAATTTTACCCATCCCCTGATGATACCATCTTGATTTTCCAAGCATTCGATAGTATGCACTGTACCTTTGACGAAATTGTACATTCACAATAATGCACATAATGTACCTACTGACAAACATTATTCATCGGCACTTTTTTCTTACCATGTCTCATAACTTTTATATTTACCGATAAACATTTCTAAAAAACGACTGCCTAACCAACACAGCACAAGACTGTCCGAGGGACGTACCATGACAAAGACCATTTAGGATTTGGGCTTGCCTATGGACGTCCCAATATCCCAATATGTATTCTCTTCAGCACTCTTTTGGTCATCCCACAGTAAATTTGGCTGAATTGTATTATATTTACCTACGGAATCTGCTGTTGGTTTCTGTACCATTACTCATGAGACAACCTGTAGTTACCGAAGTCCCTGGACTGCTAGTACAACAGGACACAATAGATGTCCATTATCTTGTTCTTTTTGCGACTTAATTTAAAAAGAAAAAATATTGATAAAATAATTACGTTCATTATTTTAATGATTTACAATTCAATTGTTGTTCGCTTTAATGGTTGTCGAGATATATTTTTTGTATCAGAAATCAGTCTTTAATTAATCAAAGTTTAGCGAACAATATCCTCCCAACTCCCACCGTCAGATCAGGTCAATAGTCTAGGAGCAAGGATAATTCACGTGGCAAACCTTTCGACTTTGTTGCATAATGCGGAACATCACACGTTCAAGCGAAACTCGAACTATATACTATGTTTAATGTATATTAAGTAGGTAGTGAGTGATCTTGAAAGGAAAAGGACATCATATTCCACCCAAAGAAATTCGATGTATATATATATATATATAGAGAGAGAGAGAGAGATGTAGAGGGTGAGGATCCGAGATATACAGTATATACAGGATGTCCCGAAAAGATATCAAAAAATTTGGGGCTATAGGGGACACAAAAACAGATAGTTCTTGCTAATAAACTTATACTTTTAAAGGAATCGTTAGGGTTATGCAGCAAATTAAATTATTAAACCATAATTTTAAGTACACGGTCATGCACAATTACACAATCAATATGTGTTACCCTGTATTAATTTTCTTATGCAGAGTTCATTATTTGTATTGCCAAGCTGTATTAACAGAGTTCTTTTGCTTTTTATTTTTGCTGGCATTGTGAGAACAAACTTGATTGTTCACTTTTTGCCATCTCGCTTGAGCGGCCACAGTTATTACCAATTCTTAATAAATATTTTTCCCAAACTTTTAGAAAACATCCCTTTGGAGATAAGACGAGACATGTGGTTTCAGCGTGACGGGACACCTTTGCACTTTAGTTTGAACGGGCACCAGTATCCGGAATAGCGTTTTCAGAACAGGTTGACTGGAAGAAGAGATTCTGCAGTTTGGCCTACGCGATATACTGATCTTATCCTTGTCGACTTCTTTTTTTGAGATGAAGGTCCTCTGCCAACAGTCATGACTGCTTGCGCATATGTGCAACGTATTCGAGGAATGTTCCATAGAGTTCGTAAATTCATGAACTGACGATACAATATATTATGTATAGAAGTAAATGGTCTATATTTTCAGCAACAGCTGAACTCAAATAATTCAATAATGCCAAAACCACTAGTTTTAGGGTCTCGGCACTCTGAATACTGTTGGAATGCCTAATATTCAGAATTATAAAAATGTTCGTTTACTCCAGTCCAGTCCAGCCGGTAGAGGTTTCTACCATATACGTTAAAAATGAAGTTTCTAGTTTACCGTACTTATTTTCCACTATTTACAACCTACCACCTCAATGGAGTCATCTCAATCAGATGTCACTACAATACATACGTGTACTAACTTTCAAGTGAATATCTCAATTTGATGTTATCAATCCCATTAATAATGAAGCGGAGGTGGTAGAGTTTGAAAGAAATCTGAGGCCTTGGTTTCTAGTATATACACCGAATCCCAAATTTCTGTAGTCTTACCAGCTTGCTTTACTTATTTTCCCCTATTTGCCCCTATTTAACCCCCAACCCTTCAACGGCATCATCTCAAATTATGATCTAGTTTCAGACGTCGTTATAATACATACGTGTACCAAATTTCAAATGAATATCTCAATTTTATTTTATCAACCCTTTTCATATTGGAGTAGGGGTGGTTGGGTTGAAAAATATTATAAGAAAATCTGACGCTGTGGCTTCTAGTAAATACACCGAATTTCAAGTTTCTGTAGTCTTACCAACGTTTTACTTATATTCCTCTATTTACCCCAAATTAACCCCCAACCCTTCAACGGAATCATCTCAAAATATAAACTAATTCCAGACGTCGTTATAATACATACGTGTACGAAATTTCAAATGAATATCTCAACTTTATTTTGTCAACCCCATTAATGGGGTAGGGGTGGTGGGGGGGTTGAAAAATATTATAAAAATCTCTGAGGCCATAACTACTTGTACATACACCGAATTTCAAGTTTCTGTACTTATACCAGCTTGCTTTACTTATTTCCCCCTAAATAACCCCCCACCCTTCAACGGAATCATCTCAAAGTATAATCTAGTTCCAGATGTCGTTATAATTCATACGTGTACCAAATTTCAAATGAATATCTCGATTTTATTTTATCAACCCTTTTAATAATGAAGTAGGGGTGGTGGGGGTTGAAAAATATTATAAATAATCTGAGACCTTGGCTTCTAGTACATACACCGAATTTCAAGTTTCTGTAGTCTTACCAGCTTGCTTTATTTATTTTCCCCTATTTACCCCTATTTAACCCCCAACCCTTCAACGGAATTATCTCAAAATATAATCTAGTTCCAGATGTCGTTATAATACATACGTGTAGAAAATTTAAAATGAATATCTCAATTTTATTTTATCAACCCTTTTCAAATTGGAGTAGGGGTGGTGGGGGTTGAAAAATATTGTTAAAAAATCTGACGCTTTGGCTTCTAGTACATACACCGAATTTCAAGTTTCTGTACTCTTACCAACTTGTTTTACTTATATTCCTCTATTTACCCCAAATTAACCCCCAACCCTTCAACGGAATCATCCCAAAATATAATCTAATTCTAGACATCGTTATAATACATACGTGTACGAAATTTCAAATGAATATCTCAACTTTATTTTATCAACCCCTTTAATGGGGTAGGGGTGGTGGGGGGTTGAAAAATATTATAAAAAAATCTGAGGCCTTAACTTCTAGTACATACACCGAATTTCAAGTTTCTGTACTCTTACAAGCTTGCTTTACTTATTTCCCCCTATTTACCCCTATTTAACCCCCAACCCTTCACCGGATTTTCTCAAAAAACAATCCAGTTCCAGATCTCATTATAATATATACGTGTACAAAATTTCAGGTCAATATCTTAAACCGTTCCGGAGAAAGCGTGCGGACAAAAAAAAGTTACAGACAGACCGACAGACATACAGAAAATTTTTTTCGCTCAAATTTAAAATCTCGACGTTTCATGACATTCTAAACCTATTTCACGAATAAAAATTTTTGAAAATTTTTTTGCGATTACTATACTTCCAATCCACTACGTGGATGTGGAAGTAAAATTATATGGACGATAAGAGACAAAAGAGAAAACTTGTAGAAACCTATCTGCTGCGCGGCCGTCTCGCGAGGCCGTCTTGAAGAGACTGTACGCAGCTGTAGAAAGAAAAAACAGAAAGAAAAAGAGATCCAAGGTATATTATTTTGATTATTATCTTATATTTTACCTTTAATATGTTTGAATGGTTTTTATTCGCTCAGTCCACAATCATAAGTATACATAATCTTACAATTTACAATGGCGTTTTTATATGTACATCATTGTAAGTGTGTAAAATTTTCAATTTGTTGTGATTTACATTTAAATCGCATTCTTATCGTTAAAGATTGCCAAGCACTTGTTTGAGGTGCTTAATTATTATTGGCGTTCGTTTAGGGTAATTAAGCAATCTGTCCGCTTTTGTTAACTTGCTGTAAAAGTTGCATTTTTTAAATTACACACCATTAATTAACATAATGAATTTTGTGCATACTACCATTAATGGAAGAATAACAGTGTTCCTCTCGTGAAAAATTCCGTTGCCTTTACCCTGGTAATTTGTTGTATAAGTGAATACACATTTTAAAATAAAATATATTTATTACACAAAGAGAATCAGAGCATATATTCCAATTCCGCACGTCCGTCGTTAACAAACGAATTAGACAGAGGTCCTACCCCTGGATGGTATATAATTTGTGCGCTGAAATGTGTACAAAGTTGAGTGTTTTTATGTTTACTAGTTTTGTGCTCATGCAGAATTGTGCTAATACCTACAAGTAGTATCAACATCAACGTACTAAAATTTTATTTACGTGCACAATATTCCGCATCAGCTGGATCAGTTGTCCTATCCGTAATACGATGAGGTGAAATGTACAGCAGATATTCCATTACAACCGATACAGGGATCATAAAATTGCACAGTATTTCCACTTTTAATTTATTTACTACCAACTTCCAATCATTCGATTTCTCATATAAAAGTATTCTTGACATTTACTTTTTAAATAATTTATTTAATGTTCTTCCATTTCCGCCTCTAAGATTGTTTAGTAGACGAGCTACCTCCAACCTGAAAACGTTGGTGTACCTCTTCTTGTAAGAAGATCGAGGCGAAATCCCTCTTCCAAGTATTAACTGCGACTAACGCTGCTCCACTCTTCGTATCGAAATGCCATTTATTATGATTTAAGAAATTCTTTAAGGTTGATTTCAAAGCTCTTGGTATAAATTCTCAACGGATTTGAAAGTTGAAATAGATGTTGTGCGGAAGAGAAAGAGGTTGTTAATGAGTAGTGGCAGTTATGTCCTATATAAGTTATAGATATAAGTTGTTCGCAAATGAGACTGTGCATCTGTGGTGTTTCACATATTCTGTCTCATGCTCTCTTTCTAAATAGTTCCGAGTGCGCGGTCTTATCAGCAGAACATTTTTGCCAAGCCTCCCTGATGTAATATGTAGTTCGCAGTTTCTGAGTTAACTTATTTAATTCCTCTATTGAAATACGTCTGTTTGAAGTTTTCAATGGGCGAAAGGTCTATGTCCTCGTTGTCTGGATCATCTTAAGTTCGGCGTCAAAGGTCGTATTCCATCAGTTTAGAAAGTATTAATTTAGAGTCAACCGATATCTTTCTTCGCCTAATGATCAGTAGATATAACTATATCTACTGGTCATTAATGTTGTCTTCCCAAAACTTTGGGAAGACAGGATAGATTTAATTGATTGTTACGGTGTGTGGACAAAAGTAAACCCCCCACTATTTGACTGTTGTAATCTGATACAATTTTGCTATTTATTTTGAGTTTTCTCATTGTCCTTATGTTACTTGGTTTTTGTACTGATTCGCATTTTCCAGAATTGCAGGTGTTATTAGTCAAGCCATATCGAATCTTTTTCATAGCAGTCTGCTCATGACAATTTGACCATATATCGTCACGTCGTCTGCGTATAGTAAATGTGTGTACATATGTGTAAGATACCTGATGAGGGAACTGAATAAGCGGACCACATGGATATAAGCAAGTTTATGTATTAATCCGACTGCTAATATACTGAACCAAGTTTGTAATAGGTAGCTTGTGAAACATCTTGAAAATAATTATTCTTATTTAATAAAACGCTACTTATACATTTTTGTAAAGGTATTTACTTAAAATGTTATATGTTTCTAATTTAGGTTTGTAGGCTCTTATCGAGAGCTACAAAATCAATTCAAGTTATAAAATAATTGTCACAATACTTATGAATTCACACTATCACTTGAGTAATATTTTGATGATGCAGCGGTGGTGCGCAAGGGAACTACATTTGACATATTTTCTCCAACTGATTTCGAGACTAGATTATATTGATGTCCATTTAAACATCACTTGGTTCAGAGCTGGACAAAGTACTATGGTAAAGTGCTTTGAGTAGTACTTAACTCACTTTTAGAGTTTCACGCAGAGTGCTTCAATTACTTTTAAGAGAGAGTATTTGGTACTTGAGATTTTAATTATTTTTCATAAGTATTTAGGGCTTTAAAGCCCTTTCAGAGGGCTTCAATTACTTTCGAAACTGCTTCAATTACTTTTAAAGTAACTAAAGATCTTTTGAAGCTCTTAAAGTATTTAGGGCTTTAAAGCCTTTTCAGAAGGCTTCAATTACTTTCGAAAGTGCTTCAATTACTTTTAAAATAACTAAAGACCTTTTGAAGGGCTTAAAGTATTTCTAAAGTACTTGCACCCTCTTTTTAAAATCTATTCAAAGCCCTTCTAGACCAATCTCATCATGAACTATCATGAACACAGGAGCTAACAGAAAAACAAAGCGGCTTGGTATTCAGTGTTTAGTTATCCATTGTCATAGTTGGTGAGATAATGAAAGTGTGTGATTGCCATTCCTTTACGTTTTCATTACGTTTTGAGAAACCATTGATACAATACAGTATCAAGGGATAGATCCAGATGACTGGCAAAACTGTCTATAATTTCAAGTTTTGTCAACGGAGCCTTTTGTTCAAAATGATTTGAAAATTAAATAAATAAAAATACATAAATATTGCTCATTTCAATAACCGAACTCTTACAAATTGGATAGTAAACAGATTGTAGTTGTTACTTACATATATACCTTTGATAGTACTTGAAGTACTTTAAGCGCTTCAAGTACTGTACCAATAATACTTTCCACTTGACATTTATATTTCTGAGCGCTTGGTACTTGGTGCATTACTTTTGTAACTTGGACTGTACTTGGTAATTGAAGCACTTCTGTAACTAAGTGTACTTGATACTTCATACTTTAAAGCACTCTAGCTCAAGTACTTATACTTGAAGCACTATGTCAGAGTATATTGCCCAGCTCTGCTTTGGTTGCAGGTGCGCCATACGTATAAAAAAATTGTTCTTCAGCTCTAGATACTTCGTTATGCGTTCCATTTACATTAGAGCTTCCTGCGTATGATTTAGTTTCAACATTTCCAATGATTTATATTTTTACAAAAAACATGTATGGTATAGCAACCACCGAATTGACTTGCAAATAAAAATTTTTCCTTATATTTGTAATTCACTTCCCGCACCAATACCAGAGATCGTGAACTGATCGATAATTATTATAATTGATCTTAGAGTCAGGCCATAAATTTGAGTTTTCAAAATTATTATTATTCGCCACTCTTATAGGTTTTGCAACTACCTACGATGACTACGATTACATCAATGTTTAAAAATATTTACGTGTATTAAGTCCTCTTACTAAAGTTTATTTGTTTATAGCTAAACTCGTTTTTCGGCCTCTTGATTTAAATCATAATTTCGATATTACTAATAGTTAGCGAGAAATATGCAAAAAACTTGACGGAAGCACAATTTCTTAATGACTCGAGTGCAAGAGATAGATTTCATGACTTTCAGTGTGTTTGAAAGTATGAGTGAATGAACATGTCTGCCAAACTTTATGAATTATTTCCGTCAAAAATTAATATTTTTTTTTGTTTGACTGGAGTAGTAAGAAAAGTTGTTTATTTCATTTATATCACAAAATTACTCTTGAAACTATCGCCTGCGTAAAATAAGCGCCAACATGTCCTTATTAGTTGCACAAGGATCTATTCTCATTTTTAATCATATCAGAAAAACTATTATAAATTATACCCAAATAAAAAGTTACTCCCTCAGAGCAAAATTAAGGACCTGTGTAAAATTCTTCGTTATAGTGCGCAAAACTTAGAGATAATAAATTAAAAAAATAAAACTTGCCTTAAGTTACGTGAAATTCAACCATTATAGAAGTTTGTAGGCAGCAGAAATCTTCGCTAGTGCAATCGCCAGAGGCCTTATTGCCAAGTTACGGCCCCAATGCGGCTTTTGATAAAACACTACTTTGAGAAGCCAGTGATATATGGCGAAGTCTACTGTCGAAGTTAAACCTCAAGCTTAGAAAACAAACTCAGTTATTTATGTTGAGGGTGAGAATTTTTTACGTTATCTTAATGTATAGTACTACAAACAGCTTTCATGTGGTTTCAAAGAGTCTCATAAAGAACAGATTGTGTCAACATGAGCTATTCACCACCCTAGCCCGTTTATCTATAAGTCAAATAAGAGATTATCTTTCAATATATTGAATTTAATGAAGTATTGAAATGTCTAATAATAGTGTATAGAATTTTTATTTATATTTTTAGTTCAATCAGAAGCATGTCAATATATCTAAGCGTCTACAGGCAATTTCGAATTAATTTTCCGTAGGGGGTGAATTGAAGGGTTAATTATTTTCCCCAAACCTTTCAAACTACAAAGTTGAAACTTAACAAGGACACTCATGGCATGACCCCGACATCTACTAACGAGTAGAAGTTGTAGTCGGGCGTGACCGACTGCGGATACTTATTTAATTAAAACTTTTCAAGCATCATATCAACAGGCGGAGGGGACACTGTCAGTAACAAGGAGTGTGTAAAGTGAGAGCATGTGCAATAGGTAAGTTCAAACGACAATCCAGTTCCAGATATTGTTATAGTACATATGTGTACAAAATTTGAAATCAATATTTTTCAGGATTAACCTGGGACCCTTAGAGGATCTGTTTTATGCCATCCATAGGATATCATTGTAGGCTTTCAGGGTCGTAGTTTACGTAAATAGCCAGACTGCAAGTTGCTTTCAAACGAACAAACTTGGTACGCTACTAAGTCCTCTATTCATTATTGCGTAGGAAACTGTTAGCAATTCACTCCAAAATAATATTTTTGCTACTTGTAAGCTTATGTTGGAACTACTGGGGCATTTAAATTTAAATATATGTAGCAAAGATATTATTTTGGTATAAAATGCCAACAGTTTCCCTGGCATTGAAAGCTGCTAATATCGTTTGAAAGCTTTTCTGTCAGTCTAATGGTTACTGGGTTACTGAACGGTGATTTGCTAGGTATCGTTTTGTACCATTTGTATTGGAGTTCTTCTACTACCTCACTTCTATGATAATGAATTTGTTGACATTTTGCAGATAAGAATATAACATGTCTTAATAGTCAATTTACTAACAAATTTTGAGTTATTCTGTAGGATATTATTCTCAGAATAACTTTATTACATACAATATGTGATAAAACATTTAAAAAAGATTTTTTTAAATTTTAAATGTCATTAAGGCCCGGTTGTACCAAAAGTACGTTCAAGGTAAGTTTAACTGAACGACAGTTCTACGATGAACTCAGTTCAGAAGCAATTATGTTGTACCATCAGTTTTAAACGTTCGTTCAGTTGAACTTGATTTCATCGCTCGTTGGCACTATTGGATCAGAGTATGGCACATAATTCTCTAACAGAAGAAGAAGATTCCACCGTTATTAACCATACTTTATTTATACAACTTATTAGTTACCATAGAGAACTGAAAAATTTTCTTTGTCTATGTTATTTACCATTTGTTTATATCCAACTATAAGGTTATAAGTTTGTTTGACATGGCAGCGAAAAAAACTGTGAAATTTAATAGAACGACAAATAAAATTGGTAACAGAATAATCTAAATATGATTTATATATAACAATAAGATCAATCCCATACGTTGTTTAAATACGAAGAAAATAACTAAAAACACATAGATAAACCATGCACATCTCACCAAATCAAAAGGAAATATTATTATACAAAACACGTAATTATCTATATATAATGAAAACTAAACTTAAAAATGTTTATTTCCATAGCTGATAGCACAAGAAAGTTAAAAAAGCAAACGAAAACAGCAAATTTCACGATAATTAACTTGGAACATTGAAGTTATATGCCCTCCACTCTCGTTAGCTGTCAGATTTTCCACGCGCCCTATGCAAACAGTCGGATATTTGAAATCTCGGCAAATAACAATTTAATTTAGATTAAGTTAGGTTATGTATGGGCTTGAACTACTTGAACTTTCCTTGAACCAACCAAAAGGACCGTTCAACTAAATTGTTCTTGATCCACTATAGAACGCTTGAACCTTAATGGTACAACTTAAATTCATTACTTGATCTCTGTTCAGCAGTGAACCAAAGTTCAACAAGATGGTACATCCGGGCCTAAGACATTTTTACCTTTTATCAATAGTACAGGCAAATTAGCCATTAGGGTAACAAAAATTAATAAAAGGATAATCTCTGGGATTTAAGCAGGTAATAACCTGGAGAATGAGATGATGCATGCTTTGCACTTCCAAGTTCCGGGAAAATTCAAAAAAATTTGGAAAAACTTTCTGATTTTCGGTTTTCTTGCTCTAGCGGCCAAAGAAATGAAAATAGAGAAAAAAGTTCCCAACAAAATGTGTACCTCGTCTCTTTCTCTACAAAAAAGGTCTTTGCAAATTTTTGTCTTACTTAAGCTGTTTAGAAGATAAATCGAGTTTTCCACTTATAAATTTAAGCCGCTTCGAAATGCGCGAAAATTGAGAATTCTCCAGGAGTTTCGTACGACCGGGCTTATCGATAGATATCTTATTATTCACAGCCCCTAAAAAAAATGAAAATAACACAAAATGTAGAGAAAAGTCTCAGCTTTAATGTGGAACTAATCACAAAATTCATAAAAAAATGTATCATAGAGAAAAAGTGTCAGAAGATGGCTTAGTAAACTTTGTACAGTTGGTCCACAGATGTATCCATATCTTTGCCGGGAGTAGTTAGAATGATAATTCATTTTGCTGATATATTCTTATATAATGATATATTAATCCAATTAACATTTTATTGCCATTACTTTTGTTGGAAAAATATGCCTTGCAATCAAATTAGAGGGAATATTTCTCATCGATCAATCACTTCCAAATTTTGGAGTTCAATTCGCTATATATTAAATAATAATAATAGCACAGTCTTTCGATTATAAGTAGGTACAATAAAACATATTCTTTCGAATGACTTTTGAGTTATTTAAATGCATGCAGTACTTTTTGAATTTGTCTACATTATTCATACATGTTCAGAAAATGCACAATTATATAGTAAAACATATACAACTTATTTGTGTCTTAACATTCTTCAATTAAATTTTCACGAAATATAGATAAAAGTGCAAGACATCGAATGCATGTAGTGAAAAAGCACCCATTGTTACGGAATAAATAGGCAGAATGCATAATACTCTCGATAAAACTTAAAGATATGAATAAATCAACTAAATACAGTTTACTAAGCCAGCTTCTAACACTTTTTTCTCTATGATAAAAATTGGTATGAATTTTGGGTAGCTGATACTTTTCTCTACACTTTATGTTCCCAAGGAATTCTCATTTTCCGCGCATTTCGGAGCGGCTCAAAACTATAAGTGGAAAACTGAATTTATCTCCTAAACGGCTTAAGTAAGACAAAAATTTGTAAAGACCTTTTTATAGAGAAACAGACGAGCTACAAATTTTCTGGAAAACTTTTTTCTGTATTCTCATTATTTTAGCCGCTAGAGCAAAGAAACCGAAAATCAAAAAGTTTTTCCAAATTTTTTTGAATTTTCCCGGAACTTGAAAATGCAGAGAATGCATCACTCCATTCTACAGATTATTACCTACTTTAATCCCGGAGATGATCCTTTTATTAATTTTTTCGAGGTGTTTACAAACTGTTTCCTTCATTGCCTGCACTATAAGTTACACCTTGAAATTTTATATACATCAAGAACAAATATGAAATAAAATGTAATTTTTCTTGGCAGAATTTCTACATTTGGCGTTGATAGTCATGCTCCAAAATATGGCCTGGGTTCCGCATTACTCAATGTTGCGATATGATTAATGTAAATTTCACCGGCCACCACTGTTCTTTACAACTACGTACATTTTGAAAAAAAGTGCATGTTTAGCATATTTTCCTTGTTTCCGTTGCTTTCTATGAGTTGCGTGTCCCAACCATGTAAAGTCTTGTGTATTCTTTTCTGATAGGGGTAACCTTATTTCTGCAGAGTTTGCTTCTAGAAAGAAACACATACCTACATTTATAATGGTACTTACTTTATGTAGGTGTCATCTTAGAAATTTTTTTTAGCCCAATTCAATGTAAGATTAAAAACAATGAATATATCAAGTATTATATCGAGATGAACACAGAATCAATGTACACAAAATGTTACCTATGTTTAACCTAAAATTCTTATATAACTAAATAGATCATTGCACAAGCTTTCTTGAAACAATTTTGTAGGTTACGTAAAAGCTAATTTTAACAACTGATGAAAATAAAATAATTTCAATAGTGTGTACCTTGCTTTATCAATTATAATTATACGTCATTCTTGACATAATAGTTGTTTATGCACCAAGTGCGTTATATAGATTATAACGCCCGGAGGGTAACACAATGCAGCCCGAGGGCCTTTTTAATGAAAAATTGACTTTTCATTTTTTAAATGCATTTTTTTAGTAGTCTATGACATTTGTTGATACTTTGACATTTATTAATTGTATCTGTCAGTACGTTGTGTTCTTTCAAATTTAGTAACCTAGTTCAATTCTGATAGCTTTTTCTTTTTACTCTTTTTGTCAAGTAATCTATGACAGTTGTTGATATTTTAACGTTTCTTGATGTTGCTTTGCTTTGTACGTAGATAACACGTTTAACAAAACAGAAGGAAATACCACAAAACATCCGAAATAATGCGGGAAAAGACACAGAAAATGTATTGCCGGTCAAATCAAAACCATTATACGATAAGGAATATGAAACATTCTTCCTTTGTTTTTCATATAACAGGGCGTTATGGCCATAACACCCGCTCATTATGGTCATTATGTCCGTGGTCATTATGAGCGTCTTTATGGTAACCGTATCCAAGGTACAATAAAAACAAAATTCACGTATTTTATAATCCTTGCAATCATCGGGACTTTGGAAATGATAATACGGCTTCGCCTCGTCCGGAAATAGCACGATCCCCTACACCGCTGTACTTCCACCTTAAATGAAAATTGATAACTTGACCCCTGTGATATATGTAACCCATATGACACTTGCGTATATCAGCCGTTGCATATACGCAGTCTCCCTCGACCGCCACACCGCTGTATTCCCACCTTAAATGAAAACTGATAACTTGACCCTCTGTGATATATACAACCCATATTACATTTGCGTATATCAGCCGTTGCATACGATAGTCTCGTCGACCGAGACACCACTGACTTTTGACCTTGAACAAAAACTGGTAACTCTACCCCATATACGAAAACATAAACAGTTCCAATGTTAATAATATACAGGTGAAAAATAAACAAATAAATAAGTCTTCAACTATTTTATTTTGATAGCAACAGCGACGACCTGACGACCATGAAATATGAATCGATGGTACAGCTATATACTGATGGCGTGATGCTCTGCGCGCATGCTCAAATTAAGAGTAACTATTAGTAGTAGTAAAATATTAATTACTTATACTTATATGTAACTTTGGATAAAATGATTAATTATTAGTAAAGGTAAACAAATCATTACTGAAGTTATCAATATAGTTTAAAAGTAGTTTTGACGTAATGTTATTTACCTCACAGCTCACCTTTCTATTGATTTATTGTTGCTTACGATTCAAGAAGTCCGTGGTTCGACCACAATTTAATTTTTTTTTTGTTTAATACATAGGTGCTTAAATAAATATAATTTTATGTTTTAACATCTTTGTAGAAATATATTTCTTAAAAATAGATGGCAGAAATGCTCCCATGATTATATATCCGTGGGTAATCTGGACAAGATAACCCATAGATATCGAGTCTATTACATCCGTAGGATACACGTATATTGTACACCTATAGGATACCAACATCATATCAAGATATCCGTAGGCAATCCGTTGCGGATATACACAATTGGATCTTTAGAGGACATTAATATCCAGTCAGGTCAACCCTGGGATGACCTAGGGATATGTCTATGGGATAATTCCAAATCTGGGACAACGGGACTATAATAGGATATCCTCAGGATATCACGTGCTGTCTGTGCAGAAAAAAGTGACACACCACAGATAATACAATTTTATAAAATTCAATTATAGGTAAAATATGCTATAAAAAAGGTAAAGGGTAAGTCAGCACAGATATATGTATTTATACGAATAATATTTACTATATTAACATTCTTAAGCAGATTATGATACAAAGGAAAAGGGAAGCAAGAGCTAGAAATTACTATTTGCAAAAGATCTTATTTAACTTGCTTTGTTAGTATGTTGGGATCAAATCTTGCAATCAAGATATGGACTAGTTCTAATTAAGCTAGAGCTTTGAAATTTGACACACATGTATATGTCAGGTGATAATGCAATATAGTATGTAGCATTATAGTTCTAAATCCAATATGGCGGAAGTTTCATGATGGCGAATCACTTTTTTCTTCACAACTCCTTCGTTATGGATATCAAATGGAACAGGTTAACGAGTAAAATATGATAAAAAATGTAACGTCATTCTAAATCCAATATGGCGGGCATGCAGTCAAAATTTCAACTAGTTTAATTAAGCTAGAGTTTTGAAATTCTGCACACGTGTTTATGTTCGGTGACAATGCAATATGGTATATCTATCTCGACGTCCCAAGATGGCGGATTAACTTCTTCTTCACAACCCTCTACGATAAACTATGTGACGCCAAATCCAATATGGTGGACGTCACCCCGGTTGTTGATTTCTTCACAGCCCACTTGATACAGGTATCAAATGAAATGATATGACTAATAAAATACGATAAACTATGTATTATCTCATTTTCCACAACTACCTTAATATGGGTTTCAAATGGTAGGGTTTGATCTGTCTGTTTGTCTGTAAACCAAATAAAGACTAAAAAGTAAAAAATAGAATTATATAAAAAAAATATTTAAAAAAAGCTTTTATTTAAAAAAAAGTACTAAAAAGTATTTTTCTTTAAATTCATACATTTGGAAATCAAAATATTTGGGGACGATCATGAATACTATTGCACAGTTACTTTGACAATTACAATTGACAACCCCAAAATTCTTCCGGAGGGACGGAAACACCCTTAAAACTCAAAACAATCTATTTTAAAGGGTTTTTTGCGCTCTTTGTCGCTTAGCGATAGAGAGGAGATTTTGTTCGCATAACCCCACTATAATTTAGACACCTTCCAAACCACTTGAAACAACCCTCCAAGGCAATGAAAAATCGATAATTTTGTTCAGTTCTTTCGAAACTGAGATGCATCCTGTATATTATACAGTCTTGAGAGTATTCCATTATGCTGTTTTACACACGTGCCAAATTTGAAGCAATAATTTTAGGTTGAACACCAATTATCGTGTTTACAAGAAACGGTCTACTTACATACATGAACACACTGAGAGAATGATTTAATTGAGAGAAACAATTTTTTTTCCACGAAAGGAATGATTTATTTGCATTTGGCCAATTAAATATATCTTTGAAACTGAAAACTAAACACTTATTATTTTCAAATAAATCAAAATACTTATAAATAATACTTAGTAAGAAATATTTCTTTGTCATAAACAAAGCTTCTTATTAAATTTCTTGGATTTATTTGTAGCGAACAAATATTTATTTGTAATAAATAAATATTTTTTTCTCAACAACAATCCTTGATTTGATTTAGTTGTAATGATATTAGTGTTTGTTTTGTAAGTTATGCAAAGGATAAAATTATGGCAATATATATAACTTTAAAACTTATCTTTAAAGGTTTGTTGCAGCCACCCAAAGCCACAGTTAAATAACAAATTATCAACACTAATATCTGGATTATTTGTATCAATATTCAGTAAATAAAACACAAAACTAGAACTAATGCAGAAAGCATAAAAGCAATAAACTTCTGGTCGTTCGTTGTGTGAGATTGCAAGTGAAATAATGGCGGCTTGCGGCTTCGCCTCGCCGGCTACAGGTGCGCATGCTTTCGGCGCAAGGCCCTATCTATGAATATTTTGTTGTCAGAAATAAATATTACTTCCTAGAAATAGATATTTATTTCACACATATGATTGACTGTGCTAAAATATTTTTTTCTAGGAAATAAATGTAATATTGTAATAGATTTCGGAAAAACAAATATATTTCTCTCAACTAAATCTATTATTTTTGTATGGTAATTTAGTTACGAGGAACAAATACGCCGTGAATAAATAATCTTGTTCTGCCAATTAAATGATTATGTAGCATATTCTTATTATAACAAAATAATTATTTGGGTGCAATAATATATTAGCAGGTACTAAATATTTGTTAAATTAAAAAAATATACAAATAAACATGTCAAGTCCAATATTTCTCTCCGTGCAGTAATATTTACAGACAACTTCTTTTTATTATTCAATATTTGATTAAATCAAATATGTACAATAAGCTTTGTTATGGAATCCTCAAGAGAATAAAATATGACAAGAAAATGGCATTACCAAACTTTTAAAGCTTATTTATATCTTAAAACTTAGAGAGATTGAATACGAATTAAAACAAAATTTTTAGAAATATGTTTTCAAAATTCAATTATAAGGGGGTAAAATTGAGTAGACTGTACATAACTGTTTAATGCCATATTTTTGAATTAATATTGCTTTGTATATTCGATTTGTAACATTTGCAGAATGGTGGACATAAATAGAGGCGCTAATTATTGTTTTTTTACTATTGTAATAATAAAAGCCTCTGTAATGAGTTATCTAAATATAGATCTAATCCATTGCATTATATTTAAAGATTAATTAAAATTAACATTCAAATATGTCTTAAGAAATACGACAATTCTCTACCAGTATTTTAATGAATTAGCTGGAAATGCCTCAAGAATAAAAAACCTGCAGTTTTAATGAAATTGTATCAAAAAAGTTAAATAATCTCTAGCGTTTGTTACAATAAAAACAACTGTACCGCAATTGGCATCGATTCCAATAGCGGTTACGGTTACGAACTCTGTCGAACTAAACTACAAACTATTTTCAATTAGTCCTAAAAATTGCGAGTGAATCAATAGCAACATAGAACATAAGAGTTCCACATATACGATCAATAGATCTGTTACGTCAAGTGCACTAAATCAGTTAGCTTTAAAATTAATTGCTTTTCCAAAGCGAGAGCTACAGAAAGAACTTCATATAAGTTATTTGAACATATCATAACTATCATGCTTATAATAATCTCACTTTAATTTTATGAAAATAAAGTCGTTTACCCCACAGGGTGTTTTGAAATGTCTGCATGCGTATAGGTATAGACAGACATGCATAACAAGAACTGAAATGGAAAACTGTCTTAGAAGTACTATAAGGGTTTTCAGAACCGTTATAATAATATGGAATAATAGACTAGATAGCGCAGCTGACTAAGGCCTTCTGCACACGCAACTTCTCCTCATAGACGCGTACAAGGATTCATCTTGCAACGTCGATTCCTAGACGCCCAAGGGCGAGTTGTATAAAAATCACATTACCGATGGGTTAACTAACCCGAGATAGGATATAAATGATTTAACTGATTTAGGCTCAGTTGTACCAAAGGCACGTTCAAGCGAAGTTTAACTGAACGACAGTTCTACGATGAACTCAGTAGAACCGATTATGTTGCACCATCAGTTTTAAACGTTCGTTTAGTTGAACTTGATTTCATCGCTTGTTGGCACTATTGGATCAGAGTATGGCACATAATTTTCGAACAGAATTAACCCATACTTTATTTATACTTATTATTTACCATAGAGAAATTAAAAATTTTCTTTGTCTATGTTATTTACCATTTTTTTATATCCAACTGCGCTATAACGTTATAAGTTCTTTTAAGATTGCAGAGAAAAAAACTGTGAAATTTAATAGGACGACAAATTTCTCGGCATCTGAAGAATAATTGCTAATGTTACTCATTACTCAAAAATACAAAAACATTTAGAATGTAAAGGCAATGATATGTGTTCACCAGCGAAAAGAAATGCTACATGAGAAACACTAACAAAGGAATCTAACTGCACTAGTGGACAACAGTTTAGAGCTCTTCATACTCTAAAAAGAAAATATGAAAAAACGTGCAAAAAACTATGCAGATGAGAAATTGGAAATTCTAGAGATTGGCGGAGGGCCTGAGGTATTCATCTGCAATTCTGTCTATTACGAATATTACAACATATTTCGATAGTCTGAACCTCGCATGGAATTCTGTATTACGTATTCCATTTGGTGAATTGATTGACGCGATGCTTATAATATTGCCGGCGGCCTCTATTCAACATAATATGCACGAAATCCATAAAATCATCATCATCCGTTAATACATCAAACATATCTTCTGCAGCTTGCCCCTCCATCATTTAAAAGTCGCGCGTCCGAAAGGCTAGAGGTTAAATGGGTACACAAACATTAAGATATTAGAAATCTCCTCAAATAACAATTTAATTTAGATTAAGTTAGGTTATGTATGGGCTTGAACTAGTTAAACTTTTCTTGAACCAACCAAAAGGACCGTTCAACTAAATTGTTCTTGATCTGAGTGTAGAACGCTTGAACCGTAGTGGTACAACTTAAATTCATTACTTGATCTCTGTTCAGCAGTGAACCAAGGTTCAACAAGATGGCACATCCGGGCCTTAATGATTTCAGCAATTTCTGACATTTGAAACTTTCTTGTTTTTAAGGTTATAATTCAACAGTTACCTCACTTTAATCGCCTACTTTCCGGCAGTTAAGAAAATGGACATTAAAGCGGGCAGTTAATGCTAATGAATTTTTGCACAACACGAATTTGACAAATCAACTCTGGTTAAGCCTTAACTATGCTTTATACAACCCTCCCTTAAGATCTATACCACGGAGCGTATATAAAAAGAATGGGAATCGTATCATCATTAATAAAAATTGAATACAGTAGTTGAAAAGACGTCTAGCGTCTCGTATTTACGTCACCGTAATAACAAGAAGAAAAAGAGGAGATTCTGGATGCATCCTAATATCCACAGAAATAACAATATGAGATTATTTATTGCTACGAAATTTTATAGTTTGATCGCCCACCGTATTGCACCTTGCATGCTAAGACGAAATCGCGGTGCTACGTCTTCGTGTACACACAGTCATTCTTTTAAAACAATTCAGAGACATTTAAGCATTCATCTTTCGTAAGTCTCATCTAATACGCATCTATGAAGAGAAGCTCCGTGTGCAGAAGACCTTAAACGTTGTAGTAGCGAGTACCCTTGGTCACACTATCTATCATAACTGGGTTCAGTCTCTAGCTCCGACACTGGCAATGCTGGTGGGTGATGACTGTTGTCTGTGTGTTTTCAAATCGATAATCCCCTTTCGAACAGACTTACTTTTGGATTGTCGGATATATGTGATGTGTTTATGTGTATGTTACAACAGGAAGAAATATATTTTAGTCTTCTTATCTCACGCCTCATTTAAAATTTTGTAGTTTTGGCACTTTTTTTCAGAGCATCCCTACGTGTATGCCGAATTTGGCTATATAAGTACATGAAAGACATAATTTTCAACCTTGTAAAGAATTGGTACGGTAGCAGCTAGAGTCACGGTGAAACAGGGAAAATGGATAAAGCGCGTGGAGTCAGTCTCTAAGGCGACCGACGAGGAAAATCGACGTCTAATTCAGTCTGAAAAATTGTGCAATAAGTTAAAATATAAATCTGAAGTTATTGTTCAAAATATGTTAGACGAAAGTAGATAATACGTGCTACATGGAAATATCGTCTAAGTTAATTACTGTAAACGTGGAACATTAAAAACCAGTGATACAAAATTTGAGAGAAACTTAATTATTTTATTTGACGATACCAAATAACAAACTGGCTCTAAATAATTGCTGTTTTAATGAAAAAATGTATGTACTACCGTGTTAAACTAAATGTAGAAATGAAAGGAACGCGTAGAATTTGTGACAGCGATCATCAATGTGGATGGTAAAATTTCTTTGTGGCTAGCTTCTGCTTTCCCGCTCAAAATGGCATACCAATAACTTCGCCTTGTGTCGCTTCTACCTTCCAGAATGTTCAGGTACCAACTTTTCGGCGCTTAAATTCTAGTAACATTTATAATACGTTGTCCTTCCTGAACTTAGACATTTGGAACTGTCACAATTCTGATTATATATTTATTAACTTCCAAATAGCATAAGTAATCTTGTGATGCTTTGTTAATAATTTCACGGTGTATATTAACATTTCTTTGCTTTTAATTATGTGGATAGACACAGCACTCAACAATTTCTTAGCATATTATCGTAGGCATATCTGCTTTCTCTGTATTTCTGAGCATAAATGTTACGCTGGTTACTTTTTTAAGTTTAACCCAAAAGCAACTATCTATTTCGTATCTTGGGGAATACCTATCAAGCTCATATCTTTGATTATATTTATGTATGCTACACATTCACTTATTATCTTTAAACCCATGTGTCAAAGTATTTGTCTATGATTATGAATATTACTCAAGTTTTATTATCTTTATGTATAACTGTGAATGTTGTCGTTCGTTTATATTTATGTATGTTACATATTTTTTTAGTTTACCTGTCAAGAGTGTTTATTTGTGTACGTTCTAGAACAAAACGCAGTATATTGTTACTGTTAATTAAGTTGTGTTTTCAATTTATAATTTTGTCTAAATCATTATTAGCTCATATTCAACCGATTTTTCAATAGTTTTTAAGGAAGATTCATAAAACATAGTGGCGCCCATTAATTTCTTCTTTTGTTAGTGTTTTTATTAACCTTTGTTAATGGCTTTTAGGATAAATAAAGCACTTGGTGACAGGCTTCAAATAATTGTACCTATTTATTTGTTAATTAGCTGCCAGATTATTCTTTTTTTGAGTCGAAATCTCTAAGCAGTGGTGTATTTTTAGTAAATATATCTGTTATTGAGGTAAACGTGACAGTCCCATGTTAGATTTCAAAGATTTTAAATTAATTTTAATTTTGAAGGCATTATCTACATGTGTAATTTTCAGGTTTCTATTTTTTCGAGAGGTTTCTTTTTATTTCCTGACTAAAATTCTTCTCGCTGTATATACAATACAGTATATCGTATTCAATGTCGATGCATGCCAATGAAAAATGTGCCATTTTAAATAATAATCAACTAAACTTTTTTATTTGGAGCACAGCAAACCGAGTCTTTGGTCCGTACTACCAAGAATTCAACGTAAGATATCCGCAGAGAAATCCTGTTCAACATGGAACTGCAACAGCCGTAAATGCACGTATTAATCTAACTGGAAATGTAAAATTTAAAGAAATAAGATTACGAACAATTTTTTCTAGTAATTTTTTTATATCTCCAACGCGATGCAAAATACTGAGAATATGTTCTATTCACAAGGTCGAGCTAGGCTGGGGTTACACCTGACATTTGAGTTGAGTACTCTAAGAAATGCAGCTTCAGAAGTTCTACCTTTGTACTAAAATTAAAATCACTACTTCTAAAAATAAATTAAATACAGGGGTGTCTTCATCTTAAATGTGGCACATGTATGTATATAAAATATCAATCACCCTGTATGACGAATAAGACTCAATTTCATTAGGTTATATTCGCCCTACAGGTAGGTTGCCAGAGGCGTGTAAGCAGTCATATTTTACTTAAATTATGTTTTATTACAATTTTAAAGCAAAATGTTTCCAACATATGAGATTAAGAATACGAAAAATACGAACATGTACAACACATTAAAATGAAATATCCAGAATCAACGTTCCTCCGCAGTTTAGGTAAGTTGAATTTGAGCGTTGTCAATTGCATCCATTATACTTTTCACGAATTTACTGCACTTTTTATATAATTATTGCACATTCTATAGAGTACCCTCCTCATTTTTATCGTAAATAAAAAATAATGTTAGTTTGTATTAGCAGCACAAGCGAGCGTAGCGACGTCTGCAGATAATCAATCACACAACCCCCAACTTCCTCTTCCCTCCCCTTCTCCATGTGCCCTAACCTGCTAATATCTTATAGATGCCCTAAAACTTAAAACACAGACACAAACAGTAATAAAAAATATTGCTCCAGTTTTTAATAAATTCGACCCATTATCTATAGCAGGTTTTACTCATTTTCTTTCCTTTAAATCTGAAACGTTACATTCTGGTCCACACAAACCTTTTAACTTACTATTATTTGAATTCTTTTTCGAACATAACCTAAATAAAATACTTATAGATTTTAATAAGTGTGTTATAGTAGCGGATGGGTTTAAACAAGCTTGACAAGTTCCCCAGCAACACCTGTGTATTGTTTTTAAGTAAATTAAATACATGGAATAATATATATTATACAGGGTGTACAAGTTTCATGCCATTAAAAAAACTGGTAATGGGGACCAACTAGACAAACAAAAAACCTTTATGACTTTTCCCTCTAGGGGCACTTTGAAAAAAACTGATCTGGGTTAACAAATTTAATATTATGGTAGACAAGTATTGAGAACCACTGATTTTCTTGGTCGATGGACTTGTACTTCCCAATTATATAACTTTTAAATTGTCATAAAAAAGTGCTCGCCGGCGCACGCGGTATCAAAGGATCATCGACCTCCTTTGATGGACCGCCTCAACTGAACTGACGCAAGTATAAAGAGGTAAACAATTCGTTCTCTCTTCGTGCACAATTGCAAGCAAATAATGGCCATAGAGGTTTAAACAGAGCATTTCTTCACATGTGTTTTTTTTAATTTGGAACAAAATATTGGATTGTCTATAATTTAGAAAATTTAAATGTGGTTTATTAACATTTGTAACATAAATGAGTGTCCTGGGTGAAAAGCTTACTACCTACCTAAATGATTCAAAATCTCTGCATCTATATCAATACACAGTTCGGTACGTCGTATTAATTACATACGCACTTCGTTCAATACTAAACATTAAACTATCAACTAACGTTGTCAATAAAGAAAAATAAAATAAAAACTTGTTACAAAAGCCAAAAAGGAATACAAAAAGAACGAACAAGTAAGTTGTGTCTGTACGTAATCAAGAATTTGATAACTTGAACGGTAAGTCAATAAAATAAATCTTAACTATAAATACGCAATGACGCGAAATTCAAAAATAACAAAAACAACGAACGGCGGGTTGGACGTCTGTAGATAACGAAGCACCGACAGTAACTAAAATATTACACAAGGGAGAGTTACAGTATAGTTTTCTTCAGATCAGATCTAGATCTAAACCTACCTCAATATTCCAGCAGTTCTCAAAAATTTTCATTGAAAATTTGCGAAATTTTTGTTTATTTTTTTTCTCCAAAACTATGAGCGTTAGACCAGATGTTTTATAGGGTTTTTTTGTTTGTTTTGTGGTTCCCTACCACCAGTTTTTTTTAAATGACATGAAGCTAAATACACCCTGTATAATATACTTCTTTATACACCTTAGTTGTAAGCTTGGAATGTTAACGATTAAACAAAATGAAAACAAATTAATGGTAAAATGGTACTTCGATACGAAAATGCACCAACGTCGGGCGCGATAAGTACTTGGATGGGTGACCTTCTCCAGGGAAATACAGCTCCACCTTCTAATGGCTTGTATATCAACGTATAAGTAGAAGATTTGTAACTTTGGTCGGGGTTACATAGCGAATATACCATCCTTCGCAGGGTATGTAAAGCACTCGGTCCCTCCTCTATTAAATGTTAGGCAAGTAAAAAATCTCTACTCTTCGATAGAGAAGAGGATCGGCAAAATTTCCAGGTTAGGGGTAGCTGGTCTCCTGGCGTCGGTGATTGCCGTCAGTGATTGGCCTTAGTAGGCCTTAGCAGTGAAAAGAAAATAGTATTAACGAGTGACGGATTGCGAGATGAATGACAGCCGCCAAAGCTTGGTCCATAATCTTATCGCATTTGTGACAAATTTATTGCTGTTAAGTTGATAACCATTAGGGACGATTATTGCCTTTTTGCAATGTAACAAAATTATACAGGGTGTTTGGTCGTGTGCCAAATTGAAATGGCCAACAGAATGGGTTATCTGCTATCCTTTCAGGCCCCTTAACACTTCCCATGCCCTGCGGGATTTTCCATATCGACCTTTTATCTTTTTAATGAAAAAAATCCCAAATTCTACATTTAAATTCAAATTATAAAAAAAGTATTAGGCGTAGACTGCAAATTTCATTTTTATTTTGATGTGTATTGTTGAAGGGTTCTTTTAAATCCAAAATTACTGGCATTAGTCATCTAGTTATTTTTTTATTCACTCGCAAACTTTCGGAATAGGTAAAATTTAAATTTAAACTTACACTTTATATGGCTATAAAAAAAAACTCAGAGCAACTGGGATCTTCCAACTCCCTCAGAAATTCTCTAGTCTATCCTCTTGCTAGTGATGTGCCACACGTCATAAAAATCTTTTAATAACTTCGTGAATTTGCTAAATTAATGAATCGGGCCACATAAGGCTAATATTCAAAATTCCGAATAAAAAATTATTTTTGCTTAAATTATGCATGGGAAACAGGTAAAATCTGTTATCTCACTCTTGCCAAGTAAAATCTATCTACTATCTCTTTCTGTTATTGGTTTTCTTGAAATAAAGAAACAATTACATTTTTATAATTTATTAAAAAAATTTAAAAATCTTGCTCAAAGTGTTGGTCTCTCTTGCGAATGCAGGCCCGACATCTGCTTCGTATTTCGACAGTTGTTGTATGAAGTCGTATTTCCTCCCTAATTGTACCGAAAGCCATTTCTATGCGTTGGACTAGAGGACAAGTTCCTCCCTAGTCGCAACCTCCGTCACGTACACGAGCTTTTTGGCACGACCTCGGACATAAAATCTAACGGAGTTAGTTCTGGGGAACATGGAGGCCATTGAATAGGGCCATCCCGCCCAATCTACGCATACGCCTATAGTTTTTCAAAATGACGGCTTTCCCGCGCACTGGCGATTGATTGTAAGAAAATATCTAGACAATGTGTTCCCAAATACATGGATTGGGCGGGATGGCCCTATTCAATGGCCTCCATGTTCCCCAGATTCAACTCCGTTGGATTTTTATGTCTGGGGACGTGCCAAAGAGCTCGTGTACGCGACGGAGTTTGCGACTAGGGAGGAACTTGTCCAACGCATAGAAACGGCTTTCGGTACAATTAGGGAGGAAATACGACTTCATACAACAACTGTCGAAATACGAAGCAGATATCGGGCCTGCATTCGCAACAGAGACCAACACTTTGAGCAAGATTTTTAAATTTTTTTAATAAATGATAAAAATGTAATTGTTTCTTTATTTCAAGAAAACCAATGAACAGAAAGAAACAGAAGATAGATTTTACTTCGCAAGAGTGAGATAACAGATTTTACCTGTTTCCCATGCATAATTTAAGCAAAAATAATTTTTTATTCGAAATTTTGAATATTAGCCTTATGTGACCCGATTCATTAATTTAGCGAATACACGAAGTTATTAAAAGATTTTTATGACATGTGGCACATCACTAGCAAGAGGATAGACTAGAGAATTTTTGACGGAGTTGGAAGATTCCGGTTGCTATGAGTTTTTTTTTATAGCCATGTAAAGTCTAAGTTTAAATTTAAATTTTACCTATTCCGAAAGTTTGCGAGTGAGTAAAAAAACAACTAGATGACTAATGCCAGTAATTTTGGATTTAAAAGAACCCTTCAACAATATACATCAAAATAAAAATGAAATTCGCAGTCTACGCCTAATACTTTTTTTTATAATTTTAATTTAAATGTAGAATTTGGGATTTTTTCATTAAAAAGATAAAAGGTCGATATGAAAAATCCCGCAGGGCATGGGAAGTGTTAAGGGGCCTGAAAGGATAGCAGATAACCCTTTCTGTCGGCCATTTCAATTTGGCACACGATGCACCAAACACCCTGTATAATATAAATACATAAATTAAAATAATTAATGACTTTTTTATGTGTTGATCTATTGTGTTACAAAGAAATAGGGTTCTTCCTCTAGCTAACACTTGCTGCCCAAATTTCGTTCCTAAGTTATAAGGAACGTAACGGACGGACGGACGGACAGACAGACGAACGAACATTTCGAAAGTTGTTCAGAATTTGAGCACCACCAACACAATGATATGTACATTTTTTCTCTACAAGCGATATTACCGGTTTTAGAAATGTGCCGATCGGATGCAATATACTTTTCGTTTTGTACTTGTGAAGAGTATAATAATTGATATTATTACTTCTACCGGTTTCGTATGTATTTACACTCAATCTTGTCTACAAGCATATCACTAACATGTTACTGAATTATTCTGCAATCCTTCACTGTACTTTTCGCATAAAACAATATACTCTCCTTTCACAATTCCAACTCTTTCTATAACACTTCTCAAAGACGAAGGATTTCCATGTCAATAGATATTTTCTGATTTTAAAATGCATTTTAAACTATAAAATGTACTTCGTACTATTGCGCTAGCTTCCAAAGAGCACTTACTCTAATGCCAATTGATTGCTAACACATAAGTCTCTTCCACATGCCAGATCTCAATACTTCATGTAGTAACGTGCCCGGATTTTTACTCATTTTGAAGCGAATGCTTAGATTTATATTCTAAGAACGTAATCATTTATTTATAACTACCTAAGAACATATTTAAAGGAGGAGGTTTACAATTCTACTCGCATGAATATTTTTTTATATTTGTTCAATAATTATTCTGGAATATTTTAAGAGGTTTCTGTGAAATTTCTTCCAAGCTGTAGAGTATATGGATCGGCAATGGTCGTTTATTAGTGTCATCTAGTATAAGGCGAACCAAAATCGGCATAAAATGTTTTCTACTGGCGAATTTGTCTACATCAGTGGTAAATTTCGTCGAAATGGTATTAAAATTGATAGTTTGATATTTTCGGAGAAACTGATACTAAATCTGATGTAAAAGTTTAAAATTCTAAATTGCAAATCCAATACTACACTACATAATTGCAAAAGTTTTACAGATTTATATGATATTTAGTACAGTTTCATGTTGGAACGTTTACGTTATTCATAACACGCACACTACCATCGCCTATCTCCCTCAGCCCCACAGACTTTCGCTAGAGAAATTCACTTCACGTACGTTATATTTGACAACAGTCGCATTATGATAACGTAAACGTTCCATCATAGGCCTGAATGAGTTTCATGTTAAGGCTTAAAAATCTAGAGCGACGAATATTTCCTTTTATTTTGTAGAAACTACGTAAGGAGTCACTGAATACAATGGAATTAAAAACCTGATAGGATCATTTCTTGGGCCTAAAAAACGGTCCGTATATCAAAATTGACCCTCCTGCCCAAGAGAGGACCCACTTCAGCTATAATTTTTTATACAAAAAATTAATTCAATCTAAAATTATAAAAAAACACTAAGGCCATTGAAAATATTTTTAAATTTTTTAAAATCGAATATTTTTGTCATGATAACGAGGTGTGGAATATTTTATTTCATCCCATTATTTGCGACCAAATAAAGCAATTTTTAAGGTAGTTTAAAAATTTCCCAAAATTCAATTTTTTCATTTTCTTAACGAAAATTCACATTTATTAGATAGGAGTTGCTTCGAAATTAGTAATTAGTAATTAGTCAAACCCTGGGGCAAAGGACGTTCCCCTGGAACCAAGAGCCATCCCCTTGGGGTAAAAAGATACTCCCTGTGGCCCACAGACCCCCTTCTTTCGTAAAATGTTATCCAGTTCTGATCAAAGGTCACCTGGCATGGTTGAATAGTCTCCCAGAGAGCAAAAAGGTAAGCAGAGGTCAAAAGGAAGGCATCACCTGGTGTCAATGGTCACCCAAAGAGCCCCCCCCCCTAGCTAAGAAGTCCTCCAGAATTGGTAAATAGTAATCCCTGGGGTCAATATTCATATAGCATGTGTAGTAAGCAGGCTAACTTAACAATATTGTAAGTTGTATTGCTATATTCAAACAGGGATTATCACCACAATACTAATTGTATTTTTATTTTTTTAAATATTAATTTCTCATTTATGAGGAGGCAATAACTAATAATCAAATGAAAATAAGTTCTCAATTTAAAAGATGTATGGGACCAGCTAATGTATGCGTAAACAATGCACATATTATCTTCGAATATTTAGATAATATGTACTATTTTTAGTGTTGATACAATTTAACTTTCAAATATTTTCTATAATAAAATTTAATTTTGGCAAAAATTGTTTCTTACTATTAATTTCTTGTATATCATAATGAATACTTACCTCGGGGCTCACCCCGTTATTTGCCCAGTGCGTGCCTTCTTGCTGTTTAGGAGACTATTCACTCATGCCGGATGACTTTTGATCCCAAGAGGGAAACTTTTTACTAAAGAAGGTGGGGCTTTGGGCGCCAGGGGGTCAACCCAATGGAGTGACTATTGATACCAGGGGAGTGCCCTTTGCCCCAGGGATTGGCGGCATTATCCAATCTTTAAAACTATTCCTCCTATCTAATTAACGTGAGTTCCCGTTAAAAAAAATAAAAATTAATTTTGAGCCTGACGCACGGGGTTGAAAATTTCTAAACTACCCTAAAAATTGCATTATTCCTATCAGTTTATTTCAAAATTCGCGTCAAGGAGCATTTCACCTATCTTATGCCGAGGTATCCTTTCACCACTACCCGGTTATTTGAATCTTATGACCTAGCATCGTATTGTGGTCGGCAAAATAGTGAACAAACAACTATATTGAAAATATCTCGACATCGATATTAAATAATGTTTATCCAACATAAGCACAGAATATGGCTATTACTAAGGTGATTTTACATATAGAATTTATCACACACAAGTGAGAGAATGTAAATATTTTCATTTAAGTTTTTGACTCATTTTCAAATAAGCAGTCGTTTTTCCATATTTAGAAATATCAATATTTTTATAAATTTTTAAAGTTGTCTTCGGCATTGAATACATTTCTACAACGAAGAAGCTGCATACTTTTTCTGTGCGCTAAGAAAATAAGCTAGAATTACATCTTCATTTACACAAGTAACACCTCCGCGTATTGCCCAATCGTTAATATTATTTAATTATTATTAATATTCACTGAATTCCTTATCATAAAAAACTTGGCATTCTTAGGTATTTAGTAAGTTTAAACAAACTTCATTTGCTTCTTTTCTAATTTCTTCAGAGACATACCAATTTTCATCAATTTTCACACCTAATTGCAATCTACCTCTATGACCTAGATGAAATGAAATGTTCGTTCAGTTCTAAATGAATGAACCTTTCCCTGTTTCATTTCGTTTATCGTTTTTGACAACAGCAGCTCGCTAATAATTATCTTCCAATGTAGTAATCACTTTCTCGTTAAAATCATCCATTACAATGGTAATTTCCCTATTTAGCATAGCATGAAATAATATTTAAAGGGTTTAGAAGAATGATTACAACTCTTTCTCATTTCTACAGACAACGGTCATAGATTATACACTTCTACAGGTAAGCGCATATAAAAAATTCACTGTGGTTGAGGCAATCCTCGTGGATATTATCAAACGACGTATATTTAAATTCGAGTGCTAATTGAGTTACTTCTCTAGAAATCCAGAAAGCTGCCTATTATATCTGAAGTTAAACTGTAAAGAGAAATATATCATGGTTTTCGTCGCGAATATAAAACTTCGGGAACACTGGAATTAATTAAACAAAGCTCTGCTACAATTTGCCAAAATTCTTGCTTAAAATTGTTAATCCATTATCTGGAAATACTGACTCGTCTATAAGAAATAGTGAACATTTTATCGAAAAAGTTTATGAAGACAATATTCCTAATACACATCTGACGGTTAGTTTTAACGTAGTTACTCTGTTCACTAACGTCCCAGTAGACAAAACTTTAAAAAAACCGCTGCCTAAGGAATCACTACTTCCACATCCAGATTTTTCATCAAAGTCACTTTAAAGGAAACATCTTGACTAGATTTACACTCTAGTATGTGAAAATTATTGGTCATGGAATTTTAATAATATTTGGAGCAGACGTCAGAAAATTTTGAGGCGTTGGTTTCCACCAAATACGTTAAAAATGAAGTTTTTGTTTACCCTACTTATTTTCCCCTATTCACAACCTACCACCCCTTCAATGGAATCATCTCAATCAGATGTCATTACAATACATCCGTGTACTAACTATCAAGTAAATATCTCAATTTTATGTTATCAAACCCATTAAAAATGGAGCGGAGATGGTGGTGTTTGAATAATATTAGAAAGAAATCTGGGGCCTTGGTTTCTAGTACATACATCCAATACCATATTTATGTACTCCTACCAGCATGATTTACTTATTTTCCCCTATTTACTCCTATTCAACCCTCAACCCTTCAGTGGAATCATCTTAAAATATACTCTAGTTCCAGATGTCGTTATGATATATACGTATCCCAAATTTCAAGAGAATATCTCGATTTCATTTTATCAACCCCTTTAATAATGGATTAAGGGTGGTGGGGGTTGAAAAATAATAATAAAAAATATGAGGCCTTGTTTCTAGGACATACGCCGAATTTCAGGTTTCTGTACATTTACCAACTTGCTTTATTTTTCCCTCTTTACCACCAATTACCCCCACTCGTTCAACGCAATCATGTCAAAATATAATCCAGTTTAAGATATCGTTATACGTGTAACAAATTTCAACTGAAAATCCAATTTAATTTTATCAACTCTTTTAATAAGGGAGTGGGGGTGATGGGGGGATGGAAAATATTATGGAAAAATTTGAGGCCATCGCCTCTAGTATATACACCAAATCACAAATTTCTATACTCTTGCCAACTTGCTTAACTTAGTTTCCCCTATCTACCACTGTTTAACCCTAACCTTTCAACGGAATTATCGCAAAATATAATCCAGTTCCAGATGTGGTTATAATATATACGTCTACCAAATTTCAAGTGAATATATCAATTTTATTTTATCAACTCCTTTAATAATTGAGAAGGGGTGGTGGGGGGGGGGGTTGAAAAATATAGTAAAAATTTTGAGTCTTTAGCTTCTAGTACATACACTGAGTTTCAAGTTTCTGTACTCACGCCAGCTTGCTTTACTTATTTTCCCCTATTTAACCCCCAACCCTTCGACGGAAGCTTTTCAAAATATAATCCAGTTCCAGATGTCGTTATGATACATACGTGTACCAAATTTCAAGTGAATATTTCAATTTCGTTTTATCAACCCATTTAATAATTGGGTAGGGGACGTGTGGGTTGAAAAATAATATAAATAATCTGAGACCTTGGCTTCTAGTACATACACCGAATTTCAAGCTTTTGTACTCTTATCAGCTTGCTTTACTTATTTTCCCCTATTTACCCTATTTAACTCCCAACCCTTCAACGCAATCATCTCAAAGTATAATCTAGTTCCAGATGTCGTTACAATACATACGTGTACAAAATTTCAAATGAATATCTCAATTTTATTTTATCAACCCCTTTAGTAGTGGAGTAGGGGGGGTGGTGGGGGGGGTTGAAAAATACAAAAAAAAAATTGAGTCTTTAACTTCTAGTACATACACTGAATTTCAAGTTTCTGTACTTATACCAGCTTGTTTTACTTATTCTCCCCTATTTACCCCTATTTAACCCCCAACCCTTCAACGGAATCATTTCAAAATATAATCTGTTGAAAATACAAAAAAAAATTGAGTCTTTAACTTCTAGTACATACACTGAATTTCAAGTTTCTGTACTTATACCAGCTTGTTTTACTTATTCTCCCCTATTTACCCCTATTTAACCCCCAACCCTTCAACGGAATCATTTCAAAATATAATCTAGTTCCAGATGTCGTTATAATACATACGTGTACCAAATTTTAAATGAATGTCCCAATTCTGTTTTAGCAACCCCTTTAATAATGGAGAAGGGGTGGTGGGGGGGTTGAAAAACATTATAAAAAAATCTGAGTCCTTGGCCTGTAGTACATACATCAAATTTCAAGTTTCTGTACTCTTACCAGCTTGCTTTACATATTTCCCCATATTTACCCCAATTTATCCCCCAACCCTTCACCGGATATCTCCAAAAAACAATGCAGTTCCAGATCTCATTATAATATATACGTGTACAAAATTTCAAGTCAATATCTTAAACCGTTCCGGAGAAAGCGTGCGGACAAAAAAAAAAGTTACAGACAGACCGACAGACCGACAGACAGAAAAAATTTTTTCGCTCAAATTTAAAATCTCGACGTTTCATGACATTCTAATCCGATTTCAAGTGCCACGACCTGGGGGAGCCTAGGGAGAAGAGGTTGCTCTTTTTAATAAATAAATTATTATAACTTTTACATATATTTATTTAACACACTAAATCATGGTAAAAATCAAAGATAAATAAAATAGAACTGGCAAATAAAATAATTAAAAATAAGACATAATAAAATAGATCAAAAATAATACATATAATAAAAGTGTTCTTACCCAATCATCCTAGTTAGAGGAGATGTGCCTGGACGCCAATGGATTGACCATCATTAAATGATTCGCGTATTTATATAAATGCTACTTGCTTAGTCGGCATATTCCATATAGGTAGAATATAATTTGTAGTTAAGTGAACTCTATTAATTATTATGTGTTTGAAATATGACACTAAGCTTCCTTTAAATATTGTAACATGCTATAAGTTAAATAAAATACATAAAATTAATTTGGGAAAGATACGAAAATTATTTTATTAGATTTAGGAATCAATTAAGCCTACCTACAGAGAACATGCCAATAAGTAATTTTGAAAATTTCACGGTCCTCGTGGCACATTTCCCCCACCTGACAAAGCTGGACTCCAGATTTTAAAACAAACGAAAAAAAAAAAAATACATTGTATATACATTTAGTAAAAAAAAGAAAAAATAATAATAAAAATATCAATACAAAACAATACAAAAGACAAATAAATAAATATACACATTAGTACACTTTCTACAACAAACACAGAGTAAGTTCATGTAAATAAATTATAGTTTTTTGGCACACGTTTTGAAACACTGATTTCACCTGAGTCCGGTCCTGCGTTTAACCGCACACCACCAAATAGCAATTTGTTGACCTAGTTACTTTCGGTTCTCCGACGTTGCGATTGGCAATTCTCAGTCGGAGGAGTTTTGTTTCTTACTTGAAGTTGGCACACAAGGGAATGTCATATGTCATTTGTCATTTAATTTAGCACTATTTGCATTTAGTACAATAACAACTCTTCTTAAAATAATGCTGAATAAGCAACGCAGTTTTTCGTTTGATCCCTTGGATGGAAATGTTACTTGTGTAATAAGTGTAAGCCACGTCCAATGGAGATTATCATGCCAAGTATTTTTTGTGTTGCTTGTAACTGGGAGCCCTCGGTGAAGTTTTGGTCTGGTAAGAAGGTGAGTACTTATTTACTTGGTTTGCTTCAAGTGAGTAGCTAACAATTGTATAAAGCTTTATCACCTGTTTTCTAGGTAACGTTTACGAAGACCAGGGTAAACTTTTCAATAGGTGACAATTTTGCTTCTCGATTAAAATTTGGTTCCACTCCATCTCGGGTGAAATGTGCTCTTGTTAGACAAGGACGTAGGAAAATATGGCGAAATTGATTTGCAGAATGTGCAAATTTAGGAAAATGGCCAAGAATTTTGTCCCTTTACAGTTGCCTAACAGAGAGCGAAGCTCGTACTGAATTTACTGGAAACTGGCTCGTCCTCCGTGTGTACATCGGAACTCCATTTTAACCATTGGGCTTACAGTTGCCTAACAGAGAGCGAAGCTCGTACTGAATTTACTGGAAACTGGCTCGTCCTCCGTGTGTACATTGGAACTCCATTTTAACCATTGGGCTTCGGTATCTATGACAGCATTATGATCACAATTATGGGTTTATGAGGCCCTTCCTAGGTCGATTTGTTGTGTGGTGATGTTTGGCTCTGGTCAGTGCTCCGCGTGCCTCGGAGTAATTTACATGAAAAAGACAATAAGGCTTTGGTAAGTAAAAAAAAAATGATAAACTATTTAAAATCTATAAGTACAATTTCATCTCGTAATTATCGACTTAAAAGAAATATTTCCTAATTATTATAGAATCTTCTGTTTGTAACAACAAAAAAACAATGTTTTAATCAATAAACTAACATCTCTTGATGTTTTTATTAGACATGATATAATGCATATAATTAGTACAATTATGTCCCTAATTCTTAACATTAGGTTATAAGTTATTTTGTCTATTTGTCCCTCTTCGTTTTCCTATTAACACTTATATTTTCGAAAAGTAAAATGTATGAAACTTATATTTGTCTCTCTCTGTTCCTTGGAACAAGTCTTTCTATTGTTGGTTTAAATAAATTTATCACTACTCACAGGAGAAAAAATTGATGTTCCTTTTACGTGGAACGACATATTAATTTCATTTTAGAAAATTACTTGTATCTTGCATGATTTATTTATTTCTTTTTGTTTCTTATAAAATTATGCATCTGGCACACCTATTCTGGGTGATGTATCACCTCTTTTTATAAAAAATAATTTACTTTAGTAAAACATACAGAAAACAGAAATCTTATCCTTTTATCTACTTCATTTTATGTACTTTCTTGAGCTGTGCTAATATAGCAATAATTCAAGTTACCAATTGTGTAGGATATTTATTTAATAATGTACGAAATTATTAATTTAAATAACCCAACGATGTGGCATTTTTGAATTTGAAATGGGTCCTATTTTGGTAGCTCAGTTTTAATCATATTGAGTATTTTACTCAATTCTCATTTTAACGTATGGTACGTACCTATTAAAAAAAATCAACTTTAATATATTATTCATTGACTACTTATCATCATTCACTACATCGTACAAAATGCAGTTAATTTGATCACCTGGTGCGAGGGTTGAAATATCTTCTCCAACCTCTATAATGTACCATTTAATACACCGTGAGTTTCCTGCAAGTGTGTTTATTTCATTATAGATATTTTTTCTATTCTAGATTTTTTAACGCGATGGCATCAATAAAGGAAATATTTAACCAGAAAATATGCAATGAATAATACCAATGGGGTGCATATACTACCAAAGAAAACATCATGATGATTAGGAGTATTGTTTTTCACCGTTGGTTGGCGTGACTACTACCCCTGGAGGAGTACCAGGCCTCTTCTTCCTTGAACCAATTCAACTTATAAATCAATGGGATAGTAGCTGGCTTCCTATCCCACCGTGGCTGGGAGAGCTTTCCAGAAAGCTCCTGCTGTTACTTCTCAATAATGAAAATCGTAGGGACAAGACAATGTACCTGTACTAAATATTAATATTATTAAAAAGATTTACTGTTTGTGCTTTGCATTGCTAGAAATTGCTAAGACTTAATTTCCTATATATATATATACCCTATACATACATGCCCATGTATACGGGAGTCCATGTATACTGAGGTCCAGGCACAACTCTTCTTTTGATGATCTCTCCTCCCAGGCTTTATTCGTGGCGTTTAAAAAGTTACTTTAAGTTACTAAGAGAAACGAGGTACAAAAAAAATAAATAAATTAAAAGGGTGCTATTAGGGTTAAGTCAAGGAAACAAAAAAATACTATCCTGTACCAACCAGTTTACACGGGCTGAAATATGAATAATACTTTTTATTTTTGTTCTATTGTTTTATTTCTAACCAGTTCCCACGGGCAATAGAAATACCACAATTGGAGGATAAATTAGTACCACCTACTAACCAGTTTACACGGGCTAAAATAAAAGTACCAATTTTTAATAAATATTTTTCATCATATTTCCAGCCAGTTGGCACGGGCAATGGAAATACCATAAAAAAACATTGGTTTTATTATGGAGAATAAAACCCTAGGAACGAAGCTAGACGCCTCCACCATGTGCCACGACCTGGGGGAGCCTAGGGAGAAGAGGTTTCTCTTTTTAATAAATAAATTATTATAACTTTTACATATATTTATTTAACACACTAAATCATGGTAAAAATCAAAGATAAATAAAATAGAACTGGCAAATAAAATAATTAAAAATAAGACATAATAAAATAGATCAAAAATAATACATATAATAAAAGTGTTCTTACCCAATCATCCTAGTTAGAGGAGATGTGCCTGGACGCCAATGGATTGACCATCATTAAATGATTCGCGTATTTATATAAATGCTACTTGCTTAGTCGGCATATTCCATATAGGTAGAATATAATTTGTAGTTAAGTGAACTCTATTAATTATTATGTGTTTGAAATATGACACTAAGCTTCCTTTAAATATTGTAACATGCTATAAGTTAAATAAAATACATAAAATTAATTTGGGAAAGATACGAAAATTATTTTATTAGATTTAGGAATCAATTAAGCCTACCTACAGAGAACATGCCAATAAGTAATTTTGAAAATTCCACGGTCCTCGTGGCACAAGAAAAAAAAATTTTGAAAATTTTTTTACGATTACTATACTTCCAATCCACTCCGTGGATGTGGAAGTAATAATCAAAGACAAATTGTTAAATGAAAATAGTTTGGAAGCTAGAACTAAGTTGAGTGTAAATACCATAATGGAATTTTTAACTGTGTGTATAAAACCAACTTATTTTCAATTGGAAAATGATTTATATCAGCAGGATTTCGGTATAGCAATGGGTTCTCCATTGTCATCGATTTTAAACAAGTGTATAGAAAATCAAGACATACCAACAAATATTTAAATTTCAACTCAAATCAGTCGACGCACGTTAAGAGGGGTGTTGTAAAATGTTTGTATGATAGGGCCAAAATCATTTCTTCTGATGATGAAATACTAAACAATGAGAAACGGTTTCTAAAAGAAGTTCCTATAAATAACCAATACCCTGGGGGTTTTGTCGATAAAACCTTCATAAATATTAAAAATAACAATCAGGTACGACAAAAACCTGAAGAACGTTACACAGCGTTAATTCCTTATGCATGCGGATTATCCGAAAAGTTGCGCCGCATCGGTGATAGATTTGATATTAGGACGGTATTTCAAATAAACAACACTTTAAGATCTATTCTGACAAAGACGAAATCGACGAACCACGAGCAAAATTTAAAAACCTGCATTTATAGTATTCCGTGTGAGTGCAACAGACATTACGTGGGTGAGTCATCCAGACCGAACTGGGACTTGGCAAAAACTTTAACAAAAGGGGCAGATACTAAGCAAGAAAAAATAAAGAATCTGCGATAATATTATTGAATGAGGACAGATGCGTGTCGAATTGTTCCGTAGATGTTTGTACAACTTGGTTGCCAATGTTAAAAGAAGAACTTCACAAACTTAACATTGTATAAAAACAAAGAAAAACTGTTAACTACATCAACAGTTCTATGTAAATAGTAAGTATCTATGGATATTGAATATAACAAACATTCTTAGAGCTGTGTATTTATCATACACAGCAAAAAAGGATTTTTCAAAAAGCCTTGAAAAAGGAAACAGATTAGATTGCTGGAACGTCGGCGAAATAGTTTATATATATAATAGAAAGTTTCTATACTTATTTGTGTTATTTATTTCAAAAAGCAACCTCTAACTGATCATTTGACGTAAAAGTCACAGAAGTAGAGGTTATTTACCAGTAACATATTGGTTAATTGTGATATTTTGTAGATTCTCCGAGCACCGCTTAAAGAGAAAAAATACAAGTCCCAAATAATTGAAGAAGAAAATAATTAAGATAATGCCACAAATAACATTTAGACAATAATTTAAATCTCTCTGTACCATAAAATTAAGTATTAGAAAATTTATATGCAGCCAGTGATTAGAGTCAATGTAACCAGATATAACAAACCGTTACCTATCGCAAATGCGTTCTCTATTTGAAACCACAAGAGTGGAATTATCCGCCTCATTGCAACCCAAACGATACATCGACCTGCAAATATTTTCAACTTAAATGCACAAGACTGGAATTCTCCTGGTCCCTGCATTTATTTGATGTATAATCCGCTCTTATACATCAATGGGAATGGTAATTTAATATAGACTCCAAAGTGTATCCGAAAAATATTTATTCTCAATATTTATTTTGGCTTTCTTTATGGGTAAATAAATGATATAGTAAGAATCTTGTAGAAATTCGTTCATTCACTCACCTAGAAGGTATTTTACAGATATAGGATGCGCATAATTGTATAATTTTTTTAAAATTTCAATAAAACTATTTAAACAGACCTTATTCATTGATAATTGAAAAATAGTATTAATTACTTAGTGCAAAGAGTGATCGCAAAAATCGGACACAATTGACACGTTTTGCGGCCGTTCCTGGACGAGAATTTTGTACTAAATGATACATTAATCCTCTAAAAGTTTCAAATTGAGCATATCTTTTATTGTCAAAATATAAGGGGGTGAAAAATATCTGAAAGAAAAGTTACAGGGGTGTTAAAGGTGACCTTGACTTTCATGTCAAGGTCATTTAGAGGCTTAGTAACGAAGACTGGCTAATAGACTTAGTTTCTAAGGCCAGTAATGCCATTTAAAAAAATTGTAGAATGATTCGATTTTTTCGTTAGAACCTGCAAGTCAAGGTCAACATTTCGTAGCCCTATGATACACTACAAGTTTTGTGTAAAACATTTTGTAATATTAGCCATAACCCTGGAATGTTTCGCATTTAAAGTATGTAATGACCTACCTTCACTTGGTAGATAATGGCAACTTCACCCACTGCTGGGATCTTTTACGATGGCAGGTTATTACTCCAACCTCATGCATGAAATCGACGCCACGACTAATCACCGCTACGTTGTCACCGTTACACTCTCGTCTGCTTCGAAACCGTATATGTAATGATTAACCACCGTAAAAGTTACGGAATCTTGCATGTTATATCACACTGCCTTTATCTACCTGCTGATGACAAATAAATGTTTATTTATATTTGGACTATTTTATTTACTAAACTGAACACTGGGATAACATCTCCAAACCAGCTATCCAAGAAGAACACGTTACATAATTTAGCGCCAGAGCAGGAACGCCTATTATTTAGCACCAAACTAAAACTCAGCAAGATGATTCTGGCCTAATATCTTCAATACTGAAATATACATATGCCTCATACGGATCAGAACTGAGATATTATTTTTCGATGAGATACTAAATATAACGAACAATAATAAGACAAGTTTAATCCATAGATTCTTGCATATTCTGTGGATAATTCTTACTTCATTCTCAACAACTCGCTCTGGTACCGCAGCCATGATATGTAATATGCGGTACCAAAGATTAAAAGAAATCATAATGATGAGTTTCCTAGAATTTATATTTTGCGACAATTGCGTTTTAAGCTAAAGTAGAGTGACAATTCCACTATTGTCAAATATTGCCTAATAAGAATTGCGAAGAAGATAGGAGTAGGAAATGGAGGGACAGAAAATATAACTGACCAGTGAAAGTAAAAATATGTTTAGTTTACTCTCTAAGTTTCCTACCAATGCATTCTTTGTCTTGTATCAGAAATTAAATAATTAGTCAGGTACTAATAATAGAGATCTGTTGATACCTCTGTATCGTTTTCGTGGCATATTTGCCTCGATATCTGCTTCTCGTAAAGCACGATTACCTAAGATCTGTAGATCTTTAGTTTAATCGAATTAGCGCATGTACCTGAGGTCCGTCGATCTTTCGTTTCACTATGTTGGCACGTTTTCTTGAGAACTTTCGATCTCTGGTTTGATCGCATTATTTCAGTTCATTTCAAGTAACATTGCGTTGATGATTCCAGCGATAGCGCTCACTCTGGAGACGTAGTTTCAACGGACAGAAACTCAAAATAATGAGATCTAATCATATCTCGATGATGATAACATTGTGAGCTAAACGCGCGTCGATTATTGGCGTTCGAGTGTTGCGTTAAAAAACACGATTACTGATCAGCTAACTGGATCACCATTTGCAGTCTCTTTCCCACAATCATGTTGTTATATATCTTTTTCCGAACTCAATGATTGTAACAGCACGAATGGTTTCTCTAAAATAACAAATTCCTCTTTGGCTTAAAGACAATTTGATATATTATCTCTTGGACTTTTCTTAACAAACGAGATTCGATTTTTAGCAATATTTGTTTTGCTTTTAACTTGAATTCGGTATTTAGTTAACTTCATTCATTTTGAATGAACAAATCATTCGGGTTACCATTTTTGAATTTGTCAAAATGTCTTCTCCTCATCTTACACTACAAACCCCTAAGTTCCCGTGATAAACAATAAAATATCCGATTAGACCGAACCTTTGGTAGCATTACATTCGATAAATGAATTTTTCCGACTCTTTTTGTCATATTTTAATTCGTTTCTTTCACTTCGTACCTATATATTAAGCTTTATATAGATAAAATGTTAAATGTGGCAGCTTCCCATAGCAGCATATTTTCTAGTTTCTATTTTATTTTTCAAAAATATTTACGACCACTCTAAATCTCCGTGTAAAAATATAGGTTACGTTCCATTGCTTCATAGAATATTCTCGGCGAGAAAATGCAGTTATTCTCTAACTCTGTTATAATATACAATATTTATAATGGCTACATGAACTACGTTTCCTAAGCCATTATATATAAAAAACGCGCATAAAATTTTTAACAACGGTAAAATTATCGTAGGTAAGTATTTATACGTATGCTAGCTTATAATAATGCAGTGTAATTTTTCATTTCGTTTTACTTAGTAAAGCATGTCTGAAAATAGGATATTTGTTTGTTTTCAACGTTATCAAATATTGAATAAAAATGACCATAAGAATAAATTGTTAATATAAATGTAGTATTCTCAATAATTCAACGTAAAACTTCACTTTATACATCTCTACATCTTCTCCTCTTTGGAAATATTTTAAACTAGCATTAACTTTTGGTATAGAAAATTCCTATTTCAGAGTTTATTACTTACTGGCAATATATTTGAAGTAGAATTTGATATGTTATGAAACAAATGAACTAGATTTTTCGATAGATGACTTGAATTTTACCTGAGACTGAGACGATGAAGTGACACACAAAAAACTTGAGATATTCTAAGTACGTATACACCAAATTTCAAGTCAATGGACTCTTACTGGTTTGTTTTACTCATTTTCCCCTATTTACCCCAACCCTTCACCTCAAAATATAATCTAGTTCCAGATCGCGTTATAACACACGCATGCACCAAATTTCAAATAAATATCTCAACTTTGTTTTGTCGACCCCATTAATATTGGAGTGAGGGTGGCGGTGGCGTGATAGTAGAGGTCATAGAACAAATTTAAGCCTTGGCTTCTAGTATATACACAAAATTCCAAGTTTCTGGATCTTTACCAGCTTGCTTTACTTATTTTTCCCTATGTGCCCCCAACCCTTTACCGGAGTAAGCTCAAAATATAATCTAATTCCGGATCTAATGAGATCGGGAGGTAAGCGTAGAAACTGAGAATGTAGTGTCGATGCTTACTTCGCATTTGCAAGAATGATGATCAGGACAAATATTGACATGAGTGCTTGACCCTTTCTGTATCGTAGATTCGGCCACAAATGGTGGTTAAAATACTCTATAACTGGCAGTAACTTGATTGAAATAGAAACCAATTATAATCTACTGAAGAATTATCCAACCTTATTTATTAAATCTGTAATTTAAAATGAATTTTTTAATATTATTATGAGCCTAAAATCTTCCAATTCTTGTGGTATAGATATTGAAAAATATTGGAAAGAAATCTGAGGCCTTGGTTCCTAGTATATATACCAAATCCTAAGTTTCTGTACTCTGACCAGCTTGCTTTACTTATTTTCCGCTATTTAACCCCCCAACCCTTCAACGGAACTATTTCAAAATATAATCTAGTTCCAGATGTCGTTATAATATATACGTGTACCAAATTTAAAGTCAACATATCAATTTTATTTTATCAACCACTTTAATAATGGAGTAGGGGTGGAGGGGGGTTGAAAAATATTATAGAAAAATCTGAGTTTCTAGTACATACACAGAATATCATATCTGTACTTTTACCAGCTAGCTTTCATTATTTTCCCCTATTTAACCCCAACCCTTCAACGGATTAATCCCAAAATACAATCTGGTTCCAGATGTCATATTAATATATACGTACACCAAATTTCAAGTGAATATCTCAATTTACATAACAATCTGTGACGTGCTTTCTTCCAGTTGCCTAGCGCATAGGCAAGTGGAAGCGTCACTTCAGCATTTCGGTTAAATTCGGAAATCTCGAGCGCCACCTTTGCAATTTTCACGTGGGGCAAAGATCCCACATTAGCCTCGTAAACGCAGCCTGTTGCAGTAGGGCTGGGATAGCTACAGTGGAGACACGGTATGTCCAGGGGTCTGGACGGCAGATTAGACTTTCACTCACATTCAACAGTAAAAGGCAGATGTCGGTAAATAACAAAGTTTATTAACATAAAATGAAATTTTTATAAAACAATGAAAAACAGTTAGGTACTACCAAAATACGGAGTTACTCATAAATACAACAACAAAAACTTAAGATATGTCATTTTAGTTTAATTTGATTCAGGTAGGGCGTCATTTTGTGACGTACGGGTAACCAGGCGGTGAGAAGCTAGTTAGCTAGTAGTTACTCATTAATGAGGAAGCAAGCGGTGGTAAGCAAGCAAACGGTGAAAGCGGTAAAAAAAATAGAATCGGTAGAAAAACAGCAAGCGGAAAAAAAAACTACACAAGTAATTAAAAAAAAACGGACAGCGTGCAAGTACCAGGCATTATCTACAGCAATAATCATGCCTACATGATGCAATAGAGTGTAGGTGTGAAGAACTTGGCAAAACTAAGTAAAACTGATACCAAATAAATAAAATGGCTGTCGGATTCGGTACGGTGTGTAACTTAAGTCACACTCGGATCGGAAAATAAAAATGTTATCGGGTTCGGAGCGGTGTGTAACCTTGGTTACACTCGGTTCGGAAAATAAAACGGATAGCGGATTTGGTATCAGCTTACGGCGGAGATTGTTCTGCCTAGACGGACAGACAGCAATAATCAGAACGGTGGTATTTCGGTTCGGTTCGGAAATGTTGAAATTAGATCAACACTTGATGCGGGGTTTGCCAAGCGCCTCAAACCCCACAGCTGGGTGCCTTCATTAAATGCATTTCGGTTCGGCCACGTGGTATTTTGTCGGATTTGATGCAGAAAATTTTTGTGTATCAGAATATAATGTTAGTTAATTTATTTACGGTAGCCTAGATTTTATTCTCAATTCCCGGACTATAATAAATTTCTACAAATTATTTCAAAGTAAGGAATTTTGTTCCATTTCGTATCAGTACAAAATATTGGAAACAAAATGAACGGTACATTAACAACAACACTACAATAAATTTCACAAAAATAATTTTTGCAAAGACAGATTTTATTTTGCTACGAACTAGCTAAAATAAAATATACGGTAATTATAACTTCTACACATTTGGTCTGGATTAGAATAATATAAACGGTAAACGGTAAACAGTTTTCTCTCGAAATATCATCAATGTTCTTTTTCACCATTTGGAAAATTCTTGCGAACGTAGCTATTTGGACAAAATCGGAGAAGTTGACAGGTCGTAACTCGGACTCTCTTACTATTGTAATAATTTAACTTTAAATTTATTTAATTTCGGCTAAGTCGGAAAATAATAATTATATTCTGATACATTTAAACGGAGTCGGTTTCAAATTATTGCTTTAAAACAGGCATTTCAGTGAATTACTCTTATCGGTATTAATATAAAAAGGCCGACAATAAACCAGCGGCGATGATAAAACGGTGTACTTACATGTGTTGGATATACGGAATAATACCCGACTGGGCTGTTTGACGGATCGGACAGAAGTGATTTCAAATGTGGTCTAATGAAACTAATTTACGCAGCTCTCTTACCAACGCCCTCAATGTTAATTTTTGTAATTAATGTTAATATTACGGACAGCCCTCTCACTGTCAGGTTTGTCAACTTATTCAAGGTACAAATCTGTTTCGCGGTTTTAGCTAGTTAAATCTATAATAATAACACACATTATGTTCGAAAGTAAGCGGAGCAAATAACGAAGTATATTAGTATTAGCATTTTTGGCTACGGAAAATATACCTCGTTACAAATCTTAAATACTTAATATGTATTGCCTGAATATGTTTCTGACCTATCCTGGTTTCTGACCACATTTTAGTGGCTATTTTATTCGTTTTTTATATTATTTATAGTTAACTTGTCTATATGTTTGTTAGTCTTGTTTTATATTAGAGCAATATTAGTGTAGTCGAGTGAAATAAAGAATAATATTATTATTATTATTGCCGATCTTTTCCAAAAAATGACACATTATTCTGTTTTCAGAGAGACGTTATTGATTAGTTTTATTAGTATACTAACGTGATCCGAATTAGATTAACAGTATATACGGAGAATTGATTTTTTCTTGTTTCTTTCATATCAATTATTAGATATTGACTGTATAACATTTATTTGCTAAATACTTAAAACATTTGGTTAAATAATATTATAAAACCAAAAAAATCTGTATTTACATCTTCACTTATTATGCTTCTGAGCTAAAAGCTGAGAAGTCACTAATAAAATTAGAACGCACATCTCAACTTTATGCACAAGTATAAAAAGAACCCAGCCATAACTCAAACTCGTCCAAAAATTTGGTCCATTTTGCTCGTTAAGTAACTTCATTTAGGCATATTTTATTTTTATTGTTGTTTATGATAGCCAGCTTTTATTACAATTTCTCCAAAAATGCTCTGACGCGTTGCTTCTATTTTGTTTTGTAACTTCTCTAATAGCACATTCACACAAAGTTGGATAATCTGATTTCTTTCTTTCTCTGCGTTGCTAGCGCTCATCCGTTATATTCCATATTTTGCAGCTTTTTATGATGACAATAAGCTCAGCCCTCATTATACCTGATTTGTGTGAAAATAGGTTCTAATTCCAGCAAAATTATGTTATAAATGATTTTACTGGTCATAATCCTGAACTTGAACAATAACAGAAAATGAATCTTTTGTTCTGGCGCTTTTAGTTTTTTTCGCATAATGTCGCAGGACAAGATTTATAAAGGTGTAATGGAACATTTCCAGTTCAGATTACTTTTATCACTCATTTTAATTTATTTGTCTACTGTTCAGCATTAATTGTTTAAGATGAGTGAGAACCGAGGTGGCTTGCTTGACATGTCCATTTTCCATAGGCTAATAAATTGATGTATATAGATATATACTTACATGCCATGAGCATAAAATCGATAGTCAAAGATTTTCGTACTATTGTTAATACAGTTTCCAAGGAGGCGTTTATAACTTACTTAATTCGCTACTTAAAGATTTATTTCTATTTAGATGTCATATACTGTCCAAAAATTTTGAGATATTTGACATTTCATGCAGCTAATATTAGATGCTGAGATTAACACTACTTTCTTTTGTTCCCTTTTTATATATAAATAATCCTATGAAACAGATGCAAAAATAATGGTTTAATGAGTGTTGATAAAATATGTCATTTAATACAACAACTATGAAATACGTCCAATTTGCTTAGGGAAATTCTACGTTGCGTCATTTTAACTTAGAGGATCTCTCCAAAGTCTCCATATATAATTTTTCTGTATCTATTATGCTTCTGGCAAATACGAAAACGAATAGTTTTGCATTTGATCAATACATCCCTTAAACCATAAACATCGATCGTAAAGAAATCGAATCACTGTTGTATTAGTCACAGAGTTCTTGATACTTTCACGTTTCTTGCAAGAACGTTGACTTAACAGAGAAAAGTCCGGTTGTATCGAAATATGGATAGTAACTTAGCTTTAGCTTGAGAACAATTCTATCGGTTAAAGAAAGTCGATTAGTAAATATATAGTTTATGAAATTTTTATATAAAAAATGCACGTGAAGAATGCTGCAGCTAGTGGTAATACTCTATAAGCCCGTACGTACCATAATAAAAAGCAGCAAGCGTTGCCATCGTAGCCTGCCATTGTAGCCCCTGTGATCTTTATGAGTATGACAAGGCCATTGAGACCTTCCATCCATCACGAGTTATTCTACGAATAATTAATATCAATATTTTGTTTTCGTATAAACAGTTTGCGAAATAAACATATTTTATACATTACATACATTTTACATTTTATACATCTTTTACTAGATCTCGAATGATACATACCCCTAATGTGGGACAGTGAGACATGGCTTTCTCGAATACATGGAATCAAGAGACTCCCGATGATTCAACATTCCTTCAGATAATACAGAAGACACATGAGAAAAATCACATTATTCCCGTCACTGGATTTCCACAAAGGATCAAAACAGGCATTGTGCAAAGAAACGTGTTTTTTTAGAGTCCACAGATGACACGTGACTTCTTGCACATTTTAAATGGCAGAGAAAGTTGTAAGATTACTATGTTATAAAGACGAAAAACAAGCACTTAACTATCAATTCTACGGTTTCTTTTGTTATAGCGATTATAATAGAGAATTTTAAGCTCTATCAAAAAGGTGGATATGGTATTTTGCCCTATCTCACTTAGTTTGTAAGATACTGACAAAAAATCATAAAAAGTCTTTTACCTTATTACTATGATTGTTAACGTCAAAATTTGTGCGAATTTGTCATATATTTACAATAATTTTACATATTACTGAAAAAGAGCAATATAATTAAACAAATGGATACTGACAGCGAAAACGAGATTCCTTTGAAGCTGCCAGAGGTAAGGGAAGCTACAGAAATCGCGTCATTAAACTTGTGGTCCGAAAAATCGAGAAATTATACTATATGATGGCATATGAATCTTTCTTAAATTGTAAAAATCAAATGAAAATGAATTAAGTAAATATTAAATATTTAACAGTCCTGGACAAAGTATAGTATTCTTTCTACTCTCATCATTATACGTGCAGTGCAATCCTATGTCCTGACACATAACAGCAAATAATAAATTTCAATATGTTGATATCATGTGGTGTTAGTGAGAAAAAAGTGCAGAAGTTTGCATGATGGTTTCTTTAGTGCTCCAAGAGATCTGAAAAGATTATGGTTGAGATCGGATTACTTTTAGTGCCATTATGGCACCCAATTTAGTGCTCTCTTCGGCCCCAAAGATCCACTGTGGGGAGGTTCCAGCCGCTTCCAGTAGCCGCCGATTTCTTGAAATGTAAATACCTACTAATGTCAAACGTAAATCTTTTATACACTTTTTTTACTTCAGATTGTTGACCTTACAAACAAAGTGCTTTGGCCACGAACATTTAACTATCTACAATGAGATAAGAATAAACCGGAGCAGAGTATATAAAATATTGTACATTGTATACGTAAATGTTGAAATACCAAGGTACCCGTTACCGAGATCTAATTATGTATTATAAATTTAATAAAAATAGAACATTACTTAAAATAATAGCCTTAGCAAATTGTGTAAGTTAAAAAAATTAATAAAATAAAATAAAAAAATTATAATAAAAAATCTCTTGTGCTACTCATTTATAAGAAGGGAAGGTTTGTTTCTATATAGGTACTTGCCTTACAAAGTTTTTAAAATATTGAACTATTACTGATCCAATTCTTCCTGAGGTTATATTGCAGTAAGTTAATCACACTGACAAAATATGTTTATTGTTAAACTGTGAATCATAGACTTAATTATAGATAGGTTGCAAATACGATGAGTTGATCTCTTTCATTTCATATCCTGATACTCCTGATTGAGTAGACTAATTAAGATAATCATAAACATTTAGTGGTCCTGGACTGTTGTGAACCACTAGTTCCAAAACATATGCTCGCTTTATTGCAAGTAAGTAACAAGAACAAAACATATCATTAATGTTCGTCAGTACAACTGTTATGAAACTGTGAAACATTTCGTTAAAGTTTAATATAGTTCTTATCTGTTTCATTCACATAAACAAATTAATTCGGTGAGTTTTAAAGCCAGTTTACAAATAGAATTTAATTAATATTTTTGTCCTTTAGTATGCCATGTTTTAAAATTATTATAAATGAACTACATATTTTGGTATATTTATAGCTAGTTCGCGGAGGTCGTAAACCATAATGTTTACTATGGCATTCAAATTTTATTGATATGGCTTGTCATTTTTGCGAGTTTATGATAACAGAGCAGCAATAAATTGCACTTAAATATAAATATATATATTTTTTAATAGAATAAAGCGGGATTTTTAATTATTAATAGCGGAGTAAATGCTCCAACAAATTTTTTACGTTTTCAAATAAATTTAGTCACTTTAACGTTTTATGGTTGGCTATATACAGATTTTGTTCACAGTGGTGCTCATATTAGCGTTTCTATCTAGTTTAAAAAATATAATTTAAGTAGGACTTGTATCATTAATCTAAACAAATTATTTTTATCTTAAAGTAATTTGCCGATTTACAATACCACACCCTATTTCTGTTCTGATTATTACCAAGCCGGAATATGAAATTTAAGTGAATATTATTTATTGCTGTATACCAATAATCGATCTGTTCGACTCCACAAAGTTCTGTGTTTCGGAGAGCTAAAGAGAGATGAAGATGTGACATTAGTGTAAGTAAAACTACATAAAGGATTTCTTATTAATGGACTGTATGTTAAATTCATTGGTCTTTGCTTTCTTAATTTAAACTTATTAAAACAATGCCCAATTACAGCACTGCAAATTTAAGTATGTGTGACCTATGTTAAATAAGGCTTACTTAAGATTTAAGGTGAGTTGAGGGTGTTAAGATGATACGCTATAACTCACGGTACCAACCATGTGGACAAAAATATACATATGTTGCCAATACATGTGAATAGTAAAAATGTTAATATCTGTTTATTATTAATTAATTATAATTATAATTTGTTGGATATGTTTCCAATATACTGGGACCTCGACAGTTTTTTATTTTTATAAAAAAAACGTCTACACCAGTCTCTCTAAGTATAAGTTAGATAATAATAAAAAGTACAAAGATTAGTAAAAGAAAAATAGACATATTTCTAACCTTAAATGAAGAACTATCTAGTTGTAGTTCCTCTACGTTTTAAACTTAAGTAAAATACATTTTTTTGCTTACAATGAAGTTAATTATAAATTGGTAAGACATCTTTTTTAGTAATTGATCGCAAGTAAGTTCCATTTTGGGTTTTCACTTGGACAACTCTGACTTTGCCGTCTTCACCAGGAATTAATTTTCTGATTCTGGCCATTGGCCATTTTAATGAATTAACATTGTCTTCCTTAAAACATACCTTTTTTGATATTAGAAAAGTTACGATGCCATTTTGGTCTATTTTGCAGTTGTGCAGTAATCATTACACCACCTTTTCAAAAAATGTCTCACCTAGGTACACAACCTCCAAAATCTAAGACTATCTTCTGGGATAGCAGTTAAGTCAGGTTCAGGAAAGCTGGAAATTGAATCGCCTATTATTATTACATTTGGTTATTGGCGTAGAATTTAAAATACCTTCAACCTGAATTAGTAATGTATCAAACTGTTCATGCTGGTTACCCATAACACTTTCTATGTGGTATTTTGCACCCTTCACCCCTGCTTCACAATCATCACAATCAAACAAACACGAGTGAGTAACTCGGGATGAAATGAAATTAAATTTACTCTTCAAGGCACAACCTATCAATTTCATATTTGTGGCCCGCTGAATTACGAATTTTATAAAACTCAGCTGACTGATTAGGTATTGGCTTTCTTAAAAGTAGATCCATTGTCACAATAGACATTTGTTGGCTTTCCTCTCCTGAAAATAAATCTCTTGAAGGCACTTAAAAAATTACCGGTAGTCATATCTAACATAAGCTCCATAAGAACCGCTTTAACAGAAAAACAGACAAAGCTATGTAAGATTTTGTAATCAGTGGCCTTCTAATTCGCGACTTTTTAATATATACTGTACCAAAGAAATCTATTCCAATATTCTGAAAGAGCCTGGTTAGGCTTACCCTATTTACTGGCAAAGACCCCATTAATTGTTGCGAACACCTAGCCTAGCCCTTAATTTAAAATAGGTTACACGTTTATGAACAGTTTGATTAATTTCTCTAGTGCCACTTATTAAGCAATATTCGTCGGTTTGTTAAGTTTTAATTTCAGCTGTTATCTATATTTGCTTTACATTCCTGTTTCTACTTGAATCTTTTCCTTTAGGCTAACCCATTTGGATCTGAACATATTTTATACCTTCATTTGAACATCTACCAAAATCAATGCCAATATGAAACAATGCCATTAAAAAAATTCTAATGTTACTATCTGGATATACATGGGAGTAGAGAATTATATGTGGAAAAACGATGTGTACTTTAAAAAGGGGAATTGACATGTGTGAGTTTTTGGGTGAAATACTTTATTTAAATTTTAACAAGTTTGCTCCATATTTTCGTCGCTGTGTATACACTGCGCCGCGTTGAACTGGAAACTCACGTAACCCACTAACTCACGTTTATATATTTTTTATTAAAATGTATTATGGATGTTATTAAAACTAACTAGGACTCTGGATATTTTGAGAGAATTGTCAATAAGACAGAAAAACTTCGGTCCAGCGGTATTTACTGCTGTTGCATAATCCTTGCCTTCTGGAATGGCAAGGTAATCACCCACAGGCATTTTATTTTACAATCATATTACTAAAATGGTAGTGACAAACGTAACAGGAAACAGGAATTGGGTCAAATGAGTTTTTTTCAATGGCCATTTATGCAGAGCGGAAACCGTAGAAATTCTTTTCAACATCGATAAAAACTGGCAATAACAATAACGTACGAACAAATTGTTTTGCGTCCTAATACCAATTAACATCATTTCTTGTTACAAAGGCATTGAATTTCATTCCGCGGAAAGGCAAATTATATTTCAACAATAAAAATTATTACCTTTACACATAAATGAGAGTTACCTTCCTACCACAGACTTTTGAACTTTGATGCAAACAAGGATTTACATATAAAACATGAAAGTAGGTGAATGAATGCTTCAGTATATAGAAATTCTTTCAAGATAAGTTTTATTGTTTGTTTTGCTTCACTTCTCCCAGGCAATGCCATTTGTCCCTGCGACAAATTTATATTACGGCGATTTTGTGGCCACAATATAATATTTCGAGTACTTAGTTATCAGACTTTGCAATGCAGTCATTGCAATCTTTAGTTATTTAACTGTCATTGCCAACGTTAATAGTTAGTACCTAATATTACTGCAATAATTTTATATATAATAATATAGCCGATCTCTTTTGCTATGTCATAATATTACTTTACAGTTTGGAATAGTGAACGAGTTACAAATGAGCTGTATAGCTTTAATAACGATCGCGGCAGCTTCGTTAGTATTATAGAACACAATAACTCATATAAAATGAAGTTGTTGTTGACTGAAGAAATGTGATATTTGCTCTATTTTGTCAGGCACTTCAATAAAGTCTTTACTGTGATCTATGCTTGTTCATTGCAATAAACATGGCAAATACAACTGTAAAGTGTCGGAAATAGAAGATATTAGATATCAATAAAAAGTTTTTAACCATATGTTACCTTTATTTGTATAAATTTCTTTCTAAGAAACACGATTTGGCAGGTGTAACTGAGAAGGGAAATGCCCTGTATATTATTACTGATTCGGAAAGGTGATACATTTACCTACCTATTTAAAAATGTAATATAACCTATGCCTAATGCGTACCGTTTTCGATTTATGGACACTTTTCTGTAACCTTACCAAGAATATTAGTCTTTTGGTATATCATAACGGGTGGGCCATGAAATTTTTTTGTTGTCATTTTGTAATGACAACTGACGTGCTATTTTTCTAAATAAATTTGACGTTAGTGATATTTGCACTTAACTTGAATAGCTGTAGCACAAATATGGCAGAAAATAATTATACAAACATAGTTTTAATGGATTTGTTTATTATCCATGGAGAGTGCAATAAGATTATCAGCAGAACCTGTAGAAGATTTAATGAGAAATATCCGGATTTTCCGCAGATGAACAACAGAAAGTTTCTACGAATTCAGACGAATTTTACTAATTTTGGTTCGTCATTAAGAAAACCAAGATATTTACCTAAACCTGTGACATCGGACGAGGTAAATAAAATCAATGTGCTAGCATATTTTCATGCAAATCCCTAGTATTCCATACGTTGTGCTAAACGGGATTTAGGATTGTCATATTCATCCATTCGAAGAATACTAGTAAACCAAGAAATGCATAATTATAAATTTACAAGAGTCCAGTTTCTCATGCCTCAGGATTATCTACAGAGAATAGTATTTGGTGAAATGATACTTGTACGTACGCAAGAGGACCCCAGTTTTTTAAAGAAAATTATATGGACAGATGAATGCAAATTTTCTAAGGAAGGGATGTATAACGCACGAAATCGTCACCATTGGGCCACAGAAAACTCCCACGTTACTAGAGAGGCGGGTTTTCAAGTCAAATTTAGTTTCAATGTGTTTTGTATGTTAATGGATGACAAAATAAAATATTACATATACGACGGAAAATTGAATTTCAGAAAATATTTAGATATAATTAGAACAATTGTGGAAGACTTCCTTGATAATTTGTCAATTGAAAAATATAGAACTTGTTGGTATCAACTCGACGGGGTTCCTCCACATTGTACACACGAAATTAGTATGGAGTTGGACCACCTTTTCGATGACCGGTGGATTAGACGTTTAGGACCGTGGAATTGGCCTCCGAGGTCCCCTGACCTTACCACGTTAGATTTTTATCTTTGAGGTACTCTTAAAGATAGAGTTTATAAAACTTCAGTCCACAATAGGGAAGAATTAGAACGTCGAGTGATTCAAGAGATTGAAAACTTGGACCCCGCTGAAATAAGAGCTGCTACAACAAACGCCATCCACCGTCGTATACAAAAGTGCCTGGAAGTTAACGGTCTACATTTCGAACAATTATTACAATAGTTTTAACATTTTTATTATTTATTACTGTTATTAATATTATTTGTTATTGCTACTTAGACTTTGTTACTGTTATTGCTGCTTAGGTATTATTTTCTCCTAATGACACTGTTACTGTTCTATTAATGACGAACCAAAATTAATAAAATTCCCCGGAATTCGTAGAAACTTTCTGTTGTTCATCTGCGGAAAATCCGGATATTTCTCATTAAATCTTGTACAAGTTCTGCTGATAATCTTATTGCACTCTCCATGGATAATAAACAAATCCATTAAAACTGTGTTTGTATAATTATTTTCTGCCATATTTGTGCTACAGCTATTCAAATTAAGTGCAAATATCACTAACGTCAAATTTATTTAGAAACATTGCATGTCAGTTGTCATTACAAAATGACAACATAAACATTTCATGGCACACCCGTTATGATATACCAAAAGACTAATATTTTTGGTAAGGTTACAGAAAAGTGCCCATAAATCGAAAACGGTGCGCATTAGGTATAGGGTATATTACATTTTTAAATAGGTAAATGTATCACCTTTCCGAATCAGTAATAATATATAGGGCATTCCATTTAAAAAAATTGACTTTCGTGCACTTTTCTAAGTCACTTATAGGAAGCGTTCTCTAACTCACCCTGTATGATATTCGAAACATTTGATTAATGGAGGAGATGCCCCCAGGCCTTGCCTAGCAGCAGCTAGAAAATTATCTTTTAATTGCTGCGTAGGTAGGAGAAAACACGATTTACTGAAAGTCAAATTTTTGGAAATAAATTCAGAAAAGAATTATTATCTCGAAAACGGCTTGAGATAGGTATAGGAAAATATTAACAAAAGTTACTCAGAAAGAGACAACGATCCGAAAAATGTAAAAATATACAGGGTATTCCATTTAAAATAACGAAGATGTTGCCAGTTTTACGTATAAGTGGCAACACCACACTTTCGAAAATATTTTAGTTGGAGAGATCATACTCAATTATTCTGGTAACCAAAATTTGAAAGCAATCGGTTTATCCGTTCTCTATATACTTTTAATACTCCACCCACCGTGGCTCACCCTCTATGTTCGTTTATTATAGTCTGTTTATTCTAGTCTGTCTGTATAGTCTGTACTATAGTCTGTAGTTTGTTTCTAGGTGGGAAGATAGTATACAGTTTAAATGTTATATGAATATGAACACGCTTGGATATGATGATTACATAATGGCGACATCCATAATCTGGAGTGCTACAGCTGTGGGCGCTATTTAACAAATTTTAATAATCTGAGTTGAAGTAACTCTAAAGGAGTGAACCAGTAATCAACGGCAATTGACAGCTCGCTTGGCATAATTTATTTACGTTATTTATACACTTTATAAATTAAATTCACAAAATTCTTACCTGTCAGGCACAGATTTTAACATTATTGAACAACTGTCTCTCAGTTTCAATTTAGTCAATATCAAAATAACTACATTTTAACAAGTATATAAAAAAGTCAACGAGTTTTCAGGTTGGGGCAGCTCGACTTCTGACGTCGGTGATTGGCCCTGGTAGCAGAAATAACACGACGTTAAATCTGTGGTAGATACAATAATGGATAGAAATACATTATTTACTCTGCTCAATAAATTGTAATTAATAATAATAATAGTAATACAAATAAAAGTTATGATACATACTTTTACAACTAATAAACAGAGGTCGAAAGAGTTGGTATTCCCGGAGACGAGTTTTACAATAATGTTAGTTTTAATTAGATATTAAATGTTTGGGGGGCGGCTGTCTCTGGAAACGTTTCCACAAACACTAAAACTCTTCAACGCAACACTCGAATACTTACCAACAATCGACGAGTGTTTCGCTAACCACGTTAGCATCACCTGGAGATAATTAAAACTGATTATTATAATATGATGATGCGAAGCAGGTTAGTGAAATGTGTTTGGTGTGTCGATATTCAACTGTGGTTAAAGAGTTTTGGTGCTTGTGACTACGTGTCCAGAGAAAATTATATATTAATCACAATGTAAATATATAATATAAACATATGATTGCACCAAGATAATATAAAATTTGCATCATAAAATCTTCAGTGAATGCCAACAAGATTATTATTAGGAAGGATGAAAACGAGTGCAAGTAGTGTGGAAATATTATAGAAGCAAGAGGGAAGCTGCCAACATAAACAGAAAGGGACCAAAAAACTCTAGTCTATTAATTGTATTAGTTAGTCAGTTTAGATTATTACATAACTGGGAGGTCAGCACAACAGACTGGCAGCTGTGGTTCATATACTGGACTTATTTGCGAATACAGGAATGTTTCTCAGGTCAGAATACAGCAAAGTCCACACAATGAATAACATGACTTAAATATGATTTCCAATCAAAATGCACTGAAATTATTAGTTTTTGAAGTAAGTAAGAATTAAGTACAGTTGGTGTCGATTTTTTACTCAAACCAGTATATTTAAGTAATTATCTAATTGAATATTTTGTTTATCCATAACCACATACTGAATTTTCCTGCTTAGTCTAAAATAATACTCACAATGACATTAAAGTAATGAATTATCAACATTTTACCGCTTTAAAGTTTAATGTACTGTTATGTAATAATATAACTTTTTATTACACAACTTTTTTATTATTTTTATTATTATTAAAATTTGCCTGAGCGCCAGTCACGATTCACCCCGCGACAAGGTATTATGCTAGCTCACTTTAGAACATGAAACCTACCGCTCGTTCGCCTCTCACCTCAGGAGTAAGTTCTACGGTGTCCTGTAAATAAATGTTATCTCGATAATAATCAAAAGGAAAGGCCCATTCAAAAACACAAAATTTAATAAATAAATAATCTGGGAAAAGTAGGTATAACTGAATGAAATAAACTATTCTAAAATTTTAAACTAATGGCCTTTTTAAACTTATAAAATATCTGTTGCAACTTTATTATCTTTGGTTTCCTTTTAACGTTCGAATTTAAGCTTAAATTGATATAGTGTTTAGTTCTTACTCCGTCCTGGATATAAAGATCGCTGCTTCTACCTTCCGGCCTGAGATGTAGACCCGCTACACTGTCAATCTTTCAGATCTGTGAGTTCCTGCTTGATTTCTCTGCGTTTTGGTGAATTCTGTTTAACGACGAATTTTGCACTTTGTTTAAACGGATACACTTCCGAACTTTATCCTACTTGTTAAGGTAAGTAGTTGATTATCAATATTTGTGAGAAACTGCTCACTTGTAAATAAAAACTGGATAAAATTGTTTATAAAAGTAGGGTTATGTTTACACAATTCAATGAAAAGGTATTTGGTTACCTTTGACTGCCTTTTAGCTCCTAAATTACTGTTTGACGTATTCCACGTACTTTCAAGATACTTTTAAACTTGCACTTTATATTTTATTTAAGAAAATTTTATTTAATTTGAATTTATTTTGTAAATTTTTGTGGAGCTTTAGAAAACGGCGTCTATTTTCTACCCACGCTTGAATCACCCTCCTTTTTTTTTTAATCCTCAAAATTCTATTGGCTTAGATGTGACATTTCTAAAAACCAAAGCAATCTAGTTTTGACATTTTTAAAATCTATATTTTTTATATTGAATTTTCTTGTAATTTACTGAATAAATCTTTACTCTGATTATGTTTTAATCTTTCTGACCTTCTTCTGAACATTTTGATACCCCATACATGTCTCTAGGAGTCTTATTAGTAATTTCGATAACCTTTCATAAAATTGTTCACAATTGCTTAAAACTACTAAATTTAATTTACTTTTCCCATTTTAACTTAAATTCTAATCACCTACTATCGATTTAAATCATATAAACACCAATTTTGACATTTATAACAATAATAATAATAATCCTGCATTTTTCAGGTATGCCTACGATGCAATGCTTGTACCAGTCCTTGGGTATGGTATTCGAAATATGCTATTACATCAGATTAAACTACAAAGTGGTCTCTATAATTACAAAATGAATAAACTTACACAAAGTCTTTATTTGACTTGGTTTATGCAACTTTTATGGAGAAAGTCCTAACCAAAGATTACTACCAACTATTTTATAAAGTTTCTACTATTTAAAATCAACACATTCCAGTGCTTGGTGTGTGATTACATACACTTGGTAAGTCTTTATAATCCTATCACTGATTTTAGTCATTACGAGACTTGAAATTTGTATTTTCAATAACTTTACGTTAGCTGCGGGAGAGTTTTTCACTATCTTATAAAGTCACTGAGTTTAGGTCTCCCATTTGATTTTTATAGTTAAAATGTTATTCATTAAGCACTTTCTTAGCCTATTACCTTTATATTTAAAGTTTCTTTGTGAATACATTCTTTTAAAAATGTTTATTTTGTATTTTGTAGGTTCTACGCTGGGTTCCAACTACATCTATGCACTCTGGTAGAACACTACCTATGTTTAACTACTTATTATTGTTACATAAGCCTTTTGTAAGTTAAACGATGTACCAATATCCTTTTTTAATATCAGGTACGTTTAATATTTAAAATAATAAAATTAAAATTAATCGATATTCAGTATACTTCAAACATTACTGCTACGCGTTGCTATTGCCTATACATTCTGTATGAGCCCTTCTTTTTACCATTTCACCTTACCATATTGAACTTAGTACTGCAGTAAGAGGCCACGTGCAATATCCTCTCATGTTCTGCGGTGAGGTAGTTTCTGGCTTAAGCGTTCTAATTTACTGTTTTAAATTTACGTTATGTGTTACTATTTTGGCAAATCTGTTGTAAAGTTTGGCTTAATTATAAAATATCCAATATCATAATAGTACATATCTAAACAATTTAATTTGCGTAAATGAGGACTTTAAGTGCTCCATAAACTTCCATCGCTGAAGAAACGATGCAAGGTGACACAATTTATTTTGACCTACTTAAATCGAACAACACAAGTTTGATCTTACGCTGAGGCAACGAACGCTATTAAATGGAACATCCATATTATACTAAACAAGGCGCATATAGGAGCATAACAGTATTTTCATAACGGAAACATTAGATGTGTGATTTCATTTTAAATGTTTATTCTTATGGAGCTATTTCTGTTCTTTCAAGTTGTCCAAAGGTTTTAAAATATATTTTGTATGATTGCTTCTACTTATTTATTCGTAATTAAATATCATCTAATCAACATGAATTTATGAGTAATAAATAAATCAACGGTTACAATTGAGCTGTTTTTACACATTATGTTGCCAATATATTAGATTAGACTGAAACTAGCAACATTTGTTTTACATTCTAGCTATTGCATTTACTTAATATTATTAATGGGAAAGGGAACAATACGTCATAGACAACGGTTTTAATTCCTCTTGCTATACTGTTCCCTCGGATGTTCCTTCACTTCTTTTCCATTATTTATTAATTACTTAAGCGATGTTCTTGATTGTTGCACTTTCTTGCACGCTGATGATTTAAAGACACATTCAGTTATAACTGTTATAAGTTGATTTAGATAATGTTCAGCATAAGGAAAAAACTGTATAGTTCGTAAGTTCTAGCCCTAACTCGAAATGCATTGAAAATGCGGATGTGTGTTGTTTGATTGCCAGTTTACTTTTAATCAGAATCGAGCATGTAACTTCAAAAGTGCCCAAGGCAATGAAATTTTAAATATTTATAGTATAAAAGTGTACAAATATTGATATTTTAAAAACATTGTATTGCTAGAATTGGTTCAAGGAAAATTCTTAAAATATTTTACATTTAAGGAGGAATAAGTTGCAACTATTTAACTAGGAAGTTCAATATCATTAGCCTAGATATTTGAAGGATTTGTATGTTATAAAAATACTTTTATACAAGTTATTTTACGGGATTGATTGTTGCTTGGTATTATTAAGTTTAATGTACCTAGGATTAAGTCGAGGCATAATTCAACCTTTAGATATGATACATTCATAACAAATATTTTACTCATCACCGGTTTGTTCACCTTATGTGTTAAAATTTTAATAATGTATGATATACATTATTTCACTAAACACTCTAATCGAAATAGTTATAGAAATAGCGATTCGATCTACTAAAACAGTATTATACTAATATCGTAATTACTAAAAATGAATTATTATTTGTTTGCTTATAATTGTATTGAAACATTCTTTATAGGATTTTGCAAACAGCAGAAAAATTAACTATCTATAAAAGAAAAACTTTGTGTAGAAATATTAATGAAATCTTTGCATTCTTTCGATAACCTGAATTCTGGTTATGCTAGCAAATTAAAATCCTAAAATGAATTTGTCTAATTTCTTATTTGACAATTCTCATTCTAACACTAGCATCCACACAGTCCCCTACGGCCATGCAGATTAAACTGGTATCCACATAACCCCCTACGATTATGAAGATTCAGTTAAAAATGAGAACAAAGACCTAAAATGAATTTATTTATCTATCTTGTCTTAAAAAAATTTTTTTCATTCCAATGGATTACATTTTCATGAAATCTATCATTTTGTTTCCTGGAAATGCTTAGCCTTTGAAACGTTTTTCGCCCTTATTCTGGAGCTCATCAGAAAGACATAAAGCCATTCATAAAGATGTTTCATGCAAAACCAAGACAATTTCTATGAATAAGTGTGAAATGATTATATTTGACATTGACTGATAAACACAACCTCACCTATCTATTAGCTAACTAGTATTGGAGCCTATATACTCTATGCATGTTTAAAAATGAATGAAACAGCAGAAAAATTAACTATCTATAAAAGAAAAACTTTGTGTAGAAATATTAATGTAGGGGACTGTGTGGATGCTAGTGTTAGAATGAGAATTGTCAAATAAGAAATTAGACAAATTCATTTTAGGATTTTAATTTGCTAGCATAACCAGAATTCAGGTTATCGAAAGAATGCAAAGATTTCATTAATATTTCTACACAAAGTTTTTCTTTTATAGATAGTTAATTTTTCTGCTGTTTGCAAAATCCTATAAAGAATGTTTCAATACAATTATAAGCAAACAAATAATAATTCATTTTTAAACATGCATAGAGTATATAGGCTCCAATACTAGTTAGCTAATAGATAGGTGAGGTTGTGTTTATCAGTCAATGTCAAATATAATCATTTCACACTTATTCGTAGAAATTGTCTTGGTTTTGCATGAAACATCTTTATGAATGGCTTTATGTCTTTCTGATGAGCTCCAGAATAAGGGCGAAAAACGTTTCAAAGGCTAAGCATTTCCAGGAAACAGAATGATAGATTTCATGAAAATGTAATCCATTGGAATGAAAAAAATTTTTTTAAGGCAAGATAGATAAATAAATTCATTTTAGGTCTTTGTTCTCATTTTTAACTGAATCTTCATAATCGTAGGGGGTTATGTGGATACTAGTTTAATCTGCATTGTAACATATTTTGATACCTAAATATTAAAACATGTTATTCCGGTGCGTACGGCAGCCGATTTTTGTTGGAGAGCATAGGCCGTGGGTTAGGATTGTGTGTGGACACTCAAGAGGGCGCCACCGGCTGTATGTTACGTAATAAGATTTAAATAATTTTGCCAGCTCGGAACAAAATTAAGTTATTAGCAACCATGCGATGGAATACTCAAAATATATCTGTGATATCTAAACTCTACTTTACTCTCAAATCTCAAAATTCAAGCAAATATCAGGAGTGTCTGTGCAAATAATAAGAACATGTAGACATTAGACATTTATTACAACACACGTGAGATATACAACAATAAAAAGAATAAATAAAAAAACTTCACCTAATTGTGTTTCATGCGTATTAAAAATATTCTGAGCCGTTGATAAAAAACTTGATTTGAATTCAAGCTCAAATTTTTGACTGAGACTTTCTTGCAACTACGAGTTTACCAATCTACAACAACTATGAGTTATAACTTACAACCACGGATTAAAGATTTACCATGAATTAAATATTATATGTGTGACATAATAGTAGGTGAATTAACATCTCACGGTACCATGGGTGTTTTACAGTAAAACTCTTAAATATATTATCATTCTATACACATGACTTAGAGCTTGATTTATAGTTGCAAGATTGTGTTATAACTTACTTCAATGTACGAACAAAAATCAGTGAATTAAACTATAATATTTTCTTTAAAATATTTAACTAAAATGAACAAAAAAACCTGGTTTAGGCCTTGGCATTTCCTGTGACGACTGCAGTGTGACTTGTCACCATTTCTCTCGACGTTGGCTGTAACTGCAGTTCCGTGTTGCATCAAATTGCTACTTGAATCTCCGGGAGACTGCTGCGAGCGACTCTACCAGTCCTAAACTTCTCAAAGTGTCAGCTTAACCCAAAACCAAATATCTGAGTAATAGACTTCCTCCTATTACTCCTCCAACTACTGGGTCCCCTTACACAACCAAAATTACAGCACCAAACCTGTGCTCATCCCAAATGTAAGCCTCTCCAAACATAACTTATTCTCAAAGGGCCAGTCCCTCCAAACATACACTTGTACCAAAGATATGCTTATACCAAGCACTCTGTAATAATTACAATAAATAAGAACTAAATAAAACATCAACTAAGTAAAATAAAAAGCCTACCTCCTATGGAGAGTATTGTATAACCTTCACGAAACACGTGGCGATCAGATTTATGGCAACCGACAAAACTCCTTCCTGGGAATTCACAAAATTTTCACAGCAAGGCGGTGAGGACCATTGGGTACATCAATCAAATCCCTTTTCAGTGCAAACGATGTAAAACCCAAAAATTCCACACAAAATCGGAACCGCCGCTGTTCACTCGTGGCTGTCTCAAAGATCAATCCTCGACGGAAAATCCGCTTGACAATTCACCCATGTTCTTAGTGTTGCCAACTTGAGCATCTAGAGAACTCTTTCTCTGGCCAATAAAAATGCGCCAACAAAAAGGACTTGTAATTTAAAGACTGAATTACACCATGGTGTAATATTCCAACAACAGAATACGTGAGTAACACCTCTAACTTAAAATATTATACACAAAAGAAAGCACGCTTTCTTTCCCTGTTAAGAATTTCAGATATGCAACCCACTATGCCCCTTGAAGTACGAGTGGTTGCCTATCAAACAAACGAATTAATGGGTTAATTTACTGTATTGAAACTGAAATTATTAATGTAGAATTTTCAAATGCTACAGCATGGCCGTAGGGGACTGTGTGGATGCTAGTGTTAGAATGAGAATTGTCAAATAAGAAATTAGACAAATTCATTTTAGGATTTTAATTTGCTAGCATAACCAGAATTCAGGTTATCGAAAGAATGCAAAGATTTCATTAATATTTCTACACAAAGTTTTTCTTTTATAGATAGTTAATTTTTCGTAATTACTAAGTTGTCTTTAATAAACTTGTCTGACTTTATTAAACTGAAAAAAATATTTTCTTGTACGACTTTCTAATAAAAAAATGTAGTGGCAGATAGTAAATTCAATTAAACCAATTGCATTAGTTTCATATAAGATTTTGTCTTTGTACGGTTACTATAAGTTAGAGATACATAAATTGTGCTTCATGATGTTTATATATTTCCTGAGCATTTATAGGTAACGGCTCAGATTTTTGGTACAAAGTTCCTTATCAAGATTTTAACTCATATATGAAGATCGATCAAAAAATAAGTTCAATAAGACTTAAAACATTGTGTAAAATGTGTACGTTATACAGCAATAAGAAACAGTATTCCTTGGTGATTCAGTGCCATTTGACAAGTGGTGGAAACTGTCATCGGCGTCGGCATCGAGAACAAATTATGACTCATGTTTTAGTCTTCTGCCGAAACAGAAGTCGTTTGAGCGCAAGAAAATAGTCTTCTGCCGAAGCAGAAGTCATTTGAGCACGAGAAAGTCTATATAAGAGGACACTTTTTCTCAGCGAGCAAGTAGTGATCGATCCTTCAAGTAGTAATGTTCCAGCCTTCAGCAACTAATAGTCTTCTGCCGAAACTGAAGTCATTTGAGCACCGACGCCAACGCCGACGCTGATGAGGTTATCCCTTCCTCTTGTGTTGTTAAACCAGACAGTGTGTTTTAATTGAGTTTTATTGTGTTGAGTGTCAAGTGGCAATGCATACCCGGAGTGGCAAGGCAGTAGGCACTGGGGTCGAGAGCGACGTCTCCACGTCGGCCCCCCCTCACTGCACGACGCCCCTCACAGCATCTGACCACGAAGTGCTCCGCCAACACGACGCCCTGACAAGGGGTACGGGGGTCACGCCCGACGTCTCCACGACGGTGGCCCCACACTGCACAGCAAGCAACACAGCAACCCGGCTCGGCGAGGTAAGCATGTCCTCTGATTTCTCCACAGGCACAAGTGCTACGCATGGCGTCGCGACGACGGCGCCCCACTACTGTGCGTCGCCGGGCTCCGCGCCTAGGCATAGCGAGGCAGGACTCGCCACCAACATAGGACACGACACTGGGGTCACGCATGACGTCATCACGACGGTGCCCCCTCGCTGCATGGCACGCAGCGCAGCCACCTGGCATGGAACCCAGGCAACAAATATGGAATGGAGTAGCAACGATTCCCAGGCGATGCCCCCTTACTGCATGGAGCGCAACGCAGCATCGTGGCACGAAAACTCGGCGATGGAACAGGGATTAGATGGTGATGATGACATGGTGATGCCCCCTCGCTGTATGGTGGACCCAACAGCATCCCGGGCCAACGACGATTCCTCGACGCTGGGAGATCGCCGCTTCGCTGGATTCGCTTCCACACATGGGGAAGCCTCCCACTCAGGCTCAGGGCTGCCCAGCGGTCAGTACACCATCGCTGCCACACCCGACTGGCCCCAACTCTTCAGCGACGCCTCGCTGACACCTCGCCGCCAGCTGGCCACCCCTCACTGCATGGTACCACCAACAGCAACCAGCCCAAGTCCAAGCACGCCGCCCAACGCACAGTACTTCGTCACGCCTACCTCGTCGGCTGGCGCCTACCACGTCACCCCACCGTACCAGACGGCAAGACCTAGTGCTACGCCACAAAGACAAATAGTGCTCCAAACCCAAACGACTGGAACGATCCCAGTCCCCTCTGCCGCTGTGACGGCTTATCCCCAACCGAGCTTGGGACTACCCTCTTACGAACAATTAACGCAACTCCTGGCTCTGACCACTTCAAACCTAGCCTCCATTACCCGGCAGCAAGAAAATTGCCGGCCACCCATTACTGCACGTAACGAATCACAGCCGTACGCCACGGAAAAGGCTTACTTACGTGGACATGGCGACCAACAACGTGAGGCCAGATCTTTCCGGAGGGAAGAGGATCCACGAAGACCCGACTACACAGATTCTGGGGAAATGGACCCCCAGTGGCGCCCAACACAAAACCTAGCAGAGAGCATGACAAGACTAATGGAGGGAAGCGTTCAAGCCGCAATACACGCAATACAAGGTCATCACAGGATGCCCACAAGAAGAACGAGAGCGCTGCCCACTTACTCAGGCCTGGAATGGGAGGATCCAGTCAACTTCCTGGATGAGCTCGAGGAGGCGATGCTCCATGAAGACATCCACGGCAGGGATAAAGTGAGAGTAGCTATAGAACAGCTCGAGGGTCAAGCCAGACGCACCCTGGAGATGTGGAAGTCCCACAACATCACATACGAGTTCTTAAAGGAAAAGCTCTTGCGGCAGTTCAACGACACTGCCACCCTGGGGAAGCTACGCTCCAGGTTACACGGTGAGAGACAGAAAGACGACGAACCCGCCGCCGTTTTTATACGACGCAAAATTGGACTCTGGCTGAGGGTAGAACGGTATACGCCGGAAGAAGAGATGGTTATGGAGGTGTGCGAGCTCCTGCGACCGGAACTAAGATTCGCAACTAGAAATGTCCCAGTGGCCACGATGGAAAGCTTGAGCCGAGTGGCTGAAAACGCCGAGGGTGACTACAGGGAATTTCAGAGGCAACTCCGACCGCTGCCGAGGCCAGCCACCATCCCGCCTGCGAGTAATAATACCGATAGTCTACCAAAGTGCCGCAAGTGCCCGGGATTTCACTATCACCGAGACTGCCCCACCAACCAAACCCAGTCAGAGCCCCAGCAAGGCAACTCCAATTTCCGCGGACACAACTCCAACCAGCGAGCCAACCCCAATTTCCGTGGACACGACTCCAACCAACAGGGAAACCCTAACTTCCGCCAACAAAATGTCCAGACAGGGGGTAACAACTTCCGAGGGCATGGCACCTACTTAAACAACCCTAGCCAACAAGCAGGTCCAACCAATAATCCGGGCCCAGGACAGACATCCACGGCACCACCGCAGCAACGAAGTCAGGCAGCCCCCCGGCAGCAAGCTAACAGTCAGCCCCAGGCGGGAAACGAGCAGCGAGCCGGCCCAAGCCAGGGTGCCCGGCTCCAGAACTAAGTGCGTCGATAGGACTGACGGCCGGTCCCGGCCCATCATCCCACTTGTGGGTCGAGGCCAACGGATGCCGTTTACTGGCCCTGCTGGACAGCGGGGCGACTCATTCCTTCATCCACAGCAACTACGTAGAGGACCTTCCGAGGACTAATCATCCGACGATGCCCGTGCTCTTGGCTGCCGCCAAGGAGATCAAGCACACCCAAGGCAGCGTGGAAGTGCCCCTGCAGATCGGAAACTGGACAGTTTCGGTCGAAATGCATATTTTGGAGGATATGACCAAGGATATCATCCTAGGAAGAGACTTCCTAGCGAAACAGGAAGTGGTGATCGACTTTCCGCGGCACTGCATACACGCAGGGGTGTCAGAACGGCACACCCTGTTCTGGGACATGGAGGTTAGGACCGAGGACTCGGCCCGCACCGTAACAGCCAACCCGGAGCAGCTACCAGAGACGCACAGCCGTGCGTATGAGGAAGTCATCACTAAATTTTCTGATGTATTTCAAGAGACGCTCAAACAGCCTACTACACAACTCACTACCCATGAAATCCGTCTGAAAGACGACAAACCATTTAAAATACGACGTTACCAGTACTCGGCGAATAAAAAGGCAATAATCACTGAGGAAGTGAAGAAGATGCTGGCAGCTGGGGTAATTCGACGCAGTAACAGCCGTTACTGCTCACCGATCGTCATTGTGAACAAAAAGGATGGGACTTCCCGCTTTTGTGTCGATTACCGCCAGCTGAACACCCAGACGCTGGAAGAAGTATCTCAGTTGCCGCCGATACGGGAGACGATCCGAGAGCTAGGTGCAGCGAAGGTTTTCACTAGTTTGGACTTAAAGAGTGGATACTGGCAGGTCCCGATGCACGAGAATAGTGTACCCCTGACAGCTTTCAGTACCCCAGACGGAGCGACATTCGAGTTCCTTGTGATGCCATTCGGGCTACGCAACGCCCCCTCAACGTTCCAGAAGTTAATGACAGAAGTGCTGGCCGACTTCATAGACGTCTTCGTGAAAGTATATCTAGACGACATAATAGTATACTCTGAAGATCATCAAGACCACCTTCGTCACTTGGCTCTGGTATTAGAGCGTCTGAGGATACATGGATTGCACTGTGGACTCCCGAAGTGCCGATTTGGAGCCTCCGAGCTGGACTACCTGGGCTACAGGATAACTACTACTCAAAATCAACCCCAGGAGAAACACGTCATCCGAATAAGAGACTTTCCCACTCCTCGCACCAAGAAGGAACTCCAGGGATTCCTAGGCACCGCCAACTGGTTACGAGAGTTTGTACCCGAGTTTGCCGAGCTGACAGCCCCGCTGACAAACCTAACAGGAAAGGAGAGGTTCCAGTGGAACACAGAAGCGGAGACAGCGTTCGCACTGATCAAAGAGAAGCTATCACAGCCTCTAGCCCTTTGCAGACCGGAGCCAGGACTGCCTTTCTACCTCCAAACCGATGCAAGCAACCATGGCATGGGTGCGGCCTTGTATCAAAAAACGCCAGAGGGGGAGAAACGGATCATTTCCTGCTCCAGTGCAAAGTTTACAGGACCTGAGAAACGCTATCACATCAATGAACAGGAGACACTCGCCGTAGTATGGGCCTGTCGTCGATACCGCCACTGGCTGGAGGACCAGCACTTTACACTTGTCACGGACAGCCGAGCATTGCACTGGTTACATCAGTTCAAGGACGAGAGGGCCAAGCTCACCCGGTGGGCCTTGCAGCTGCAAGAGTACACCTTCACCGTAGAACACTGTCCAGGACGATTGAACCAGCTGCCCGACTTCCTGTCGCGTCATCCCCAAGAAGCCATGCCAGCTGATACCGGCGATGACTCCCGCTTACTGCCTCCTGACGAGGAACCCACAACCGAACAACCAACCACGCCAAGGGCCATCATCGATACCCCGACCACGGAGGAACTTCTGATGATGGAAGCCGAACCTGAGGAGCTAACCACTCTGTTCGACGAGATCAAGGCCGCCCAACTCGCGGACTACGCTATTTCTGGTTCCATCGGACATTGGGGGGACATCCAGGATCAGGAACGAGGCCTAGACCCCTGGGAGAAACGCCTGAAAGAACAATTCAGGGTAGAAGATGGACGCTTATGGCATGTCACTGAAGAGAGGACCGCCCTCGTTGTGCCCGAAGCCTTGAGGCCCCGCATTCTGCACCACTACCACGACGCCCCACATGCAGGTCATCCAGGCCGCGACGAGACGTACCGGGCAGTAAACAACCGTTATTACTGGCCCCAACTCCGCAAGAACGTCACGACGCATGTGCGACTATGCATGGTATGTGCTGCGACCAAGCGAGGACCCCTTCAAGCTGCCGCTCCACTCCGCCCGAGACCACACACCAAACCCTGGCAAGTACTCTCGTTAGACGTCATGGGACCCTACGAAGAGACACCAACCCATAACCGAGTTATCATCGTGATAACAGATCTCTGTTCCAAGTGGATCGAGGCCGAAGCTGCACCCCAAGCTGATGCCAACCACATCTTAGGGGCCTTGGAACGAGTCTGCCTCCGATGGGGATATCCCGATGAACTCATCACCGACAAGGCACCCACCTTCACCGCCAAGAAGATCCTCAACTTCTGCAAGCGGAATAAAATCAGACATTTTACATCGCCGATCTACCACCAGAGAGCCAATCCTGTAGAGAGGCGTAACCAAGAGATAAAGAAGGCCCTACGAGAGAAGCTGATGGGAAAACGACAGAACCGATGGGACGTCGTGCTGCCGCAGATCATCTTTTCCTTGCACAACAGAAAAAATGCTGCCACCGGCTACTCACCCAGCGAGCTGCTGCTTGGGACCGAGTTACCTCGCCCAGGAGACTGGCAACACCCAGAGCAACGCCGCCCGCTACCAGAACCTCGACGAGCAGCTAGGAGCAGACATGAGAAAGCGGCGCAACGACAGCAAGTCTACCAGAGGAATCTTTTCCCAGAGCCAAGGACAGCCCCGATCGAGTATCGACCCCAGCAACAAGTGATGTGCCGAGGCTTCAAGGAGCGCCGGACCAGCTTTGGACCCACATGGGAGGGACCTTTTGTTGTCATTCGAGCCCTGGGTGATAACACGTACGAAATTCTCAGGAACGAGATCCCAGTGCCCATTCACATTGATGACATCAGGCCCATGCCAGGCCAGAAACCCGACAAGCGACCTCCAGTGCCTCCAGCCGTACGAGCCATCGCAGCTGGTACCGACGATGACGACAGCAACGACGAGGATGACGATCCCGAGGATCCAGGACATCCAGCCCCACCAAGGCTCGCAGCTCCTACTGTCACAGGACCAGTAGCGCCCGCTGCCCCAGAGCCAGCAGCACCCGCTGCCCAACAGCCAACCACGCCTACTGTCACAGGACCAGTAGCGCCCGTTGCCCAGAAGCCAGTCACGCCTACTGTCACAGGATCAGTAGTGCCCGCTGCCCAACAGCCAACCACGCCTACTGTCACAGGACCAGTAGCGCCCGTTGCCCAGAAGCCAGTCACGCCTACTATCACAGGATCAGTAGTGCCCGCTGCCCCAAAGCCAGATGCCAACGCACAAGTCTACATCCGTGGATCTGGTACCTACTTCCGTGGACATGGCGACTATCTACGTGGACATAGCACCACAGCCGCCGCTAAACCAAAATTTCCAGCCCGCCGACTGCCCCCAGTCGTGCCTGGCCCATCCACCTCAGCCAAGAGGAAACAAACAAACAAGAATGAGAAGTCCCCGGCGCTGTCAGCCGCACCGCCGCCGCCAGCAGACCCTGGGCCTTCTACGTCAAGACAAGAGCAGCCGCTCGACACGACGCCCATACTGTTCCCGATGCCGTTCTGGGCGAAGGCCGTGACCACGCCTGGCCACGACCGACAGCAGCCATCCGCCAGCCAGATGCCTGTCCCAGTCCGGACACGAGTATTCGTCAACTCGAACGCCAGCCCGAGCTCAGCCGGCTCCGGCGCACCGCTCCAGGATCCCGCTACCTTAGCACGTAGCACAGCAGGACCTAGCAGCCCCCACGAGGCGCTCCAGTATCCCACTGCCTTAGCCCGCAGTACAGCAGGACGTTGCAGCCTCAATAAATCGCTCCAGTCTCCCGTTGCCTTAGCAAGCAACACAGCAGGACGTTGCAGCCTCACAGGTTCGCTCCAGAATCCCGTTGCCTTAGCGAGCAACACAGCAGGACTTAGCAGCCCCCCAATTCGCAACAGGATCAGGCAGCCCCGGGCGTCGCGGAGACGACGTCCAGAAGAGCGAAACTTGCGATAATATACCAATGTAAATAATTCGACGCCACAGGGCGAAAACTTTGTTCAACTAGAATACATTTATGATTTGTCACATAAAATACTTTAATTTTAAATATCTTGTTTTACCTAAAATATCTTAGTGGACCTATTATTAGTTACTTATTTAAAATATCTTACCACACTTAATCTTAGTCTATATATGTTAAAATATATTAGTTGTTGAAATATCTTAACACTTACTCTTAGTTTATAGCTTTGAAAATATTGTATCCACTCACTCTTACATTATATAATTGAAATTTTTGAACTGAAACATAACCTGTATGCCTTTATTAATGTTCAATAAAGTCACAAAAAAGGGGGGTGGTGTCATCGGCGTCGGCATCGAGAACAAATTATGACTCATGTTTTAGTCTTCTGCCGAAACAGAAGTCGTTTGAGCGCAAGAAAATAGTCTTCTGCCGAAGCAGAAGTCATTTGAGCACGAGAAAGTCTATATAAGAGGACACTTTTTCTCAGCGAGCAAGTAGTGATCGATCCTTCAAGTAGTAATGTTCCAGCCTTCAGCAACTAATAGTCTTCTGCCGAAACTGAAGTCATTTGAGCACCGACGCCAACGCCGACGCTGATGAGGTTATCCCTTCCTCTTGTGTTGTTAAACCAGACAGTGTGTTTTAATTGAGTTTTATTGTGTTGAGTGTCAAGTGGCAATGCATACCCGGAGTGGCAAGGCAGTAGGCACTGGGGTCGAGAGCGACGTCTCCACGTCGGCCCCCCCTCACTGCACGACGCCCCTCACAGCATCTGACCACGAAGTGCTCCGCCAACACGACGCCCTGACAAGGGGTACGGGGGTCACGCCCGACGTCTCCACGACGGTGGCCCCACACTGCACAGCAAGCAACACAGCAACCCGGCTCGGCGAGGTAAGCATGTCCTCTGATTTCTCCACAGGCACAAGTGCTACGCATGGCGTCGCGACGACGGCGCCCCACTACTGTGCGTCGCCGGGCTCCGCGCCTAGGCATAGCGAGGCAGGACTCGCCACCAACATAGGACACGACACTGGGGTCACGCATGACGTCATCACGACGGTGCCCCCTCGCTGCATGGCACGCAGCGCAGCCACCTGGCATGGAACCCAGGCAACAAATATGGAATGGAGTAGCAACGATTCCCAGGCGATGCCCCCTTACTGCATGGAGCGCAACGCAGCATCGTGGCACGAAAACTCGGCGATGGAACAGGGATTAGATGGTGATGATGACATGGTGATGCCCCCTCGCTGTATGGTGGACCCAACAGCATCCCGGGCCAACGACGATTCCTCGACGCTGGGAGATCGCCGCTTCGCTGGATTCGCTTCCACACATGGGGAAGCCTCCCACTCAGGCTCAGGGCTGCCCAGCGGTCAGTACACCATCGCTGCCACACCCGACTGGCCCCAACTCTTCAGCGACGCCTCGCTGACACCTCGCCGCCAGCTGGCCACCCCTCACTGCATGGTACCACCAACAGCAACCAGCCCAAGTCCAAGCACGCCGCCCAACGCACAGTACTTCGTCACGCCTACCTCGTCGGCCGGCGCCTACCACGTCACCCCACCGTACCAGACGGCAAGACCTAGTGCTACGCCACAAAGACAAATAGTGCTCCAAACCCAAACGACTGGAACGATCCCAGTCCCCTCTGCCGCTGTGACGGCTTATCCCCAACCGAGCTTGGGACTACCCTCTTACGAACAATTAACGCAACTCCTGGCTCTGACCACTTCAAACCTAGCCTCCATTACCCGGCAGCAAGAAAATTGCCGGCCACCCATTACTGCACGTAACGAATCACAGCCGTACGCCACGGAAAAGGCTTACTTACGTGGACAAAACATTACAACTCAGTGTTAATTTGTATAACAGTTAATAGAATTACTCAGTATATTCTAGTTTTCATAGGTAAGAGATATCCTGAATAAAAATTTGTATTCAGGAATTCCACATCGTGCTGCATTTGGCAATGAACATTCCCTTCTACCTGAAAAGATAAGGATAATATCAAAACAGGATTAAAGAATTTAACGGTTGTAACAATGCTGCTAAATGATCGACCATTTTATCGGACACTTTAATAAAAAATCTAAAAAACCGCTGCCCAAGGAATCACTAATTCCTCATTTCAAGTTTCTGTACTCTTACCAGCTTGTTTTACTTATTTTCCCCTATTTAACCCCCAACTCTTCAACGAAATCATCTCAAAATATAATCTGTACCAAATTTCAAATAAATATCCCTACTATTAAAGGGGTTGATAAAATAAAATTAAGATATTCACTTGAAATTTGGTAGACGTATGTGTTATAACGACATTTGGAACTAGATTATATTTTGAGATGATTCCGTTGAAAGATTGGGGGTTAAATAGGGGTAGACAAGGGAAAATAAGTAAGGCAAGTTGGTAAGAGTACAGAAATTTGGGATTTGGTGTGTATACTAGAACCGAGAGATTAAGGTTTTTTTATATTTTCAATCACCTTGATAAAATTAAATTTAGATCTTCACTTGAAATTTGGTACACTTATGCATTATAACAATATCTGAAACTAGATTATATTTTGATATGATTGCGGAGTGGGGAGTAAGTAGAGGTAAATAGGAAAAAACAAGTAAAGCAAGCTGGTAAGAGTACAGAAACTTGAAATTCGGTGTATGTCCTAGAAGCCAAGGCCTCAGATTTTTTTGTAATAATTTTCAACCCCTCACCACCCTTACTCCATTATTAAAGGGGTTGATAAAGTAAAATTGAAATGTTCACTCGAAATTTGGTAGACGTATGTATTATAACGACACCTGGAACTACATTATATTTTGAGATGATTCCGTTGAAGGGTTGGGGGTTAAATAGGAGTAAATAGGGAAAAATAAGTAAATCAAGCTGGTAAGAGCACAGAAATGGGATTTGATGTATATGCTAGAAACCAAGGCCTCAGCTATATTTCTAATACTTTTGAAACCCCACCACCTCCGCTCCATTATTAATGGGAATGATAACATAAAATTGAGATATTCACTTGAAAGTTAGTACACGTATGTATTGTAATGATATCTGATTGGGATGATTCCATTGAAGGCGTGGTAGGTGGTAGGTTGTGAATAGGGGAAAATAAGTAGGGTAAACTAGAAACTTCATTTTTAACTTATAAGGTAAAAACCAACGCCTCAAACCTTTCTATGACATCTGCCCAAATATTATTAATTCTATGACCAATAATTTCCACATGCTAAAGTGCAAATCTAGTCAAGATGTTTCCTTTAAAGTGACTTAGATGAAAAATCTGGATGTGGAAGTAGCTATTACTTAGGCAGCGGTTTTTATATTTTAAAATCTACGATAAAAAAATGCTCAATGATAAAATGAAATTTTGATGGCGGCATAGAATTTAGGAGGTCAAGATAAAGATTGGTAGGTCTAGTATCTTTTTTTCTTGTGTGTGGCTGTGCAATTACAGCTCTATTGAATTATTTTCACGTAATTGTTACTGCACTAATATTCACAGACATGTAAACTGTTCTACCAGTTACTTTTAGATAAGAATGTACCTGTTTAATTTAACAATTAAACAAATATGTAAAGATATTATCATTAATCCTGAGTAAAGATCCACTGCCTATATAAGTACTACTTCCTCAATTAGATCACCCATCTAAGTCTCTTGAAACTGAAACATCTTTATGTAATTTAATTGAGCTTGTTTATGTTAAAGTAAGAATTCTTTGTTTTACCGCTCTGGTCAGATCGTGTTTAGTTTAGTTTAATTATTCACCGTATACGGACTCTTATTGTGTACAGTTTTGCTTTGTATTTTACTATATGTCATCTAGATTTTCAATGATTTGTTTAATATGATTATTCTGACGAAAGTTTTTGCAAAGTTTACTCACAAACCCTGATGCCAAGTGCTCTGCTTTGTTTGTGTATTTTTTGTATATCATTAAAGTAAGTTAAATTCGATGATTCGTTTTATTTTCCCTAAAGAAATTATTGCGTTTCACCCGTTAATTGATGCTTGATTAACATCAAATTTTCGTGGTAAGAAAAGATGGATAAGGTAATTTCTTAAACTTGGTAATATGTGATATGTCAGTAGCGTGCGATTTTAAGGGGGTTTGAAAAGCCGATTTTTCAAAAAAAAAGTATTAGGGATTTTTTTGGCAAAAAAAAATAGTAAGGTATTCTTAATCAGCACCTTAGAAACCCCTTTGTACCAGATTGCATCGTAGTGGATTCAAAGATGTTTGAGATAGTGGCTGTCAAAAATACAATTTTTTCAACCAAAACTAATTTTTATTTGTAAAACGGATTCCCAAATCAAGAAAATCTATTCTTCATTTTTTGTCCAGAATAATGCATTGTACCAGGCTGAATTGATTTTATAACAAAATAAAAAAAAAAAAGTATACTGTGTGACCCACTTAAGATCGCAACGCCCCTGTATACCCGTTAATTGATGCTTGATTAACTTCAAATTTAGGTGGTAAGAAAAGATCGTTAAGGTGATTGTTTGAACTTGGTAATATGTGATACATGTCAGTAGCGTGCGATTTTAAGGGGGTTTCAAAAGCCGGTTTTTCAAAAAAAGTGTTTTATAGAATTTGTTCTTCAAATTTCAATTTCATCAACGTAAAGAGCGCCATTTAAAACCCCTAGACATCAATTTTAAGTGAGATCACTTACCTGGTTACTGTGATGTAAGCTTCCAAAAATTAATTTTTTAACGTTTTCATTTTACGTTTTTTCGTAAGTGATCAATTTGTTTGAGGTAATTTTTACCAAAACTGATTGTGCATTTTCTGAGAATTCACAATATTTCCTTTTTTGTTCATTACATAACCAATTTTTGAAAGTATACTTTACACTACTCTGTAAAATGACCAAAACTTTTCAATAAATTCCTAAAGAAGTATCTAAATGTATTTAAATTGTTGTGGTTTCTATCAAACCTCCATTTAATACAACACACTTATCATATCGTTTCTGTATATTATTAACTGTATCATTTAACTGGTGAGGCGTAATTTCTGCACAAGCTTGTCGTATTCTCGCACAAAGATCTCGATTTGTTGGACGTGCTTTGTAGACCTTTTGAGCCAAAAGACCCCATAGGAAAAAGTCAGAAATTGTGAGATCGGGTGACCTGGGGGGCCAATGAATGAACCCACTACCTCGGCCTATCCAACGGTTCGAAAAATTTTCGTTTAGCCATTGTTTAATAATTCTTGCGTTGTGGACTGAACAACCATCTAATTGAAAACGTAAATTTCGTATTTCTACAAGTGGAAGTTCATCTATTGCATCCGATAATTCATTTCGTAAAAAATGTAAAAAATATTGCGCATTATGAGTTCCATAAAAAAAAGAAGGGTTCTATTAGCCTGGTATTCATTATTTTATCTGCACTCCATTTGTTTCAAAAACGACAATATAAGTTCATGTTTTCGGTCGAAGTGATATGAAAATTTTAAAATTAGAGAAAAAAAAACAATTAAACAATCAAATTTATTTTAATCAGCAATTAACACATAATAAATTACTAACACTAAAGGAATTAAATGAAATTCAACGAGAATTTACGTTTATTCTTTACAAACGATAACGTAACGTTGGGGTCTGTGTAATGGTAGTATATATCATCCATATTATTAACAGTTGTCTGGGAAAGGTTATTTCATAAAATCCTGGAGACAGGCCTTAGTGGTACTTATATCGCCAAAGTTACAAAGCCGCAACAGTATTATGAACTGAGCCAACTATGATTTTATTACCAACAAAAACCGTTTTCAGCAAAACAACAATCTATGTTGATATGAATAATAAATATACTAGACCGTTAATCTGACTTAAAAAGCGGCATGAACTGCAAAATTATTATATGGATAGATATATTGGGAAGTTTAAACAAATTCTGTCCAAAGTTATAAAACGGTGTTTAATAATGTTACAGTATTCGAATGAACACTAGTTCGTTGCGTGGCAAATTTTACTAGACACTTTCTGTCTCTCTGAGGTTCGAATTCCTGCCACGGCAGATGGCAGTGTTGAAGAGAACAGTTAGACGTCGACGTGTTCTCAGAAATATATTTCACTTACGATCAAGTCTGGCTTTGAATTTGAACGTTGCTTAGTTTATGTACTGTGATTTAATATTGTGTTTACGCGACCTTATTACTTTGAATTTCATTCTACATTTATCAAATAAACTTAAAGATATATAACATAACACAGGCACACACACAAAAAAGTGGTCTATATCTGGACTCACATTGGGTAATCCCTATGTATCTAGGTGCGCTAAATACGAATCCGGAGTCCTTTTAGCTCCAAGAGAGATTTTTAGTAAATCTCGAAAATAACCTAAAAAAATCAGGTTTTTGTGTGCCTGTGCAAAAAAGTGGTGTTTTTCTGGGACTCAATTTAGCTAACCTTTATACATCCGGTGTTTGTTTAACTCCATCGCCCACCAATTTCTAGTAAATTGCACAAATATCCTAATAAATTCAATTTTTTAGGTTATTATCGCGATTTATTAAAAATTGGTGGGCGATGGAGCTAATCGGACACCGGATTCGTGACCACTTCTTTTTGTTTGCCTGTGATAATTAATGACAGTGACCTGAGAACTGATCGTGATGTAACGATAGACAGTGTATAGACAAAATAGGCGCCGCGATTGGCAATCAATTGCACTTTATGCCTATGAATTTGTAATCCTGCAAATGAATTTGAAATCCTATAATCTTGGGAGATTAATTAATTATTTGCGCAATAAGAAGTGCTTGCCTGTAAACGATAATTTGTTATCAGATAATATCATCCTGATCATGCTACCTATTTAAATGAGTTTATAATTCATAGGACAAGAGCCAAACTATTTTTGGTTATGGTAGACAACAAAGATGTCCCACAAACAGATTTTCTTTTGTGCTAGTGTAAATCTGTCAATGTGGCATCCGCGAATATGTCTCTCTGTCAAACATCATTAACCCTAGAACGGTATCGATATTTTCTGGCGCTGTATTGATATAGACACGTAAAATTTACGACCATGTTGTTTTTGTAAGCTTCAAGTTAAAATATGGTTATATAAATTAATAAAACTCGATTAATATTCTGCTGAAAGGTTTATTTTTTTAAGTAAACATATAATATACATTTTTTTTTTTCCTAAAAATGGCTTTGGATATATTCCTTTAGCCAAGAGACTCTAACAAATATCGAATTATTTAATAAAATATTAAATTTATATAACCTGGTAAACTCAATCCCAAAAAAAAAAAAAAAATATATATATATATATATATATATATATATATATATATATATAAATAAGATTTATGGCAAACGAAGGGGGATATTGACAGGGATCACTCATTTCACATTAAGGGGTCCGTCAAGATATATAATATACATGGCACCTTAAAAATATCTACATAGTAAGGACAAAATAATTTCTTTTAAAAAGATAAGTTAAATGCTTAAATACAATTGAAACACATTTTTCTCTGATGAGCGCCGTATATGGGTTTTTCATATTTCAAGCAGTAGGTACATTCTGTTCATGCTTTTTTTTGCAAATGGACACATATGACAATAAGTTCGGCGTACGTTGCTGTGTTTCAGGTAATTGTTTTTCTTTTGACACCTCTTGTATCATCGTACGTAGTACGGGCATACTAAATATTTGATTTGTGTATTCCACTAATTGATTTAGAACATTGTCTGATAAAAATATTTGAAAAGCAAGTAAATTCCGCAAAATAGGTAAAAGTCCAGGCTTCACGTATATTATGTTTTAAGATGGAGTTTTGCTTTTGTCATTGGAAGTTGATTTGGGAGGCCATTCCAATCAAATCGCCTTTTGCTGGAGCTGCAACAAAGCTGGAGATACCCCTTTCATCAGGTAAAAACTAAAAAGTGAAAGTATATCGATAGATAAAATTGCTACTAAATATAAATAAATAATTTACCTGTGTATTTGCTTCTCTAAATTGGCCATTTCTCCCAATGTGCATTTGACTCCTTGTGTTTTCTTCAGGCATTTAGAAATGGGTGAATTATCCTTTTCCTTAATTTCCTTTGTCTAAACTTTTGAGAAAGCAGCTAATACTTGTGATTCCATTTTTTCAGGTTGCAGCGGTTCTAGATCCCCACCGCTATCGCCAGATTCACTTTCTGTCTCAGAATTAGTTCTAATTAGAGTATTATTCTGTTTCACTGTCACTACTTTCCAATAATGCATTCTCCAGCTCTTCATATATTAAAGCTCATTTCGACATTGTAACGTTTATTGGTATCGACAAGTAGAAATTTCGTATACGATCTAGCGTATTGGTAATGATGCATAATATTTACGTATAGCTCCAGAAAACAATAAACATAACCTCTAGCACGAACACTTTCGAACTGCCAATGTAAACAACCTATTGCTAAGATATTTAGGTAAGCATACTTGGGAGGTCGAGAAAATTTGATGGCCTATGACTCTGTTAAATGCTATTATTAATATTGCACACGTAAATTTTACGTACGATACCGTTCTAGGGTTAAAAATAGTTTTGTTTTTGCCTTATATATTATAAACGTATTTGAATCGGAAACTAGTCAGTAGAGTTTATTAAATAATATTGCTCTGATACAGATTAGAACCCTCGGTGTGACGTTGCATCTGAAGTAGACCCCACAGTCGTCAAAACACTTGAACACAACACTAGGATACCAACTCTCCACGTGAATTTCACCAAGCTCGTTGGCATCATCTGGATATGACGTCTAACTAATGTATACCTAAGAATACACCTACATTTATACTAAAATAGTGTGATGGTTAAACGCATTTAGCCAATCCTCTTATCCAACTCTTTCACGGCTCGACAATCTGCGACGTAACAACCAATACGGCAGACAGTTTGGAAAGTTTCTTTATCACTAATCATACTGTTTTTGCACTTTTCAATTCCTAAGCTTACAGAAACGTGCAGTTGTCTATTATTTGGTTGCTGATATCTATCTGGACTGCCAGAAAACTCATCTGTTTCGTATTCAGTCACCACTCTGTATAAATTTAAGATATCAGGCATGTAAATAGTTTGCATTAATACGAGCATATCAATCATTCGAAGTTTATGAAACAAATAGGAAATTCTTGAGTTAACGTAAACTCATGAGTTAACGTAAATAATTAGTCTATGCCAATAATTCTGTAGTACGTCCCTGTAAAGAATTTGATTTTTTTCCCAAACAAATCGTTAAATTTCTTTAAAATCATACCTGAACAAAATAAAATAAAAATACACATTTCCTGAAATTTAAGGACATCCCGAAGTTCTAGAAAAAGGATGCGACCCTAACAAAGGAAACTCAGACTTGATGGTCCCAGTTTTATTCCAATGCTGATTTTTCTAGGTTGCTCGACAGATTTAAGCGACCTGCTCTATTCTTAACGTACTCCAGGGGCTAAAATGTATTTCTATAGGTCGTATTTATTTCTAGACCCTCATTTATTCTACTCCTAAATCCTCATCAAATGTAGTGCGGACGATGTTAAAATGGCAAATCTCTTTGTTTTTTCCTGTACGTAAAATATATATGATATATCGCCTAAAAGGTGTGAATTACGGGAAACCTTAGATAAAGAACGTTCATTTACAACCTTTTATCTACAATACTATTATTTCCGAATCACAGCTGGATGTTTGTTATTTTACTACATAATGGTTTCTAGAATTAGTAGGAGACTGATATATTAGAGCATAACGAACAATGTAAAGATAATAATACTATAAATAATAATTTTCACAGAAGAAAAATTCATATGCATGTGAAATATCAAGTATTATGAGGAGATGCACATGCATAGAATAACAAACGGTAGTAAAGCACATAATAATAAAGTAATTTATTTCCAACAAGTTTCAAACACCCAGTTGCAGGAGGTAATTAAAAATATAGATTCATTAAACAAGTAGACCACAAAACAATTTGATGTAAATGTACAAAAGTGCTATGAATAACAAGGAAAATCGTACAAGTACAACTTACAAAACAAATAACAAAACAGCTGCAATTATGAGATTTATTTAATAGTGAATATTGCTCAAATGAGATATTTTATTAGGGGTATTGCACGTAAATATTGGTGATCGCAATTTATTTTTGGAATATTGCAATTAAATGTTTTACTACTTCTCGCTTTTAGTCTCGGCACAAAGGAGATAACATATTTAATAACAAGCTGCAGTGGATTTTATTAAGAATTGGATATAATAAAAGTTTAATAGATACCATAGCAGCCGTCTCTTCTATCAGCTTCAATCTATCTAGCAAATTGCTGTGGTCCTCGCATAGGATAGCCATCTTTTCAATTTTCATGGCACTAACAAATAGGATACCAAATAAGTATTCCATATTCAAGCATGTATGTTGAAATACTTTTGAAATCTTTGCAACCTCTTGAAATAAAACCTAATTGCCTGGAAGTTGTAATGAGGCATTTTTGGCATGGAAACTGCACCTCAAATCGCCGTTCATTTTTATTTTAGGATAGAGAATATTAAAATTATATTATATACTGTAAGTACAAAACGTAAATAGTTGTTTTTACTGTAAATTATTTAAAGATATTAAAATGTTAAGTAGAAGTACAATCCACTAGGTGGCGCTAGTTCACCACCGCCAACCCAAGTTGATACACAGGAAACGATCTCTGGGCCAAGCCAACGAAATATTAATTCATCCAATTGGATTCATTTAGTTAGATCCATTCAGTCTGGATACCGATCGTGCACCGAGCTAGAGGTGTCTCCGAATACTGGTCCGTCGCCAGATACTGTTTACCACCAGAGTGAATACTCACTCCTGGTATCCGTATTGCGCTGTCTATAGTACCGCCCATTTTTTACCGCTTTTCACCGTACCCTAGCATTTAGCTCTTGGTTGTTTGTATAGTATTGTAAATAGTAGGTTTTATAATAATAAATATTTTTGTATATAATCTGAACCATGCTTTTTACTGTTGTGTATGTGAAGTCTAACTGTACCTAGACCCTCTGGACATACCTTTGCACCACGTAAAACTTGTAAAGGTGGCGCCCGAGCTTACCGTCATCCGACCGCCAAAGCTCGAGTGTCAAAGTGACGGGTGAATGAAACGTCACAAAGTGGCAGATACAACATGCTGGATATGAGAGAAAAAATATAATCTATCATCGAAATAAATGCCTCTTAAGGTGGCCATTCCCTAGAAAGAGACATCCGATAGGGAAATATTTATTATTTTTGCCCTTCACTTTTTTTCTTAGTACGTATATTTTAAAAAACTATAATAGTACCAAAGTAGAACCATAACAAGACTATTACTATGACTTTTCACTCCATAATTTCAGTGGTGTGCAAAGTAGCTAGATTTAAAACTACGAAATAGGAAGATTAACATAATTTTTAAATTTAAATCTAGCTATTTTGCAAACCACTGAATTTATTGAGTGAAAATTCATAGTAGTAGTCTTGTTATGGTTCTACTAAGGTACTCTTATAATTTTTGAAATATACGTACTAAGAAAAAAGAGTTATGACCAAAATAATAAATATTTCCCTATCGGATTTCTCTATCTAGGGAATGGCCACCTTAAATATCTTTACGAATAATAATAGCTAAATTTATGCTGCTATTGTAATCAATTACTCGCTTGTCTTAGAGGAAGGAATAATATTACATTTAGAGTTATTTAAGCTGAGGCTATATACAGGGTGTTTCAATCAAAAGTCCCCAGGCCACTATCTCTAAAATTAATAAAGATATTTTATTTTTGTAAATGGCAGATGATTGATACCAAAGAAAGGTTTAAATAACGGTGATTAGAATTTTTCCTCAACAGCACACAGAGATGGCGCTGCGATGCAAAACTATTTTTTGATGGCTGGAACCTTGAAACATAAGTCATGTGATTAAACAATAATTTGTGAATAATTTTGATGGTATGGAGAATTTACAAAAAACAAGCCGTTTTGGAGTTACATGAGTTTCTTTCATTAATGCCAGTACACGTGAATTTTGATAAATCCCTATAATTTATTTATTATTTATTATAGAATATTGGTTACCAAACACTTTTTTTCAAGATAAGGAAAGTGATATAATACACTATCATAAAATTATGTTTACCACTTCCGGCCAAACCGGAACTAACATGATGAACCAATATCCATATGTTCCTACATATTACATTTTTTTTTCTAATAACGCTTCTAATAAAACGGCTCCCAAAACTTAAAGTAAGTAAGACAACAAAGAAAATACACACTAATTTAGAATGGGCAAAATTTATATTAACAATTCAGTAAAGAACGTAAACAAAAGTTTTATAAACAAACATTTAAAAACTATCGAAATATTATTAAAAATGAAATTAAACTAATTTCTTTCTTATTAGTAGGTACTTATTATATTAAATGTTCAAAATTTCTCCCTTCTTCATGAATACACATATTGTACCGTTTCAGTAACTCTTCATTGCAAACTTTTTGTAACGTATGTCTATTTATAGCAGCAACACTTGCATATATTTTATTATACAAATCGGCCATATCCTCAATGGGTTCAATGTACACTACACTTTTTAAATACCCCCAGAGGTAAAAATCTAATGGAGTCAAGTCAGGTGATCGTGCTGGCCATCTGACTACTCCATTAGTACCAATCCATCTCTGAGGGTACATTTCATTAAGACAATCTTTGACTATTACTGAGTTATGGGGTGGTGCACCATCTTGGTGAAATCAAATATTCTCCTGCTTATGAGGGATAGTCTAATAATCCTGGCAATACATTTCTCAAAAATATCTCATATTTTCTTCCATTTAAAGTCCCATGGAATAGATATGGTCCAATAATATATGAATTTAATATTCCATACCACACGTTAACTCCAAAAGTTACCTGATTTCGGGTCATTCTCATCCATCTAGGATTATTTTGTGACCAGTAGCGGCAGTTATGCTTACTTACAACTCCGTTATTGTGAAAACGGCTTTCATCGCTCCAGAGCACATTTTTAAAAAAATTTGGGCATTCTTCAGAAAGAACTGAAAATTCAGCTAGAAAATGTAATCTTCGTTCATAATCACCAGGCCTTAAATGATGGATCAATTTTAATTTGTATGGATGGTTTTTATTTGATTTTAATATTCTATGGCACGAAGATATCGACAGATTAGTTTCCGATGCCAATTTCCGGAGAGAACATTGGGGATTGTTGACAACACTATTTAACACCAAGGCTGTATTTTCATCGTTTCTAACTGGCCTATTTCTGTTACGAATAGTTTTCTTAAAACTACCCCAGTTTCTTACATTTTTAAACAGCATGATAAATGTTTTTTTATCGGGTGTAGGTCTATTTGGAAATCGTAAACAAAACAATCGTTTGGCTTGTCGGGAATTTCTTTTGCATTCACCGTATATTAAAATCATATTTAACTTATCTTCATTGGTGTATCTAACCATTTTTTAAATTTATTTTTTTTTATTGCCTTATTTGGATTAATTTGCTTTGAATTGTTTCTAAGTACACTATTTCTGTTTGAAACTATGATTGAAATGCACCAACTACAAACTTTGTTTAATAACTGTCAAACTTAAAATTAAATCAAAGCCTACTAATATCTCTTAAGTAGATTTTTCATTACCATTCTAAATTAGTGTGTATTTTCTTTGTTGTCTTACTTACTTTAAGTTTTGGGAGCCGTTTTATTAGAAGCGTTATTAGAAAAAAAAAATGTAATATGTAGGAACATATGGATATTGGTTCATCATGTTAGTTCCGGTTTGGCCGGAAGTGGTAAACATAATTTTATGATAGTGTATTATATCACTTTCCTTATCTTGAAAAAAAGTGTTTGGTAACCAATATTCTATAATAAATAATAAATAAATTATAGGGATTTATCAAAATTCACGTGTACTGGCATTAATGAAAGAAACTCATGTAACTCCAAAACGGCTTGTTTTTTGTAAATTCTCTATACCATCAAAATTATTCACAAATTATTGTTTAATCACATGACTTATGTTTCAAGGTTCCAGACATCAAAAAATAGTTTTGCATCGCAGCGCCATCTCTGTGTGCTGTTGAGGAAAAATTCTAATCACCGTTATTTAAACCTTTCTTTGGTATCAATCATCTGCCATTTACAAAAATAAAATAACTTTATTAATTTTAGAGATAATGGCCTGGGGACTTTTAACTGAAACACCCTGTATATGGCATCAATCAGTAATATGTAACAGTAATATTGTCAATTACAGACTGCAAAAGCACACAATCTTGAGCAGGGTGAACTGTTTTATGTAATTTAAGGTCGTCACCAAATAGTAATTTTGGGCAATTGATTTTATCAGATAAATCGGCTTTGTCGGCACAGTGGCGCATTGCTTATGTGTCAGGTTGGGCTTGCGAGTACGGAGTCCCAGGTTTAAATCCTGGCTAGGGTATGGATGTATAGTGGCGTTTTTAATGTGTTACCAAGACGATAAGAGCGAATTAGACCGCTGCTGTGTGGCTCAAGGTTATTCATTATATTATACCCCCCTTTGTTTTACTTATTATTGGAGATAAAAAAAGTTTCGCGTAAAAGTTGTAGAGTTGTATATATGTATATTTTTTAAATGCAATTAAAAATACAATTCCTTGCATAGGTCACGTGATATAACAATGGAGGTTGTCTCTTAAATGGAAAACCCTGTAAATTTTTACATATTCTTTTAGATCTTTTTTCCCTGATTTCAAATATGTTAGGGTTGATAGGTCTAGATGTAATATTTCTTGACTTATCGGACATTGAATATGCTCCAAACATGCGTATAGTTATTTCATGGTTATCGAAGGAAGCGCAGTAATTACTCTTACGCAGAAGGCTATGAATGAAGATACTATGACAACATTGATACTGTTTGACATTTTGTATTATTACTTGATCAAATGCATTACACAGAAGCAGAAAAGTTTGATATATTATAAGAACAAAAAAATTATCCTGAGATGAACTATATTTTATGACAAACAATAACAATGCAAATTTTACAACAGCGTCAGTATTCATCAACTATAAAAATTGTTCAAAATGGCCACCATTATTTAATATACAAAGTTCATACCTTTCCTTAAATTATTTAAACAATTAGAAACACAGCTATTATTTTATTAATTGCATTTAAAAATATTTATTTTCAAATGATAATTCATCGTTAGAAAAATACAATTTTCCCTTTTTGCATATTTCTGTTTCATGAGTATAGAAAAAAATTGTGACGTGGTGGGACAAACATGACACTGGATTCGGATTCAGCAAGCCATAGTACACTGGAAATGATTGGTCCGGTCCGTGTAATCGATTTTTTTTGTGTGTGTGCCTGTGTAATTAGTTTCAATATGCATTTAATTGTTTTAATGAAGAACTGTGCGTCTGACGGGAAAAGAGCAAGAGACCGTTTTCATGTAGAATTGATCTGGCTAATCAAAACAAATATCGACATGGAAAAATGTCAGTGGCTTATCACTTTTTTGATAAAAAATATCAGAGGACATGCTCGCAGGGCATAATTTTTCTAATTGAAATATGTGGTTCTATATCCTATTAACACATACAGAAATTGAAAATAATATCTGAAATGCTTTCTGACATATTAAAAAATAACTATTAGAAAAAAAAATTTCAACACCCTGTAGCAAAAAATTTCAGCCGTTGTGGACATATGTTCATATGAACTTTTCTTCATAAAATGACCTAAGGAATCACACTCTGAAATATTAGCACGTCATTAAGGAACATCGAGTATTTATTTTAAAGGAAACTGCTATTTATGAAAAGAGCCTGCACAATATGGTAAATAAATCGAGAGTGCCTCTACGTGTGTACCTGCGAGCTGTATATTGTCAAGACAGTGATCACACGTGTTTTTGTTGATTCGAATGTTTATAAAACAATATTCACGTGAGGGTTCATGGTAATATTCTCTACTAACAGCGCTCATCACCTCCATGGGCGTCGTGTGTCCTTAGCAATATATACAATCGTACAACTTTCATACGAAACTTTTTTATCTCCAATAATAACAGAAATAAAGAGGTGTCAATACATAATGAATTGTGTTGTACAGCTTGTCTAATCGCTGTTATCTCTCCTGAATTCGAGTTTCATGTGCGGTAGATGCCAATATCGCAGGGAATGGTTGTTCTCGATATCTGTGCGTACATGTGCTAGTTGGTGGTGGCATAGCTATAGCTAAACTCTGCCAGGACGTAAATATAAAGAATACGATAAAAAAGAAATCATAATAATAAGAGAGGGCACGGGACCCAAATTTGACCTTTGAGGGACACCGAAAGTGACTTTATATTCTGGGGAATTGACATTTTTCATAATTCACGAATTATTTTCTGTCTACTTAAATCGAATAATTAACTTCTAAGAACAGCTAGTGGAATGTAAATTATTTATTATACCATGGTCAATTTGATTAAAAGCCGTTTCAGAATCCATATTGAAATCCATGTAAATTACATCTACTTAACCTTGATTATCCAATGGTTCACAAATGTACTGTGACAAGAGAAAGTAATACAGGATCTATTTTAAATGAAGTCATGTTTTGCTTAGGAGGTATTTGATTTTGTTGATTCATAGATGTATTGGTATATGATGATTTTAAGGAGCTTTGTAAAATTGCTGAAAATTGAAGTGATTCGATAAATACTGATAGATCAACCGTCTCTAAGATAGGGAATATTCGGGCAATTTTTCACAAACCAGTGATAGAGTTTGCATAAATAAACGAGATTATTATGGAAGTAGTTCCAAAATAACTACATATAGGTGATACTTATATAAAATTATTATTAAATACAGTTATATAGTGTGTCTCACCTGACGTCTACACACTCTCGTGTTTCCTCAGCTTTTTCAGATACACTTAAAATGTTGGTTCGCAATGCAATCAACAAGATCGATTATTTTTTGCCTAAATAAAAAGTAGGCTTTGTTTAATTGAAAAATTGCATTAAGAACACAATTTTCAGAATTGTAAACTTAGCCCACATACTGTTTGGGAATTATAAGTGAGCCTTAAACGATTAAAAATATAAACTAGAAACAAATGTGTATCAAAGAGTAACTAACCCTCATTTATCCTTCTATGGATAAAGTTAGTTTTACTTAATACCGTACAAAACTGAGCCCTAATAATACAAAACCGTAAACCAAGTTTCAAAAAGTTGTGTAAAATTATTTCCGAGAAAATCAGAACCTCTATTTAGGCACCCTCTTCAGAGGGACGTATCTCCCTTAGAAAGCGTTTTTGTATAAATGTTTATAATATAAGACAGCCGTCCCACTATTTTTGCAAGTAAAAACTGATTCTACCTAAAGGAAAATGTGAGTGTTTTGGGACACCGTGTATAGAAGTAGCCAATTTGCTTTGTTAAAATATTAACGTTTCCTGAAATATAAATTAGATAACGTTCTATAGGGTCAACATCTATAAGTGTAGGTCATACAATATTAATTTATTTGACGAGCTTAAGTAGGTTAATAAAGAACCTATAAATTAAGTAAGGTGACCTACGTCTTTAATAATATCCCCCTTTGATGATGCAGATATTCTCAAGAGCTCAAATTAAATCTGCTTTTCTCTCTACATCCTTCGTGTCATTAATTTAAATTAAGGAAAGGTGGCACAGATACTCTTACTGTCTTACGCTTCTACTGCCACTCTAAATCAGTAAATCATATTAAGCCGGAATAAATTTTTTTAATTTTGAAGTCTGAAACACAATCATTTAAATTTAAATTAACTTGTTCCAACTATCGTTAATAGCTTATGTGAATACTTAAATTCGGAAACTTAATATCTCAGATACTCTATATACTCTATACTCATTAAATGTAATACAGGACAGTTAGAACTTCTGGCGTGATACTCCAGTAATTTCCAGAAGCACCAAAACACCACAATCAAACACTATATTCAATACAGGCTTTGGCCAACAAGGCAGGCATCATCTGGAGATGACAAAAATACATTGGAATAAGTATTATATATAGTAGCAATTGAAGCATACAAAGAGAGATGCGTAGAAATGTGAAGTAACCTTGATAAGTCTAACGAAAATACAACCTAGCAAAAATCTGAGGGCTTAATATATCAACACTGCTTTGGAATCGAAAGCATACAAGAGACTGACCCGGAGAATTCAGAAGAGATCAGAATTTTCTTGAAGAGATGCAATAAGCAATGATCTTTTCTCAACAGTAAAAGTGATTAAACCTAAAGCGTGCTCAATTAAAGACTACACCGCACAGTGGGCCAATTTCAGGTATTTCTGGTCAAAACTCAAATCAACCGATTTTAACAGATTTCCGAGAAGCGAGTAATAAACAGGCTTCTTGGTAGGGGTGATTGTTATACTTACGGGAACAGAAGATCCCGAACCCAATACCTGCCTTATTTGCGTTGTACGGCTCGAAAACGAAACATGCGTTAAATTTGTGCAGAGAATATTTAGTGTATTTCGAACAGTGAATTTTTTGTTTGTTTGTCTTCAATTGAATGAATCGGCAATGTCTGATACAGAACAAGATAAGAGATTTATTGTAAGCAGTTAATTGATTTTGTTTGCCATTATTTGGTACCTCTTATCGAGTAAGACTTAAATTTTGATGAAAACGAAACTTTACGTTTCTGTTACGATTTACTTCCCTAGGCTTCCACATTGTAGTTTCTTTATGATATTGAATGCAGTGTCCATTACATGTTCTGTGAATTACAACTGCATATAGCTGCCATGTTGTGAGTTAAGGCATTTTGAATACGTTGACACAGGCGAAAAATATTATATTTCAAATGTAATAATAATTACTACTGTTATTACAGTCACTGATTTCATTCAATTTGTTCACTAATCACTACTTCAAAGTGAAATTTACTCTCAATACACAACATCTCTAATACATCATCCGATAATTTTCAACCCTTATATTAGTTAAGTAAGCAGATAAAATCGGCATAGCAAACATTATAATACCTCCTCTTTTGCGTTTCTTTCAGATCCTAGCGCCCATCTTATAAACCCAAGCGCCTTAATTTATTTAAGATTTGGAGAGAAAATCTGAAAGAGAAATATTTATAATATTACAGGCAAATTAACAATTTAGGGTAACAAAAATTAATAAAAGGATCATCTCTGGGATTTAAATAGGTAATAACCTGGAGAATGAAATGATGCATTATTTGCACTTCCAAGTTCCGGGAAAATTCAAAAAAATTTGGAAAGACTTTTTGATATTCGTTTTTTTTTTGCTCTAGCTGTTAAAATAATGAAAATAGAGAAAGAAATTCGCAACAAAAGTTGTAGCTCGTCTTTTTTTCTACAAAAAAGGACTTTACAGTCTTGTCTTACTTAAGCCGTTTAGAAGATAAATCAAGTTTTTCACTTATAGTTTTAAACCGCTTCGAAATGTGCGAAAAATGAGAATTCTCCAGGAGTTTCGTACGACCAGGTTTATCGATCGATAATTCTTACTATTCAGAGCCCCTAAAAAAATGAAAATAGCGTAAAATGTAGCGAAAAGTCTCAGCTTTAATGTGGAACTAATCACAAAATTCATACAAAATTTTATCAAAGAGCGAAAGCGTCAAAAGTTGGCTTAGCAAACTTTGTACAGTTAATTCACAGATTTATTCATATCTTTGCCGGGAGTCCTTAGAATGATAATTCATTTTGCTCATATATTTTTATATAATGATATATTAATCCAATTGACATTTTATTGCAATTACTTTTGTTGGAAAAATATACCTTGCGATCAAAGTAGAGGGTATATTTCCCATCGATCAATCACCTCCAAATTTTAGAGTTTAGTTCGCTATATCTTAAGTAATAATAACAGCACTGTCTTATTTTTGGATTATAAGTACAACAAAACATATTCTTTCGAATGACTTTAGAGTTGTTTAAATGCGTGCAGTACTTTTTGAATTAGTTTACATTCTTCATACACGTTCAGAAAATGCACAATTATACAGTAAAATATATACCACTTATCTATTTCTTAACATCATTCAATAAAATTTTCACGAAATGTAGATTAGAGTGTGTGGAATCGAATCCATACAGTGAGAAAGCACCCATTGTTATGGGAGAAATAGGCAGGATGCATAAATCTCAAAGATGTGAATAAATCAACTGTAAAAAGTTTACTAAGCCATCTTCTAACACTTTTTTCTCTATGATAAAAATTTGTATGAATTTTGTGATTAGCTCCGCATTAAAGCTGAGACTTTTCTCTACATTTTACGTTGTTTTAATTTTTTTTAGCGGCTCTGAATAGTAATAATTATTATCGATTGATATGTCCGGTCGTACGAAACTCCCAGAGAATTCGCAATTGCCGCGTAATGCGCCGGAGCGGCTCAAAACTATAAGTGGAAAACTGGATTTATCTCCTAAACGGCTTAAGTACGACAAAAATTTGTAAAGACCTATTTTGTAGAGAGAGAGACGAGCTCCAAATTTTGTTGAAAACTATTTTCTGTATTTTCATTATTTTAGCCGTTAAAGCAAAAAAACCGAAAATCAAAAAGTTTTTCAAAATTTTTTTGAATTTTCTACAGGTTATTATCTACTTAAATCCCAGAAAAGGTTCTATTATTAATTTTTGCGAGGTTTTCACCACATTTTGCCTTCATTGCCTGTACTATAAAAAATTGTTACCAACGAGGATTTGTTGCGTATACTTTTTTGGTTTCATCGGATCCTTTTATAAATATAGAAATGGAAATCTCAGCTGATTGTGAAGAGTCACATACATCTCAAAACCAAAGTAGTTCGAATGAACCACAAAGTGACTACGCAAGTGACTATTAATCAACGACTAAATTTATTTTTAACATTTTAATCCTTTGATTTTGTAAAATAACATATTATTTAAAAAAAAAAATGAGTTGAAATTCTATTAGTATCCTAAGTTTCCTCATTATATATCAATAAGTTTCGATTTGCACAACCTGAAATCAAGCCCTATTTATCAGTGAAAGTTTTTAATCCTAAATTTCACAATTTCATACAATTATTTCAATTTTCACCCCCTGAGACCCCCATTTATCGATGGATTTTTTAAATTATTTATCCTGCAATTACCAGATGATATTGGGGCATTTCCATGAGTTTCAGAATTGTGGCCACAAATTTTTAAATCTGAACCTCTGTAGCTATGCAAAAGAGACGGCGAATCCAATTGTCACCAATTACGGATGGTATTACATGCCGGCACCTGCGCACAAAATCTTCATATGTGGAGCTGATATTGTTGAGTCTACGATATTATCAATCGGTCAATTCTCAGAAGAAGCTCGGGTGTCATTGCCCATTTTTTTCAAACTAGTTTTTGAACTCTTACATATCACTCCCAGGACGAGAAGGTATTTTAAAAATATTTTTCTCATAAATACTTGAGCGCAATCAACACGCATGTCAAGTTTGAAGAGAATCGTGCGTTATTTATATTTTCAACCCTTAGAACTCACACCCAGGGGTTGTTAGTTTTTTCCCCTTATTTTTCTTATAGAAACTTAGGTATCAAAAGTACGTAAACTGAGTTTAAAAAATACTGAAGGTTGTTTATATTTTCAACCCCTACATCTCATCCCCAGACGGCGTCAATTTTTTTTACTATTTATTCCTTATGACCTATGCACACTAAGTACATTTACAGAGTTTCAGAATTTTGGCCAGAAATTTTAGAACCTGACCCACTGCGCACCGGTGTGATAAAAGCAGATTGCTGGCATTAATATCATCCCGTATTGATCATCCCTATTTTCGAAAAAATATTTGAGAAAACATTGGTAAAGGGATTAACCAGCTACCTTGATCAGAATTCCCTTATTAGTTTGGTTTTCGATCCGGACGTTTGAGCTCGCAAGCAGTTCTTAGAGTCGCGAGGGTCTTGGGCTTTAGATACATAATGGTAAAGTTACAGAAATCTTATCTTACGTCCTTGTTGCATAATTATGGGGTAGCTTTAACATCTTTGAAGTTTTATTTGTCCATAGTAAAGTGTGTTAAGTATAGAGTTCTCTTACTGTGAGTAAGCCTAACTCATCATACAACAATGTAGTAGTTGAATAATCATATTTCTTTTTAAATATTATTTTTAAATGGTGTTTTGCATTGTTTGAAGGCAATATAGAGAATTATTAAAGAGACCACCCCATATCAATATGCAATATCTAATTATTGATTCAGCTAAGGCATATTAGATTATCATTAATAGTTTTTTATTTATAATATGTCTTATTTGATAAAATTATAGTAACAGTCCTCTGAGACGTCCCGTTATGTATTTCGCATGATCTTTCCACTTTAGATGCTGGACACCCAGTACACCGAGGTATGTGATGCTATTTGTTTTCTCAATGGCGGCGCACTTACATTTCGTTTGACTGGTACATGGCTTAGAGTGAATTTTTTTGTTGTTTATTTCTAGTTGATCAGCAACTGTCGAGGAAAAAGCAACAAATTTAGTTTTCTCAAAATTTAAGACCGTCATCCAAGCAGGCTTTGAGTTTTGCCACTCCTTGTTCTGATTTTTATGTACGTTTTCCCAGGAATCACAAATATTACGGCAGTATAATTAGCGAATCATGCGATTTCCCCATCTATACTTTGTATTTGTGAAATTTAATTTATATATATACCAAAAATAAAATGGGCCCCAGTACAGTACCCTGGGGAATACCCATTGTGACGGTGAGTGGATCACTGTATATGTTATTTACTTTTACTCTCTGATATCTCTCTGTAAGATATTCCTGGAAAATCTTTCACCTAATGATTCTAATCGTTTCAATAATAATTCACGATTGACAGTGTCAAATGCCTTAGCTAAGTCCAGAAATATTGCTAAACATTTTTTATTTTCATTTAAACCAGTTATAACTTCACTCAAAAACTCCATAACTGCATGTTGGGTTGGGTTTGCATAAAACCAAATTGTTTATTATTCAGTAATTTCTTTCTTTCCAAAAAATTTACTAAAAGTATATTAAGGCACTTTTACAATAATTTTGCAAAATGGTTTATGATGGTTATAGGTCTGTACTTTGTTGCCTTTTCTATATCACCCTTTTTATATACACGCGTTATGATAGATTCTTTATGGTTCTAGGTATTTGTCCATTGCAAATGATTAAATTGTATATAAATTTAAGAGGGGCTAGAATATATACATGTATTGTTTTTACGGTTTTAATAGATACTCCATCAAGCCCATTTGCAGAATTATTTTTTAACTGTGATATATATAACACTACTTCTCTTTCGGTAATTGGGTGAAGAAAAATGTTTCCGTTATTATCATTATTGTTATTATTATTTTTTTATTTCTCCGTTGCCAGACAGGGCTTCCATGATATCCAACTGATACCACACGGTAGCCGTGCCGGCCATAATTACAGCCACTCCCCAGGACCTGTGTATTATTATTATTATTATTATTATTACCACCATTATTAGTAGTACAAGAATTGTTAGTTGTTTGGTGTAGCTTTGGATCTTTATCAATTTTTATTACCATATTTGGGCAAAATGGCGATATGGGCAAAAAAGTTATTAAAGAAATCTGCGTGGTCCTTATCATTACATATATTTTCGTTATCATTATTTAAAATATAAATTTTTTTATAATTAAATTTTTGTTCGCTATTTGAGGCCTCATTTACTAATGCCCAGATCTTCTTATAGTTGTTATTTGCATTTAATATTTTTTGTTTATAATAGTCATTTTTAGTAGTCCTACTTAGTTTATTTAGCATATTGCGGTATTGTTTATATTCTTCGTATAGTTCATTTTTATAATATTTCAATAATTTTCTAAGTAATCCCTGTGTCTAATAAAATTAATAAGCCCATTTGTAATTCATGATTTAAGTTTATAGTATTTGTTGTTATTAAACTTGATTTGTTTTGTGTTTTTATTAAGATACTATTTTAGTTTATAAGTAAAAGCATTGTAACATGTTTCTGAGTTATTGTGTTCGTAACTAATTCTAAGATGAAATGTACCCTATACAGCTTGTCGGGTATTTAAAAAAATCATGAGAGACTACGCCATAACATCTAGAAGACTCCAGAAGTGTCTTTTAAAGATAGTGAAACTAATTGACAAGGTAAATAAGTTCATGTCAGTGTCCACATTCGATAACTTTAATTTCCTATGTGATTGATTCTAACCAATTGTATATATAATCTATAAACCATTATGCTTGAGAAATGTGGTTAAATTAGGAATGCATTAACGGATATTATCGGCAATATACATGCATTATATAACCAACTACCTATGACTGAGGCAAATGCATCAATTCTAATAATAGACTATAGTATAATGATATGTACATAACAGAACAGTAAATGTATATTGTATATACTGGCTGAAAATGTTGTTCATAAATATTTCACTGTAAAATGTAGAATAAAACAAAAACAGAGAGCATGGGTATAATAATACTGATTTTATTATACTCTCACGTTATAACAGCATAACGGATATTAACTAAATCTATAGAATGTTCAAAATTGACATAATTTAACTATAATTTTGATGCACGTATAAAAAGAATGATGCAATGAGATACAATAGATTTGATAGCTTGCCCATCGATCTGTTGCTGTCACATTATAGTGCAGTGTAAAATAGGGGGGATAGGCGAAAAAGCAGGCCTACCCCTTACGAGGCCGGTCCAGGTCTACAGCGATGATCGGGGCAAAGAGCTCAAGCTCGACCCCTAATCATGCGAGACCGTCATCTTTAGTCAAGAATATTGGCGGCGCAGTGTAATTGCTAAAATCCATCCCTTTCAATGTAACCGACCGATTTTAAAAAAATACTGCGACTAACATTTGACAGGCAAACATTCGAAAAAATTTCTTTATATTTTTGTAACTGTTTATTTAAAAAATTTTATAAACAATTCACAATAAATGTAATTGAAAAGTCCAAATTTTCATTATTAATATTTGTCGCATAGAGAAGTCCATATTTAACAAAAATAAAGGATGCCGTGGTGTAGACACCAAGAATACATAAGCAAAAAATCGACAAATTTTTAAATTTCCATGAGATCGCTAATGTTACTGTAAATTTGAAATATATTTCTTAAATTATATGGAATCACGTAAGCAAACAAGTATTTATATTATTTGGATAATTTTTTTTTATGTTATTCACTACTTCTACGACTAATGAAACGATCTATTCTTGTGGTTAGCTAGACTTACCTATTCTAAGCATATGAGAGAACAAGAAATGTCATACCTGCAAAGAAAATAAATATTAAAATTTAAAATATAACAAACGTAGAAGTAAACAGAAAAATTAAATTATTTAAATTTTACGAGACAAAGCAAATTTGCTTTGGATGAAAGACATACATTGCAAGTAATGTGCGCTTTCTAAAAATAATATGGAAGTATTTATTTTATATTTCCCCTTAGTAGTAGGCTCCTTGTTTAGCTGTGAATCCACCTATATGGATTTTGTTAGACTTATTTGACAAGTAAATATGCAATTATCTTTCTCTTTGACAACTACCTCTACTTATGCACTACTGATGTCATAAATACTAACGAGTAGAAGATGCAATGGGACGTGGTCAACTGCAGATACTTAATTGTTTAACTTTTTATTTGTTCGACGTCATATTTCACATTTAAGGTGGGGTCACTAAGATTAAGTACATAAACCAATACTTTTATTAATTTTCTGTTGTTCAAATAGATATTTACAGTCCGCAAATCCCGAGTGCAACTTTCAATCGTTTCGTGATAGTTACATGAAAAGATCTTTAATAACAATTTAAAGCAAAATTGATATATTAAATAATTTGCCCAAAATTCGTTCGAACTTGAGAAAGACACGTATCAGAGTATACAGTACATTCTAGCACAGTTTCATACTTCTGTAAACTTAAACAAACAATAATAAAACATGGTTTATATAAAATATGATAGTTTATACCCCACTGGCGATGACCCTGTATTGAATTGGCCTATTTTCAATAGCGAGTATTTTATAATATATGTAATAATTTTTTGGTAAGGCCAAAAAATTACATTAGAAAAAGATGTACCTTTGAATTTTGCTACAAAAACACACAGTCTCGGTTTCTTTAAAAATAATCGAAATTTAATTTTTTTAGAGTGCTAACATAATTTTTTTGGACAAATCTTTTATCGAAAATTATTATTAGGACTATTAAGAATATTCGAATAATTTTTTGGGTTGAGGCAATGTGATTAACGTGGAGGGAAACAATGGTTAGACTTGCTTAAAAAGATGTCCTCGTATTTCAACAGTTTATTCTATGTCCTTCAATTCTTTACAAGCCTTTAGAATGAACGATTTTCTAAAGACCTGTGAAAAATTGTTTCAATCGCTTTAGGGATGAAGGAGAAATTTTTGAAATACGAGATCATCTTTTTAAGAAAATCTAACCAACCATTATTTACGCTCACTTTAAGTATATTTTTAAGTCCTTAGATATTCAATTTTAAAATTATAAAACTTTTAATAGGTCAGAAAGTCTCATAGCTGAGATTGCATCAAAATAGAAATTGTCATTTACTAGCCCATAAACCATAGACTATCTACTATTTTTTTCACAATTCAGAAGGAATCGAATTCTTTATTCGTTTTAACCGAGAAGACAGATTTGTCACTGGCGAATTAAAGAAAAAATCACCCTGTATTTTAAAAATATTAGATGGGTTGATTTAGCAGTGTGGAAAGCAAATAACTGATAACATAATAAGCTTGAATAAGAATTTGTAAAAAGAACTTATATGTATCATAAAATATTAATCCAACACTCGTTGGTTGTAGTTCTAAGTATTCGTTCATGTTCCTTTCTCAGAAGGCAAAAAAGGATACCGGGCTATAAAGCCAGGGTGGGGCATTGAAAACGAAACACGCATGTTTTTGGACACTTGGACTAGTTTCTTGAAAAAATGCTCGGACAGGTCCATTCTTGGTTTTTGAGGGAGCACTCTTGATGTCAAACTTGACAGTGACACATCAATCCCCTAGCCCTAGTAACCCCTAACTGAAAAATTTAAATAGGGAAAGGGGGTCGAGCGACCCCTCATTTGAAGCGCCTTCCAATTCTCTATACGACAGCATGGTCGAAATGAGTTGTTTTTCAATTTTTTTTCGTCTTCATTAAAACCACCTTCTAGATTGACTAAGGTGGGACTGTTGTTCGGGAAAAATTCGTCACCTTTCATCTTTTGAAAGGAACATTTTGATGTCAAATTTGACTTTGTCAGGTCAACCCCCTAACCCAGCAACCCCAACAAAAACAATAATTACGGTAAGGTGGTCGAGTGACCCCTCATTTTAAAGGTATTTTGATTCTCTATGCGAGTGCATGATTGTTTTTAGGTTTGCTCGCTAATAATATGCTTATCATTTTAAATTTTTTAAAAGTACGTAATACATCTTTATTTACCTTCGGTGCTTATAAAGACCTCCCGAATCTCAGATACAGTAATTGGAAAGCCCTTTCTGCCCTGAATACTAAATGGTTAACATTTTTCAAATTTATTAGTAGTTTAGTATTCAGGACAGGAAGGGCTTTGAAATCACTGTATCTAAGTCTCAGGAGGTCTTTATAAACACCGAAGGTAAATAAAAATGTGTTGCTACTTTTTCAAAATTTAAATTGATAAGCATGTTATCAGTTGTCTAAAATAATACACGAGCAAACCTAAAAATAATCATGCACTCCCCTAGAGAATCAAAAGACCTTTAAAACGAGGGGTCACTTGACCAGCTTACCGTAATTTTTGTTTTTGTTGGGTGATGTTGGGGGTAGGGGGTTGACCTGACAAAGTCAAATTTGACATCTACATGTGCCGTTCAAAAGATAAAAGGTGAGGTGTTTCAGCATTTTTTCCAAACAACACCCCCACCTTAGTTAATCTAGAAGGTGGTTTTCATGGGGACCAAGAGAAAATTGAAAAATATTTCTCGACCATGCTGTCGCATGGAGAATTGAAAGACGCTTCAACTGAAGGGTCGCTCGACCCCTTTCCCTATTTAAACACTGGCGTGTTTCGTTTCCAATGGCCCACTCTGTATAGACAACATTATTCTTTGCGTCTCGGATTGCAGGGTACTAAAATATGAATTTGTCAAATCTCAACTTTTCAACTGTACTAGAAGTGGGTACGTATCCCCATTTCTCACCACCTATATAGTACAAAACTTAACGGGTTTGTATTTTTCCATTTGCTTTGTGAATAATATCTATGAGTGTGCCACATTTCTATTCTCTGAACTCCACTGAAGTTGGAATAGGGTCTCTCCGTACTTATTTCCTCCGGGGTAAAATTTGAAACTGACATTCCAGATAGTATTAATCTAGAAAGAATTTGCGTTCATAGCAAATAATTCTCATTAGATACGTGCAGAGATTGTAGAGATCCATAAATTAAAAGGAAATTATTATAGTAAGTAATTCTTAAATGCAAAATTACAATTCATTAAAATTATAATACAGGCAGTAGCTACGTATGCCAGTTCATACTAAAACAGGATTTTTATTTTATTTTCCCTGTGTGTTATATAGAACTTTTGTAACAATTTAAAACACAAAAATTATTTATTTTTATTTTCTTAGGAAAAATAACCATAATCTTAATAGACATAGATCGTTAAAAATGTCTGATCGCTTCGATTTCCCTGCAAGGTCTTGCTGAAAGTCATTAGCCTACCATCGGGCGCGTGGTGTATTTGTTTTTATATTATGTAAATTAAATATATCACGAATGTAAAAATTGATCACATACGTACCTAGGCTTAAGTCCGAATGTACATATTTAAAAAGAATAAAAACAATTTAAAAGGTAAAAGGTAAAGAGGTGCCGGAATTCGATCGGCGAAGTTAAGCTACGTCGGTCGGGTCCAGCGCATGGATGGGTGAGTTCTCGTTCAGCTACTTCAGTCTGTCACCAGCTGTAATAGCCTTGACTGGACTGAGACGGCTTGGCGAGAAAATAGAAACGAAGGGCTGATAACTTCACCAAGGAGCTCCTTATCAAAGAGGCTGAAAGTCTAGTAAGGACATGTCTGGATAAGGAGACCTAAGGTACAAAGTAGGAGTACTACAATAGACCTCTACTGGTCGCAGTAGGCAAGGCCAATCGCCAGCTCCTCTAACTAAAATCTAAAATAAAAATCTAATCTACGTGTGCCAGTGTGCCCATATTAGTAAATATGTAAGGTCACTTGGGGTATTTGGGCCATGATTTTACAATCTGAGCGAGTATATTATACTTTGAACTTACCTGAGAACCACTAATAAGTTATATTAATATCTAAAATATTTTGTTATATATAATACAATATACTGTCTTTAAATATATAATATTCAAATCCCGAGTCAAAGTTAATTTTCTTTATAATAATAATTAAATAATAGAACATCTGATGGGCCCAGTTCCCCCTAGAAATTGGGGCAACTGGACCATACGGGGCTCGGTTTCATATAAACTATTGTTATTTGAACTGGGGTAAGTGAATCTGTTGGTAAAGATGTAAACTTCGTACAAAAATTACCACAAGTCATTTAAACCACACCATAATCGAGTTGTCGACGATGTAAGAGAACTACATAACAATTAGGTGTGAAATTTATTCAAGTTTAGGAATAACACAACTTCTGTTAAGGTACAAAAGCCAACATTAAACGTGAAAACATCCAATTTCAAGTAAGAATAAATAACACAGGCCCACAAAAAAAAGGTACTCGACATAGTAATCCTATGTATTTTGACGTGCTGAACACGAATCCAATGTCCGTTTAGCTCCATTACCCACCAACTTTTAGTAAATAGCAAAAATAATCTAAAGAAATGGTGTTGCTTAGGCTATTTTCGCGATTTACAAAAAATTGGTGGGTGACGGAGCTAAACGAACATCGGATTCGCATTCAACACATCAAAATACATAAGGATTACTGTGTCGAATCCCGGGATCAGATCACATTCTTTTTGTGTGACTGTGTACAGTTACACAAGAAAAATCGTCTACATCTACCTAGTGAATAAAGAAAGTAACAACATACTTAATGTGCTTGGGGTAACTTGGTCCCAGACGTGCCCAGATGCCCCAATTAACTGGCCCACTTACCCCATTCTTGAAATATTATGGAGGCAACTGGGCCACCCACTCAAGCTTTTGACCTAACGGAGAACACGTGCTTGCAATAACATTTTAGGGATACATTATGCTTCTAATTTATACTAAATTAACTGTGACGTTGATAATATATACAGTAAACCTGTAGATAATTCATAAATATCAAGATTACATCAAGTTGCTATGGAAATTTTGCACTACAAAATTTAAAAAATTGCTACATGAAAGCCACAACACTCAGAAACATGAGACTAATTGTTATAGTGAGATGCCATTGTCCTTCAGTGCTGCCAACTGCTTGAAGTGAAATTACCCCCATAAGTTTTTCGGAAAAAAGTCATGGCCCAGTTACCTCCTGGGCCCAGATACCCCAACTGACCTTATATACATATATAAATAAAGAATATAACTAACGTCGTGTCCACGCTCCCGTCGGACGGTAGCCGATTGCACTCCTGTCAGGCGGTGGGTAAAAGTATGTAAAAGGGGAGACTACTTGTCTTATTCCGTGCTACAGAGGTGATTGTCAGCTGGATGGTTGGCACATGTGTAAGGTTCTCCCTTAGAGTGGGAGAGGTCCCGGGCTCAACTCCCAGTAGAAACCACTCAATTCTTATTTTTAAATTTTACAACGATTAATGTATTTTTTCACAGTCAGGTTTGATTTGATGTTTTCCTTCTTTTTCCTATAATAATTTCATTCCTTCATGTGATTTCTTTAGGTTAGTTTAGGTTGATTTTTATTTTGCTATCTAATTGATAATAATTATCAGCGCCGCAGGAAATATTAGCATCGCAGACAAAGAAATGGGGGTGCGGGGGTCTCCCCTCGCCGTGCTTCCACAAAATAACAAAAAACATTTCAATTATTGCGCTCTCGTCAGTGGGTAAAAGTATGCAAGAAGTTGGTACTTAGTACCCTAGGAGGGCAAGGAACATGTGCGCCGTTTTGCAATTGAAAATAGATTGCGAAAACGGCGCAAATGCTCCTTGCCCTTCTCGGATATCAACGGGCGACTTTGACTTATATTTCACCTAACACCAACAGTTCCCACACCAAACAACTGAGGTTAAGATTATACCTAATTTTATAAACTAACGGGACCACCACGATGTCGTATTAATAACGACGTCACCTACCTCACGGGAACGCAATCGGCAACCGTCCGACGCGGCGGGAGTGAAATCGTCTCCCGTCCTACGGGAGTGTCGACAAATCATATAATTAATTTCATTTTGAAATACACTTCATTTTAAAAAATACCACTGCCTTAAAAATTACTACTTCCACATGCAGATTTCACATCGAAGTGTCTTTAAAGGAAAACATGTTGACTATATTTGCACTCCAGTATATGAAAGTAATTGGTCATCGAATCTTAATCATATAATATTTTAGCCAGATATCATAAAAAAAGTTGAGGCGTTGGCTTCTAGCATATGCGTTAAAATTTAGTTTTTTTAACACTTATTAGCTGTTGCTTTACTTATTTGCCCCAAAATTTCAGGTGAATATTTCAATTGTATTTTAGCATTCCCTTTAATAATAAATTAGAGGTGGTCGTGAAAATATTAGTAAGAATCCTGAGCCCTTGGCTTCTAGTATACCCATTTCAAGTTTCTGTACTCTTACCAGCTTGCTTTACTTACTTTCCCATATTTACCCCTACTTATCCTTCAAAGGATTCATCTCAAAATAAAATCTAATTTCAGATGTCGTAGTAATACATGCGTGTACCAAATTTCATGTGAATATATCAATTGTATTTTATCAGCCCCTTCAATAATGGACTGGCGGTTGTGAAAAAGTTGAAGCATGCTATAAAAAGAATGTTAGGCCTTGATGCTAGTATATACACCAAATTTCAAATTTCTGTATTCTTACCAGATTGCTTAACTTATTTTCTCGTATTCACCACTATTTAACTCTCAATTCTTCACTGAAATTGCCGCAAAATATAATCTAGTTTCAGACCTCATCATATGTGCACCAAATTTCAAGTTAATATCTTAAATCGTTTCTGAGAAAGCGTGCGTACAAAGAAAGTTACATACCGACCGACCGACAGAATTTCTTTTCGCTAAAATTTAAAATCTCGACGATTTGTCCTATTTCAACAAGAATAATTTGGAAATCTTTCTTACGATTACTATACTTCCAGTTCACTACGTGGATGTGGAAATAAAATCCATATTTAGGAAATGTTGACTGAAGTACGTGCTGAATGTAAATATAGAATAAAATTGCTTATTCAGAGAACTGAGTACACATTACAGTGCCATTATATAGTTATTACACTGGTTTTAAAATTAATAATATAGTTTCTATCGAAACGCAGAATTTATATTATTTATACTTTATACTTTACCATTTTTTCCTTTTTATATAGTCACACTAACGTTATGCTCGGTATCAGAAATCAGGCCATAATATTGCTGTGTATTTTGAAGTACTAAAACGAATTTGTCCTCCAAATTGCTTAATTTCATTTCTGTGTAATTTCCATCTTAAATATTGGTCCACTATTACTCCCTTGATATTAAATTTTATAAACAGAATGAACGGTTTTCTTACAGGAATAAACTGTAGAATCATTTTGGGAACATATTTGTATGCGGTTTAATATTACTTATCGAAGTTTGGCCAATATCGGTAGAAAAGAAGAAGACAGCTTTGGTTTTGTCATAATTTAATATGTGTACATTTTTATCGAGTCATATATAGAGGGTGTTTCATGGGTGACTGGCCCGATTTCGAAATAGCCTTTATTATATCCCTAGTGCCCTTCGTTTCTGATACACAGCGTGTTTCCTATTTTTTCTATTTTTCACCAAATAGAATCAAATTTAGTAGGCGTTTTTCACTAACAGAAGTCTTCGCAATTCAGTACAGCAAACATAAAAAATATCAGGAACGGGGTCCTTTTTTGGTATTTGCTTAAAGCTATATGGATTTTGGAAACAGAGCACTAACAGTAACACCACTGTTTTGCCAGCTATCAACTGATTGGTTTACAAATTCTGAAATTTGATAAAAAGTAGGCGTCTGTTTTCGTTCGATATAAATAAAATATAATTGGAGGATTGCCGAATATCAGATATGTGTAGTGAAAAGTCTAGTGTGACAAAGAATTTCATACTTTATTAGTGTTGTTTTAAAAGTACAAAATTTCATATGTCAATTGTGTTGACATATTTGAGAACCCACACTATTGTGAAAATAAAGGCTATATTGGATTTTTGACTTTTTTTGTACGTATATAATATCACAACATATTTTAATAATTGTTTAATCAATATAGGCTCAGTTACAGCTAAGCAATTATATAGGTTAGGTAGAATTATTACACTACGTTAAAAATGTTGTCACAGTATTCATTGACTTATGGTAACATATCAATCAACTAAAAATGGTATTATAAATCTGTTGTGAAATTTACGTGTTTAGACAATTTAAAATATTTCCCATCGCCTTTTTATCGACTATATCTTATAAAGTAAGATAGGCTCAAAAGTTTTTAATAAGTTAATAAGTGTTTACTACATCAATAACAACAAACAGAGGTTTGCGTCGTCTACCATAATTGAATAGTTTAAAATGTACACATTGTACATAATTATAAAGGTAAGTATGAATAATAATAGCCTTATACTTTAGATATTGTCATTTCCAAAAAGGGTCACAAAGTTTCATTAATTCAACGCTAGGTTATATTATGTTATATCACCTAAGGATGCAGTTTGAATCTCTCACTTTTGAATCGTAATGTATTTCAGCATATAAATGTAATGAAAGGGCTCCTAAAATGTAGAGTATAAATAAAATTATAATAAATTTACTAAAATTCACTTACCACATGGAAAAGAAATAACATTTGTCATGTCAACAAGATAACACTCCTATTCGAAAATATAAATAAGTAAAGCATTAGACAAAAGTCAGTTCAGCAAATCACGAATGTATAATAAATAAGGAACAATAACAATTTACACGAGAAAAAAGTTTAAAAAAGCACTAAACACACTTTAAACATTTAAATCATTTTACATGGACACAAATGCAAAACTAGGTTATTGTCAACCAAGCAGCTGTGGCGGCCATGTTGTGACGTCAGCTGCTACTGCTCTTTCAATACCGACTTTAAAAATACTCTAATAATGTAATAACGCACGTAAGCCATGTAATTAGTTTCTTTGGCACACTCTTAATGCTTCGCGAATTAACAACTGTGTTTCGAAGTAAATCAATTTTAAAATCATTTGGGAACCCTACAAAAACATAAAAAATTAGATTTTGCGATAAAAAATTTAATTTTACTTTTTGTTAGAATTTGTCACAACGGTATTATATTTGCCAAAATAGTAAAAAGGTAAAAATATCACGAAACTTAGAACTTGGAAAATTAGAACAAATACGAGAGGATAACAATTATAGAGAAGTGATGAGGAAATAAGGCAACTAATATTTAGCTTAATTATTTAAAAATAAGCTCAGGAGCTATATATAAATTAATTTAAAAAAACTGTACGAATTAATTAATTCCATTGGTATATGTCAGGCGTCAGCCTTTCAATTTGGTCATCGTTCAAGATTAACGTATTTCTCGCCTAAAGTTGTACATTTTCTCGCTTTCAAAGACATGAAGAATTTATTTTGAGGGGAATTTAGTTTTAAAATGCATATTTTTATATTCGGGAAACTTGCAACAATTAATGACCTTTCAGTAATAATACAATATATCTCACACGCGATAGAAACTCAATTTAGCAGAAAATGTTAAATTCCTCTGCAGTTAAGGTCGTGTAGTACTTTTGTTCAAAACCATAACAATTTGGAAAGGCTAGTTTGTTATTAATAAATCATCCATTTACGTTTTAAAAAAGAGAACAAACTTATAATGAGTAATTTCTTCTAAATATGGAAATATTCTTCTTTCTATATAATTAAATGACAGAAGTTTCTTTCTGGGAATATTTTTCTGTACATAAATTGTTGAAATAATTATTCTCAATTAAGAAAAGAAATTGTAGCGATCACGTGCTACAACTCTATTTCTTGTACAATCTTGACAACGCCTGGTGTACCTGGCGAGAGGTGCTCTACCAGAAGTAAATTTTTTGAATCGCCATCATTCATTAAACGATAAAATTGTGCAATCGAGGATGGAACACCGACGTTCCGAAAAAGCCACTCAGCTATTACCCTATTATCCGTACTTTTAACAAAACTGACTTTGATTTTCGCAGTTTTCAGTATTTAACAACAAATGCTCAAAATGCATGAGACGAGCCAATCTAATTTTCATATCAAAATTTTATTAGCTGTGACGAAAATATGTTGGTGCTGGTCGTTGTCTTCGATAATGTCGTTGATGTTTTTTTGCTAATAAGATGTATATGAAAAATACCTTTTTATTCCAGAAGGACTGTAACGTTCTTTCCTTGGGTAGCTGGTTTAGAGACGTTATTCCATAGTTCAGTTTAGTCAATAAAACAATCCAAATATAAATAAACAGTGTATTTTTGGTAAAGAGGTAGATGAGGCAGTGCTCCACAATAAACATTTATTTACTGGTTTCCGTATCTTTTACGGCCTCTTGATATTATCTAATAATACGTGTACGCAGTGGGCGAGAGTGTAATGTGACAACGTAGCGGCAATTTTCTATCTCGTCGTGGCGTCAATATTCTCAATGTCACCAGGTCCGGCCTGATACAAATAACTATGAGAACCCCAGACCAACACGATGAAGAGTTTCATCGGTTGGTTTATTCTCCTCCTGCTCGGTGACGTCACTAAGCAGCTGGAATGCCTACGGTGGCGTAACGGCGTCGGATAAATAACTTATCGACACAACGAGACTCCAGATTAGCACGCTTAAGAGCCTAGAGGTTTTTTTTTTTTTTTTATCACTTATTTAACGTCGGCCTATTTCCGCTACCAAGGCCAATCACCGACGCCAGGAGACGAGCTACCCCCAACCTGGAAATTTTGCCGAACCTCTTCTCTATCGAAGAGTAGGGATCTTTTACTTGCCTAACATTTAATAGACAAGGGACCGACTGCTTTACATCCCCTCCGAAGGATGGTATATCCGCTATGTAACCCCCGCCTAAAGTTACATACCTTCTACGCGTGCGCTAATATACAAGCCGTTAGAAGATGGAGCGAGAACGCTGTGTTTCCCTGGAGAGGCTTACCCATCCAAGTACTAACCGCGCCCGACGTTGCTGCATTTGCGTATCGAAATACGAGTATATGCAGACGTCTCTACGCTCGCTCCGAGCCTAGAGGTCGACTTATGTTCGGTCCGACTCGGTAACATCGCAAAGAGTACTATACTGATATTAGCCCGGCCCAGCAAGCTGAAAACCAATGCCAGAAGAACACCGATTTGCGTGGATTTTCGGCATGCTTTTATATCCGAAATCCCACCGGTGGTTCATCTTTGATGCGTGCTCATGCGCTGGTCGGGATAAACGGAAATCTAGTAATGTGACATGAATTTATGAATGCCTCATTACAGAGCTCATAATGGCGTAAAAACTTGTATTCCAGTAATCTAAAGGGATTACAATGGCAAAAAGACTTTAAAACTTAAAAAAAAATGTACAAAAAGTGCTGTTAATATTTATTTATTAGTTTTTATTTTAATCGTATTGTCTATACCAAAGTAAGCAAAAAAGCCTATTGTTTACTTTAGTATAGACAATACCTAAAGTTTAATTTTTAAATAATTTAAGTAATTAAAGTTACAATTAGTCATTTTTGCAAATACACTAACATTACTAGAATAAAGAAATTAACAAAGTTTAACAGAAACACCCTAGTTAGGTTCAACAAACCACCACCCAATAACTTTTCCAAGTTCTTGGGTAGCAATTTCTTGGAATGTTTGCCGAATATTGGTGATTAGTTCACCTCCTGTTACGAGAATTTTTGTGCACTTTTCGTTTCAGTAATTTGCATAAATAGAAATCCAGTGGCTTCTGGTCTGGAGATCGGGGCGGCCAGAGTATTTATTGGGGGTTGCGTCCTATCCAGTGCAGTGAACGTGTTCGTTTTACCAGGTGAAAGCAATCATCGAATTATGAATGGGTGATACATCCAATTGTAGATACAAGTTCCCTAGTGTGAGAAATGATAATTTATCAGGAACTTGGTATTTATAAAATTTAAAAACATTTCAGAATTCCAGTTATTAAAAAAATAGGGCCACTAATAGTTTCTTTGAATATTTCTCCCTAAATCTTAATTTACTTGAGAGTACTGTCTCTTACAGCTTATCACAAAATTAGGATTATCTTGTGCCACCACTTGCAGTTGTATAACAAAATAGAATTCGTAGTAAATGTTGCTTCATCATTAAAAATGTTTTTTTAAGGAAAGGGTATAGCAGGATAAGCATAGAGTATGTACCCCCAAAGCAATATATAATGAGTGTTATATCATCAGGTAAGTTATTAAATTACACTACTATACATTTTGACCTCCTATCTCTTGCCATTTTTGAGTAATCTTAAAAAATGTCCTGTCAACAGCGAATTTTTCAAACTTCTTTCTCTCCAAAATTACCAGACCCAGCGAGAAAATTCATAAGGCAAATTATAGAGAATACTGTGAAGAATATGCCTAACACACTATACAGATTAAATTTATACTAAATATAAAACATGATTATAATTACGAAAGAAATTGTTGAGGTTCAAAATATATCGTAACAACTTCATATTTACTTTGAGATTACAATTTGTATAATTATATAATCTCTTTTGAACGTGGAAGAGCTTTCCATTCCAGTAATTTTATTGAAGTAGCTTAGAATCCGGAATGTTTCTGCTTATAACCAAAATGAATAAAACAGGTAGTAACCACACTCGAGCTTTACATATTATGAATACCTATGATTTCATATCAGGCAAAGGAGTACATTACGGGAAATTAAAAATGTTATATAAAAGGCCCGATTCTGCTTAGAAATGAAATGGTAAAATTCAATTGGCGTTCAAGTAGTTATAATAAGACTAAATAATTATTCCATATAATATAACAAGTTCCTAAATGTACGATTACCGTAATTGAATTGACATACGATAAATTATCTGACAAATGTTGGTAAAAGTACCATCATAATTATTATTATTTATAGGTAAATACTAAATCTACTAGACCAAAAACCTATTGCTATTCATTCAGGTCTCTCGGTTTATTCAGGTGAAAAGACAAATACTGACAGCATATTGCATGAATTACGTTTAGTAACGTTAATGTTTATTCATCACTGTTAATAAAAAGCAGAACTGCTCCAATACCTATGACTCTTTAATATACTTTGGAATAATGTGCATTTTCAATTACAAAAGAAAATGGTTAAAAATAGACCTAGAAGCATTAACTACCTACTTAAAAAGATCTTATAAAAACCTTATCTTCTGAAAGCTATCTCTCATTAAAATATTGTAGGCACTTCATCTTTCAACTTGATAGTTTCCGTTCGTTTAAATCTAATGAAGTTATTATTCCCTATCTAAGTTTAGTTAACTACTAACTTTTAATGGAAAACTTAGAATTAACTAAATTTGTTTTACTTTTGGTAAATGTCGTACACTTTCTTAACAATTTATTTAAATATTAATATAGAAATGTTGTTAAAGTTTCAGTATTGCCTTTCTATACGTATGAAAATTTCTGAGTGTAAAATAAGCTTTACAAAATATTAAGCATTTCTCTATGAGGGCGACATATAATGCAAGTTGCTGTATTAGGGCAAAGTATTTTGTAGATATCTCAGCTGCAATCATTTTTACTACATAAGTATTTATCAAAAATTTTTAATAAGAATCATCTAGTTTTGTATTTGGATGAAGTCAACCATTCAACAAATGCTTTAGTAGATAAATTAACATGTTATGATTTCGCAAATACAACAAAGTTAACATAGATACTATTGCAGAGATACCTACTGTTTCCATTAAAACCACCTATTTAGAAAAAATAATGTACTATATAATAAACAAATTTAAATTTTATCTAGTTTTTTATAGTTCTACTATACACTGATCGTATCTTGATGAAATGATTGCAATGGAACCACAAACCAGCAGTGACACCCTAAACTTTGCAAAAAACATTATTATGGATCGTTTTCCATTAACACTAACGTATTTGTCAAGTTTTCGATTTTTTCTTGCTTTATAGCAAACAGTATGTATTTCATAGAAACCATTTAAATCTACCGAGAGTACTGATTCAACATGAAAAATAATTGCATACAGACTCACTTTTATTGGTCTCACCATCTGTGAGGATTAAAGGTAGGATCCACATAAGCTCTGTTCTACATGTTCTTCTTCAAGTACTTAAATAAAATATTTTTACCACCGCTAAATTTACTATTAGCAGTCTACTGCAATTAGAAACAAAAAGCAAGAAATGACAACCCAGTTATAATGAATGGATATTCATGATTTTTTTTGCATTGAGTTTTTAATACTGAGTTCAAAAAAGCTTACCCTTTAAAATTGCCGCTTTTTACTTAGAGGTGGTTCTCACCCCATCTAGAGGGGTTGGCAAATATGTAAAATAGTAACCACCGATTCATTGTGGCGTTGTATTGATAGGTTTTATTTTGCCAAAGTTATTCAAGTGTGGGCCACCCTACGAGTGACGTGGTTAGCGCCACAGATTTAACCTAGCTTGCACAGTAAAGATACGGAGAGCAAATAGGGCAGTGAGTTCAAGACTTGGCGCCATGATTAACTAGTATAATCAAGAAAAAGAAAAGCTAAAGATAAACAAAGGACAAATATTACATATATACAATAGTATTATATTACAAAATATTATATTTAAAAAAATGAGCTATCACGGCATCAGCCATACTGTATAGCAAAATATTAACCAGATACACTATATTATAAAACACTATATACACTATATTATAAAAATTTACAATGAATATAAAATAGCGTCAATGATGCTAAATAGTAACATACCAAAAAGAAATACTATATTACAACTAGGTTTGAGATTTTACGATATTTAAACCGAAATATATTGCAAAGTTATCTCGCAAACAATCAACCAAACAAAATATTTACAGCATTAGATATACTAAAATGCAACACAAAATTCACACCATTAGATATACTAAAATGGCTACAAAAAATATATTACAACGATAAAATAATAAAACTTAACCTAATAAAAGATATGCAACTTCGTTAGAACCTAATATTTATTAGAGCCTACCAGTATATAGCCTCCCCGCTGCCAAATACTTAGAAACGGGACACCCCAAGTTACATAACTACGAAAAATAATATTAGAACTTATTTCTAGCAAATAAAACACGGGACACCACAAGTTATATAACTACAAAAATAATAATACTGATCCCTAGCAAATAGATATACATCATCCCATGCTCCGAACATCTGAATTCCTTTAATATAAATAATCCTCACAAGTGATGAGATTTGACGACTCAAATCAACGAAATTTCAGGTTGCACGACGCGTATTGTGTGCAAATAATTACCGAATGTCTAACCACTGAGACATATCCAAAACAAAAGTACTTGAACAAAGTGAATCTGCGATACTGGTAAAACACAAATAATATCACGTTATCAAATATTAAAATTACGTTAAGTAAAGATGTACATAACGGCGATACTGTAAGTAGTAAATATACGAGCACTTAAGATTATTTACTCATAAGCTAATTCCCTAACCTAAGATTTAATATTTTTCGGTTCACTTGGAAACTTGCCTAGTTTGGTTAGATTTGGCATTTTACGTTTTAATAAAACGATACATAGAGATAATCTCGTATTTATCATTATACTATTATTATACTCTCTAAAACCGGTAATATTGCTCGTAGAGAACAAACATCCATATCACTGTGTTGGTGATCGAATTCTGAACAACTTTCACAATGTCCGTCCGTCTGTCTGTATGTCTGTCCGTCCGTCACGTTCCTTGTAAGCACGATAACTTATGAACGAAAAGTCTGATTGTATTGAAATTTGGAAAGTTATTTAGTGTTAGCTAGGGGAAGAACCCTATTGTCTTTGAATAAAATCGGTCAATAAATAAAAAAGTTATTAATTTTGTTTTGTTTTGTAACTAAACAAAAAAATTTTGAAACTAATATCATTTACAAAAAAAACTGCGAAGAATATCCTATAGAATGTGAAACAATTATATAACAAGTGTAGTAAATGGCCGAAGAGTATAATGGTTAGCTTGTTTTACTATGTCCTGCTGAAGGAAATTTCTATTAACCATGCTCCCGTTTCACGACGATAGCAGATTTTAATTTTGGTTGATCGAGGGCCTCCATTTTACACAACTGAGATTCCTCGTCTGCCATAGCCTTGGATACTATTTGATATGCCGCTGGTATGACCAATTTGGGGTAAAGAAATCATGAATAAAACGTGCCCGTACAGAATGTTTATCATTAAGAATATTTAACGTAACGAAAGCATTTGTAATGTAAGAGAATTTCTAAAGAGAAATTTTTGTTATACAGATGTTGTTCGAATCAAGAAAACGTAGTGCATGAAAATATTATTCTTATATAGAAAAGCCCCATGCGTCCACGAGGTCTTTCCATCTTAATATCCGCCTTAGAGGTTTAACAAAATTTCAAATACGTCCTTCTCGATTGACGGCTCGAATGGAAAAGAAAAAATTTAACCTAACGCGGCGTAACGTTGAATATTTCTAACAGGTAGTCACGTTGCCCTTCCCAAAATGTAGTTTTCTTTCATTAAGGGAATATTAAATTAAATAAAGGATCCATATTTGTGTTGATAATTCTACATTATCAAGTGGCTAACCGACTTTATTATAATTATAGTTTAATCTACTCAACTTCAATTTAAAGTTAGCTTGATCTATTTATTTGATTTGAGTATTATAGAGCGTGCGCCATCTATTATCCTGAGGCGTGAGCATAAGCTATTGACAATTTTTCATCTGTCATAGAGATAGTTCATAATAGCACCAGAGCATAGGAGAATAAAATTTTCAATAATTAATAATAATTTTTCTGATAATTATTAGAAATGTAACGAAATATGCTTTTAAGCATTCGACACGTTACACTAAATTATAGGAGCAAAGTGGTTTAAAATTTTTCATGAAAATTTATATTTTATAATTTGTAGTTCTTTTTAAATAACTCAAAAGTCTTACATTTATGGAAAAAGTGGAATAGTACAAAAAATAAGATTAAGAAATTACAACTGTTTTATTTTGTGTTTATTTCAAAAATTATTAACATTAAATCTAGATAAAACAACCTACCTACCGTTCAGTTGCAATAAATCAAATTTACCACCTTTTAATTCTCTGAATATTGAAATCCAAGGAAGAAACCACATTTTACTACCTGAAACTAAAGTCAAATATCTAGGAATAGTCATTGATCAACACTAAAGATGGGATTCACACGTACAGTTTGTTGTTAAAAAACTACAATTTATTCTTTATAAATTTCGACAATTGAGTAATGTTCTTGGACTGAAACAAATGAAATCTATATATTATGCTCTAGTTGAAACACATTTGACTTATGGTATTTTAGCCTGGGGTGGAACGTCCAAAAATCATATAAAACCTCTAGAAATTTTACAAAAAAGGTTTTTAAAACTAATGTTACATCAAAAAATGTCCTACCCGAGTAATCTGGTTTACAGTGACGCTAAGGTTTTTGACATAAGACAGCTATACTATTTTAATAGCAATGTAAAGTACCACATACAAAAAAATCCATTCTTGCTAAATCGTCATGACTATGGTACTCGAAATAAACAACAACATATATCTCCATTTATGGCAAAATCTATAGGACAGAGATCTTTTGCATTCTTAGGCCCAAAATTATACAACACTCTTCCTGAAGTTCTGAGAGAGAGGACCATTTCTTATTTCAAAACTAAATTGAAAGCTTTTATATTATCTTTACCAAGAGAAATAATCCATAACCACATTAACAATACGAATAATTAACTGTAAAATAGAAATTCTAAATATAATTATCATTGTATGGTTATATGTGCCTAGCCGTGTGAGTTTGTATAACCACTCATAATTTATATGTGCCTAGCCGTGTGGGTTTATATAACCATTCATAATTAAATATCTGGAAATGATAATAAAACACAGTTTCTTTTAGTCATATTCACCCTTCCCCATTTAGTGAAGTCACATCAAATGTTCTTATTACTCCAAAACTGTAATTTTGCTTCCAATTGTTGATTGGATTTGTTTTTTAATTTTTATGTATATGTGTACGTATATATAATAACATGTGCACGTATATATGTGTATGTTTGTATGTCCATTTATTTGTTTTGGTCCATGAACTAGGCTTAGTAATCTTTAAATAATTAGTTTTATCCAAATGTTAGTTTGTATTTATATTTAATTGCATTAAATAATGTATGCATACTGCACATGTATGGTTTTCATATAGTATAATTTAAATTTTACGATGTACCTATCTATATATTAATGTATTACGTTCTCGAAACAAGTGTTTTATACACTTATTGAGTAACTTATTTATTTACTATGATTTTTCTACTATTTTCAGTGTACTTTTGATACTTGATGTTGCTGTAAATAAATAAATATTATTATTATTATTATTATTATATTATTATTTCCGTACGATGAATAGTTCTAAAAATATGATAGTTTAAAAATGGCGCTTTAACACTTATCAGTCGGGATATAATATTTAGGTCTCAAATATTTTAGAAACAATTAGTATGTTGTTAAAAATACATATAGTAGAAATTAAAGGGCTTGAAGTAGTCTTTAATATGATTTTTATTCCATCCGTACAGCTTGAAAAATAACGATATTATGTGCAAAACAATGAGTGTTTTGTAATTTATTTTAAATAAAAAAATCATAATTTTCCTGCAGTCATTGCAGCCATAGAGCGGAAATTCCAAAAATCTGTACCAGTTTTATTAATAAGAATTAGCAACGTGCTCTGATTTTAACAGCTTCAATTTATCTAAAGTTTTAAAGAAATATGAGATTTATTCTTTGCCAGTAAAAGTTCAAGCCCCACATTTATATTGTCATATTTCCGAAACTCTTAATTCTACAAATATTTTAAAACGCAAAATAGTATATTGCTTGTTAGGCTTTACTTTCTTACATTGTCAGATTTTCCTTTAATGTAGTTGTCTTGAAGTTATTTACAAAAAATAGAATTTTTTCAGCAAAACTGTAAAATTTTTCTTAATTTTAAGTAGGTGTATTTTTAAAAACGACTGCTCTAAAAATGCAAAAAAATTAGAGCATGTTAGTAATGATATATATTAATAAAAGCGGTAGAGATTTTTTGAATTTCCATTATATGGCCAATAGCAGCAGGAAAATTCTAAATTTTTTCTTCAAAAAAAATTACAAGGCACTCATTGTTTTGCACATAATATTGTTATCTCTCAAGCTGTACGGATATAAAAAACTCCTATAAAAGTGTACTTCAAGCCCAATAATTTCCACTATATGTATTTTTAGCATCATGCTGATCGTTTCTGACATATTTGAGATTTAAACATATCTCGACTGATAAACGTTCGAGCGCCATTTTCAAACTATAATATTTTTAGAACCATTCATCATACAGAAATAAACAAAACGTAAAATACTTGTAATTTCATAACCTTATTTTTGGTATCATACCACTTTTCCATAAATGTAAGACTTTTTAGTTACTTACGAAAAACAGCCTCAAGGTACCAACTTTTTAAAGCTAAAATCGTAATCTTCAAATCATTATAACTTGGAAAATATAAATTTTCATGAAAATATGTAAACCATTATTTTCTCTTATTATATGATTCCATTTCATATTTGGCGGTTACCATTTCACTTTTAGGGAACCACTCCCCAAGCAAGAAATTACCAATTTCGAAGGATAAACTTTTTTGTACTCAATATTAGAAACTCAACGCAAAAAACATCATGAAAATTTATATATTATAACTGATAGTACAGGCAAATTAGCCATTTAGGGTAACAGAAATTAATAAAAGGACCATCTCTGGGATTTAAGTAGGTAATAACCTGGACAATGAGATGATGCATTCTTTGCACTTCCAAGTTCCCGGAAAATTTAATAAAATTTGGAGAAACTTTTTGATTTTCGGTTTTTTTGCTGTAGCGGTCAAAATAATGAAAATAGAGAAAGAGGTTCCAACAAAAGCTGTAGCTCGTCTTTTTCTCTACAAAAAAGGCCTTTACAAATTTTTGTCTTGCTTGAACCGTTTAGAAGATAAATCGAGTTTTCCACTTATAATTTCAAGCCGCTTCGAAAAGCGGGAAAAATGAGAATTCTCCAGGAGTTTCGTACGACCGGGCTCATCGATCGATAATTCTTACTATTCAGAGCCCCTAAAAAAATGAAAATAACAAAATGTAGAGAGAAGTCTCAGCTTTAATGTGGAACTAATCACAAAATTCATAAAACAATTTATCGAAGAGAGAAAGTGTCAGAAGATGGCTTAGTAAACTTTGTACAGTTGATTCACAAATTTATTCATATATTTTCATGTAATGATATATTAATCCAATTAACATTTTATTGCAATTATTTTTGTTGAAAAAATATGCCTTACGATCAAAGTAGAGAGTATATTTCTCATCGATCAATCACCTCCAAATTTTGGAGTTCAATTCGCTATATCTTAAGTAATAATAGCACAGTCTTAATTTTTGCATTATAAGTACAATAAAACATATTCTTTCGAATGACTTGAGTTTTTTAAATGCGCGCAGTGCTTTTTGAATTTGTCTACATTATTCATACATGTTTAGAAACTGCACAATTATGCAGTAAAACATATACAACTTATTTGTTTCTTAACATTCTTCAATGAAATTTTGACGAAATGTAGACTAGAGTGCGCGGAATCGAATCCATGCAGTGATAAAGCACCCATTATTACGGGAGAAATAGGCAGGATGCATAAATCTCAAAAATGTGAATGAATCAACTGTATAAAGTTTACTAAGCCATCTTCTAAAACTTTTTTCTCCCTGATAAAAATTTGTATGAATTTTGTGATTAGTCCCACATTAAATCTGAGACTTTTCTCTATATTTTACGTTGTTTTCATTTTTTTAGCGGCTCTGAATAGTAATAATTATCGAACGATATATCCCGTCGTACGAAATTCTCAGAGAATTCTCATTTTTCGCGCATTTCGGAGCGGCTCAAAACCATAAGTGGAAAACTGGATTTATCTCCTAAACGGCTTAAGACAAAAATTTGTAAAGATTTATTTTGTAGAGAAAGAGACGAGCTACCAATTTTATTCAAAGCTATTTTCTGTATTTTCATTATTTTAGCCGTTAGAGCAAAAAAACCGAAAATCAAAAAGTTTTTCCATTTTTTTAAAATTTTCCCGGAACTTGGAAGTGCGAAGAATGCATCGTTTCATTCTACAGGTTATTAACTACTTAAATCCCAGAGATGATTCTTTTATTAATTTTTGCGAGGTATTTACAATATTTTGCCTTCATTGCATGTACTATGAGGTGAAAATCTAATTGCACTCGTCTATAGATTTATTACACAACTTATCAATCGTCGTATACCTCTTTATGGTAAATAAAGAAGTTAACGTGTGATTAAACTAAAATTATGTCAGTTACGAAACTTGACAAAGAACTAGATAATTCATTAAAACTATACGAAATTAAAATAAAGTTAATGAAATATTTAGACACGGTGTTAAAACAAGGAGTAGAGACGAAGTTTTAGAAACGATATTGTTTCAGAAATATGTTCGCCTTAATACAATATTGACACAATATTTTGTCTTCTGTAACTTGTTCAGCTAGCGTTAACTTGTGAAACACTAAATTTTGTTCGTTGACATTTCCGTTTCTTAATTTCTTATGCTTGTTCTATAATGGTTTTGGATCTTAATTAAACATGATCTGAACTATTAAACCAGAAGCGACAATTATAAATCCCACTAATTCTTCAACTAGTTCGTACTATAGCAGTATATTTAAAGGAAACTTAAATAGAAGAAATTATGATACAACAAGCCATCAAACTTTTAATCCAAAATAAACACAAAGGAAAGAAAAAGTGCTAATTGAGTAGTAGCACCTTACCTTTCCCTGTGAGGTGTTTGTTTAGCTTTAATGGATTGATGAATTTATCTCGAATATGCTGAAGTGGGATTTCGTCGTCTAAATGTAATGAAAATGGTAAGGAAAATAAATGCAGAATGAGAAGGAACGATGGAATAATTAACAGTGGAGTCAAACTATAATTTGTTTTGGCGACTGATTGTGAACAATACAAGAATGGCAACAGAAAGTTTTTAAATAAATCTTAACCCCAGAAGGTATTTGTTTACACAAAAGAAATTTTTCAGATCATCTTTTAAATACCTCTTGTTGAATATCTCAACAATAAGAAAAACAGATTGCTCGTTATGCAATTGAAAATATAACTGTACCAATTCGAACCATTTTGACCAATTTGTTAACTTGTATTAAGAAAGAATTAGGATAATATGATTATAGTGGAGAAGAACCCCACGAACATTTTAACTTGAAATTATATAAAAATTTATAAAAACGCCAAAAAAACAATAACAAAAACGAAAATTGTAATCATTGATGGCTTAATTGCATCAAGTCCTAGAATAACATCTTTTTTATAGGCACAGTGGGAAATTTACCACTTCTTTTCGACAAAAGTCCATTTTATGACCGACTTGAATATACAGTGTGATTCAGAACTTATCCGGAAGAATTTAAGGAGATATGCACAGTTAAAATTAGAGTCGATACCACGAAAAAAAAAAAAATCCTAACGGAACTGCCGTAAAAAAATATTGAAGATATTTATATATTTATTTAACAATACACTACCCAACAGAGAATTCCAATTACAGGGTAGGAAATAGTAAGTATTTACAAATATATAACGTATAAGAGTAGAATACAAAGTAGACAAATAAAAACAAGGATAAAACAAAACAAAAAATTTTAAATTATGCAGTTAATCTTTTTATCGCAGCTACATTGCATTGGAATATATCAAACTGATCTTATGGATTATTATAATTTTCACACATTTTGTATAGCGGCGAAAATTTCTGGACGTTGGTTCGGGGAGTCGGTAAATAGAACAATGAATTATGCCTAGAACCAGGTCTAGGAGTTCGAAAATTTAGTAAGTTTAAGATAGCGCTGCAATCAGTTATATTATGTGTTATTTTAAAAAGAAAAATTTACTGTGAAATAGTTCTACGAGCCTCCAGACTCGACAGCGAGAATCTATTTAACAGTTCAGTCTGAGGAAAACCAATAGCAGGATAGACACCATCTTCCTTATGACTCAAAGTCTTTAAAAAACGCCTCTGAATTCTCTCTATGCTCTGTATATGTGTGTTATAATGGGGCGACCAAATAACTGACGAATATTCCAATTAGGATCGAACAAACGATTGATATAGTAGTTTCAGTGTGCTAATGTCGTTAAAGTCGCGAGAACATCGTATTATGAATCCCAGCGATCTGAAACTTTCATTAGCGATGGTATTTATATGGCAATTAAATGATAGTTTGGTGTCAAATGTTACACCTAGGTCGCGGAATGTTGATGGACGTGTAAGCACTGAATCTTCTATACGGTAATTAAATTCTACATATTGGTGTTAATTAGTAAAAGTTAGGACATTACACTTTCTTAAGTATAAGAAAGTGTAATGTCCTAACTTGTTGAGTAAACTGTAATTTGTTTAAATCACACCATTCATTAATTTTATCAAGGGCACTTTGTAATACCACACAGTCACTCACATCATTTATTTTATTGTATAACGTCATATCATCTGCGTATAAAAGACAATTGACACCCAATTCCTCTGCAATGTCATTAATGAAAATGTTGAAGAATAATGGGCCCAAAAGAGAGCCTTGAGGTACACCAGAGGTAGATACGAATTCCGCAGATCGTTGTCCACGGTATTCAACATGGTGATGTCTGTTTTCAAGATATGATTTGAAAAATAACAACAAATTTCTTGAGAAGCCGAATTATTGAAATTTATAACATAAAATACTGTGATCTAGTCTGTCAAATGCTTTAGTAAAGTCTGTGTAAATTACGTCAACCTGTGAGTTAGTGTCGATAGCATTAGATATATATTGAGTTATACAAAAGAGACTAGTTGACGTAGATCGTCCCTTGAAGAAACCGTGCTGGTATTCAGTAATGCGATTTTTTGCATAAGAAAATGTTGGTTCATGTAACAGAATTTCGAACGATATGGTATTATTAAACGCTACTCAGCTGGACGACTGGATGAAATACTGACCTACCCTTGTACGCACAGACATCCTGAATCCTAGACTAATACGTATAAAGCAAGTAGCAGCTAGTTCAGGTCGTTAGTTTGTGATTTAATTACGTTGAGAGTGGGTGTGCTTTGTATTTTAGTGCTGTAAGTGAGTTTCGTTCAAAATGCCATATGTGTATAGTGACGCGGAGTATATGGACATGAGGCAAAATTGGATACGACGTTGTCAAAAGTGCATATAGGTCGGCGGACAAAATTTCGAAGAGTTATTGTAACATCAGGTATGTACAAAATTTGTAATCATTTAAAGTAAATAAAAAAATTGAAAGTAAACTAACTAACTAACTTCAAAGATAAATTACGTTAGGTCAGATTCTTGTCGTTATCGATTTCTTTTATGTGATGTTTTCGCATTTCACAACCATTCATTCAATATCAGCTGTTTTCCAATTTTTATTGCAGTCGACCAGAATAACAGTAGTGTAGAAGTGAAATTTTTAAATTATTTTAAAGTGCTTCTTTTTCATTTTTTCTTTGCGCTATTATATTTGTCTGGACCCGTTGTATATCCCCTTAAAATTTTCCGGATAAGTTCTGAATCACCCTGTATATTGTTTTATAATACTCGTGAGAGATTCTAGTTTACCCTCCGATTGCTACAATTTAAATAACAACTATTCTTCTGATGAACGTATCTGACCCAATGTCAGAAGTTGGAAGTATAAGCAGTCCATGGAACTGCAACCTCAAAGTTGCTTATCTGCTCCTTAATTATGAACACTTAAATACATCTATTACACTATTATATTTTATAAAGCTTGAATTTAACGTCACCTTGAGTAAATATTCTTATTTCTTATATTTTTTAGGATTTTAAAATGCATTTAATTCATGCATACAATTAGTTAAACAACCTAGAGTAATACATGATATATATATATCGAAAAGATTCTGAAAACTTCCCAGGACCCGAAAAGTGTCCAATAACTAGAAAAATAATAAAATAGTTAAACAGCCTAAAGCAATTCAAAAATAATAAAACAATTCAGCAACAGCCTAAAGTAAGAAATTACATATCGAAAAACCCAAGGAGTACCTAGAAACAAAAAAATTGCCAATATTTAAAAGTGGGACCACTTTTGAACAAATTGCGTATCATATTCTCAATCAGCGACCCAAAGAACATGAAATGCAACTATAAAATTACGGTGATCTACAATATAGAGCAGTCACGATTTTTGTAAATTTTTATTCATGTTTCGATACTGGGTCAGATACGCTCATCGGAAGAATAGATGTTCAAATTGTAGCAAACGAGGGTAAACAAGAATCATTCACGAGTAATAAAAAAAAATCAAATCGGTCAAGAACTGTGCGTCAAATGGACTTTTGTCCGAAAAAGTAGTAAATTTCCCACTGTGCGACGATCAGATAAGCCAGTATATCATCAATCCACATACTTACAATGGACAGCAGTTAGTAACAATATATCGTAAGTAAACAATTCCCTTTTGACGCCTTAACGGTGCCTACACTTGGAAAAATATTGACGTGTATTTTAGACGGGTAGTGAAGATCATTCGTGGGGCGTTGTCAATTAAATACTTCGTAACTATTTTGCGAGATGGAAGGTTCACATGAAACCACTCCTAGCTTTTGTAAGAAGGGGTGAGTTCCAGGTAAGTATTTGATTCAGGATTAGACCTAGATATTAATTTTCATTGGAAAAGTTAGGTACTGCTTCATCTAATATAGGAGCTCTCAAACTTAGTTTTATCCTTGTGGTAAATGGAATAATACTTAAATTGCTTGGATTGAAGTAAGGCCCTCTGAATAGCACCATGTGGATATTGTTCAATGCAAGTTACATAGATCTGAAATCGTAACCTCATGTCATACTCTTATGGCAATGACCAACTCATCGGCTGTGGTTCCTTTAACAAATGTTTTCGGCCCAGTATTTTGAAAAATTTATATTCTCACTATATCTAATGAACTGACACGAGTTACCTTCCTAGCACCCTGTAATATACTAAATACTGAAATTATGGTGCGAGTTCAGCTTTGAATATATTTCTATATTATTTCATATTGCCACCTTATGTAGCACAGTACTAAATAAGGAATCCATTATTACACTTGCAGAATTTTTTCTAAAGGAGAAAACATGTTTTTATTTAAACATCATAATAACGTACACACCATTTCATTATAATCAGAGCACCAAGAAATTATTAAATTTGTAACCATTGCTAAGTTATAATTTCTTGCTTGTGGAAAAGCAAGGAAGTATTAAGGCGTAAAAACTTTAGAAATTAATATTTAGCAGTTTACGATAAACATTTTAAGTTCACCCAAATCAACTTTAAATAAAGGATTATGCAAATTTGCCAAATTTTTAAGGATTTGATGAAAATGCGTGCTTGTGTATGTAAAACGCCTATTTGGTTTTTAAATTTAATCAAGAGGTAGCGCAAAGCAGAGTTTTAAGTTTAGCCATAATTAACTTATGAATAATTTATGTGGTTTTGAAATTCTATTTGACGCATCTTTATAATATACTACCTAACTCGCCACCGATTTTCAAACGTTTTCTCAATCCCTAAATTAAAAAATCTGTCCTAATTATATTTAATACGAAATTTATATATATCAAAGTATAATAATTGTGTCTTGTATCAAACGTAATATTTATATCAATATCAACAAAATCTTTAGTTCCACAAAATTCAAAATCTCCATGCTTACTCGACTCCAAGACTAATAGACATATTTTGCAGCATTGCTCTGTGGTCAATGATAAAAATTAATTATCAATCGATTATAGTCAGAGAGAAAAAAGAAAAATTTTTTTTTCGCTTAACTCAAAAACAGAACACTGAATTGATCTCAAAGGGCGTAGCACGATTAGTCACTGAAAAGTGCCCCCGCATGTATGAAACTCGAATGGTTGCGTAATATTTTATTTTATATTGAGGATCACTTCCACAAAGTTTCATACCTGTGTGATTGCTAAAGGGGTTCAAATGAAATTTGTTAAACAAATTCTATGCTGCAAAGTGATTTATTAAAAAATTAAGGGTCCTCTGTGACTATAACAGCCCCAAGAGAAATATAAAAAAATTATTTACACCCCCTTAAGAGTACGTATCCCTTCTGGCACACCTACCATAATCTATCCCAGCTAACAAGTTAGGTGTTATTCGACGTCGACTGCACGTTGAACAGGTACCGCCACCAATTTCGATAGGTGATATATGACATAAATTCAATGTCGATACAACCTAAATGGTGTTTTTTGACACGTAGTATGGACCCGCAAAATAAGGTATACAGGCGACCTATTAGGTTAGGTCGCAAGACACCTATTCAACATCGAGAATATGGAATTAACGTCATCGATTACTTATTTCTCACCATCACACCTCTTATTTGCCTTCAAAATTCTGTTGGCCAAAAATATAACTTAATGTGATAAGATGGACATAATTTTATATGAAAAGTTGTTTCGTTTGCGGCGCATTCTTTACGCATGATACGCATGAACTTATGTGGTAAAGATTTTTTCTGTTAATATTATATATTGTACCTACCTGAAATATTACAAAACCCATCCTTAAACACATCAATTATTATTATAGATATATATAATATACATGGTGGGGCAATAGTGCGTCGGTCCTCTATATCTCGAGTTCTACGACAGCTAAATTTTTTTTTTAAAATTACAAGTAAACAAGATAAAAAAGTTTACAACTGGAAACTATTTTCGAATATACAGGGCTAGCCAAGACGAAATTACAGGACCAAGTGCCTTTTCTTTAAATGGAATGCTATGTATATCCGTACATTTTTTGAAGCCTATTTCTAGGCTCTATTCATTCCTATATTAGCATTCAACATCTCCCAATCACTTGGATATTATGAATTTTTTTGTTGAAATAATGCAATCTGCAGATGGATATTAAAACAATCACCACAGTCACAATTCTGGGTTTTAAGAATATTTTAAGTGAGTACTAGTTACGAGAGATCTAATTAATGTTTTTAAATCATTTTCATTTCCTAAAACTGTACAGGGTGGCCAATAATGTTTTTTAAATTAAGAACTTTTTAAATTGAATTTTCTCATTTTTTAATGAGGTAATGTAGAAATGAAAAATGAACATTTTTTGTATGTACTTCCCTATGGCTAATTGCAACTAATTTCGTTTTATTGAGCAATAATTACAAAATTCAAAAATAAACTTAAAAAAAAATGTTTCTTCAAATAACTCGGTAGAAAATATTATAATAAATTTTCCACATGTTGCCCATTTTGATTGATAACACATCTCTATACGCTTTTGAAATGAGGTTCCCACTGTTCCTAAAACTGCCGGTGTGATAGATGTGAAGACAGTTATTCCTTCATATTTTGTACTGTTGTTGGTATGTCTCTATAAACAATTTCATTTACGTATCCCCATAAAAGGAAATCCATATTTCTAAGATCTGGAGATCTAGCAGGCCATTTAGTGGGTCCATTTCTTCCAATCCATTGATGAGGGTAGATATTATTTAAGTTGTCTCTAACTGCATTTAAATAATGTGGTGGAGCACCATCTTGCTGAAATCATATCCTATTTCGAATTCTTTCAGGAAGATTTACTAATAATTGTGGCGCAAAGTTTTCCAAAAAATGAAGATCAATAGCTCAGTTCTCCAATAATTCCTCCCCAAACGTTTATAGACCATTTGGGTTGGTTATCAACTTTCATAAAAAAGTGAGGATTTTCCGAAGCATAATAATGGAAATTGTGCCGTGCCTATCAACAAATCCATTTTTATGAAAAGTTGCCTCATTAGTGAATAAAACATTATTGAAGAAGTTGGTATCATCTTGCATTTTTTTTTAATAATAATAATAATAATAATACTTATTTATTTCAGAGAGGATATTACACTTTCCAATCAAAGGTACATATCAAAAATGAAATATCGTCAAAACAAAAGTTCGCTAACCATAAATTAGCTTTCAAAATAATCTTCCAAATTATAGGGCTCTAAATTCATCAACATATTTTTAATTTCTTTTTCAATTTTTTTCCATTTCTCTGGTAGTTATAGCCTTATACACATATAATGTGGATTCTTTTCCGTTACTGTTAGCCGATGTACTGGGTAGTTTATATCAGTACACCGTGTTTCATAGGCGTGAGAAATATTATAAGTTGTGAACTTATCTTTATTTTTAAAAACAAACATTAAACATTCATACACATATACTCCAATAATAGTTAAAATTCTGTTTTTTTTTTAAAACCCCCCTACAGGTCTCATTAAAAGTCAAGTTGTGCATTAATCTTACAAGTCTCTTTTGTATTAGGAATATTTCTTGGATATTATTACTTCCCCAGAAGATGATTCCAAATCTCGAGCTAGATTCAAAATTCGCAAAGTATATAATTCGTAAAGATTTCTCTTTTAAATATTTACAGATAATCCGAATGCTGTAACAAATAGCATTCAGTTTTTTGCCTTAATATTTTATATGTGTTGACCAGTGTAAATGCTCATTAATATACACTCCTAAAAATTTTGCGTTTTCTTGAATATTTAATTTGTCATTTAAAATATTTACAGTTTTAGGTGTTTCTATTTTTGTTTGTAGTGTTCTGAATAGGATAATGTTCGTTTTTTTAAAATTTAATAAAAATCCATTTTTTGTGAACCATTCTTTTGCTTTCAGCATTAAGGTATTACTTAAGTTTATTATCTCAGGATAATTTTCTCCTGTAACTAATAAATTCGTATCATCCGCATAATTTGTAATCGAACTATTTTTTTCATTAAATATGATATTACCTAGATCGTTCATGTAAATGATAAACAAAATCGGTCCTGTGATACTGCCCTGTGGAATGCCCATATTTTTTTCTTTAATGTCAGATTTTATTTCTTTTCCATTGTTAATAATGACTGTCTTTTGTGTCCGATTTGATAAGTAAGATTTGAACCATTTTATTGCTGTTCCCCGTATTCCATATTTTTCTAATTTTTCAAGAAGGTATGTATGATTTAAGCAATCATATGCTTTTGATAGGTCAAGAAATATTCCTAATGACAGATGACTTACTTCAAACGCTTTTAAAATATTTTCAGTAAACTGAAAAATTACTGTTTCTATAGACCGTCCTTTAATGTACCCATGTTGATTGTTGCTTAATAATCCACATGATATCATGAAGTTCATAAGACGATCGCACATTGCCATCTCAAAGAGTTTAGAGAAAGATGGCAATACACTGATCGGCCTATGATTTTCAAACATTTCTGGGTCGCCCTTTTTATAGAGGGGTTTAATAATTAATGCGAGTTTTAGCTGATCGGGAAAGATACCATATTTAAATGAATTATTCATTATATAACATATTGGTTGGCTTATAAGCTGTATACAACATTTAATAATACTTGTGGGGATATTATCATCACCACTTGTATGTTTATTTTTTAATCTATTAGTTAAAATAATTATTTCGTTCTCCGATACGGGTTTGACAAACATTGATTGATTATTTAATTGGATGTTACAATTAAATGGTACATTATCAACGCCTTTCAATAACTCCGGTATTACGTTTATGAGAAAACTATTGTAATCATTCGCTACGTTTGCTGGGTTCCCCTTTAATTCGACATTATTCCTCGTATTTTTACCAATAATTTCATTATGAATGTTCCATTTTACCTCTGGCCCAATTACAAAATTGTAGGCGCTTTTGAAAATCGTCATCAGATAATTCCTGAGGCATTTGAATATGATATGCATGCAACTTATTTGTTTATAAGATTAGACCCACAGACCGCCTACTTATTCCTATTAATAAGCTCACTTCTCTTTGACTAACATCGGGATTCTCAACCGTTGCCAGCACCACAGAAAACTCATTTTCTTCATTCACAACACGTTTCATTCGTTCACTTTTTTAATATTCGACATTTCCAGTTTCAGGAAATCTATCGAGAACGTTTTGGAAGCTGCTAACATCAGGAATCCTTCTTTCAGGATAACGTTGGTGATAAATTCTATTAACAAGTAAACAATTTCTGTCTGACTGGCCCAAAACAAAAGTCATGTCTACATGTTCCGCTTTATTAAAATTCTTATTGTAAAATTCCAAATATTTTAAATTCAATACAAATTGTAACTAACGACCGATAAGTGTGATAACTGCTCCATTTGTACATGACAATTTATACCAAACTGAGATTTTATTGCTTGTCGAATAATAAAAACGGCAAAAAAACCTACAAAAAAACATTATAAACATATAACCTGTTGAATACTATTTACTCATTTCAATGGATTGGAAGAAATGGTCCCACTAAATGGCCTCATTTCAAAATTGCATTTAGACGCGTGTCAATCAAAATGGGCAACACGTCGAACACCTATCATACATTTTTCTAATGAATTATTTGAGGAAACCTCTTTTTTAAGTTTATTTTTGAATTTGACACTTATTTATTTATGGTTGCAATCAGCCATAGGGAAGTATTTACAAAAAATGTTCGTTTTTTATTTCTACATCATATCGCTGAAAAATATACAGGGTGTTCCATTTGAAAAAATTGAGAAAATTTAATTTAAAAAGTTCGTAATAGAGACATAATTTTTGGCCACCCTGTACAGTTTTAGGAAATGAAAATTATTTAAAAACATTAATTAGATGTCTCGTAACTGGTATCGTCAAAACTTTTTCTTAAAACCCATAATTGTGACTGTGGTGATTTTTTTAATATCCATCTGCATTATTTCAACAAAAAAATTCCTTACATCGAAGTGGTTCAGAGATATCCAATGCTAATATAGGAATGAATAGAGCCTAGAAAGATGCTTAAAAAAATGTAGTGATATACACAGAATTCCCTTAAAAAAATGGCACTTGGTCCTGGAATTTCGTCTTGGCTCGGCCTGTATGTTCGAAAATAATTTCCAGTTATAGACTTTTTCATCTAGTTTACTTGCAATTTTTTAAATTTCTGGCTAGCATAGAACTCGAGATATCGAGGTCCGACGCACTATTGCTCCACCCTGTATAAATATAAACTGTTACAATTTAATTTTTCAATTTTCATTTTTGTATATTTTTCGTAATCCATTTGATTTTCAATTAAAATTTAATAATTGTTAAACATTTAATGATTATTTATGAATTAAAATATTTTCACAAAGTTTACATTTTCATGGCGAGTTTTTGCCATTCCGTTTTTAAATAAATATGGTTGCTCTCTGTATATATTATTAAGTGGTAATTTCGACCAATAGGTGCAAATAACTTATTGGTTGAATAATGAAGTCATTTCGACTTTTTGGTGGAAATTTATAAGTTATTTAATAATCATATTACTTATTAGGTGACAAATGTCCTTTTATTAAGTTTAACAATTTTTTTCGAATAGGTCACTTTCTACCTTCTTATCCTAACTTAGCTTAATAAGGCCGTTTATTCCCTACCACTTAATTAGTGTGTTTTAATGTACACTACATATTAGGTAAAAATAGTAACAACAATATTTTTGATAACCTATTAGAGCATTAATTTTACCAATAATTGACCTATACCTGATACGTACCATAGCGACTTCCACCAAGTGAACTTAAACATTACGTAATTGCGACCCGTTTTCATCGAATTTCCTTTAACTGAAGTCACCGACACTTAAATTGTTAACTGGGATTCAAATGTGTTGCTGATTTAACTTAATCGTGTTTTAGTTTTATTCAGTTTACCGTGGTGAAGCAGGGACAAAGAAATAATCCTTGGTACCTGATACGACTTTTCTCTACCATACACGGTAAATAAAACTAGGAGTGTCTAAGTGCGTTTATTTTGTCGAACATAAAAAAACTTTTTCATAGTGGCCGTGTATTTTATTGCATTAACCACAAGAAACTACACCAAAATGACAGAATTTATATTGGTTTTAAAAAGTGACTCGACTAACAAAGTAGAGCCATTTTTTCAATGTACCTACTGCTCAATATAAATAATATGTTGCTTGAAATCCTTGAAACCAACCAGATCCTTACTAAATATATTATAAATTTTCAGTTGTAACATAAATGAGAAAACTTGAAGCCTTTTCGGTAGTAGTTTTTGTTTATGCATCGTAACCCAATTACTTACTATGATTTTAATAAATGGAAACTGAACCGAATGAAAGATATTCTTCAATTGCTTCAGTTAATTAAATTTAGTTCAGCTGCGAAACTAAAAGGAGCGGTGTTTTTATTTCTATTGTTTAGAAAATTTGAAAATTGCAGACTGTAAGCGATATCTATTTGTTCAATCTAATTAGTTTATATTCTCCAATTTAGTTTTGCTGTAATTTGTATGCAAATTTTCGTTGCCTTATTCGTGATATCTATATTTTGTAATTTCGTTATTTTGTTGAAGTTTTCATTGTTGATAATAATCTCAATTAAACTGGGAAATAAAACAAGAAAATAAATACCTCAGGCAAATTGTGATTGCTAATGACCAGTTTAAATTTACTTCTCGCAGATGAATAAACATAGATAAAAATCAATAATATATTCAAATCGTTGGTAATACCAAAAGTGCACACTCCACAATTTGTTATATTCAGCAAGCTATGTTCACCGGGTGTAACAGGTTCATGGTATACCCCCTTCTCTCCTTTTTTATTTAGGATATACTATATAAATAATAAACGGCACTATTTGACATACAATTGTTTATTTTTTCACTTCCGGTTTGGCCGGAAGTGACACTAACTATCGAATTTTAAATGGGACACCCTATATATTCTTTTATTTTTGAATTTTGCATAATTTTCTGAATCCAACGATGCCAAATAAGTGACATTTCAAACACCTTTTTTTTTATAATATAATTTTCAGTTTTCCATTTAAGTGTGCCATGTCGGTTTCGATTTATTCTAAATTACCCGTGTAATGCTACAAAAATCGTAATCCCATTGAAAACACTAGATTACGTGATTTATGAGCAAATAAAATTCACCAAAATTGTTTTTGGGGCAAAACTCAATTTTTTCAAATGGAACCATATCAGTACCGTAGCACCGTTTATTAGTACTATTAATAAGGAATTTATTCATATGTCGCATTAAAATGTGCGATAAATACAAACAAAATTACAGCTAAAAGAAAATAAGAAAATACAATTTTATTCTAATTACCTTGTTACACATAACGCGGTTTTGGAATACAAAAAATTAACACAAAACATTACAACAGTTGTTCAAAATGCTGTCCATTAACGTCAGTGCACTTCTGAACTCGCATAGCTGTTTCTCGAAGAACGTTGCTGGGCCAATTGCTGTGCCGTTATGCTATTAATTGCTCATCTTACTCGTAGCTCCAGGTCTTCATGGGTTATAGCGGCGGTTGCATAGACAATATTTTTTAAATAACCCCAAACAAAGAAATCAAGAGGCGTTAAATCACTTGACCTTGGAGGCCACCTCACAGGACCATTCGTCGAAATTACGTTTTCTCCGAATCTCCGTTGAAGGTAATCAATTACTCTCCTTGAATTATGGGGAGGAGCGCCATCTTGTTTGAAATTCATTCCCTGTCCTAAATCTAAAGGTAACTCACCTAAAATGTCATCAATCTCATTTTCCAGGATTCTCAAGTATCTGGCACCAGTCAGAGGTCCATCAAATATTATTGGACCAATGATTCTACTACCAATTATTCCAAACCAAACATTGAAACCGAACCGCACTTGAAATTTTTTTTCTTCTGGGTTCGAATTGACGTCGGGTATTTTCCATTAGATGGCTGCTCAGATTGTCTCAATTTGCAAAATGGAAGAGAAAAATGGAAGAAACTAAAAACTACGGGAAAATTACAATGGGCACACGTTTCACGCTAAGGGGCCGATCATGTCGACTTTAATAAACTGACGTACACGGAGTAGGCCTCGGTTAAGTGGAGAAAGGGAGGAAACTACAAGAGTAGACAGAAGATCGGAATTCACAAATATTTAAACCTCTTAAATGACAAAGTTGCATGTTTGCAAGTATTCGTAGATGATTTTTAACGCATCAATATTTGGTTTTGCAAGAATACAATTTGCATTGAGAGGTAATACAAATCCATTGTCCTGAAGACGTTGTATTAAATGATCGGATTCTCTCTGTTTGAGTCTACAATTAAATAAAAGATGGTTGACGTCACCAGTATCTCCGCGTTCGCAGAGATCGCTCTCTATTGTTTTAATTTTACGCAGGTGGGAAGGAAATCGGCCGTGGTTAAATTGCAGACGAGTTATAGTCGTGTAGAAATGCCTGGTGATGGAGAGCCCTTTATGCCACTTGGGCTTAGATATAACGGGGTTTAATAAAAAGTAGTTAGTGGCTCTGTCTGAATATGCGTCTTGGTATCTGCGTTGCCATTTTACATATAGTGACTTTTTTTAATGTGACGTGTAAATCTGTTGAAGGGCCCTTGTATAAAGGGGTATCGTCGTCTACGACCGCACTCTTGGCTAATTTGTCCACTTTCTCATTATGTGGTAAGTCACAATGAGCTTTAATCCACACAAAGTTGACATTAATGTTGCGATGTGCTAACTGTGAGACTTTACTTACAACGTCTAATACATTACATGAGGAGTGGATTCCAAAATTGGAAATACTATTTAAAACACTTCTTACGTCGGAAAAAAATGTGTTGTGAGGGTAATTTAGCAAACTAACTGCATTGATGGCCTCAAGAATGGCAATGGTTTCAGCAGTAAAGATTGAGGTTTCTGATTGGAGTTTTAATTTGTACTCTAAGTTCATGCCAGGAATGAAAAAGGCACTACCAGTACCGCTCTGGTTTTTCGACCCATCTGTGAAAATACATAAGTTATTATTGTACATCTCTGATAGCTCGAAACATATGTTTTTGTTGAGTATCGGGTTGTCAGTAAAAGCAGGCAAGTGCACTTTGGGAGTGATCAGCATGTCGGAACAAGTTAAGGTAAAATAATACGGGAAGGTATGCTTGACTATGTGTACGGACGGAACGACAATGTAATTCTGGAGGAATTAATGTGCCGTGCGGCCGTAGTTGAGTGAAATGACAATTAGCAGTTTTGTGGGAAAAACTGCCGAATTATTATTTCTTGGTTCGAATATTCCCTAGGATGCAGCCTCACACCCTTATGATTATGGCTTGGACAGGGGAACATCAATGAGAAACAACAATTTGTTGAGACTGATTTATTAATGGAAATTAAAATCTATTTATACAAATTTACAATCAAAACAATTAAACATTACATGTATGAAATAAAAAAATAGACAGTTTTTTTATTTTTTTAAAAACGAATACATTTTCTGTCAGATACGTAACATGATCAAAATAAAATACATCTAATAGTAAATAACAAAATAAAAGATGAATTATTAATATAAAGTTAGTAAAAAAAACGTAAATCTACATTTGGACGGCATTAAACAAAAAGGAGCCAACTCACAAAATTTAAAAAATTTGTTTCTTAATTTATGTAAAAGTAGAATATCGTAATGTGTGTTCAGCTGAAAAAGTCCAACTCATTCAAGATGCAAAACCTTTCTTTGCAAGCTTGTTTCTTGATTTTAGCTGAGGGTGTTGGTTCCTTTCTGTTTAATGTTGACCGTTTTAATTTGCAAGAAAGCAGCTTAAAAAAATCGGCAGCTACTGGAAGCGGCTGGAACCTCCCCACCCGGTGGTTGAAATTAGTGATGGGTTGCTAAGCAGTCTGCTACTTTTTAACTGTAATTTGATTCGCAGCAGTAGCAAATGCTACGAGTTCTGATATTCAATTCAAATCAGTGACATGCCTTTAAATCAAATATATTATTGTAATATGATCCACCTATATTTATCTAATTTACGACATCGTATGTGTTCACCGCCAAAACAGCAATAGAATTATTTATATTTTATTTAAAACTAGTGACCAATCCTCAAACTCTGAATAATTATAAACACCTAATATATGATGATATTTAATCATGTAACATTTTCCGCAATTATTAATAAAGTTTATAATGAAAATAGAAAGAAAAAAAAAACACTGTGTTGGGATCGAACCGTCGATCTCTTGATTTGTAAGTTGACGCTTTAGCCCACTGAGCCACTACAACTTATGACGTAGTTTTACATATGTAGATATTATATAGACATTGAATTTTGTTTGTTCTCTATACAATAATTTATATAAAAAACTGTAGGTATATAAAAAAAAGGTGCAAGTGTGATATATCGTTGAAATCGGAATTTTAACTGCTTTCCAATGGTTAGATTACAAATTGTAAGTAATAATAAAATAATCAAGTTGTTGTGCCAAAATGGCACTAAACGTAATCCGATCTCAACCAAAACCTTTTCAGATCTTCTAGAGCACTAAAGAAACCCTCATGCAAAGTTTCATCCAAATCCGTCCAGTAGTTTCGCCGCTATCGTGCTAACACACATACACACATACACACATACATACACATACATACACACAGACATTTTTCAAAAACCACTTTTTTGGATTCCTGGGACCTCAAAACGTATAGAATTGATGTTATCTCAATTTTCGATTTTGGACCAATTTTAGTAACCTCCCACAATTTTATTGTGGGGAGGTTAAAATGTTCAGTATGAGACAATATAAGTGTTGAGATATAGGTTGATTCCTCTTTTGTTGACTAGTACCTTAGCTACACTGTCATATTTTGTGCCATTGGAACATGATGTTGCTGACATAGAAAAGTATTAACATGCTGTGAGGCTACTGCCGGACTTATGTATTTCAACAGAATGTAGAAGTGTTAGGTTATATTTCTTAAAAATATAAAAGTACAATAGTTCTAAATTTGCAACAAGAATATAATTTTTGTGTTATCCGATAGTGTATTGAAACTAGCATTTCTGACTAAAAAGTTTACCACGAATCTTTCTGGATTCTGTTCTTATTGATGTCTAGATCAAACTACGCAGAGAAAAATTGCCGCTATGGCCTCGCAATTCTTTTTAATCGATGATTTTATTGCTTATTTGTAACTTTCAAAATAGAGATAAATTTAAAAAACAAAATTTATTTTTAGATAATTTGCGGAAAAATAACAACTTTTTACTCTTGAAAAATTTTCGACGAAAAGCGTGTTTTCCGAGATATGACGGTTCGAATTTTACCAAAGGGGGGGGGGGGGGCGGAATAAAAAGTGCAGAGAAAATATCCCACAAAAATTCTTGTAAATGTATTATTAAAATACAAGACTTTTTTCCTTTATGACTTTCTCCTAAAGTGCACTCTCTCCGTGTTCTTCCGGAAAACATGAAAAATGACCCTTATCGAAAAATGGAAAATCTCGTAAACTATGAAATTTTAAAAAATTCAGATGTATAAGCTAAGATATTCTTTAAAATTGTGGTTTCTTCTTATCTTCTTGTCGTATATTTTCCGAGTTTTCAACAGTACTTCACGATCAAAAGCACGTTACAAAAAAATTACTAGTGACCAATATGTTAAAGAATATCTTAACCTGTACGTCTGAATCTTTCCAGATTTTTGAATTTCATAGTATAGGAGATTTTCCATTTTCCGATAAGGGTTTTTTCTTCATGTATTTCCGGAAAAACTTGGACAAAGTGCACTTTGGGAAATAACCATAAAGGAATAAAGTCTTGTACTTTAATAAAGCATTCACTAGAATTGTTTAGATTTTTTTCTCGCCACTTTTTATTCCCCCTCCTCCTTTTTAGAAAAATGCGAACCGCCATATCTCGGAAATTACGCATTTTTTCGAAAATTTTACAAGATTCAAAAGTTGTTATTTTCCTTCAAATTATGTGAAAATACATTTTCTTTAAATTTACCCCAATTTAGGTAGTTGACAAATTAGCAACAAAATCATCGTTTAAAAAAATTGCGAGGCAATAGGGGCAAAATTTTTTTTTTCAAGTTTGATCTAGACATCAATACGAACAGAATTTAGAAAGTTTCGTAAACATCCATTCATTTGGTAAACTTTTTCAACTTTGGCTTGATTTTCATCTACTTCACCTACAGTACGATGTAAAGTAGTTTTACCATCTAGATATTTTATTAATGCAATCATTCAGGTTGCAGTGGATGTTTGATTTATTGTAATAACAATCGAGAAATTTATTTGATTAATCACGCTTTTATTTATAATCTGGTGAAAGATAAATTGAATTATTAAAGGGATAATATATTTAACTATACAGCCATAACAAATTAGATAAAATCGACAATAATAACACCACAAACCACAATATCACTTTTATAGAATAAAGGGAATAGAACCGGGGTGAACGAAACTAATATAGAAATTATGTAAAAATGTTATTTTATGATTTGTTTGCGTGAGTAGGATTGCGTTAAATCAACCATAAAATAAACATATTCTATCCGGTTAAATGATGTTAAATTATAGGTATTTAAATATTTTTCATGCTTTATGGGCCATATGCAGGAACAATTTTTTTTACATTATAATAAAAAATGGAAATATTCTATTTAGTCGAATTTATAAAGATGTAGAAATAAAATATTATTAAATGTCTATTATAGATCTTATTTTATGGTCCATATATGACTGATGAACTAGTTTTAAAGAAGATATGACATATAATTTAAAATGCCATGCTGCTGCCTATTCACTTCAGAATTTAATATTTCGTTCCACTTATAAAGTTCAGTAAACTCTGGATTTAAATTCCTGCAGTGGTCCTTTTGGATATTATATTGCATAGAAATTGCGCATAAAAATAAAATAGTAGGATCTTAATAAACTGATGCTATGATTGAGCTTCTATTAGCAAGATGCTTAGATATTATTTTAAAAAACCACTACCTAAGGAATCGCTACTTCCACACCCAAATTTTTCATCCAAGACACTTTAAGGAAAACATCTTGATTAGATTGGCAGTCTAGTATGTGGAAATTATTGGTTAATTTTGCCAATATTTGGGGCAGATGTCATAGAAAAGTTTTAGGCGTTGGTTTCTACCATATACGTTAAAAATGAAGTGTCTGGTTTACCCTACTTGTTTCCCTATTCACAAACTACCACCTCCCACCTTGCCTTACTTAGTTTCTCCTATTTACGCCTATTTAACCCCCAACCCTTCAACGGAATCGTCTCAAAATATAGTCCAGACATCGATCTAATACATACGTGTACCAAGTTTCAAGTGAATATCTCAATTTTATTTTATCAACCGTTTTAATAATGGAGTAGGGATGGTGGAGACTTAAAAAATTTTATGAAAAAATCTGAGGCCTTGGCTTCTAGTACATACACCGAATTTCAAGTTTCTGTACTCATATCAGCTTACTTTACTTATTTTCCTCTATTTAGCCTTATTTAACCCCCAACCCTTCAACGGAATCATCTCAAAATATAATCTAGTTCCAGATGTCGTTATAATACCTATGTGTACCAAATTTCAAGTTAATATCTCAATTTTATTTTATCGACCCCTTTAATAGTGGAGTAGCGGTGGTGGGTGGTCGAAAAATATTGTAAATAATCTGAGACCTTAGCTTCTAGTACATACAGCGAATTTCAAGTTTCTGTACTCTTACCAATTTGCTTTACTTATTTTGCCTTATTTACCACTATTTAACCCCCAACTCTTCGACGGAATCATCTCAAAATATAATCCAGTTCCAGATGTCGTTATAATACATATGTGTACCAAATTTCAAATGAATAGCTCAATTTTATTTTATCAACCCCTTTAATAATGGAGTAGGGGTAGTGGGGGGTTAAAAAATATTATAAAAAAGTCTCTATTACATATACCGAATTTCAAATTACTGTACTTAAGAGTACAGTAAAGCAATTTGGTAAGACAAATTGCTTTACTTATTTTCACCTATTTGCCCATATTTAACCCCCAATCCTTCAACGAAATCTCAAAATATAATCTACTTCCAGATATCGTTATAATACATATGTTTACCAAATTTCAAGTGAATTTCTCAATTTTATTTTACCAACCCCTTCAATAATGGAGTAGGCGTGGTGAGGAATGAAAGATATTAAAAAAAAATCTGAGGCCTTGGCTTCTAGTACATACACTGAATTTCAAGTTTATGTACTCTTACCAGCTTGCTTTACTTATTATCCCTATTTACCCCCGTTTAACCCCCAACCCTTCATCAGAATAATCCCAAAATATAATCTAGTTCCTGATTTCATTATAATATATGCGTGTACCAAATTTCAAGTGAATGTCTCAATTTTATTGTATCTTCCCCTTTAATAATGGAATGGGGGGTAGTGGGAGGGGATGAATAATATTATCAAAAATTTTGAGGCCCTGGCTCGTAGTACATACATCAAATTGCAAGTTTCTGTACTCTTACCAACTGCCCTTGCATATTTCCCCATATTTACCCCTATTTACCCCCAACCCTTAACCGGATATCTTCAAAACACAATCCAGTTCCAGATCTCGTTATAATATATACGTTAAATTGTTTTATATAAATTAAACATTGTTACAAAAATGAAATATAAAATAAAAAAAAAAAGTTTTGTGAAATTATTTGGAATGGTGATAAACAAAAATACATAAAAAAGATTTAATATTAAATAACATTGGAGATGCAGCTAAATTTGATGAAAATCAATTAAAGATGATACTGAAAAAATTTATCAATTTGACTTGTAGAAATAGAAAAAAGTGATTATGCTCATTATTGATACATTTTTTGAGGATAGAAAATCGGGGCTTGCAATTTAGGCAGTATGCTCTGAAAGTGTAGCCAATAACCTACATTTTAAGCCAAGGTAGATCAAAATTGATTAAGATTTGACTTGTAGGTAGATTTTTGTCCAAAAAAGGCTTATTTTTTCCACCGTGAGGCGGGGGGGGGAGGGACCAACGTACAGCAATATTTCCTGACGGCGTATCTCTCCCACCCCATTTTCCTTACATTTCGACCTAACATCGATCTTTACCAATAGTTTTTCCGCAGTTAACGTCAGAGCTTGTACTCGTGTGGCTTTTTTCTTTTTAGATTATAACTGGAGGAGCTGGCGATTGGCCTTGCCTACTGCGACCAATAGAGGTCCATTGGAGTACCTATTCTTTGTACCTTAGGGTTCCTTATCCAGACATTGTCCTTATAAGACTTCGAGCCTGTTGAAAAGGAGCTCTTTGGTGAAGTTATCAGCCTTTCGTTTCTATTTTCTCGTCAAGCCGTCTCAGTCCAGTCAAGACTATTACAGCTCATGACATGGACTGACGTACCGGAACGAGAACCCACCCATTCATGTGCCACTGCTCAAATGAGGACGGAGGTGGGCTGATCCTCCTCACCTGACCTCTACCCATCAAACAACACCCTTTAATCGACTTTCCTCAATTTGGTTGATTCGGCCTCCACGACGACACCTCCATATTTCGGAGGCGGCGTGTCCGATCAATCCATACTTGACATGCCTACAGTGTGTTTCACTTCTCGTGAAGACACCCCTGTATCTTCTTTATTTGTGGCCCAATTAATTTCAAATTTTTATGAGGTATACAACTCTGTAAGGCGACTTTAATCAACACATAAATGTCGTTTAGATATAAAACCTCGGCTTACTGCGATAAAAAGAAAATCGCGATTTTCGAGAAATCATAGTAGGCTTAGATATAGACGAAAATTTTGTTAATAAAAGTTGTTCAGAATCACTAGATATGCCCCCCTATAAAATTTGGTGAAAATCGGAATACTTTGAAAAAAAAATTTTTGTTTCACTTCTCGTGAAGACACCCCTGTATCTTCTTTATTTGTGGCCTAATTAATTTCAAATTTTTATGAGGTATACAACTCTGTAAGGCGACTTTAATCAACACATGAATGTCGTTTAGATATAAAACCTCGACTTACTGCGATAAAAAGAAAATCGCAATTTTCGAGAAATCATAGTAGGCTTAGATATAGACGAAAATTTTGTTAATAATAGTTGTTCAGAATCACTAGATATGCCCCCCTATAAAATTTGGTGAAAATCGGAAAACTTTGAAAAAAAATTTTTTTTTCATCTCGTGAAGACACCCCATCTTTTTTTTATTTGTGATCGAATTTTAAGACTAATTTATTTTAAAAAATGTATCAATTATACAACTCTATAAAATGACTTTATCCAACCCACAGAGAGAACTTTTTCCAACAAACGAAAGTCGTGAACAAAAATCATGATTCAATAAAACGCTAAAAGGGCCACTTTTTATTACATATCAAGTTGTAACACTGTTCCTTTTTTTTTGTTTTTTTCGTTGTCAATGTTCTTGAGGAGTAACTTTCCATCATATCCTTCTTATCGACTCAGAATTTTAGGAACATTAGGGGTTTTTTGATTTTTTGTTTTAAATGTTAAGAGTGCCGTGAAATTAACTGTCAATAACTATTTTGTTTATTTCTCCATTCTTACTTTTATGACAGAAGTGATTATTGTTATTTATTGTTCAGTTCGTAAGTTTAATTATTTAATTTTTTTAATCATAATGGTTAGAATTCTTTTAACCACTGATGAAAAAGTAGAAATAATAAAGATAGTCGGTGAAAATGTACGGTCTTCAAGAGAAGCTGCAGAAGAATTTAATTTAAGACATCCTCTAAGACGACCAATACACCATGGTACCGTTGCAAGAATATGTCACTTGTTCAATACAACTGGTAATGTGCTTAAACCGAGAGTACATCTCAGTCGAAGACATGGAGAGGATGACGTTATATTAGCGGCGTTTAACGCCAATCCCACTACCAGCCTTAGAAATATGGCTCGTGACCTCAATTTGTCGGCGTCAAAAATTTGGAGATGTTTAAAACGCCATAAGTTACAACCGTTTAAACCAAAATTTGTACATACCTTGGAGGAAGGTGATGAAGAGAGAAGACTAGAATATTGTTTATGGATCCAAGGTAATTATTTAAATAATAGAGACTTCTTGAAGAAAGTAATTTTCACGGACGAAGCAACTTTCTCCACCAACGGGGTAGTATCATCACAAAATTCTAGATACTGGGCAGTAGAAAATCCTGATTGGATAATAAATTGTAAAAGGCAATATTCCCAGAAGGTAAATGTGTGGTGTGGAATTTTTAATGAAACAATAATAGGGCCGTTCTTCTTTTTTCAAAATATAAATGCGTTACATATGCTACAATTTTTAAATAATGATCTGTGGAATGCAATAGTCGATTTTCCTTTGGAACAATTGTATTTCCAACTCGACGGAGCATCTATCCATAATTCCGTAGTAGTAAGAGCATGGATGAACGAACATTTTCCCCAAAGATGGATAGGACGAAATAGCCCTCTAATACGTTGGCCACCCAGATCTCCTGATCTCACTCCCATGGATTTTTATTTTTGGGGTCATATTAAAAATAAAGTTTATAAGACCAGACCTCAAAATGTGGAGCAGCTTTGTGTGAGGATAAGGCACGCGTGTTTAGAAGTTACGGCTCAAGAACTGCGAAGAGTTGTAATAAATAACAGAAAGCGGATTGAGAAGTGTATTACACTTGAGGGTGGGTTAGTAGAAAGGGGCCGAATATAATAGTATAATAAGTGGCATTTTAGTCATTCACTGTAAATACTGTTTCATTACCTTTTATTTAATAAATAATTTTAATAATAATTGTGCACGACTCATTTGTTGGAAAAAGTTCTCTCCGTATGTTTGGACAATATCGCTGTGTAACTGATAATTTTTTTAAAATAAATTAGTCTTGAAATTCTGTAACAAATAAAAAAGATACGTGTTTTCACGAGAAGTGAAACAAAAATTTTTTTTTCAACATATTCCAATTTTCACCAAATTTTATAGGGTGGCATATCTAGTGATTCTGAACAACTATTATTAACAAAATTTTCGTCTATATCTAAGCCTACTATGATTTCTCGAAAATTGCGATTTTCTTTTTATCGCAGTAAGTCGAGGTTTTATATCTAAACGACATTTATGTGTTGATTAAAGTCGCCTTACAGAGTTGTATACCTCATAAAAATTTGAAATTAATTCGGCCAGAAATAAAGAAGATACAGGGGTGTCTTCACGAGAAGTGAAACAAAAATTTTTTTTTCAAAGTATTCCGATTTTCATCAAATTTTATAGGGGGGCATATCTAGTGATTCTGAACAACTTTTATTAACAAAATTTTCGTCTATATCTAAGCCTACTATGATTTCTGGAAAATTGCGATTTTCTTTTTATCGCAGTAAGCCGAGGTTTTATATCTAAACGACATTTATGTGTTGATTAAAGTGGCATTATAGAGTTGTATACCTCATAAAAATTTGAAATTAATTCGGCTATAAATAAAGAAGATACAGGGGTGTCTTCACGAGAAGTGAAACAAAAAAATTTTTTTTCAACGTATTCCAATTTTCACCAAATTTTATAGGGTGGCATATCTAGTGATTCTGGACAACTTTTATTAACAAAATTTTCGTCTATATCTAAGCCTACTATGATTTCTCGAAAATTGCGATTTTCTTTTTATCGCAGTAAGCCGAGGTTTTATATCTAAACGACATTTATGTGTTGATTAAAGTCGCCTTACAGAGTTGTATACCTCATAAAATTTTGAAATTAATTCGGCCACAAATAAAGAAGATACAGGGGTGTCTTCACGAGAAGTGAAACACACTGTATATAAAACTCGTCCCCACGAGGACGACGTTCGGTTCTCCAATCGTTCTCTGGCGTACCGGACGTCCCTTTGTAACAAAAGTCAAATTACGGTGGTCGAGTACGGGCCCTGTCGTGTGGTACCACTTTTTTTTTATTTGAAGCCTCCAGAATATTTCAAATATAGATACTTTAGTGCATTAAAGTATAATACTAGTCGTAAATAAATATCTAATTATGCCATTTAATTTGAATACTTTATTGGAGGTCGACGTTTGCACAGTCACACGAAAGGAATAAATAACCATCTGAATTATTTTATGTCCGAATAATTCGTTTTACCTCAAGTCTTTCGAGGAACCGAGGAACACGTGTTTACACAGCCCGGTTGATATGGAATACGAGAATCCGTTACGTCAGGGAACCTAGATAGATTTTTAGAATTAAAGTCACTCGTTCACATGGCATTTCAGAAAATATGCACAATAATCTTAGTAGTAAAATTAGATGGGGCAAAGTAGGTTTTTCCTCGTAAAGAGTGACGTAATTGACAATGGGTTTTTTTCATCTACTCTACTGTTATGGGGAAAATTACGATTTAATAAAAGATTAGTGATTTTTTCACCATGTGATGCACATGAAGTCATTTTTCGTAAATCCCACGGTTCCGTAGGCAACTTCAAATTGAGGTACGGTCCAGCGCAGGGAACGTTTTTAATTGGTAGAAGTTTCAGGGTGTACCACCCACTTCTGAGAAATATTATTTCGATGAAATAAAATCGATACTTCTGGTTTAGCATCTCTTCGGTCAACATCTTCAGGGTGATAATAAATTCACGAGCCCCTTTCAGTTTTGGAACTTATGTAAATTTGTCGGTTATAACGTAAATTCATGTGTTGTAATTAACCTTAGAGTATTCGGCCCGAGATTCATCTAAAGATTTGAAATTGCTGCGGACTACCTCGTTTTCTTGTATTACGTAATTACTGTTTGCTAATTTGTTTATTCGTTAAATGTTTGTTGTTTCATTTGTTTTAATTTTCTCTGTAATTATAGCTGTTTAAGTGTTTTACGAAATCATGTGTATCATTGCTCGATACTTAGATGAGTTCCTTCTAAATTCAGTAAGGTTTAAATGTGAAATGTCCTGTTCGGGGGGGAAAGAGACACGACCACCTAGAAACGAGATGGGTAAGCACTGTCTCGGTTTTGATTAATGTACTATAATATGGATGGAGTCTGCAAACTGATACTACGCCAATGGTCATGTCTAATCTAATCATAAATTAAACAAGAGCTAACTTTTAAAAAGTAAGGTGAGATTAGTTTTTAGCAATCTCAAAAATGTAAGAATTTGATGCTAGCAACTTTATTTTTTCTGTGTGTCGATCAGCACATAAAGATATAATAATGATGCACTATTACGTATGCAATTCGCAAATTAGAACAATCGGCGCATAAATTGCAGTTGACTATATTTTTAATAGGATATATGACTTCTCTGTTTTGCATAGAACGCAATTTAGATTCAGGATATAGCTCTATTTTCCAAAATTACTTCTATACATTGCTTTGCTCTAAAATTATAATAAAACCTAATTTACATAAAATAAGACAGCTTAGACGTTTTTGGCGGGCACCCTGTTGACGGATGTGGACAAACTTCAGTAAGACGCACTATACTATGGTTGGTGTAATAAAATTTTAAGTCTAGAAGAAGTTATCGTATTTAATAGGTATCCGTAGTTGGCACCTACCTAATGTTACTTTTATTTGTTTCTATAATAGCGTTATAAAAAATATCATTTGAAATTAAATTGGTGTATCACCTAACCGTTCTAGCTTGAGAAAAACACTGTATATTGCAGCTGCGGCATATAGCACATCTTTCTATTGTGCGTAATGAAAAGTCTTACCATTTACTTACCTTAACATTTTGCTATAAAATTATAAAACTGGCAAAAAGTGCACATGATAGGGTTTCGTAGCCATACTCACTAACATTCCCTTCAACATTATGCTATATACCCACGTATTAATAGTATATTATGTAACAAGTTTTATAAACGTCATTTTAGTCACGAGTTTTATTAATCGCGAGCGACGCGTAGCGGAGCGAGTGTTTAATAAATGAGTGACTAACAAGTTTATAAAACGTGTTGCATACTATACTTTTTCTACGACAGCAAATATCTAAATAAAAAATTTGGAAGTTATTTTAATATTTCATTTATTAACGTATCAATAACATGGTAACAGTAAAACAAAATTACTTGTCTCTTGTCACAACGCGTCGATTTATTTTGACAGATTGATGACAAGAATTACGGAAAACTAACTTGATTTTTGCCATTAAAATATCTAGAATTAACCTCAGGCGTGACTAATATCTCGTTGCTAAGTTCAGCCTGTGACTAAAATGCACGAAGTCACGGTTTGTCGAAATCGTCTTTAAAGGATTATTTAGCGTCATGGAAACGTATACGATAAACGCCATTTTAAAGATGGAAGTAGAAAAAAGCTATTTAACCTTGACTTTGCTCGTTCTCTAAAATAGTGATTTCAAAATTTTTCACAAAACACGTTTGCTACTAATAATTTTGTTGAATGTACTAACTGAAAGCTATATGCTAGATTATTTCTGATTTTTTGCATCTATAGATTAGAAATTAATGCGGAGAGACGCGTTGATAACATTGAAAGCAAATATCTCGTGGCGGGCTGTGACATACAGACGAACGAATGGATGGACATTCCTAAACTACAAGGGTTCCTCCGGCGCCCTAGTAAAGCATACTTTTTATTATTATAGTTTACACAAATTTGGCGATAATTTATGAAGGATCTGCCATTTCCTTCATTTCAATAGGGAATGTTCTGCGATACTCCTTACGATATGTTTCAAATTTGAAATAAAAATGTTAAGCCTAGAAGTTGGCGTGACGTTTTGAGCGTGTTACCGAGACGATAAAAGGAGTTATACTGCTGTTAAGTGGCATAACGCGTCTGGTCGCTACTATCTCTACCTAGTTCGAGTCTCAGTTGCGGCAAATGGTAATTCCGCAGGGAATGGCTGTTGTGTTGATGTGTCATCGTTGAGTGGGAAGAATAGCTAGGATGTTAATATAAATAAGCCATTCCAAATATCACACATACATAACTCATATACATACATACAGACACACATATGAATTTTCTGACACAGATTTTTTCATTATTAACCTTTTTTATCTCGTTATTAAATTAAATAGGTAAAACAATAATATTTTATTTTCAGGTGATGTCAATTTTATGGAGTTTTTTTGGCACGTTTTGCGTATAAATTTCTATTTTTATTACTACCACATCCACGTAGTGGAGTGGAAGTATAGTAATCATAAAAAAAATTAATAATCATACTTTTCGAAAAGAATAACTTTCCTTCTCCCGATAGAAGGACAAGACATGGTATAAAGTTTCTATGGAGAGAGAGAGTAATAAAATGTTATATACAACTATTGGTTTCAACTTAAAATGTAACAAAGTTGCATACAATTTCTGTGCTTTAAAGTTTTGCGGTTTGCTATTTGCTGATAGAAAAGTAAGTGGCATCTAACTTCTCCCTTGAGATATAGAGCGGTTTTAGATCAAAATGAGCTGAAAATCTATAAAGAATCTTGTTGATGTGTTTCATATTTCAAATCCTAATATTAGTATATCAATAAAATCAATAAAATTTTCCTAAGTTAAAAATATAATGAATTGTTGTGTATTTTTAGTTATTTTACTCAGCGGCATGTTAATATTTAACCATAACTGATACAAGGAATACTTAGACAAATTTACTCATATACTATCAATTGACGAGACAATTCTTCTTGAAACTGAAACTTATTTTATAGATCAATCATATTATTATAGTTACAGTACGATAGACTATTCTAACACGATCATGAATGTCAAATTATATAGATAGAAAGGGGTGAGTGCAGACCAGCTTTGACGACACTCGTATTTTGTTACGAAAAATTAAGCAACGCTAGTCGCGGTTAGTACTAGAAAGGTGATCTTAGGGGGAATGTAAATTAGCAGCAGTAGTCGTAGTAGTAGCAGTTCTTTATTAAATGTTGAGAAAGTAAAAAATCTCTAATTGTGTTACGAGAAAAGGTTTAGCGAAATTTCCAGGTAAATTTTATTACATTTGTTTATGTTTTAATTGTTTTTTTCATTTTTTGGATATTTTATTTATTCTACGTTAAAAATAAATATAAAATATAAAAATATAAAAATAAAGCCACTTAAAAAACTTGTTATATCGCAATTTACTGTTTACCGATAAGACTTTCTACTGTAATTAGGAAACGATGGAGGACAATAATATTTGAAATTTTATTGTCAGTATTGTTACAGAGATTTACTTTTAGTAAGAATATACAGGGTGATCACTCTAATTAATTAAGAAACGACAGAAGAGAACAATAATCGGAATGTAGTGATCGCTATTGCAATACCTGTCAAATTTTAGTTAAATATTGTGTCGTCATCCGACAGAAACAATAAATAATAATTAAAGGTGCTAAGTAGGAAAGTTTTGCGTAAATGCCTTTGCGGATTTCCATCATAGTTGATTTATTCCCTAGGGTGACCACCCTGTATATTTGTCATTAGTAGTGCAATAATATGTGTCTTCCATAATAATTGTGTTAACTGTGTGCCAATTATTATCATTGCCTTCTTTTAAATGTCTTCATTATTTATTATGTTTAAGGGTCCACCCTGTATATTTTCCAGTGAAAGCTACCTACCAAATTTTATTATTCTCCGTCAAATAGTTTTTTAGATACAGCCCCAACAGATAGACACACAGACAACAGATAGATTGACGGAATTGAAAGACCTTATATTTTTGCATTCTGCATAGCCTGAAACACGAAAATCCGATGAAATCTCGGAGAGTGATTTTTATACCATTACAATATTTCCCTTCGTTAACCGAGAGAAGTAAAGAACATTCTAGCAGTTTTAAATCATTTCTATTAATGAATTTTAACCACATTTTTGTTGTTATATGTAGTATTATTAGTTCCATATCCACAGAGTGGAGTAGAAGTATAGTAATCAAAACATTTTTTTTTCTTGAAATAATCTGATGATGTCATGAAACGTCGAGATTAAAGTGAAATAAGTTTCTGTCTGTCTGTCTATCTATCTTTCGGTCTGTCGGTCTGTCCGTAACTTTTTTTTGTGCGCACGTTTCCTCTCGAACGGTTTGAAATATTGACTTGAAACTTTATTATGTATTATAATGAGATCTGGAACTGGATTGTTTTTTGAATATATCCGATGATGGGTTGGAGGTAAATAAGAGTAAATAGGTGAAAATAGGGGAAAATGATTAAAGCAAGCTGGTAAAAGTACAAAAAATTGGATACTAGCGCCTCAGATTTTTTTATAATATCCTTCATCCACCCCTCCACCCCCACATCATTATTCAAGGAGTTCATAAAATAAAATTGAGATATTCACTTGAAATTTGGTACACGTATATATTATAACGACACCAAGAACTAGATTATATTTTGAGATGATTTCGTTGAAGGGTTGGGGGTTAAATAGGGGAAAATAATTAAAGAAAGCTGGTAAAAGTATTTGGTGTATATACTAGAAGCCGAGGCCTCAGATTTTTTATAACATTTTCTCCTCCACCACCACCTCCACTCCATTATTAAAAAGGTTGATAAAATAAAATTGAGATTTTCACTTGAAATTTGGTAGATGTATGTATTCCGATGAAGAGTTAGGGGTTAAATAGGAGTAAATAGGGGAAAATAGGTAAAGTAAACTGGTAAGAGTACATAGCATTTTTCAACCCCCTCACCACCCCCACTCCATTATTAAAAAGGTTGATAAAATAGAATCGAGATTTTCATTTGAAATTTGGCACATACCCATTTAAAAGCGAGGCACCTTTATAACTTTTTTCCCTTTTTGTGTGATTTGAACCAAATTTTACCACAAGATAGAACAAATTAGGCCAAAAAAACATTCGCGTTTTACAAATGTAAAGTCAACTGCGGTACCAAAATTAATGGAAAAAATAGGCAAATCATATTAGCTCCCCCACCACCACCACTTCCATTGCATTAATAAAGGTGTTGATAAAATAAAATTTAGGTTTTCACTTGATAGGTAGTACACGTATGTTTGATGGCTCAATTTTTTCTATGACACCTGTCCCAAATATTATTAAAATTCTACGACTAATAATTTCCACATACCAGAGTGCAAGCATAGTTAAGATGTTTCCTTTAAAGTGACTTGGATGGAGAATCTGAATGTGGAACTAGCGATTCCTTTGGAATCGGTTTTAGAAACATCAAAATCACACTTTGAGACAATAAAATTTCATATGACATTAGCATGCCAAAATTTTTCCTTTCCTGCCCTTTTTGCAGTTTGTAACATAGTCAGAGAAATACACTGTACACGTGCTATATCAAATTCAATGTCATGCCATTTAATACAGAACCTTTTCCTATTAAATGGTCTCATTGTTCAGAATTACAGTTTGATTTTCACAAAACATTTAAACATTATTTTGGTCTTTCGTGTAATAACAATGAAATATCTAGCAGTGCTTTTAAAATTTCTGAAGGTTTTAATAATCCTTTTACTAGTTTTTAATGTCTAATTTGATTTTAATTTCCTTCCGCATATAGCAAGGCGTTTAAGAATCAATACATTGAGTCTAGAGGAGAGTCTAGTGTTTAATTGATAAATCGAGTGATCTTTTTGTCCGTCTCTTTTGGCTTTTTGTAGTGTTTTTCATTATGAGGTCTAGTGCCCTCTTAATGCGACAAATGAAGCTGAACTCAAGATACACGATACCGTAAAATATCAAAGACCAAGCAGGGAAATAATTAAATACTAAATATCAATTTAATTATCGAATCAGATCCATTTTTCCTTAATCAGTGACATCAACGAATTGGACATATTACATACAGAGTGATTCAATATTTTCCGACTTTATATTAAGGAATGGAAAATGGCTTCCAACAAAAATTGTAAAGTAAAAGAAAAGAAGGAAAAACTTTTAAACTGCATATACATGCAATCCACTGGGTGATATCTGTTTAGTCAGAAATATGGTGTTTCCACACATTTGCCCAAACCTATATAAATCACATCATTTGATTTGAAGCGATTCTAATATACTTATACATAAAATAGATTACTCTGGTCATTATTGACTGTCACATGATAAAGGAAGGGAAAAAACAGCGACATTCCATTAGCAAGAAGAAAAAAATGTCGTTCCATTTTATCGGCAGTGTCCTTTCATTTCGACGTGGTTAATTATTGACCTGAACCGTCACAACGTAATGTGTCATGGAAGGATGTAGTTAGCTAGACATGAGAAAATACTGGAACGAGGATAAAAGATAACAGAACAGAAGATGATTGATAGAAAGGTTTAATTTTAAGAGTTACAAGTGCTCCTCATATTCATCAAGGGTGTTAAACAGGTGCAGATGTTTACTAACTTTATAACGTTCTGTATTCATTTATCATATAAATTTGAATCTGGTAATTAACTTGGAATTTTGGAGAATCTGTTTAATACGTCCCTTTAAACAGTTTTTGGCTGATAAGTTCAGTAATACTGGTTCATAATAACTTCAGTTCCAATTTCTTTATTTTAAAGGAAATTATTAGATAAAGTTCTTTACTAAGGAAGGTTTTATCACTACTTTAAAAATGGAAAAGTATATTTTTGTTGAGATTAACTTGTTATACCGAGGCCCACATTGGCTGAAACTATTTCATTACATTACGCAACTATTCAACTTTCTTTAAATAAATGTGTAAAATTCGTTAACAATATTACCTTAATACACCAGAAGGGAGGGGAGAAGATGTATTATAGGTATGAATAGATAAACACAGGATAAAAATTTTGAAAAATCCAAAGTGTATTGTTTTTAATTTTATTTACGTCGTTAGAAAATATTAGACGAATCACAAGATTTTTTCATTTTAATTTATATTGCCAATAAGGTATTTTAGATTATAATAATAATAATACGATTTATTCATACTATTTTTGGGCATAATACAAATTAGTAGAACTATAGACAAACTGAGAGGCGAAGTTGAGTTAGAAGATTACCTGTTTTTTTTACACTCAACCTAATCACAATGGTAGACAGTATGTATCATAGGAAAGGAAATATACATATCTAAAGGGGGAAAAAGAAAAGTTCACATCGACTGTATATGACAAAATACTTAAAAAAAACAAACAATGTCACTTTTAAAAGGAGATAAATATATTAGTTTATATTGATAAAAAAACCGCTGCCTAAGAAATCACTACTTCAACATCCAAGTCTCTTGAAAACATCTTGACTATATTTGCACTCTAGTATGTGGAAATTATTGGTTATAGAACTTCAATAATATTTTAGGTAGATGTCATAAAAAAATGAGGTGTTTGTTTCTAGCATATACGCCAAAAATGAAGTTTCTGGACTCTACCTACTTTCACAATTTTATTTACATCTGCTTATCCCCACCCCTTCAACGGAATCGTCTCAAAATATAATCTAGTTCCAGATGTCGTTATAATACATACGTGTACCAAATTTCAAGCGAATAACTCAGATGTATTTTATTAACCGTTTAATAATGGAGTGGGGGTAGTGGAGGGGTTGAAGTATGTTATAAAATATCTGAGGCCTTGGCTTCTAGTATATATCAAATCCCAAGTTTCTCTACTCTTGCTTTACTTATTTTAACATATTTGTCCCCATTAATCTCAAAATATAATCTAAGTACAGATGTCATCATAATACATATTATGTATCAAATTTCAAGTGAATATCTCAATTTTATTTTATCAGCCCTTTTAATAATGGAATGGGTTGGTGGGATGAATTATAAAAAAATCTGGGGCCTTGACTTCCAGTATATACAGCAAACCTCAAGTTTCTGTACTATTACCAGCTTGCTTTACTTATTTTCCTATATTCACCCCTATTAAACCCCCAACGCTTCAAAGGAATCATCTCTAAATATAATCTAATTTCAGGTGTCGTTATAATATATACGTGTACTAAATTTCAAGTGAATATCTCAATTTTATTTTGTCAACCCCTTTGAAATGGAGAGGGGGTGGTAGGGGAGTTGAAAAATGTTATACAAAAATTTGAGGCATTGTCTTCTAGTATACACACCAAATTCCAAGTTTCTGTACTCTTACCAGCTTGCTTTACTTATTTTTATATATTTTCCCCTATTTAACCCCCAACCCTTCAACGGAATCATCTCAAATTATAATCAGTTCCAGTTGTCGTTATAATATATACGTGTACCAAATTTTAAGTGAATGTCTCAATTTCATTTTATCAACTATTTAATAATGGAGTGGGGGTGGTACGGAGGGGGATAGAAATATTATAAAAAAGTTGGAGGCTTCCACTTCTGGCATATAGACTGGATTACAAATTTTTGTACTCTTACCAGCTTGCTTTATTTATTTTCTCCTATTTACCCCTAGTTATCCTCAATCCTTCACCGGATAAGTTTCAAAAACAATCCAGTTCGTGCGCACAACAGATCCACGACAGACCGACAGACAGAAAATTTGTTTTTTCGCTCGACGTTTCGTGATATTCTAAACCTATTTAAAAAAAAATCTTTTTTACGATTACTATACTTCCACTCCACTATGTGGATGTGGAAGTAAAATAAGTATGGTTTCAATCAGACCCTCTATATAATTACATTTTATAATGACGCTAGAATTGCCAAAATAGATTAACGTTGGGAGTCGCGAATAACCATTATAACATATTCTGTTTGGGTTATGTTCAGAGAAAACCACAGACACCCACTCAAAATTACAATTTTCCCATTATGTGACATAATAATATGGATGACGTAGAGCTTAGGGTTATTTATTTAGGAAATATCTTCCAACTTTATTCATGATATATTTACATTTCATTCTGACTTAGCTGAAAATAATGGATAATCTCAAAATAAGTTAACCCCAAAGATACGATCAAATTTAAAACAATAAAATTCAGTAATATATTCACAAAGGCGGCTTGGCGTTAAATTTACAGCGGACTTGTTGGAAACGTATAATTAATTCTATTTATTTAATATGTATAATTAAATCGTGGAGTCACGCCACAATTTATGTCCAGGAAATATTGTTTTAAATTTTTCATCAGTAAAGTATATGTCACGATAAAGTCAGCCTGTTAATGAATAATTATGTTCTACCTCATGTTTGTAAGTGTCTACTTAGTCGAGTCAGTGAACCAAAAAAATCGTCAAAACTTGTGAATCAGTTTCAGTGAAACTGCTTGTTATTAACACATTTTTTAAATTTTTTTAAAAAGGAAAGCATGTCATTATTGTTATTATAGTATAGAAGCCAACATCCAATTACCTAACACATTTGAATCAGCTAGAGACACGACTAATCCTTTTCCTTGGAGCATGGTTAGACAGCAAACGCGATATAGCAATTTTTCTTACTAGTGCAAGCCTAATTATTGAATGACATTAATTATTTAAAGAAAGTCAGCTGCAGATTTACATGGCTAATGGCTAGGGAGCAGGCGGCAATATGGGTATATGATTTCATTGTAATTAACAATAATATGGAATGAAAGTATTGATGTAACTGACCGATTAGAGCAGCTACCGAGTTTGGTTGCTGCTGATTTTTTTAAATAAATGAATGTCAAATTTGCCAAAAAATACTCCTATATTATTTTATTGTTTCAGCTATTGCTATAACTTTGTTCATTTATCAAAAATATAAATAAAAAAATGGTTGGCTGAAGTTCTTGCCTCTGATTTTTTTATAAAGCTAATTAGGTGTTTTCACAAATTTTAAATTCACTTTCACTGTGAAGATAATGCTTTATTATAGTTAAAAACACTTGAATTTTGAGAAACATTCGAATGTTACCTTAAAATAAGCCATTTTAATTTTGTATTGAAGTTGTTCCGCCAAAAACACTACATCCATTCACTACGCACTCATGGCGTCATCAGTTATATTGTCAGTGTCATTTTTTGTTATAAACACGTTATTTTGCAGATAAATTTCCTAAAGTAGCTTTTACAAATCCTGTATTAGGTAGGCATTGCTTATTTAATCACATGTAAAACGTAAATAAAGTGAATAAAATGTCGTGTTTAACAATTTTTAAACGTGATTTAAGAAACTAATATAACCGATGACATCACCGAGTGTTTTGCGTTCTCGTTCAGTTACTAAAACTTTGTGTTATTTATTTGTTGAAATTTTAATTTGATGGACGATATAATGCTGTTTAAATATCAATAAGTGTTTTAGTATAACAAGTACTTCATTTTAATAATATCAAAAAAGCAAATTTGCACATAGTGAAAACACGTAATTGTTAACTTGCAAAAAAAGAGCGCTATTAAGTCATTTCACTGTACTTCGCATTGCTTTTAATTTGTTAGTTTTTATATTCATGAGTAGAGAAAAACATTGGCTGACGTGTATGTTGCTGATTTTCAGAAATATTTCCAATTTACCCCAAAAAATGTCAAAGTAAGAAAATAGTTCAATCAGTCGGAGTTTTGCCGTTCAAACTGTAGAGTAGTAATTATTTTGGTACATATTGCTTAAGTCGAGGCCCTGATAAAAAATATAAGTTTTCGACCTTGGGGGTGGAGTGAGGCGCCATCTCGAATTAAAAGTGCACAAATTTGTTTATTTCAGAAAAAATCGGCAACGCTCGATCTTATAAGAAAAATGATGACAACAAAGTTCAAAAGCATAAAATTTCCTACATTTTTTGTTTTTACATTTTTATTGTAAGTCTAATTTTTAAATAAAGAGATACAGCGTCAGACAGATGGATTTAAGAACTTTTTTTTTAATTATGTATTGTACGTAATAAATTGACGGGATAGTATTATAGTAGCTTACACCATTTCTCGAAAATAGAAACAAATTATTAAATTTAATGACAGGTATTCAGCGGAATTGGCTGTAAAACATGGAATACCTCAAGAGTCGGTACTTGCTCTTTTTATTATTTTAATTCAATCCAACATTTTTTAATGACATTTCAAGTTGTAAAATTTCTTGGGTTTACCTAGATAGCGATAAGAGCTTTATAAAAATAACGCAGACCGACAAAAAATGGTCTGTTTTGTCGATGAAAACCATCTGATCCTAAGTGTTTTGACATGCTAAAACCGATTCTGATATCAAAAAGAAATCTACCGCATCAGTTTTTGTCTACCACCCCTTTCAGCGCCTAAAAAGGAGGAAAAAGGTCTTAGCCCAAGGTTCTGATGTAACTTTTTTGAAGTATTTTGACGTGCTGAAGCCAGTTTTGGACAAAATATCTTTCTGTCGTCTCAGTTTTCCTCTGCCACCCTAGGAGATCAAAGGAGGTTGTAGGGAGAAACTGACACGACACAAAGTTGTTTTTGTCCAACATTGGCTTCAGCGCGTCAAAATACTTCAGAAAAGTTAGATTAGAACCTTAGAACAAAATCTTTTTTTGCCCATTTTAGGGACTAATAGGGGTGGTAGACAAAAAACTGATGCGGTAGATTCTTTTTTTAATATCAAAATGGGTTTCAGCATGTCAGAAAACATGGGGTAAGACAGTTCTGATCAAAACAACAGCCCCACCTTTTGTTTTTTGTCGGCCTGTGTAATTATTAAGAAACGTCAGCCAATGAAAATCAGCATCGCAGATTTCAGCAACTACTTTTTTAATGTTTTTTACATATAAAGGAAGCTTCCTGCTAAGTAATATAGAATATAGAATAAAATAATATAGAAGCGTTGTCTTTACCCCAGTTTTGAAAATTCACCCCCTTTAAACGCAGCAGTACACAAGTGATTGAGGTTGGTTTTATTGTTTCTTATCACTTTGCGAAACTTTGGATATAAGGTACACCGACAATAAAATCACTTAATTTTTAGTATATCATAAATTAATAAAAAAAAATTATATTAAATTATAAAAACACATACCTACATTTTAGCCGACTGCATTTATATCAATGTCATATTAACAAGCTACGTTCAAAACAAGTGGCTGACACAATGAAATCATATAGGAGTGTTTTTTTTTTATTAAACTTTTAATTCACTGTTAATTAAAAAATCAGCAACGCCGTAATGACTGAAATGGTTTTTCCGGATTTTTATATCTTTAGAATGTTCAACTTCACTCCCACAATAGAATCATATAAAAACATACATACAGGTTCAAAATTTATCTCCACTAACCTGTATATATGCCTATCTCTGGACCTCCCCTGACCGAGATGTATGCCCATCGCATTTTTGTAACTACTAAGTGGTAATTACTGGTGGTCACCTGGGCGTGAAGTGTGTGTATCTCTGTTACTACCTTCTCCCTCCCTATTCTATGTACTTGGTTTATGGAACTTATCCAGGACCAAACATTGGAAGAAAAGGAAGTGATAATTAGTCGATAGGAAAGGAATCAGTTTGATACTTGTCTGCCATGCCCACAAGCCCACTGACATAGCTTGCAGGTTTAGAATGTGTGTCTCAGAACCTCCATTAACAGGGATGTATACCAATCATAGTTTTGCATACACTACTTGGTAAGTAATCGATAAAAAGAACATTCGCTTGGTATTTGTACTAACAATAAAAGGCATTTCGAGTTATTTAGTGAAGTTTGCACCGCTAATAAAATTTGTCATATCATTATCGTTGCCTGCCATGCTCCAAGGAACAGTATTAAAATATTATCTCCATCTGATACAAATGTACCAGTCAGTTGGACATTCTCTTCTGTACTATTAGAATGGTACAGAATTAATGTTCAGACAACACAACCTTGTGGAAAATTCAATTGATTAAAACAATAATTCATTACTTCAATATAATAAAAAAGTTATTTTATATATATATATATCAAAAACTGCGTACCAAAACCATTAATAGTGCTTTATTAAGGTTATGTTGGGCCCAACTAGAATAAGACCAGTACCACTAAAGCTCTTCACTTCCACAAATGGTAATTCATTGTCTTTAATTTTGTTTGCCACTTAATCAATCTATTTTTGTCATTGTGGGAGGTTACTAAAATTGGTCCAAAATCGAAAATTGAGATAACATCAAATCTTTACGTTTTGAGGTCCCAGGAATCCAAAAAAGTGGTCTTTGAAAAATGTCTGTGTGTGTGTATGTGTGTTAGCACGATAGCGGCAAAACTACTGAACGGATTTGGTAGAAACGTTGCACGAAGGTTTCTTTAGTGCTCTAGAAGATCTGAAAAGGTTTTGGTTGAGATCGGATTACGTTTAGTGCTATTTTGGCACAACAACTTGTTTACTTTATTATTACTTACAATTTATAATCTAACCATTGGAAAGCAGTTAAAATTCCGATTTCAACGGTATATCACATTTGCACCTTCCTTTAAACACCTACATTTTTTATACAAATTATTGTATAGAGAACAAACAGAATTCAATGTCTCTATACTATCAACATATATAAAACTATGTCGTTAGTTTCCAGTGGTCGAGTAGGCTAAAGCGTCGACTTATGCCCCTTTCCAAATCAAACACCCATTACCATACCAGACGTTGCCTATCTCTCGGCAACCTGTCTAGCCAAACTCTTTTCTACCAAAACTTCTCACTATCACACACTTTTACCACCATGATTTTATTCTGTACCTATCCCTTTTCTATCTCTAACTGTTTTGTACTCAGTATTTTTGCAATTTTTGTTATTTTGTCAGTTTTTGTTAATAATTCCTTCTTAACCGAGGATAAAAATTACAACCTCTTAAAAACGTAAATTTCCTTTCCACAGCCACAACTTCCCAATGGCTAGCAGACTGTTGGGGAACAATTGCCTCCAACGGTTTTTTCATTGAGTTTTTTTCCGTCTCAGCAATCCAAATTCTAAAATGTGAAACAGTGCGCGACCAAACGCTTTAAGTGAAATATTTTAATTTTAAGCTTACTATGTAGGCAAAAACAATATTAATGTTAATTTTAAGCCGCCACAGGCGGCAGGAGTTTTAACCTTTAAATATAAGTTTTATTGAGCCGATCCGGTCGCGATTCGCCCAGCCGCACTAACACCACGGCGCTGCGCGACGTGGTTGTACGGTTGACTCTGGGTCTCGATCCGGGTAGGCAATTTACTGTATTAAAAGAACTAAATAAATTTGTTATGATGCTGATGCGTCGACTTACAAATCAAGAGATCGACGGTTCGATCCCAACACAGTGCGGTTTTTTTTCTTTCTTTTTTCTATTTACTTTATTAATAATTGCGGAAAATGTTACATGATTAAATATATTAGGTGTTTATAATTATTCAGAATTTGAGGATTGGTCACTAATTTTTAAATTAGATAAATATAGGTGGGTCATATTACAATAATATGTTTGATTTAAAGGCTGATTTGAATTGACTATCAGAGCTGCTACTGCTATGAAGTAAATTACAGTTAAAAAGTAGCAGACTGCTGTTTAGCAGCCCATCACTAATTTCAACCGGGTGGGGAGGTTCCAGCCGCTTCCAGTAGCTGCCGATTTTTTAATAAACAATCAAATCTCTCGGACACTATTCATCCGTCGGAATTCGGGTTACGGCCACTTTTTAAGAACATTGCGTCGCATATTTTCTGAGATTGTTGATAACGTAAATTAATTTTTGCAAAAGTTACTGCAAAATTAAATAATGTCATTTTTCGATGTTTTTTTTTTATTTCCGAGAAATATAAGAATCGACTCGACTTTAATTAAATCGTGTGGTCACGAAACAATTTATATCCACGAAATAGTGTTTTAAATTTTTCATGAGTTAAGTATTAAGTATGTCACGATAAAATCAGACTGTTAATGAATAAATATGTCCTACCACATGGTTTAAGTGTTTATTTGTCACGTACTTTACGTATTCACTAGTATCAAGAATTCGTATTTATAAAATAGGAATGAAACCTATACCGAATAGGTAGTAAAGTGGCAGATTTATAAATGTAATTAAAAATAATTCATATTCACAGACTGGTTTCTACTCAACTGTCTAGAAGTATGACATGAGAGGAAGGGTTTATAGAATTGGTCTATGGAAAAGTAAAGAAGAAGAAGAAGAAAATGAATGAGACGAGATAAAAAATACGCTGCGATGAAAAGGAATACATAGTCACTAAACTTTCTGGATATGTGGAGTGGCTGTTAATTGCTTCCTGTGTGGAGAGGTAGACTACGGGACTGTGTGGAATTGAAAAATCGAAAAGAAATCGTCTTTAGTGTTATAACACAGAAGAATAACAGTAGTAATTGACTATTTGTATTGAAACATTTTAATTTGAATATGGGGTGACACAGTTCCAGAATAACTACTAAAATAGCCAACAATTGTTTCTATATAGAAAACTAGAGTAAACATTACACTGTTCGCCGATTTATTGAACATTTCATATGAAGGAATGAAACATGAGATTTTATGAAAATGTAATTCATTAGAATGAAAAAAATTTTTAAAGACAAGTTACGTAAATAAATTAATTTCAGGCCTTTGTTCTCATTTTTAACTGAATTTACATATCGTAGGGGATCATGTAGATACTAGTTTAGCCTGCTTAGCCGTAGGCGACTAGGTTGGATGCTATTGTTAAAATGAGAATGGCAAATCAGAATTTTACTTGTTAGCATAACCAGAAGTCAGGTTATCGAAAGAATGCAAAGATTTCATTAATATTTTTATATATAGTTTTTCCTTTAGTTCTCATAGATAGCTTTTCTTTCCACTGTTTGCAAAATCCTATAAAGAAAATGTTTCATTACTATAAGCAAACAAATAATAAATAATTCACTTTTAAACATGCATAGAGTATATAGGCTCCAATACTAGTTAGCTAATAGATAGGTAAAGATCTGTTGTTTTTTATCAGTCAATGTCAATTATAATTATATTATACCATTCATAGAAAATATCTTAGTTTTGCATGGAACATCGTTATGAGTAGCTTTAGGCTTTTCTGATGAGTTCACAATAAGGACGAAAAACGTTTCAAAGGCTAAGCATTTCCAAGAAACTGAATGAGATTTTATGAAAATGTAATTCATTAGAATGAAAAAAAATTTTAAAGACAAGTTACGTAAATAAATTAATTTCAGGCCTTTGTTCTCATTTTTAACTGAATTTACATATCGTAGGGGATCATGTAGATACTAGTTTAGCCTGCTTAGCCGTAGGGGACTAGGTTGGATGCTAGTGTTAAAATGAGAATGGCAAATCAGAATTTTACTTGTTAGGATAACCAGAAGTCAGGTTATCGAAAGAATGCAAAGATTTCATTAATATTTTTATATATAAGTTTTTCCTTTAGTTCTCATAGATAGCTTTTCTTTCCACTGTTTGCAAAATCCTATAAAGAAAATGTTTCATTACTATAGGCAAACAAATAATAAATAATTCACTTTTAAACATGCATAGAGTATATAGGCTCCAATACTAGTTAGCTAATAGATAGGTGAAGATCTGTTGTTTTTTATCAGTCAATGTCAATTATAATTATTTTATACCATTCATAGAAAATGTCTTAGTTTTGCATGGAACATCGTTATGAGTGGCTTTAGGCTTTTCTGTTGAGTTCACAATAAGGACGAAAAACGTTTCAAAGGCTAAGCATTTCCAAGAAACTGAATGAGATTTTATGAAAATGTAATTCATTAGAATGAAAAAAAAATTTAAAGACAAGTTACGTAAATAAATAAATTTCAGGCCTTTGTTCTCATTTTTAACTGAATTTACATATCGTAGGGGATCATGTAGATACTAGTTTAGCCTGCTTAGCCGTAGGGGACTAGGTTGGATGCTAGTGTTAAAATGAGAATGGCAAATCAGAATTTTACTTGTTAGCATAACCAGAAGTCAGGTTATCGAAAGAATGCAAAGATTTCATTAATATTTTTATATATAGTTTTTCCTTTAGTTCTAATAGATAGCTTTTCTTTCCACTGTTTGCAAAATCCTATAAAGAAAATGTTTCATTACTATAAGCAAACAAATAATAAATAATTCACTTTTAAACATTTCATATGAATGTTACACATTCTATGATATTCAGTTTTTTGGTAAATAATGATCATCTTAGGCAACTTTAATTCTATAATTTCCTCCAGTTTAGTTGGTAAAATACCTACTAATGTAAAATAAAGTAAGTATTGCGGTCTCGAACCTATGACCTTGGGATCTCCTTTAATCACTAGATCATCATTAATTACTTTTATCCACGACCACTATATTAGGAAGGTATAATACGTCTATTTTCCGTGAATTAAAGGCCCTTAAATACACTAGTGGATTAAAACTCATATTACCACACTTCGATTTTATAGAATTTTGTTTAGAATTCGGTGTAAAGATAATACTTAATTATCGTTAAAAAAAATTGAATTTTCCCGAGCAATCGATTTATTCCTTAAAATAAGCCCATTTAAATTTGAATTTAAATTCTACTGCGAAAAACCGTACGTCACTGTATCCCGCACTGATGACGTCAAAGGTTACATTATTGGTAAACAAACATGGGTTGTGTATTATAAATACACGTTATTTTGCAAAACCTTAACGTTTCATAATGAAAAATAAGTTGTGTTTTGCACCTGAAAAGATTTTCGTGACAATACCAAAACAAAAACAACGCAAAATAAAGCTGCTAGACGTGATCCACCTACAACAGCATCAGTATTTTTCTGCTATGAGGATCATTTGAAAATAAGTTGAGTAAGCAGAGTCAGTTTAAAACTTCATTATCATGCATGAGTCTTGGTCTAAAATATTGAATAACTAGCTACCTAACCCTGTTTACATTACAAGTTTATGAGCAACATTTATAGGTTATGTTTATATTATATCAACCTTGTATGTATATTGTATTGAGCAACTATATACAATAATCATAATATAAGAATCAATAGACAACATTAAAGTAATAATAGATAAATACAAAGAGAATCAAAAATTTTAGTGCTTATGTTGCACCTTTAGAGCCCCTCACTTCTGCTGGTGAAACATTCATCTTTCTTCATAAATTCCGTGATAATGAACACATCCACTGCCGGTAAATTCCCAGAAGTAGCGCTTACGAATCCTGTATTAGACATTTCGAATTAAATCACAGGTAAAAACATTCAAAAAGTCTTAAATGCTATGTTTATACACTATGCGATACATGCGATATTACTATTTGATGATGTAAAAAGTTCAGGACAGTATTTAAAATTTTGAAGTTGATGATGGTCCTAAGGCGGCGTAACGTCGCCAAAACCCTGATATTGTAGGCATGTAGATCATCAAAATGATCTAAGAAAGCATTCTTGCATTTCTTATAAGTGTAATAATAATCAATATATTTCGAAAAATGAAAAATTCCAAATTTAAATCTTTTTCCAATATCTCAAAAATTAATAGGAGTTTTCGGATTTCTTTATGCCATATTATTCAATACTATATTGTACAACTTTTCCCTCATTTAACAGACTCTCCATCTCTTACAGTTTCTGAGATCCCGATGGTAAGCATTCAATTTGACTCACCCTGTATCTTAGTAAAATATATGAAGATAAATAATGATAAGGAATAATATTTTACAAGATTTTCATTCAATTACAGAACATACAAATTAAGACAATTTTTTTTTTTATTTTACTGATTTATATTTTCTACTTCAGTCGCATAGTGAAGGAAAGTATTGTATTCGAGAAAAAAATCACCCTCCGAGATTTTTTCTGATTTTCACGTTCCAGGCCATGCAGGTTACGAAAATATAGGTTTTCCAATTCCGTCGGTTTGTCTGTCTGCCTGTCTGCCGGTCTGTCTGTAGGTGCATTAACTAAAAAACTACTTAACCTATCATCGAACTGATAAATTTACAACCGACGGGATTTCGCAATAAGACAGATTGTACAGAAAACTCTAGAATATGATGTTGATACTATACGGATACTAATCCGGACGAATGGACGAACTCACGACTGGATATTTTAAAATTGTTCGGAATTTTAGGAATAATATAATGGCTTAAGTTTTTTTGCTTTACGACCAACGACTTTCTCTCCTCTCGTGATGATGCCGGCTGTATTAGTGAACCGCATGTCAGTATATTTTACAATATTTTGTGTTTGTAGAAACGATTTTGATCTCTGTATTGCATTAAGGGCAGCCCTTTTCGGGTCCAATTTTTCAATTAATATGTATTGTAATTACATTCTTATTTTCCAATAAATCTTTTCAAAAAAACAATACATACGGTTCTTCCCTCTTCTACTTCTAACTCTTCACCCATATTTCAATACGATCGAACGTTTCCTCCTTAAATTAACATGCTTACAATAAACGTAACAGACGGATATATGGACTGACGCAGAGTGATCCTGTAGATTAACCTAGTATCGTTTGGTCTGATGGACACGACAAGGATTGTATATAATTTAGGCCGGAGCCGTGTCGCCGCTACGATACTGATCAACTCTACTCACAAGGGGGAATCAAGATACCCTTCAGACTCCCCAAGACGAAAATGGACAAAATTATACTTACTGTGATTGCTACAGCCTGTTCTCTCGTCGGGCAGTGCACTTTTAATGAATATATCTTATAATTTGCACTTTCTCAGAAACATCTCTTAATAATTAAGACCGTCGATGGATTCTATGACTATTCGGACAAGTACACAGACTTGGCGGGATCAGAGGTGACCCGCGGAAAGTAATTGTTCGACTCACACCACAGAATCGCACGTCGGTCACAAATTTTATAATTAGTGGATCAATAAAAAATCGCATTCAAAATATATTCTCATTTATTGAAATAATTCATAAAATGTAAAAAATTTAAATATTCAATACTTAGCCAATGTGTATAAGGCAAACATCAAAGAGCACCACCACTCGGCAAGCAGTTACCTCCCGTAGGAGTGTAACTCATCCAGCGTCGAGAGAACTATGACAATCGACTGTACAAAAAGATTCAGACTCCCAATTAGTAATATTTGTAAAATGTATGAGAAACTTTTTGAAAATTATTCACTTTGAATTTTGCACTAAAATTATCGATGATTGTCAGGCAGGATGCTTAAAGAAGCTATCTATGTGAGTTCGATGGTTTTCCTGCTTTTATAAACGTACTAACGGCATCGAACACAAATATGCTTTTTTCCGTCGACTCGCCTTCGAGCGATTAGTATGGCGCTGTCCGCCTGAGCAGGGATAAACAGTATTTTGGGTTCGTCGAAATCGACCCTCCGACTTTGAATTCTTTGACTATTTTTCTGTACGTTTTTGGGGTTTTGTACGAGGACTATGCTCCAACCCTTTGAAGAATATTAAATAAGGATTTTGGTTTTTATTGGAAAAACCGTCCCATCGATTTTTTCCTTAATTTTGACGTTTAAAATAGCTACTCCTATATCCTGACTGAGGATTCGACTTGCGAACCACCAAATTCGTGGTACTTTCGAAAAATTCATCTCGAGGAGCGGTTTTCTGCTTTATTTACGTCTTGTTATTGTATTTTTATAAAAATAGTTTTTTGAGATTTTCAAAAAATTAAATTCGTTCTGTCTTATGCGATTTTGTTCGTTGTACTTTCGAAAAACCAAATTCGTGGTACTTTCGAAAAGTCAAATTCGTTGTACTTTCGAAAAGATCTGTTGCACGGAGCAGTCAATTTTTGGAGTACTTTTGAAAATTCGAACAACGGAGCCCAAAGGTGATTGACCGTCGTCCTCTAGATGAAAAATTATTTTGGTCGTTTTTAATGAAATAATGTTTTACATGGATTTCGATTTAATATGATCCCAAAGGTGTTTAGACGTTTTTTTTTACTAATGTAAATATTATTTTTTCATGGGATTTTTGTCTGAATTTACTTTTTTAGTAAATTGGATATTTTTTCAAATGGATCATTTCACTTGCTTCAATAACAATCCCAAATCGAGATTATTGGTTCAAAAATGATTGGAGATCGCAAATCTTTTTGGAACTAAACATTTTCTTTTCTAAATAAAGCTTACCGAAATTCCAACAAATCCTCTGTTTCTTATTATTTTAAGTTAAAGGCAAAAAAAAGTTTTTTTAAATTTATCTTTCATATAATATACTGAATAACTTCATACGTGAAAAATATCCAAACCGCAAATATAAGTCAAATGTCAATTTGGCAACTGTCAATTGACACATTTTTGTCTAATTTGACAGCTGATTTTTTCTGAAAATTGCAAAGTATAGGTCATATGTCATTTGATAGCTATCAAGCTGTAAATAAATGTTTTATGCCAATTTGGGCGTTATATTTTGACCTAGTGACATCACCAATATTCGAATTATGTTGTTCCTTTTCAAGGATTCGATATTTTTATCGTATGAAATTATTGAGTATATATAATAAAAATTATTAATTTCTTTTTTGCATAAGACATGTATTGACAGCTTCACAGCTGTCAAATGACTTCAGACAAAAATGGTTGCTTCAAATTTCTTTGAATAATTAAAGCTAGTTAGAAAATAAAGTGAAGCATAATCAGCTGTCAAATTAGACAAAAAAAGTGTCAATTGATAGCTGCCAAATTGACATTTGACTTATATTCGTGGATTTGTTATTTTTATCGTATGAAGTAATTCAGTATATTATATTAAAAATTATTTAAAAAAATTAATTTCTTTCGCCTTTAACTTAAAATAATAGAAGAGGAAATTTTTGTTTCAAAATTCGAACTCTGATGATTGTCGTAATTTCGGAGCTTTAATTTAAAACAAAGTATATTCACTCCGACAAGATTAGCGCCCTTTAGCCATTTTCGAACAAAAAAAACTCGATTTGGGACCACTGTGCGACGCGACGCGCAACAGACAGACGGAGATATGGACAGTATTAAAGTTATTCACAATGAAATCTACAATACAATAATATGAAAACATTTTTTCTGAGCGATATCTTTCATATAATATACTGAATAACTTCATACGTGATAAATATCCAAACCGCAAATATAAGTCAAATGTCAATTTGGCTACTGTCAATTGACACATTTTTGTGTAATTTGACAGCTGATTTTGCTTTTCTTTATTTTTTAGCAAGCTTTAATTATTCAAAAAACTTCGAAGTGACTATTTTTTTCCGAATATTGTAAAGTATGGGTCATATGTCATTTGATAGCTATCAAGCTGTAAATAAATGTTTTATGCCAATTTAGAAGTTATATTTTGACCTAGTGACATCACCAATACTGGAATTATGTTGTTCCTTTTCAAGGACTCGATATTTTTATCGTATGAAGTTATTTAGTATATATAAAAATTATTAATTTCTTTTTTGCATAAGGCATTTATTGACAGCTTCACAGCTGTCAAATGACATATAACTTATTTTCAGACAAAAATAGTTGCTTCGAAATTCTTTGAATAATTAAAGCTAGTTAGAAAATAAAGTGAAGCATAATCAGCTGTCAAATTAGACAAAAAAGTGTCAATTGATAGCTGCCAAATTGACATTTGACTTATATTCGTGGATTTGTTATTTTTATCGTATGAAGTTATTCAGTATATTATATTAAAAATTATTTAAAAAAAATGTTTTCTTTCGCCTTTAACTTAAAATAATAGAAGAAGAAATTTTTGTTTCAAAATTCGAACTCTGATGATTGTCGGAATTTCGGAGCTTTAATTAAAAAAAAAAAAAATTGTCTCGACAAGATTAGCGCTCTTTAGCCATTTTAGAACAAAAAAACTCGATTTGGGACCACTGTGTGACGCGACGCGCAACAGTCAGACGGACATATGGACATTATTAAAGTTATTCACAATGAAATCTACAATACAATACTTAAAATGAAAACATTTTTTCTATGAACGATATTTACGAGCGATTGCCGAGTAAATGTAATAAATATACTCTAAATATTCGTAGTTGTATAATGTATAATGATCGAGAATTCGCAATTTAGGGATTAGATTTTCCGGTTCAGAATCCGGGTCGGTAGCATTCTTTTTCATATTCATCAGGATTCAGTTAATGACCTATGCCTACTGCTCAATTGTTATACGAGATGCTCTTTGGAAAGAAAATGGGGAAATAAATTTAATCTATTGTTACTTCTTTCAGTATCAACAAACATATAAAACAAATTATTACAAATTTTAAGAAATTAGTCTTTAAATGATAAACAATTCCATTCCTCTGTAATCTATCCTACATAAACATTCAGGCGAAATGCCCGATAAGTGATTGTTTCTACTGTTATAAAAACCGCTGCCTAGGGTATCACTACTTCCACATCCAGATTCTTCATCCTAATCACTTTAAAGGAAACATCTTGACTATATTTGCACTCTAGCATGTGGAAATGATTGGTCATAGAATTTTAATATTATTTGGGGAAGATGTCATAGAAAAGTTGGAGGAGTTGGTTTCTACCATATACGTTAAAAATTAAATTTCTAGTTCACCCTACTTATTTTCTACTATACACAACTTACCACCTCCCACCCCTTCAATGGAGTCATCTCAATCAGATGTCACTACAATGCATACGTGTACTAATTTTCAAGTGAATATCTCAATTTGATGTTATCAATCCCATTAATAATAAAGCGGAGGTGGTGGAGTTTGAAAAATATTAGAAAGAAATCTGAGGCCTTGGTTTCTAGTATATACACAGAACCCCAAATTTCTGTACTCTTATCAGCTTGATTTACTTATTTTCCCCTAGTCACTCCTATTAACCCCAACCCTTCTACGGAATGATTCCAAAATATAATCTAATAAAAAATCTGAGGCCTTATCTTCTAGGACATACACCGAATTTCAAGTTTCTGTACTCTTACAAGCTTGCTTTACTTATTTTCCCCTATTTACCCCTATTTAACCCCCAACCCTTCAACGGATATCCTCAAAAAACAATCCAGTTCCAGATCTCGTTATAATATATACGTGTACAAAATTTCAAGTCAATATCTTAAACCGTTCCGGAGAAAACGTGCGGACAAAAAAAGTTACAGACAGACAGACAGACCGACAGACAGAAATTTTTTTTTCGCTCAAATTTAAAATCTCGACGTTTCATGACATTCTAAACCTGTTTAAAAATAAATTATTATTTGTTTGCTTATAATTGTATTGAAATATTCTAAACCTATTTCACGAATAAAAATTTTTGAAAATTTTTTTGCGATTACTATAGTTCCAATCCACTACGTGGATGTGGAAGTAAAATTAGAGTATAGAATATTTATTCAAGAATAGAATGTTAGCGAAATGATTTTGGTTGACAATGCCTTTGTAAATTTATTACGTTAGTTTCCTTGTACTTGTGTAAGTACTCTCTCATTGTAGTTATATAAAATATACACGTAAACGGACGCAGACATCTTAAGCCCGGGTACGCCGACACGCCACAGGTTCCGTTGGTAATAGCCGAAACGCAATTTAATATATCATGTTGTCAACCTAACTCCTATCTTGATTAAGAACGTGCTCATGTTTAAGTGAAATAAGCAACAAATTGGATACAGTTTTTTCCTTAATTAAAAGCCCCCAAACACACATTTACGTAACCCAACAATTTAAGTTGTAAACAAAAAACTCTTTAGGATGGTGATAAATTTAAGCTAAATATAATCTATTCCTAATTCTAACATTTGCTGTCGAGTATAAATAAACCATGCATACTTTTTTTAATGAATGTATTTTTTTAGAAAATAAGTCAATCTCGCCTCAGTATCTGCTTGCTTTACCACATTTGATTAATATACTATAATTTATTGGATTATGTAAGTTTATTCCAACTAAGGGAACATCTTACTAAAATATTTTCTGTCAAAATGGTAGTGGCAACATTCCTAGACGCAGATGAAATGTTAATTTATGCGTTGATGGATTTGTTTTTAAGCAGAGGAATTCTAGTAATGCTCAGTTATGGCCCATGCGGGGTAACAAATTTTGTCTATAAATCTCAAACATATAAAATAACCATTATAAATGATAATTATTCTATAAAAAGTCATACACAACATAATACCAGCAGTAAAACCGGAGTCGAGCGAAGCTGACACTACCGCGCCGGTACCTGAATACAGTGCTTTGTGTTATATACAGGTAGACAAATGTGCCTATTTAACCATATAGACTAAGAGCCAGTGACATGTTTCAGTCATGATTTAGTTAAGGCCTATTTTTTGAGAGGATGTTGAGGGGGATGTCATCCGTGAGGATTAGCCCAGATTCCAGTCGGAAGGGAGAGGCAGAACGCCCCTCATGTGTAAAAGAAACTGAATCTTTTCGTTATTTAGTTAAGGCTGAATTTTTTTTTCCAGTACTCCTCTGATAGCCCACAAACATCGATCTAATATTGGCAGAACGATTGGCCAGTCTTAAGAGGGTGGCAGAACACCCCCAACATGTCGTGGGAGCAATGAACTTTTTATTATCTAATTAAGCTTCATTTCTTAGTATGTTGTTGTAGCACCTATTCCAAGTGTATATGCAAATTGGCAGAACAAAATGACGGTCGTAACTACCTGGCAGAATGACTTAAATGTGCCGTATGCGCGCCGTGACTTCGTGCCTTTGGTCGCAGATTAATTTGTATTGTGAATGCTTTAAATGAAAACAATAATTTTGCTCATTTATTTAGAACCTTTTTAGTAATCACAGACCTTCATTTACCTTTGGAGCTGGTATTTTAATACGATGGAAATGCGACTTGAAAGTTACAATAAATTGATTTCCATTCGAGAATAACTTTGCAATTATGAGGGATACAAAAAAGTTGTATCGTTGTTTCTTTATTGGAAATTCAATTCTCTAAAAAAGGTTTCTTGACATTTTTTCGTATATTGCTTAGTTTCTGCGATATAGTGAAAATAAAGAGAATTTCAAACATTTTTTACATTCAAACGCAAATATCTCTTGAACTATGCTAGATACGAGAATATGACTTAAAGACTTTTTATGTAAAATTTGATTTTCTAAAAAAAAGATTTCTAAATAATTTTTCGTATCTCACTTCATTTTGGAGATAAAGTGAAAATAATGAATTTTCTTTTCGGATTTCGGAAAAATATAATCAGTATCGACTCAGAACCACAAATTATGATGTATATATTGTAATTGTATTGTCATAATAATTGAAGAATGCGATTGCTAAGAAAAAAATACTAGATTTTTAAAAAATTGTGATTATTAAAGTTATTATTATTATTAGTATTAAAAACATTGTGAATATATGTAGAATCATTTATATTATTTTGGATTATATCAAAAATGTTCCGAGACAGGAACCCCAAATCCAAAATAATATAAATGATTCTACATATATTCACAATGTTATTTATCTATCTGGAACATGGAACTTTAATAATTACAATTTTTAAAAAAAATTTAGTAATTTTTTTCTTGGAAATCGCATTTTTCAATTATTATGACAATACAATTACAATACCATACATCAGAAATTGTGATTCTCAGTCGATACTGATTGTATTTTTCCGAAATCCGAAAAGAAAATTCTGTATTTTCCCTTTATCTCCGAAATGAAGTTACATACGAAAAATTATTAAGGATTTTTTTTTTTTTTTAGAAAATCAAATTTTATACAAAAAGTCTTCTAGTCATATTCTCGTATCTAGCATAGTTCAAAAGATATTTGCGTTTGAATGTAAAAAATATTTGAATTTTTTTTTTATTTTCAGTATATCACAGAAACTAAGCAACGCTACGATAAAGACAACGAGATACGATAAAGTGCCAAGAGACCTTTTTTGTAGAGAATTGAGTTTCCAATAAAAAACAATACTACAACTCTTTCATGTCCCTCATAGTTGCAAAATTATACTAGAGTGAAAAACAAATTATTGTAACTTTCAAGTCGCATTTCCATCGAATGATTATTTAAATACCAGCTCCAAAGGTAAATGAAGATCTATTATTACTAAAAAGGTTCTTAATAAATGACCAAAATTATTGTTTATATTTAAAGCATTCATAATACAAATTAATCTGCGACCAAAGGCACGAACTCACGGCGCGCATACGGCATATTTAAATCGTTTTGCCAGGTAGTTACGACCGCCATTTTGTTCTACCAATTTGCATATACACTTGGAATAGTTGCTACAACGTACTAAAAAATGAAGCTTAACTAAATAATAAAAAGTTCATTGCTCCCACGGCATGTTGGGAGTGTTCTGCCACCCTCTCAAGACTGGCCAATCGTTCTGCCAATATTAGATCGATGTTTGTGGGCTATCAGAGGAGTACTGGAAAAAATTTCGGCCTTAAATAATAATAAAAAGGTGCAGTTTCTTTTACACATGAGGGGCGTTCTGCCACCCCCTTACGACTGGAATCCGGGCTAATCCTCACGGATGACACTTAGTTATACCCCCCTCAACATTCTCTCAAAAAATAGGCCTTAACTAAATCATCACTGAAAAATGTCACTGGCTCTCCTACTAATATGCTGTGTATACGTGATACTCTTGTCTCTTTATTCTGTAAGTATCAGAGTTTATATTATATCTGTTAGTGACCTACATTCTCGAGACTGAAATTATCGGTATTTTTTCTTATCACGTGATGCACTGAAGGTTTAGATAAACATGTAGAATTACATAATTTTTTCTTGACGATTTGAAAACTGGTATCTTTTATTTAATAATTGAATTCGTTTTATGTATCCAAGTAATTTTGTCTCTGAGTTCTGATAACATGTATATATATGTATATATATATATATATTTGTCCGGCAAATTCTGAAATTATGAAATTATAATGATTTTAAAATTAATGTTTATATAAACTACATTATTATTATTATTATCGCGCGAGCAGATCTGTGGAATCCGCAGCACTCATGCCTGTCGGCCCATTGTGCATTCGCGTCATGTGGGATCTTCTAGAAGAGACCAGTGCTCTCCACAAAGGATAGCAGTCTATTCCATGGTTGATCCCGTAATTCCTCCGGCTGTAAAAATTGCCTTTGGGGATGCCTATACCTTAACGCACCTAAGGGTGCGCAACTGCATAGAATATGAGTGGTGGTTTCATCCTCCACTCCACGCGTTCTACAAATAGGGCTGTTTTTCAACCCCAGTGTGTCAAGATGTTTGTTCAGAGGACAGTGTCCTGTTAACAAGCCTACTATCCGTCTCATTTTTCTCTATCGAGCCCAAGCAGCCACTTAATGGTTGAGTCAGTCGAGGGCCCCTTTATATAGAGCCTCGACTGCCTCATTCCAGGGGCCTGAGTACAATAGTTGCTGAACCTTGCAGTGGCCCAGTCTCGTAACTCTAATTGAATCAGACTTCTTGGCAAACCGAAGGCTGGCTCAGGGCCAGGGAATGGAGTTATTGCTCCTTCTACCGCCAATCGGTCTGCTTCTTCGTTGCCCTCCACAGCTCTGTGACCGGGCACCTATATGAGTTTGACAGAGTTGTGTTCGCACAGTTCTGTCAAAATATTCCGACAGTTTAAAATTAGTCTTGAGGTCACTTTGTTTGACACAAGAGCCCTCAACATTCAAATGATTCCTTAGTTTTTAATTTGTGTAAATTTTGTTTGTCTAAGCAAAAGTTTTTTCGCGCTCCAAGTACCTACTGCAAAACGCAGGTTCGATCTTGCACCACATTTCATCCAATATCTTCACGTCACTAATCTTTTATGGAAAATCCGTGGCATTAGACGAAATTCTTGTGTGAAATGCTCTTTTTAAAAATATTTTTTATTTTTTCCTACCTCGACGCATTTTAGGAATTTTTAAAAATAGCGGAAAAACAAAGTTTCTAATTTTTTTTTAAATGTTGTCGCTCTGAAAATCGTACAAGCTTTACGTGATGTTATTGCTTCATAAAAAAAATCATTCGCCTAGGATTTGTTTCGAGGTAAATATCTCTAATGAACCTTGTCAACAAGTGATAAAGTAAGCAAGAGCTCTCCATAAATCTTCACAAAACCACAGTTAATGCTTTGAAGTGAATAGAAGCCTTGCAAGCAGAACAAAGTTCCAAAATCGTTTAAGGTAACAAGTCCTACGAGAGCCGTAAAACTGCGTCCATAGCCTCTGACAGTATTACACATATTCATCCATGGATAAACTTCGTTAGTGGGAGCACTAATGCAAGGCCGAACGTCACTAAAACAGAAGCACGGAATAGCGTACCGGAAGGTTTATGTGGTGCTGAGGGCTGATTATATTCTAGGAATACCGATGGACGTTATGTCCCAAAGTTCAATAAGAATGCTCAGTTTAAATTAGAAAAAACCGCTGCCTAAGGCATCACTACTTCCACATCCAGATATTTCATCCAAGTCACTTTAAAGGAAATATCTTGACTAGATTTAAATTCGAGTACGTGGAAATTATTGGTCATAGAATTTTAATAATATTTGGAGCAGATATCATTGAAAAGTTGAGGCCATATGGTTTCTACCATATACGTTAAAAATTAAGTTTTTAGTTTACTCTACTTATTTCCCCTATTCACAGCCTACCGCGTCCCACCCCTTCAATGGAATCATCTCAATCAGATGTCATTACAATACATACGTGTACTAACTTTCAAGTAAATATCTCAATTTTATGTTATCAAATCCATTAATACTGGAGCGGAGATGGTGGTGTTTGAAAAATATTAGAAAGAAATCCGAGGCCTTGGTTTCTGGTATATACACCAAATCCCACATTTTTGTACTCCAGCTTGATTTACTTATTTTTCCCTATTTACTCTTATTAACCCTCAACCCGTTAAGGGAATCATCTCAAAATATAATCTAGTTCCAGATGTCGTTATAAATCATACGTGTACCAAATTTCAAATGCATATCTCAATTTTATTTTATCAACCCCTTTAATAATGTAGTAGGGGTGGTGGGGGTTGAAAAATATTATAAAAAAAATTAGTCTTTAGCTTCTAGTACATACACCGAATTTCAGGTTTCTGTACTCTTACCAACTTGCCTTACTTATATTTCTCTATTTACGCCTATTTAACCCCCAACCCTTCAACGGAATCATCTCAAAATATAATCCAGTTCCAGATGTCGTATAGTACATAAGTGTACCAAATTTCAAATGAATATCTCAATTTTATTTTATCAACCCCTTTAATAATGGAGTACGGTGGTGGGGGGGTTAAAAAATATTATGAAAAGTCTGAGACCTTGACTTGTAGTACATACATCGAATTTCAAGTTTCTGTATTCGTACCAGCCTGCTTTACTTATTTTACCCTATTTAACCTCCAACCCTTCAACGGCATCATCTCAAAATATAATCAAGTTCCAGATGCCGTTATAATACATGCGTGTACCAAATTTCAGATGAGTATCTCAATTTTATTTTTATCAACCCCTTTAATAATGGACTAGGGATAGTGGGGGGTTGAAAAATATTATAAAAAAAATCTGAGGTCTTGGCTTGTAGTACATATATCAAATTTCAAGTTTGTGTACTCTTAATCAGCTTGCTTTACATATTTCCCCATATTTACCCCTATTTACCCCCCATCCGTTCACCGGATATCTTCAAAAAACAATCAATTTCCAGATCTCGTTATAATATATACGTATACAAAATTTCAAGTCAATATCTTGAACCGTTCCAGAGAAAGCGTGCGGAAAAAAAAAGTTAGACAGACAGACCGACTGACAGACAGACCGACTGACAGACAGAAAATTTTTTTCGCTCAAATTTAAAATCTCGACATTTCATGACATTCTAAACCTATTTCAAGAAAGATTTTTTTTTTTTTTTATTACTATACTTCTAATCCACTACGTGGATGTGGAAGTAATAGATAAGGCTGGACAATGTGTCTTCAGTATCGGTACAAACACTGGTTAAGTTAGCTGCAATTCAGTAATGCGCAAAGAGGTTAATAAGGCAAGGAAATGTCAACCGGTCGATTATCATCTCCTACAATGGCAAAGGGGTGTTAAAGGCAAGCGGTTCCTTGCACGTTAATTGAAGACTAGTACGGAATTGTTTAATAAATTGAATCTCTGCGAAAGCACTCGTAGTCTTAGGATTTGATCAAAACATATGCGAGTAACTCTTTTTGGAATACGGAATCTCAGAGGCTTTAGCTCAGCCTACATGTTACAGTTTTTAAGATATGCTATTTTGTATTTGATTCATTTTTTTGAGAAATATCCTCCGCAATTACCAGTAAACTTACCTATAATTTTTTCGGACTATGTTGTCCAGAGTAATATAACTCGTGCAAATTAGGAAGTCTGCTATGAATGTTTAAATTCTTTGCGCTTGGAACATTATCAGATATTATTTACACTCTGTATATGACTGAACAACTGTTCTCTCCAAAAATCGGTGATAATAAAATTTCAAATGTTATTACTACTTAATGCATCAATTGTTACGTACGACATACCTTTAGATGTTTTCAACCTTCATTAATACACCACTGATTAGATAAGATATATGGTGCCAACAGATAAAAATAACTGAAAGAGAATTCAGAAAAGGCTTAATGTAAATTTTACAAGGCATAGTGAAACCATAACTTTTTATTTTTTTTCCTGAAATGGAATCTAAATATTTTATCATTTTCTTTCAGCTTTTTCTTGGTTTCAGACACATTTATCTCTAATGCCCTTATAAGAGTAAACCGAAAAAATGTTCGTTTTGTGGCAGTTTCTCCGATATCTTTAACCGAATGTGTCTGGAATTTATAATGAACGTGACAGATTAAGGGATAAATCCAAGCAAAGTGGGTAGTCATGATGTATTTAGAAAACTGGAACTAATATTGGTTTAATATTCGGTAATCAGATGGCAATCGAAATAAAAGATGTACAGAGTGTGTGCTGAAATTATGGAATTGAATTATTTAAATTCTCTGTTAATTCTTTTCTCAAAATATTGCAGAATTTAGATAATGTATGTATTCAAAATAAACAATAGTTAAAAAAACTAAAAAAAACACGCTTTAACAGCAAACCGAAAAAGTAAAAATTAATACAATACAATACAATAAAAGCGTGGGGTGCTTATTACTATGAAATATTTATACCATTTTTTACTTTTTAGTTCGGTTTGCTATTAAAACGTGTTTTTTTAAGTTTTTTAAACCAGATAATTCTAATCTGGAACCTCCATAACACACAGATACCGATTTTCACTCGAATCCTACGATAATTGATAAAACCTATCCACCATGTTAACGCCGCCATTATAAATTTTTAAGTTTTGATGACATATTTGTTTTCTACTTGTCAAGCCCTTTCCTTTGATACTCACGTCAAGGGAGTTGTAAAGAAAATGATAATCCCCCATCTTGGGGCGGTGGCCATTTTGAACATATTATAAAATTGAGTATACTATATTGCATTGTCATCGGAGCTACACACAATTGCCAAGTTTCATGATGATACAACAAATAAGAAATTATCCAAATTCATTTTAGGATTTTAATTTGCTAGCATAACCAGAATTCAGGTTATCGAAGGAATGCAAAGATTTTATTAATTAATTTTTACACATAGTTTTTCTTCTAGTTCTCATAGATGTTATTTTGCTGTTTGTAAATTTCTATAAAGAATATGTTTCAATACAATTAAGCAAACAAATAATAATTTACTTTTGTCCAATGTTTATTGTACATTATATAGAGATGCTTAAAGCGCGTAGATCACTCATGTATATCTTACTATCTTTGCTATAATAGTCCTGTTGATAGTGAGGACAAATGCATGTCAATCTTGCATTATGGTATGTCTAAGGTTTTTCTTCCGATTGTTGTTACTTTAGGTTCAGTTTTTATTTCAGTTTTAGTTTTTTATTTTAATTATTGCTACCTTGGCACACGGTTTAAATTTTGCTATAGCATATAATAGTTATAATAATAACTTGATAAATTTGATTGTGTGTGTGAATCAAATACTATATACGATAAAATGACTTAACTTTTTACACATATCCTTCATACAATGTTATAAGAGTTCAATGAGTAAAGAAATAGAATTATTTCGCACTGTCTAAGTTTTAAAATGCCGAAGCCGAAGGCGAGTGCTGCAAACTTTCATACTCATGCATAATGAGTCTCATTTTGTGCCTGTTGCATAATGTACGTTTATACTAATAGTAATAATATAAAGTAGATAAATAATTATTACATGTTACACAATATGTATATATTTCCTGAGGTGTTTAATGCCACGTTAATAAATATGTTTGAAACCAAAAGTATAAACTACCGACGACTGTGGTTTACAACATTTATGTTTATTGAATGTTTATCCTTCTATCGTTTTATGTATTAGACTGACCCCCTGCCGCATGTCGCGTCATTTATTCTTAAACGATCCCATAAACCGCTGTCTAAGAAATCACTATTTCTACATACAAATTTCCTATACAATTGTCTTTAAAAGAAAACATATTAGTACATTTGCACTCCTGCAGGTGGAAATAATTCCTTATAAAATTTAATAATATATTACCACGAAATTTTTTCGAAAGCACCACGAATGTTTTAACTAAAACTTCTTTCATTCGCCCCAGCATGAAAAAGTACATGGGAGTAAACCGACGACAGCAACACGGTCTAGTGTCCAGACAGATCGTCCCCTACTCTGCACTAACGTCACATACGTGCCATTCGTTCGACTTGGGTTGACTAATCGTGTTAATACATGTTGAATGGTTGTATAATATAGGATAAAATAGAATAAGCTAAGACAAAACAAGCCAGGCCAATACAAAACAAAAGAAGATAAGACAATATAAGACAAGGTAAGTCAAAATAAAATAAGATGAAGCAGGATGATTAACCCCTTTTTACCCCCCGAATCTTTCAACGGAATAAGCTCAAAACAGAATCTATCTTCAACTTGCACTATAATACCTACATATGTGGATCAAAGTTATTACCTCTTTATTTTGTTAACCCCTTTAATAATGAAGTAGGGGGTGGTGGTAGATGTCATAATAAAATTTGAGACCTTAGCTTCTAGTTTATACACCAAATCCCAAGTTTTGGACCTTCACTAGCTTGCTTTACTTATTTACTTCTATTTACCTTCTTTACCCTCTAAACATTGAACGAAGTAACCTCTAAATATAATCTCGTTCTATATCTCAAACAGTTACGTATACCAAATGTCAGACAGACACACAATTTATTCGCTCAAATTTAAAATCTCGACGTTTCATGAAATGCTAAACCTATTTCAAGAAAACATTTTTAAACATTTTTATTACGATTATTGTACTTCCATTCCACTACGTGGATCTTGTAGTAAAATTCACTAATAAGATTGGCAAATACACGTAATTTTCTTTTAGTCGGCCAACGTGTCCCACTAGCGATTACTATGATTCCTTTTTTATTAAAAGCTACTTACCAAGAAATTTGCGATCACCAACTTTTATTTCTCTTAAGTCATTTCCATTTGAATACAAATAGAAAACTGCGGAACTTTACCATTTTCTCTTAATTCAATGCTTGCATGTTCATTTCAAATTAATCTCGTCTTAGTTGCACTGCACTCATGCAGTCGGAACTAAAGTTCAAAGTGAAGGAACAGATGCACCTTAGACGTTCCACCTTCTCTGAAATCGTTTACTCTTTATAAAGAATTGCTTTGTAGTTTATTAAAAGTTTTGAGCTATTTTAAGATTTGTTATATTAATAAGTCACGTTATTAAAAGGCGTTTTGCTTTAGACTATTACTTCCCTCATACTCAAGGGAAGTATTGTATCTGTAAAAATGTCACCCTATCGGTCGATCTGTCTGTCTCTCCGTCCGTCCGTCCTTTGGTCGGGATGGGACTGTCTGTTGTCTGTCGGCTCTAAAAATCTTCTTGATGGAGAGCAGTGAAAATTGTTAGGCAGTTGACGCTGACAGCGAAGAAATGGGTATAGTTTCACAGGAAAATATTAGTAAAATAATAATTTATTAATCCTGTCGATCACAAATCAACATAAGGATAAGTCAATATTGCATAGTAGTACATCTATCTGTACAAGTTTATACAGTAACAAACCATATCATTTAAAAATAAAAAATAGTATGTATTGTAATGGTTCAAAATCTGCTGCAAGCGACCCGTCACTTATCTCTGAGAATTGTCTCAAAATTAAGCTACAATACACCGTTTGCTTGTGTGGTTGCATATTCGACTCTTAAGTCTGTTATAAAACATCTGAAATTAAATAAATAACATATCAATTTAATAAAAGTTTATTTGAACATGGTGTAGCGTGAAATACTTTTTACAATCTAAATATAAGTATCTATTCATCTGCCACGGGCCATAATAATAATGATATTAATACCTTTATTAATCCAATAGATCATACAAGACGATATAGGATAAGTCAATAATTGCATAATTATAAGTAAAAAGTTTACATATTTGTGAGCTTACAACACAAAACAATAATTTTTCTAGAATCTGTTAAGTCATTAAGTATTCATCAACAGAATAAAAAGCCTTTGAAATAAGATAAGTTTTAACAGTTGTCACAAATCTTTTTACACTTACAATATTTTTTACTTCACTGCCTAATTTATTGAAGAGAACAGAGCCCACGTAATATGGGTTAGCTTTGTAGAGTTCCAGCCTGTGAATTTCATGCTGCAAATTCAAGCCATGGCGTGTCGAATAATGATGATGCTCATTCAGCACGTTAAATTTAGATGGATTCTTTTCTATCAGTTTTAAGATTTCTAGTATATATAAGCAAGGCAGAGTCAAAATGTTTTGTTCAATGAATGTTCTTTTACATGATTCTCTAAACTGTAAACCAAACATGCAGCGTATGGCTCTTTTTTGCAACACGAAAATCCTATTTGAGGATGTAGAATTACCCCAAAAAATAATGCCGTAACGGAGCCTTGATTCCATGTTGGAGTAATAGAACACTTTTACTGTTGTAGTACTAGTTATTTGGCGAAGTCTTTTTAATGCAAAGCAATTGCTGGCACATTTATTAAAAATAAAATTTATATGTGATTTCCAGTTTAGAGAAAGGTCAATATGAATTCCAAGAAGTTTAAAAGTGGTTACCTGTTGTATTGATTTACCATTAAGTTTTAATAGAGGACTGGATAGATAATTTGCTCCTATGGGGTGGAACTGCAATGAATAGGTTTTGTGTAGATTCATTAGTAAATTTTTTTCATTAAAATAATGGTTGAGTGAAAGTAAGTTTGATCTTAGCTTGGAAATTAACACTTCCAAATTAGTTTCACCTGCAACAATTGTGACGTCATCTGCAAAGGTACTGGAAAAAATTGATAAAATTGAGTCTAAATCATGTATGTATAATAAGAATAGTAGGGGCCCGAGTACACTTCCTTGCGGCACCCCAATATCAACAGGCAATTCCTCAGAGCATTCTCCGACATAACTAACAAATTGTTTCCTATTATTTAAATACGACGAAATGAGATTTTTACAATGACCACGCAGGCCATAATGTTCAATATTATTTAGTAGAACATCGTGATCTACGCAGTCAAAAGCCTTAGAAAGGTCAATAAAAATTGCCGTAACTTTTTTCCTTCATCTATGTTCTTGTAAATGAAATGTAAAATGTCCATTAAGGCAGAAATTGTAGACCTGTTTTTTCTAAACCCGTGTTGGTTAGGAGAATATAGTTCATTTGACTCTAAAAAAGCTATTATTCGTCTTGAAAGTAGTTTTTCAAATATTTTCGAAAAAACAGACAATAACGCAATTGGACGGTAATTTTTAAGTTGGCTGTTGTCACCTTTTTTTGGTATAGGAATAATTTTTGACATTTTCAGGAGATTTGGAAATTGGCCGTTTTTAAAGCATTCGTTGATTATGTGAGTTAATGGTTTTGCAAGTTGTCTTGCACACTCTTTTATTACTTTTATAGAATAGTCGTCAGGACCAATAGCCTTGGAATTTTTCAAATTGTTAATTACGTCTATTACTTCAGATATTGTTACAGGTTCTAAATAAATTGATTTGTTAGTTATAGGTATTGTAGTGGTGTTTGTGCGATTTGTTTTATCTTGTGGTACTAAAAGTGATTTGGGTAGATTAACAAAGAAGTTATTAAATTCCTCAGATATTATTTTTTTGTCAGAGATTGTATTTCCTCGTATTTCTATGTCCGTGTTATTTTTTGAAGTTTGGCCATTTTAGAAAGTACTATTAATTACTCTCCATACAGCACTAGATTTGTTTGCCGAGTGTATTATTAAATTATCAAAATACATCTTTTTAGCTTGACGTATAACCCTATTGTATATTTTCTTGTATATTTCATAGTGTTCTTTTCCAATTATATTATTTTTTTGATAAACAAACAGTTCTTTTAATCGTACGGATGATACCTTGATACCTGCAGTTATCCAGTCCCTATTTTTGATATTCAAATTTTTAGTAACAAAGGCAAAACTTAGGTCATAGTATCCATGTAGTGTATTATTAAAAATTTCGTATTTTTCATCAATTGTAATGCAATTCAGAACACTCTGCCAGGATTCAGTTTCTAAAAATTCCTTAAATTTTAAAATATTTTTCCGGGAAAAGGATCTAAATTTGTACGGCTGTTTATTTTTTAGGGCAAATACATCAAATACAATTTTTTGTCCAACATGGTCTGACAAACCTGTATTAAGTAGATTTTTTTCTAAAATCCTATCATGATAATTTAGTAATATATAGTCAATGGCAGTACCTGAGTTGTTTTGAAAATGAGTGGGTTCATCAAAAGCTGGATATATACAATAAGAGTAAAATATATCTAGAAAGTTTGTAACGTCGTTAGTTTTACACAAAAAATCAATATTAAAGTCACCACAATAAAGTACTCTTGAATTGGGGTATTTGCTGAAGATTATATTTGCAGATTCCTCTAATTTTGACAAAAACACATTGGTATCTAATCTGTTAAGGTTTGGAATTCTATACAAACATATTATACAATAATTTATTTTATTTAAAATAAGTGAGATAGCGCTACATTCGAAAATGTTGTCTATGCTTAAACGTGTTATTTCTAGGATTTCTTTGACTTTTAATGAGTTTTTTGTTAAAATTAGAGTACCTCCATGAATATGTGATTTCCTGCAATAATGACTTGATACAATATATTCATGTGTTTAGTATTTTGAGCAGCGCAGACCATCTTTTCTCAATTGTGAACTAAGTTGACTGTGTCCTGCAAAGTTGAGTAGTGTTATATATGGTTGGATATGGATATATGTTGTATTTGTTTTTTTTACTAACCTACTTATTATTATACTCTTCGTAAATACAAAACGAACCGTATATTGCATTCGATCGGCACATTTCTAAAACCGGTAATATTGCTCATAGAGAAAAAATGTTCACATCACTGTGGTAATCGAATTCTGAACAACTTTCAAAATGTCCGTCCCTCCGTCACGTTTCTTGTAAGCACGATAACCTAAGAACTTAAGTCCGATTGTATTGAAATTTGGATAGTAAGTTAGTGCTAGCTAGAGGAGAAATCTTATTGTTTTGGAACAAAATCGATCAATGAATAATTTTTTTTTTTAATGAGAAAAAAAAACATAACATTTTCCTTTTTTGTAATTAAACTAAAAATGTCTAAAACTAATATTATTTACAAAAAAACTGCGAAAAGTATCCTATGGAATGTGCAACAATCTCTATTTTAAGACTGGCCATACAGTCAAATTATACGAAATAAAATTGAGAGAAATAAATAAACCTTCTCGTCATTACTAATTTTTTTGGTAAAATTTGGTAAAAAGCAAACCGTAAAATTCGGCATACCAGTCGTAGATTACCCTGTATATGTACTTTCTTATTATCTTATACAATTTATCATTTTATTTTTAGTGACGTTATATGTTAAAATTCGAAATGATTTTAAAAAAGATTAAGAAATGTCTATCTAAATTATTTGCTGAAACTTTTCAAGTTGGAAACTGCTTGCTGAAAAAGTGTACGAATAAGAACATTTTAGCCCGGAGCGGCGTTTCAGTATCCGCAAGCTAGTTTCATGCTCCTTTGTAGATGAAATAAATTGCAATACATTATCTGGAATTGACTTCTCAACTTAAGTTGTTGTTTCAAGCTCCCTTTTATGAAGCGGGATATTTTGGTTTTAGTTTATTTCTTTATTTTAATATTATTGTTGCACAACCCTAAACCACTTTATTCGAGGAATGTGTAAGTAATATTTATTGAACAATTGTAACAGAGACAAAAATAGCTTGACTTTTTTAATAATGAAAATAATAATAAAATAATAAAACAAAATGAACATGAATAACAACAAAACGATAACAGTACATTTTAATAATTCATTGAATGCCCAGTAGAGATTGAGTCAGTGACAGCCCTAAGGCTACAAAAGTTATAATGAGCATATAAACAATATAAGCTTAGAGTTAACACTTGTTTTGAGATTATAATTTTTACACTCGGTGCAAATACGAGAATGAAAAGTATATTTTTAAGATCAACAGTATTGACCACAGAGCCATTATTTTTATATCATTGTGCTAGTGATCGAATTCTGAACAAATTTCAAAATGTCTAAATGTGTAACTGCCTCGCAGTGGGGCAAAAGTAAGTAAAACATTTCAAAATATTTGATACACTCGTCGAATCATTAAAAAAATGTGAGTCACGGGAAATTGTGAGTAATTATACGAACAAAAAAGTGCACCATCGAGTTTAAAAAAAAATTACGTTTCTAACCCCGTTCTGAGGGATGAAAACCGACTGAAACGTTAAAATACAGCAATAATCATTTCTAATTGAATGGAATCAACGAAATTTTGATGGATATTAATTTAATAACATTTGTTGTTGTTTAAAAACACTATTATATCTGGCACTCAATGATTGATTAGGCTTCATAAAAGCTTTTTTGAAGGGTGAATACCGAGAAAATAATTAATATGTACCACTTAAAATGGAGGTATAAACGTATTTTTTTTAAAGACGGTGCTTCACTTTTTTCTTCGAAATATTACCCACAATTTCCCGTGACTGATAATGTTTTGTAATGATTCCACGAGTGTAGCAGATGTTTTCAAACTTTTTACTTACTTTGGCCCCACTGAGCTGCAGCCTGTTTGTCCATCAAGTTCCTTGTAAGCACGATAATTTAAAAAAGAAAAGCTTGATTGTGTTTAAATTTGGACAATAAGTTAGTATTAGGTGGAGAAAGACCCAATTGTTTTTGGACAACGTCGATCAGTAAATTTAAAACCGTTAAACATATTTACACAGAACTTCCCTCTATATTTATACCGGTCGCTCTATAAAATTATTAATTAAGTAACGACATATTAGAATAATAATAATCGGAATGCAGTTATCACTACTATTATAAAGAAAACCTGATGACTTTTGGTCAAAGAAATATACAGAGTAGTCATCTTACACCAAAAATATATATGTTAAATAATATACTGCAAATATGAAAGTCGTGCGTAAATACATTTCTACCATAATCGAATTAGACCGGTAGCACGGGAAAGATTCTGGTGAACAATTAGCTAACGTCTGCGTCTCATGGAGACCTTTCTTAAGCACGTAAAATCGACTACGAGATATTTTTTATCATTGCCACTGGCACAAAACAATTTTTAATTCATTTTTTATTTTGTAAAATACATGCATCATTTTTATCAATTAGTTCACGTCTGCGATGTTAATATTAGTTTACTTTAGGGAAAAAAAGTGATGGGAAGCGTAATCGCAGACGTGTAGGTGGCGCACTAGTCTTTGAAATCGGCAATCGCATTTGTATCGAAAATCGGCTTTTAAAAACAATCGGTTCACGTCTGCGAAAGGCGTCACCCGTTATATAATGTCTTTTTAAGTACTTGAATAGTCTCCCAGACGATTTGGCTGTGTATGTGATATTTTTATACATTTTCGATTATGCTATCGATTCCGGTAACTTTGTACAATAAGCTCACTTTTCACACAAATAGATATTAAAATTTTTTGATATACCGATACTTATGGACGCATTCGCAGACGTTGCGCGCGTGTATAAGTATAAGTAAAGAAAAAATTAATTTGTAAAAAATAGCACACATTTTTTACCGATCAACTAATGTCTGCGAATAACTTGTTTGTTGCTATAATGGTATAACAATATTAAAATATTTTTCACAGACGTTTAGCGTCCGCATAAATATTTTTAACATTAAGATTAAGAACTTTGAAAACCATATACACAGTGGAACGATCAGTTCACGTCTGTGTGTGCAAACCGCGTTAATAATTGATTTCTGCTTACTCATAGTGAATTTTGCAGACGCCTACTACTTGCATATATTTCAATAAAATTAATGTATCAGGTGCTCACGAACGTTCCGCACGTTATCATTTTAGCTAGTGTATTCTATGGGTCTTGCTTTGTCATGAAATGTATTATAATTACTATGTATACCTATATAAATATATGAATTGTGTGTAAATACCGTCTACACTACAAATTAATAGTTTGAAATATTTGTGTAAAACATATACCGAAGAATTCGTATTCCCTCGATCCGGTACTGGCGGTACTGCTCTTTCTTGGTGATGTTGTCATTTTTCCTATTAGTCCTCGAGCGTGCTAGTTTCAAAGAGTTTAACAAATAGAGACAAGCTCCATAAGCGTAATGTATAAGCAGTGCCTTCCATCGAACTAGCAGCATTGCGGGAGCGTTGAATTTGAATAAAAAAAAAAAAACAATTACAATACATGACTTACTTCGGTTTTACTGTCACAATTTTCATTATCATATACGTATCTATTGATTAGTACAAGTTTTTTTGTCTTATATGTGTGGAGAGTCTAATATAATTAGATGCAAGTTAACAACAATAATTTACTAAGTGTACCACTGTTGATTAATTTCTGTAGGAAATATTGGTGATTTTTCTGCACAAATGGACATTTTTTCTGGTAACACCCTGTAAAATATACTAATATTGGGCTACCTAACTTAACTTGTTTATATTTACTTACCTGTCTGCTCTGCTAGCATCCCATTTTGCCACCCACCGCCCTTCTTCCCTCCCGAAAAATCTCAATTCAATGCCCAAAAATTTTTATTTTTTATAACCATTCAATAATTTTAAGCAGTCAAAACGTAAAACTATTGACCTACCCCTTACCGCCCCCGTAAACTTAGAATACCCGGACAACTTTTGTTCGATACACAAAGGTCCAACCCACACAACGTCACTCAAAGCATCCCGATCTGACCACCCTAATTTTCTTATATCGCACTTAAATCTCGGCATAATTTTATTAAAATAGTCAAAACGCAGACCTTCACTATTGACCTCCCCCTTGCCGCCCCCGTAAACTTAGAATGCCCGGATAACTTGTATTCGATACACAGAGGTCCAACCCACACAACGCCACTCAAATCACTCCGATCGGATCACCCCTGCGTCCAGCGGTGACGCCCGAACATTTCCAATGTTAAAATACTTTATTAAGAGTTGTATTTCAATGAGACTTATTAAACTATTTTATCAACTTTAACTTCAATAAAATTAAACATGTGCAAGGGGCATCATTTGCCGATTGTGTGTTATTAGTATTACATTCTGTGTTTACATGAAAGTTATTGTCGAAACGTCAATACACACATACAAGCAAACTGACTATAGTTCTCAATTAATTGATTTTAATACGTATAATTACAAACGTTATTAAGGAAGCTTAATGTTCGACTAATCTTAAGCTACGCGTACGATAAAATAATTGCAAAATAATGAAGCAAATACAAGCAATTTTTTTTACCAACAGATGAGGACGACAATATAATCGCTGTGGATGAGGATGAGAAGAACTGTGTTGAACTGGATGATGATGATGATGACGATGACGACGAATGAATGAATGTTTTACTCGCGTTCAAGATAATTTACATACATGTCTTTTTTTGTAATGCAGATATCTTTGGTTTTTAACACCCATTGTGGCCTAATCGTTTATTTTACAAAATCCTGGCGACAACGAAAATGCTTTCAACAAGTGACGTGGGTGTTGCCGCGTCCATCCCCCCTTTTCTTTACCACACTTCAGAAGAATTGGTTTTTTCTTGAGATTGTCACGGTAGTAAATAGTTAAATGTTTGTTTGACCGACTATAAAATGAAACAAAAACTCTTTCTTTGAAAGTATTATTTTTAAGCGACCGCAAATAAAATTCATGCGATCGTACTCATATAAGCAACTGCACAATATACACATCTGCGAATAATCTCGTGGCCTAAAAGTGATGTACTTTGCATAAAAAACCATTCGCAGATGTAAACTAATTGTTCAAAAAAAAATTTTTTTCACAAAGTAAAAGCGTACAGACAAACGTCTGGGCTTGTTCTACGCGTCTGGGAATAATTTGATACAACACTTTGAGCTCAAAGTTTTTGATAATGCACTTCGCAGACGTTAGCCAATCGTACAAAATTATCGGAATCGGTAGCATAATCGAAAATGTATAAAAATATCACATACACAGCCAAATCGTCTGGGAGACTGTTCAAGTACTTAAAAAGATATTATATAACGGGTGACGCCTTTCGCAGACGTGAACCGATTGTTTTTAAAAGCCGGTTTTCGATACAAATGCGATTGCCGATTTCAAAGACTAGTGCGCCACCTACACGTCTGCTATTGCGCTACCCGTCACTTTTTTACCTAAAGTAAACTAATATTAACATCGCAGATGTGAACTAATTGACAAAAATGATGCATTTATTTTACAAAATAAAAAATCAATTAAAAATTGTTTTGCGCCAGTGGCAATGATAAAAAATATCTCGTAGTTGATTTTACGTGCTTCAGAAAGGTCTCCATGAGACGCAGACGTTAGCTAATTGTTCACCAGAATCTTTCCCGTGCTACCGGTCTAAATTATTTATTAGGATGACCACTGAATAATTTTCAATAAAACTATAATAGGTCTCCTTGCCAATTGTGTTAACTACATACCAAATATTATTGCCATCGGTCACATATTTAGTTCTAGATCCGCGTTGTGGACTGGAAGTATAATAGTCGGAAAAAAATGTTGAATATATTTTTTAATAGATTTAGAATGTCATGGAACCTGAAGATCTTAAAGTACCCCGCACACTCACCTCACTAAAATGGCTTTCGGTCAAATTGCTTTAAATTCTAGCACTTGGTATATTTCGAGGCCCTGATCAAAAGTCTCGAGGGACACGGCGCTCCAAATCCTTTATCTCCTTGAGGTAAAGCAAGATTGCAAACAATACAAGGACGCATAATCTGATATGCCATATTTCCACCAGTTGACGGCCAAAAAAATATTTTAATGTCTAAGTAACAACAGTAATACGTAAAAGTATAAAACATCTATTGAATACAATTATAGATGCAGCACACAGACCCCCGCAGATACATCTCAAGAATCCACGAATAATTGAATGTTAATAAACACGCTTGCGCGACAACACGCACTCACCCACACACACAAACACATACACACAAAATGGTTCTTATAATAGTCTTATTTATAGTTTTCAACATATGTCTCATAGATACTGCTGAAAATGCCATGTTCAACGATCTCAAGGCTCTGGAGCTAAAAGTAAGACATTTGGAGCGCCGTGTCCCAGGATACTTTTCATCAGGACCTCGAGATATACAACATAGAAGAAATTGAAGCAATTTGACCGAAAGCCATTTTACACGGGTGTTACTTTGAGCGGATTTTTTAAAATTTATCTATTCCCTTTAGATGGTTCACCTTGTATATTTTCAAGTAAAAATCTACCCATTTCTTCGTTGGCAGTGGCGACAACTACCTACCAAATTTTTCCGTTCTCCGTCAAGTAGTTTTTTAGTTCGTGCATAAACAGACAGACAACAGGCCGACAGATAGACAAACATACTGACAGAATTAAAAAACCTTTATTTCCGTAATCTACATGACCTGAAACGTGTAAGTCCGAAGAAATCTGGAAGGGTGTCTTTCTCGAATGCAATAGTTCCTTCCCTATGCTATGCGAGGGAAGTAAAAATTTATTAATAATAAAAATTTATGTGCTGAAAAATTCTATTCCAAATTTTTAAGTTTTGTCATTGAGGAAAAATCTTGTGAAATGTTATTTCCTATCATTGTCTATTGATATATATTGTTATATATTATTATTAATATAATACGTTTCATATTAACGTAATATAGATTACTTTATGGCCTGTGATTAATCCGACTGTCTATCGATTGTCTACTTGCATGCAAAGTTTCAAGACGATTCATCAGCTGTCAGCGTATGAAATTGAGTAACAAACCAACTCATAGACAATCTTTAATTTTTTTGTACTAGTTTGGACTTTATAGATAAGCACATTTGACGTAATAATTAAAACGAATATACATAAAATATACAACTCAGGGTACTACAGGCAATGTAAATATTAAAACTACTATTCAATGTTGTAATGCTTGCTGGAATGTATATTAAAAACAGGTTATAAAGCCATTATAAACCAAGCTTATCTGTAACAGTATTGTAACCTAAAATACCAAAAAACAAATCCAAAGCATGAAATGTATTAAATGAATATCCTGCCAACTCCACATCCTGACACGTAAAATCGTTGTAAATTCTGATATTGTCCCGCAAAATCTGAAAGACTATTGTCGATTGAACCTTTGTTTTAGCTTCATTATTATCATCATAAACTAACGGTTTGTTAAATTGAACGATTCTAGAAAGAATATATTTGTTACAAAGGCATACTCGTTTCGATTTTAGTTTATCTGTGGACTATATATGGACTATCACTATCATAGTCGTTGTCTTGGCCAAAATCGATATATTAAATACATTGAAGAAAAAGTTAATCCGAAATGTAAAAAATATTTACACTAGAATATTATAAAATATTTTGTAGATGATACTGTATATTAATAAACTAAATGCAATAGAATGTTCCCACAAATTTGGGTGATATCATATTTGGACATTTAATGGAAAAACATTTTTAAAATTTATCTTCAGTAAGCAGTAGAGGTCTATAAAAATTTAAAGAAATTCAAATTCTTAGTATGAGGTACAAAATATAGCTAGTGCTAACAAAGTGTGTCGAAAGTGACGTGTACTTTATTTAGGTTGATACAATACAGTGCCTGCTGAAGAGGGCAGAGGCACCAATGAAAATCACGCATCTCAATACGATGAATTGAATACCGAACCTGAGAGACACACTGTATATTGTAGTTTCCAGTTCAAATTTGCTCCAAAATTTTAGTAAAATATAATTTATTTAAAACAAGACAGTTCACATAGCTCTGGTGATCACCCGATATGACGGATTTTTATCAATTTTAGTAGGGAGTATTCCACCACAATATTTTACATATGTTAGGAATTTGAAATAGAAATTTTAAGTCAATCAGAAGTTCTCGTTTATAAGTTCTCGCAAACAAAACGCCCGACTGCAACTTTTATTTGCTGCATAGTAGGCTTAATAAAAATACCTTGTCATCTAGCATTTGTAAGGTTTTTTCGAGAAACCCAGTTTCGGTATATTGTACATATTCGCATTTTTGTGCGCTGACTAAAAATCCTTAGTGATATTTACTTAAAGTTATAATACTTATAACAGTTCATGTAAAAGAAGACAGTTTGTTTATCTTTGGCGATCACCCTCTATCACAGATATGATTCAATTTTGTATTCCAAAATGCTATTTTGCATACGTTCCAAATATACAAAACTTTTAGGTCTTACAGATGCTATCGTATTTACGAGAAACGGTCTACGCCCCTGCAGACGTACATGCATACAGGTATATAATATATATACACTTCCATTACTGCAGAAAATGCTGAATGTATGCTCTATTCTCACCTAACGTGCCAGCGCTCGACTCTTCTTCTTCTTCTTTTAGCGGGGCGCCCAGAGGTCGCCGCACTCAGGCCTTGTGGCCCATTGTGCTACCGCTAACAAGTTAAGGAGCTCCCCCGTACAGACCGGATTCCAGCCCAAGGGCTGAAATCCTGTGACGAAACGATTGTTATGTTTTGAAGTATAAATAAAATAGTGAAAATCAAGCATTAAAATTTGTTCTTGTGATTTATTAACGTACTTACTCGTAAAATATGGCGAATTGTTAATAAATAGAAATGGTGCCATGTCTGTGGACTAAAAATTGTCTCACTGAAAACAATATATTTACGTTCAGATATGCTGTGCAAAATCTACTGCTATGCTTGGCTAATATTCTATAGCAATTTTGAAATAATTTTCTGAGGTATTAAACCTAATGCTATAACTTTCGAATATTATGACAAAACCAATTTGAAAGCAATAAGCCATGTAATAAGTTATAGTGGACGCAATATTAAATTAATTTTACACAGATTTTACTATTGGGAAGTACATTTGCATATGGTGCAGGAATAATGCAGAGGGATCAGATAAAGACAATCATATCCCATCTGCACTTATTTTAAAATATTAACAATTGAACACTACTGATATTACATTCCCCTGTGTGCTTAAACAGACTTTGTGCAGGAGGGACGCTGTGTTTGGAGATAAAAGACATACACCTGATATCTGAATATATTCAATTTCATGACAATTAAATGTGGTTACCTCACTACCAAGAAGCTATATATAAACCTAACTGAATAGAACCTGCAGTCGGATATGGCCGGCTGCGAACAATTATTTGCAACTCTCATTTATTTCGTCAAACGGTAATAAAAGTACTTAAAACATCATAGAGAAAATTGTTTAACATATAAAAATTTGTAATGGTAGTGGCAAGATATTTTGAAGGAGCCAGCGGGGTACGCGTTGATAACACAGCCACACAAAAAAAGTTCTAATCCAGAGACATGACTACATAGATTCTGTGTATTTTTTTATGCTGAATCCGAATCCGCAGCACAAAAACCGATTTACTACAAACGCAGAAACATCCCCTAAAATAGAGTGAAATAGTAAGGATAAAGTAAAGATTTATAAAAACATTTTAAAATAAAATTTTGAGTAGTCGAAAGAAATATATCAAATTTTGAATGCTTTTCCGATTTTTACAACCGCCATCTTTGGATTCGGACTTCAGATTCGTAATCAGCGACCTCAAAAACCCGGGGTAACAAAATTCAGGTAAAAATATTGAATAGAAAAAAGGTGTGACATAAAGGGGTAAGTGGGGCCCTACTCCGTAGGGGTGGTTTCCAACTCTTTGAGGGATAAGTTATTATATTTTTTGGTATGTTGCCTATCAGTCTACATTTATATATTTGGTAGTACAAAATAGAAAGCTATAGTTACTTTCACATTCACGTAGTGGAGATAAATTTATACAAGCCAAAAACTCGTTTTCCTTAACTTTTCTTGTTAATTAAACATAGACGCACTAATTTTCAGCTGTTGGATTTTAGGTACAATGGTTATACATACTGACAGATACACATTCCCGCTGAATAAACCCGGTTGGTATTTCTTATTTGAAACAAGACCTTTTCAGGCTTCTTTGCCCAGGTTAACATAGAACCGAGAATGTCTGGAGAGTCTGTCAGATTTCTCAAAAGTTTATGTAAAAATAGTACGGAAAAGCAGACTCGCCATGATGCTAAGCCATTTAAGTAAATTCTATTTAACAAACCAGACTGTGGAATATCTCTAGATGGATAAATACCATCAGCTTTAAAGGAAAGGCATTTAACAAGACTTCTCTGAATTCATTCAAAACTATAAATATTAATATCATATTTTGTATTCCAAACAATACCAGCATATTTTAATCTTGGCCTCACAAAAGCATTAAACAGGAGACAAACAGGAAATGATTTTAAAATTCCTCGACTTTCTCACAATAAAACCTTAATTTTATTAATCGTTAGCAGTAATGTTTCATATTATATTTACAATTAAAATTATATTTTAATAATCGTCTCAAGTCTGCAGACTTAAGAATACGTTTGTGTATGTCGCATATAAAAATATGTTTCATTATAAAAATTATCTTAATAATGGATACCTGTACTACAAAGCAGGAAAACAATTGCAATATGTTTTCGGAACGGGTAAACAGAATAGAAATTGAGGTGGATGAATTTATATGAATTAGTAGTATGCAACTAATAAAACTAACAATTTTAGATCGACTGTGTGATTTAGAATGAAAAACAAAAAGAGATCGAAGTAAACTAAAGGCAATTTCCCCAGTACATCGAAGTTGCATAATACTAAGCTTGTTTGTAATGTTTAATAACATTTGTGTAATTTTTCTTAGTACTGAATAACAGCCAGTACCATAAATAACGCCAAAAGGATCAATTAAGGATACTTTGTGGTTAAAGTTGACATTTTGAAATTTTTTTATTAAGATCATGTCAATACATAAATCTTTACATTCGTCAATAAAAACAGAGACATTAACTAATATTTATATGTAAAATTATCGGTTAGAAATCTTGAAAAAGAAAATATGTTAACAATACTAAACACAGAATACATTACAGTTTAAAAATCTACCGACATGAAGTATAAAATAGTATAATCAACATGGAAATTATCATACATTTCATTCAAAGAATAGAACGTCCTCTTGGTAACGTATGTCTTTATTCTCTTCTTGTATTGATTAGCAGGTATGGTTTGGAAGTTTTTTGTAAAGTTTAGGTGCATAATGGTTTATAGAGAATTTGCTTTTTTTTACTCGATGAACCTCTATTTCAATCATTGCATTATTTCAATCACCATTAAAGCCTGTCGTGTACCGTAAAACAAAATCCGTCGCGCTTTTAGTAAAGGAGGCTTTTCTTGCTATTGTTATCTTGGTTGAACTGAAAAAGCTGTGATAATACGGACTGATGGAGTTCTTACGGCGTTAAGTAACCTAATTTTTGACAACTTGTCAATATAATTTGATTTTCTGCCCCCAGGAGCACTGTGCTTTCACTGCTATTTAACTTTAGTCAAGTTTGTATGAATCCATATCCATATATCATCGTATTTTGTAAAATATTGCCGACGCGGTCTATAAATTTTAGGTCTTCTCAAAACAATATATTCTTCGTCTTCTTCAAAAGAACTGGAACTACTGCTTGAATCAAATAACACCCGATAATCTCCCATTTTATTATATTTTAGGCTTTAGTACTTTAAAGTTGTTTTATGGTACAAGTCTGAAGGATAAAAGGGAGCTTTAACATTTAAAGAAAACTTTATTTTCTTTATGGTACTTGCCGTAAATCCTCTAGATATATGCCGAACTTCTGGAAAAGTTTCAGTTTTTTAAAACTTTCCTATTTATATTTACTTCCTAGCAGAGTTTGGCTATAGCTATCCCCCCAGTCACTCAGGACTCGTACACATAAACCATTCAATGCGACTTTGATATCATGGGTATATCTGTTGCTCGATGTAATTCAATTTTCGTCGACTATCTTCTTACATTAATAAGTAGTCGAGGTAGTTTATTAACACGTAAGCACTGCACCACGGAATTGAAGGCTCTTATCTCTTAAAATGTAGAATTTAACAAAGTTTCCCCTGGACAGATCTCAGAAATGAAAGATGCTTTATTCTGAAAGTTCTTGTCACACATGCTTTAACTTCTACAATCAACACGTGACGCGGCCTGTTCTGGAGGAACAGCAGGACGAAGCGGTAGTAAGATTGCTAATTTAAGATTTGCAAATACCATCTTAGAGTTGTAGCTGGGATGAGTTAATTCTTCTCTTGGATGATCTATAAATAGCAAGCATTGATCAAAGTTTAAATGCACGTCACAACAAAATGAAAACTGTGATTGTAGATATTAATCCAGTTAAGGATAGTTGGCACTGAGATAGTAAACATAGTGATGATTGTGAAATGGTGTCCAAAAAGATAGGGATGGAAGAATTTGCAGCTAATGGCTACACTCAATAGTTCTTTATCGATAACGCTGTAGTTGATTTCTGCAGGATTCATGTTTCTGAAATAGTATGAGAGGGTGTCCATTTTGACTGAGGAACGAACCTATTGCATATTTACTGGCATCACATTCCAAGTTAGAGGGTTTTGAGAAAGCAGGATAAATTTAAATTGGGTCATTGTAAAGAAGGTCTTTGCATTCTTAAAAACAGGAAATATATTCGTGAGGGTAATTCTGTACTCTTTTAAACATTGGGTGAGGGGTTTTGTAATTTTTGCAAAGTTTCAAATGAAGCGACGATAATAAATATAATAAGTAAGCAGTTCTAAAGATGATTTAATTTATTTGAGTGTCTTAGGGACATGTAAGGATTTAATGGCTTCTATTTTTTCTGGGTTTGGTCTTATACCGTCAGGGGCTTATTATATGTCCTAGAAATTTAAACGATTTGCTTAAGAATTCCTACCTTGAAGCCTTTGTGAATAATACCATCAGCTGCCGATATAAGACATCACGAAGAACGCTGATGATGACAACGTCAGCCAGTTTAGGAAAATTTGACAGAAATATCACGAAACGTAAAAAGATTATACTTACTAACATACTAATATTCGATTCAAAAATATTGACTCCTTATTTTAACCGCGAATATTTCAGAAACGAATCAGCGGAAAAAATTAAAATAATTACGTTTTCATTATGTCTTTATTTTAAATCATCCCCTGAAATTTGAATAATGTACATTGAACAGTTTTGAAGTTCTGCTAAGTTATAATGAAAAATGCCCTACTTTTTAAGGAAATTTTAACCGTACCAGTTTTAAATTCATTAATTCTTGGAAAATGTGCCTACTATTTAAATAATATTTCAGATACCGATAAAGCACGGTATTTCTTCTATGAGGAAATTTTATTATAATTTTTTATTCTAAAATTTTGTAGTTATTCTCAAAAAGGTGACCTCATGTTTATTCGGTTACTTATAAATGTATTTAAAATTTTTTTTATAAAATAGTTTATTATGTAAAATGTTAACATTTTCAGAAAAAAGAATTGGAGTATATCAAATATGAATTTAGTTATCAAGCACAATAGATAATATTAATGCAAGCTTGCAATAATATTATCTATTGCGCTTGATAACTAAATTGATATTTGAGATATACCAATTCTTTCTTCTGAAAATGCTAACATTTTATATAATTGATTGTAAAAATATTTCAATTGATTTAATTAAATTGGCCAATAAAATTGGCCAATTATTGGACAAACAATGAAAACAAATATTTCCGCAAAAAAAAGGTACTGTTTTCTCTAAATGTCTTTCTGAACTCTTTGCAATAAAAATGAAATCAATTGAACCTGTACTTTCAATAGAAAAAAATTTCAGATTTTTCTTGCTAAAATGACGCGACTAGAATTAGTACTTTCACCTAAACTAGTCTTATTTGTAAATTTCAAAATATAATCTAGTTCCAGATCTCGTTATAATATATACGTGTACAAAATTTCAGGTCAATATCTTAAACCGTTCCGGAGAAAGCGTGCGGACAATAAAAAGTTACAGACAAACCGACAGACCGACAGACAGACAGAAAATTTTGTTTCGCTCAAATTTAAAATCTCGACGTTTCATGACATTCTAAACCTATTTCACGAATAAAAATTTTTGAAAATTTTTTTTGCGATTACTATACTTCGAATCCACTACGTGGATGTGGAAGTAAAAATGAACATGAAAATTAAACTTTCTATAAAAAGTGGGTGATGTCATATATCTATCTTTATTAGTTTTATCGGGAGAGTTGCTGAAAGCTGTACTCTGTTAATATTAACTTGTATATTTCTAATTTACTAAAAATGTGGTCAACTTATCGAAGATACACATTTTCCAGAACTTTATAGGAAATTTCATTCATTACAAAAGTGTCCAACTTCATTTATGTATTATTTCTTCTGATTCTTTTAGTATTTGTTATTGGAAATATTTTCATATGATTGTATGGTTTCGGATATTGAAATTATTTAAAAATATTTAACTAGCTGGAAGTCTAACCTGCCTAAAATTAAAAATGAAATATTTACTTAGTTAATCTAAACTCTCGAAAATTACCAAAAGTTATGACTAAAGTTCATGTCTTACTTCTGAAACAACTTTGTAACGCAAATGCTGGAAGGGGCGCAACCTTCAGCGTGATGCTACTCATGCAAACTTTCCACGTTCGTATTATTGAGAGATAACTGAATCTTGAAAAAAACAGTTTTATAGTTAACATTTCAGTGTAGTTAGTGTTGTGGTGTTTTGATGCTCATACGGACGATAAACGTGTTTAACTTGCTAACTGACGTGCATAGTGAAACAGGTTTACACCTTGCTTACTGAGAAATAATTTTACATATAATTATCCGCAAGAAGTGATTCGAACTCCATTATAATCTGTAGGTCCTCATTTCTCAACATATAATCCTGGATTTTCAAGGAGTCTCCTAGACGAGAAGCGGGTAAGAAAACATTTTACGAAACCTTTGTGAAAACTACTACTAAGATAGATAAAATGAATGCAAGAATCTAGATAGGCGAGATTTCTACAATAAATAGAAGCAATGTGATTCTTAGTGCATGGCCACGTCGCAAAGTGGAGCTGAAAACAATTTACCATTCACAATTCTTTACAGCCTTTAATTTTTGTCGAATCGTAATATTTCTTTTTACGTCCCTCCCCTAACGAAGGGAAGTATTGTGTTCAAGAAAAAATCACCGTCCGAGATTTCTTCGGTTTTTAACATTTCAGATAAGGTAGGTTACGAAAATATAGGTTTTTCAATTCAGTCAGTCTGTCTGTCTGTCTGTCGATGCATTATCTAAGAAACTATTTGACGGATAATAGTCAAATTTGGTCGGTAGCGGACACTACTACCAGCGAAGAAATGGTTAGACTTTCACTAAATAATATAGAGGATGGACGATCTAAATCGAATAGGTAATGAAAACAAATCTTTTTGCTCAAATATAAAATGTTTAGGTTTCATGTCATTCTCAACCTGTTAAAAAAAAATCAAAACATTTAAAATTTTTTTTACCAGTGGAAAATTTCTTTTTGCTCAAATTTAAAATTTTCATGTTTCATGACATTCTAAATTTATTTCATAAAAAAACGGTTCAAAAAGAAAAATTTGAAAATTTTGTCAAAGAATTAAAAAAAAATTATACTATATGATGTAAACATTTTTTTCTTGCTCAAATTTAAAATTTTCACGTTTCGTTTCATTCTAAACCTATTTCAGAAAAAAAAATTCAAAAGCAATAAAGTTTTGAAAATGTTTTTACCCTACCAATGAATGGTGAAAAAAATGTTTTTGCTCAAATTCAAAATTTGCACGTTTCATGGCATTCTCCACCCATTTCAGAAAAAAATCAGAACTGAAAATTTTTCTTACCAGTAGAAAGATGGAATTTTTTTTTTGTCCAAATTTAAAATTCCCACGTTTCATGACATTCTAAATCTATTTCACAAAAAAAAAAAAATTCGAAGAGAAAAATGAAAACTGATTTTTTAATACTATAGAATATATGATGTAATTTGTTTTTGCTCAGATTTAAAATTTAGAAAAAAAAAGTTCAAACGGAAACATTTTTGGATTTTTTTTACAACTACTATACTTAGAAAAGATCGTGGAAAATATTTTTTTTTGCTCAAATTTAACATTTCTGTGTTTCATGACATTATAAGCCTATTTAAAAAAAAAGAATAATTGAAATTTCTTTAACCACTGCTATACTTCCACTCCACTAAGTGGATATGGAACTGAAAATACGACAGATAGCAATAATGTATGACTTAGTTAACGCACTTGGCAAGGAAGACACCTATTATTATAGCTTTATTGAAAAATATACAGGCTGGTCATAGTTTTTTTTGCAATTCCTTGGCCTTGGGCTAAGTTCATTCAGCCGCGATTAGTTTATTATTTTACCTAACCTGACACAAAACCTAAAAAATCAGACAGTACTTGAAACGACAAGGGAAAATAAACTGGGACACACGCTTTACGCCAAAGTACCGTTCAAGGTTACTTTTTTTCTTACAACAAGGTAGGCAACGGTAGACAGGTTAACCCACAAAGTGGTGGTCGTCCTAAAAAATAATTCAGCAATGTTGGAAATTTGTAAAGGTATTTACACCAGCCTTCCATAATTGGCACCTTTTATTTAATATGAATTTTTGCTATAGGATGACCACTCTGTATATTTTTTTAACCAAAAGTTATCAGGTTTTCTTTGTAATGATACCTTCTGAATATTATTGTCATATGTGGTTTCGTAATTATTAATTTTTTAGAGTGACCGCCCGGTATAAACAAAGAGGGAAGTCCTGTGTAAATACCTTTACCGATTTTTTTTATAATAGTAAGACTTTTGGCTACAAAACTGTCTAGCCAGATTTTTAAAAATAATCGAAATTGAACTTCCATAGGTCGTTATAGTTGATCAAAATTGATAGAATAAGCAGAAGAATCAATATAATTACATAAATTAACCAAATTACGGCTACTTATTCCTTTTCTTAATCGGTTTTGAGTAAATAAAAAAGAATATACTCTAGAAAAAGAGTTCTAAGGTTTTTCATCAAAGAATTGGCCAAAAAATGGCCGAAATCAGTCAGAAGTAGAAAATATTCCCGAATTTTTACTTACTTTATAGAAATTTTATTTCTAGCTCTACTTAGTCTTAGATTGGCAAGAACGGCAAGTTAAAAACCTGACAATCTTAAAATGACAGATAAAATGTCCAAAATTTTTGTGCAGCAGAAAATAGGTTCGAAAGCTAATAAAAAATTGCGACTGGACAAAAATTATAGGCTGAAGAGAATTTTGAATGCTAATTTATTTTTCCGCCCCACAGTGCATCGGCGCACCGCACATCGTACAGTAAACTTAAATACAACCATTATTTTAAATGAGAGTGACCAAATCACATCGCACAGCCTTCGCACGGGCGATACCATGTTTTTAATAGAATTATGGATTGTTTTTAATAAATTATGGAAGGAAATAGCCGAATAATATATGAACAATTAGTACAATTTCTTTTGTATGCAGACCAGGCTGGGCGCTGTGCGATGGGCAATGTGCGAGGGGCGATGTGCGCTGTACGGTGCACCGACGTGGCCATGCACTTACATAATAAAGTCGTCTTAAGAATTTATAATTACTAGATACCTACGAGTTCCTACATTTAAATTGTTTAATTATATTTTGTGTAAAAGCATATCGATTGAATTTTAATTGATTTACGGAACTAATTAATGCAATAATGAAATATCGAAAATCATGCAAATTGCTTTATTCATGCTTTCATTACAAAATTGCAATTTTCAACTATTATGTTTTATATATATATTCAAAGACTAATTAAAATTTTATTATTCTAAGAAAATTATAATGGAATAGTATCCATTATTTTCTGTACAGTGAATTGACGTCACAGGGAACAAGTGAATTTTGACGCCAACTTTTATTTAAAATCTTTATGTAATATATTCAACAATGTTGTGTGAGCAACATTTTTTTAGATGTAATATGTGTTAAAACATTATGATAGACTTATAATATAAAATAATCTCAGGAAAGCCAAAAACAAAGTAAGTTTATGAAAATGTTAATTTTCAGTCTTTCCGTTCTCTTAATGATCTACATTCTAGTTATACTTGAATTTAAAAAACTATAAAAACATCTATACTAAGGCCAATAAGTGTAGGCAGTAGAGCAAAAAATCAGTGGTATTGTGGTCAAAGGATAGTAGCTGTTTTGTAATACTTAAGGGACACCTTGTTCTACTATACAGGGTGGTCCATTAATAATAGGCCATTGTGCAAGGGTAGATTCTTTGGACCAAAATATGAGGATATAACCAAATATGCTTTAGTAAAATGTTGCTATGGAAAAAAATACAAGGTGTCAAAATTCAAATTATTTTTTCGTTTTTTTTACAATAACTCAACAGCCTTTTGACTGATCTTCGCCAAATTTCCTAGAGGAACTTTTTTATTCTAAGAAACAATAATTTATGTATTGTATCAAGTTAGATCATAGAGGGCGCCGCAGGACCCGTATTTGATGAGGAATTTTTTTCATATTTTTTGGACGAAACATTGTGGAACTTCTGACCAGAAAATCTGATGAGGGCGTCATTTCCACCTATAAAAGGTACACTTGGTAGACCTTGATAACTCCAACCGTTTTCGAGGAAATTGCGGTTAAACATTTGAATAATAATAAAAGTATTTATTGAAAACAGTAGAACACGTAAGGGAAAACAAAATCGTAACAACAGCGTAAACTCTTTCTCACTTTCTTATGAACTAATGGAGTATTTTCATGGCACTGAGATAAATACATAAATCAAAAGATCTAATCTTATTAGACGACTAAAAGATAAGATAAAGTTGACTTAACCCTAGAATACTATCGTGTTTCTAGCCAACGTTATTGCTATCGCTTCGTAAAATTTACGACTTTTGAATTTTTTTCAATAATTGTAAATAACATGGCGGTTTGGAATGATATTTATATATTTAACGAACATAAACATACTTTCCACCTAAGTACAGCAAAAATAACAAAAAAATTAAATTTTTCTTCAGCATTCGGAGCACGATCTTGATCTATGTTCTCCACAAATCGCTCTTTTGCACTGACCACAGTACATGGTGGTCATTCGTCTTTTTTTGATGGACAAAAGCTACAGATGGTTCTTGGACCTTTAGGGGGGATCGTTTGATTTACTGCAGCCCTTGGTTGTAAAACATCGCTGATGGACTTTTGGAGTGGACGTGAAGTTTTTTAAAGTTGCTCGATGTTCCATCCATGGTTTCATAAGTTGCAAACTAAGGTTATATAAAAATTGTCGTCTTGATATGGGTTTTTCCTTCTTGCTAACTTTTTTGTGGTTAAATACAATATAACTATTTATTCCAGCTATATTGAGCATGCCATAGAACACGCATAATGGCCATCTTCTTGTTTTTCGGTTGCAACTCATATTGGCACACATCATATCAAAGGTATCCACCCCACCCTTAGTACTATTATAAAACTCAATAATCGCAGGTTTTTTTGACATAGAAGATATGCTGGGTTGGTCATGTGTAGTTGATAATAGAAGTACATTTTTCTTTTTCTTGGGTACATATGAGACAAGCGTCAGATCTTTGTCGAAACAGAACATAGATGTTTTAGGCTTGCGACATTTTACATCTAACAATTCTGGTGGAATTTCTTTCTTGATTTTGCATAATGTTCCAACGACTGTTAGTTTGTAAGGATCTCCTAACAATGTTTCCGCTAAATCTATGGATGTAAACCAGTTATCCATAGTCACATTTCTGTTTCAACCATGAACTGTTTTCGTCAGTTCTTTTACGTAGTAAGTGCCAAGTGCATCACCATTAGTTTCTGTACCTTTTCCTAAGTAAGGGGCAGCATCAATCATATATTTAGTACCGGCATCACATACCATTACTATTTTAATTCCATACCTTGCCGGTTTGTTGGGTTGTACATCCTAAAGGGACATCGACCACGAAACCCCAAAAGTTGTTCATCTATTGTTAGGAATGAACCAGGTTTGTAATTTTTATTACAGTTCAGTATAAAGCGATCCCATATGTCTCTAATAGGAGCAAAACGATCTGTTAGTTTTCGTAAAGCCCTCGTGGCTTGATTGTCAAACCTTAGAGAGCTTACAAGAAATTGGAAACGATCCTCACTCATGACAGATCTATAAATATTTCCGGATATTGTTGGATCGAACATCAAATGTGCATTTAGATGATTATTCTTCATCGATGCAGAGAAGAAAAGTAATCCTATCAGCGCTACTACTTCATTTTTGTTTGTTTTTGTTATTGTTCCCAAATTCTTGTTTTTATATTTTGTTGCCTTGTGTACAATCATTTGGTTCGTATGTTCCACAATCTGGTCTATTATTATATCGTCAAAGAATAATTTGAAAATATCCGCCTCTGTATCTGCATTTTGACAATTATTAGTTGGCCCGGGTCTAATATGTATAATGTTTTTAGATGACTTTCTTCCGACACGACTTCTCGAAAGTGTACTCCATTTATGTTGGTTTTTACCTCTTAGACGAAGTCGAGGTGGAACAATAATATTTGGATTAGCGTTCAAGAATTTACTAAGAGGTATATTACCCTCATCTTCACATTAATCTTCATTTTCGATTTCATTATCATCTTCTATTTCATTGTCATCTTCGTCTTCATTTTCCAGCAAATTCCTAACGCCTTCCTCCTTTTGAATATCTTTTGCTTCTGCTTCTAGTAATTCTCCTTCGCTTTCACTATCCGTGTCCTCATAACTTTCTTCACGTTCACAGAAATCATCAGTCTCACTTCCAGACTTTCCATTTTCCCACATATCATCTTCATCATCTTCAAATAAAAAGTTTTCCAGTTCTGCACCAGTCAAGGGTCGTATTTTTTCCCAGTTGGAAGTTATTTTGCTACTACTGTGATCTATAGAAGCAATAAAATCATGTCAGTATATAAAAAAAATTGATTATAAAGGCCGATAAAAAACTTACGTTAACACTATCGCGTCGTAAATTTTACGACGGGAAGCCGATATTATTAAGAAATTCACTGCGCACAAACTTCACCTGCCGCCTACAGCCACCGCTAGCCGCCTAGCATTCCAGGGTTAATGACATTAGTATTTATTGTATAAACTTTCCGCCCATGCAAAAACCCCATTGCTGCAATTTGGAGTAAATTTTCGATATGGTGTATACCTACTTCTATACCTTTTCTAATTCTTTTCATATTAGATTTTCTTACATTGAAAAATAAATTTTCCTGTGCGCTAATAAAATTGGCTGCATTTTGTATTTTGTCTCACAGTTCTTCTCTTGATTTGATAGTATTTGCATAGACTAAGGACTTCATATGTCCCTACACATGAAAATACAAATATTATAATCAGGACTCCTTGATGGCCAAGCAAACTCACTTCCTCGACCGACCCATCTGCGTGGAAAAATCCCATCAAGATAATTCCTGACTTCAATGGAGAAATAAGTGGAGCTCCATCTTGAATAGCATGTAATATATCAATAAGAGTATTTTAAAGAAAAAACAGGTAGGTAAAACTGTAAATTTAAATTTGAAGGAAGGACAAATGATCCCAATAACTGATCGCCGATAATACCACACCAAACGTTAATCTTAAATTCGTGCTGAAAATGCCTTTCTTTAACAGCATGAGGATTTTCTACTTCCCAGTAATGGGTATTTCTCCAGTTGAAAACGCCTCGGCGAGTAAAGGTTGGTTAGTCATAAATAAGATGTTCTTAACAAAATTTCGATCCCCGTTGTGTTGATTTAGAACCAATTGACAAAATTGTAGCCTTTGTGGAAGATCTCTTCGAAGTAAGTTTTCTACAGGAAGAAGTGATGTAAGTAGAAGCGTTCTTTGCGTAAAACTCTTAGAAGAGATTGTTTACTCACTCCTGTTGCCGCTGATAAACGACTTGAGCTGACTTGAGGATCTTCTTCCACACGAACTAAAATTTCTAGTTCCTGATCTGGAGTTTTTTGTTTCAGTCATCATACATCATTTTTATGGCGAAATTAACCCGTTTCTCCCAAACGACGAAACAAATCTTTGAAAATCTTATGGTCTGGCTGTATTCTATTTGGATATTGAAATGAGTATCTCCTCGCTGCAGCACGTCCGCTAAAAATTTCTTATACGTAAACACATCATATCCCTCATTTCCCTATTTGAAAAATTATTATGTCGAGGCATTTTAAATAAAGAAGTTAAAGAAATTAGCTCGAGGAACACAAGAACAAAATAAAATGATTAAGTAACGTACATGATACGTAACCGCCCAACCAGCAAATTTATTTTATAATTTAAATGTTCTACGATTATTTTGTTTTATTGTTATTTTATTAATGCTCCTAAATGCCGATTGATTATATTAGAGTTCCAGAAAATACTATTTAGTTGTCTGCAACTGAACTATTTTATAAGTTTATCATTAAAACGTTTCTGCAGCAAAATTATAAAATATATCAGCTTATAAAACTAAATCGTCGTATAAAAATTTTTTAGTATCGTTCTGCAGCATTTTTGGCACCGTTATAAATATGCATTCGAGTTATTTTACAGTTATTTCTTAGCATCTTATAAAACAGATATATTAAAGATCTATTTGTGACAAATTTTCTTTCAAGAATAAATGTTGTTCCAGAACATATTATATAATTATTATATAACAACAAGAAAGTCATTACAAAACAAAATTGTTTACTTGAGCATAAAAATATGGTGGCTAACAACACAATAAAACATATTTGAGAAAATGTATTTCCTGCGTTAGCTGTGTATTTATATTGTCATAATTAAAGACTGTTTTTTAATGAAAATTTGTCATAATTATAGTAGGTATACAAGTTTAGAAAAAAATTATTCTTCCAAAATTTTGGTTACTAATATTGAGAAGAGCGGTGTAGATCTTAACAGATCATTTAACGGCCAAACTAAAATCATCAGATTTAGGACAATGGAGAAACTTAAACAATGGTTGTAAAAATATTAGGTACATGTATTAACAGCGTAGTGGTTTTGGCAATAAGGCACAGTTTATACTGCAGTAACATGAAATGACGCATTTCACTCACTGCACTGTTAACGTATCAGGTCATATGCCAAAGTACTGTTGCTTCCACTAGTAAAAGTAACTGCGTGTTTTTGGCAATGAATAAACCATAAATAAACAGCTCTGTAAATAAGGTTATTTACTGCTACTAATTTGTAGGTTATATTTATGCAAGTTGAACCAATTCTGTTTCCATGGTTGCATTTACAACTCAGTCTTAACAGATTTATCATAAGAGCTACAAAAGTGAGTGAACTATTTTATAGGATTCACGAGAAAGTTGCACTAAGGCGCATTATTTTATAGATGTTTTATAGGAATCGTCTAATAATTTAAATATCATGAAATACTTGCTACTAACACAAAGGTATTTTATAGAGGAGGCCGTCTTGAAAGGCCAGCCTTCGTGATGGTAAATATGACAAGATATGAAAATTTAAAATATCAAATATTTATTAGAATTTATGGAGCCAGAAGCGTGCTAACTATACAGTTATGACTACTAAAACAAATTAGTGCGTTACATTATAAAAAACTCAAACCTATAAAATTGATATTTATAAAATTTCAAAAATTATTAGAAATTATCAATAAATGTGAGGCCCGTTAAAAATATATTAAAAATATGGTCATAGTTCACAGTAAAATTTTCTCCGCAATTAACATTGCAGTCGTTGTAGGCCAGGCCAAGTCTCTTAAATAATTATTAAAGGTTATTAGGTATTTAGTATTAAATTACAATGCCATATGCTTTTAGTGTCAAAAATACATTTTAGAAATCATTTTATTTCATTAGTGTGTATAAAGCAGCATCTTTTTTTAAATAATGACTATGTAAAAGCTTTTATAAAACAGTTGTTTAGTTGTTTCATAGCAGTAATTTAACAAACTGTGAAGTGCGTTTTAAAGTACAATTAAATGAAGCTTTAATAAAATTGCTATATAGTGATGGTACTAAATTTTCACAAGGCTTCTGGAAATGTTTATATAATTATTTTGTAATGGTTCCAATAGGCGTTACAAAATATGAAGTGGACTGGGATATTTTATAGGATGGTTCCAATTTTGCATTTATAGCTGCTGCGAAAACGTTATGAAAGTGTTTCTGAGAGTAATGTTGCTAAAATTTGTGTCAGGTAAATATTCCTACAACTTTCATAAAATATCTAATTGCTAGTTGAGCGAAGCAAACTTTTCAATAAATACACATTGTATGATTAAATTTGAATTTGTCTCTCAAAAAATTAGTCAAATGTATAACAGCAATTTCCTAGAAAACGGTTAGAGTTATCAAGTTCTACCGAGTTTACCTTTTATACGTGGAAATGACGCCCTCATCAGATTTTCCAGTCAGAACTACCACAACGTTTCGTCAAAAAAATTACGAAAAATATTCATCATCAGATACAGGTCCTGCGGTGCCCTCTATGATCTAACGTGATGTAATACATAAATTATTATTTCTTAGAATACAAAAAGTTCCTCTAGCAAATTTGCAAATTAGTCAAGAGGCTGTTGTTGAGTTATTGCAAAAAACAAAAAAATAATTTGAATTGTGACAGCCTGTATGTTTTTCCACAGCAACATTTTACTAACGCATATTCGGTTATATCCTCATATTTTGGCCCAAAAAATCTAGCCCTGCACTATAGTCTATTATTAATGGCCCACTCTGTATATAATAGTTTCAACATACAAATCACTGCAAAATTGCGCGGAACAATTTCAGGCCGCGGCGTTGGTAGACATTCTGCCGTTAGTTTATACAAGAACGAATTATGTAAAGAATTTGTGACTATAATTGAGGCTAATCTCCAGTTATTGGAAAAAGTTTTAATTACCCGATGAAGCCAATTTTCACTTGATCGATCACACACATAAAATCAAGCAAAACTTCAATTACTGGTTGGACTAAAATTCAAAAGTACTGCATATTATCCCCTTTAGAGCCCTGAAAGTTGTTGTCTTGTACGGTGTATTCAGTATTATTGGTTAGTACTTTTTTTTGAGGATGAAATTATTAAGCAAAGTGGATTCGACACAAATAGTGAAATAATTTTGACAAATAGCAAATTATCCCCAAGAAGTTATTTGAATTCCATTAGAAGCTGTGGTGCCTCGAGTTTTCTGAGGTGAACAGGAAGGTGACTAAATACAAATAAACAACATTATTTTTAGTTACATAAGACTAATACAATTTATTGCTTATCAGAAAATGTTTTGTTTTCTTCTGTTTACCTATGAGACCTAAGGTATTTTATGTTCATTATTTACTTCGATGTCCCATTATCACTAAAATGTTCCACAATTATTACAAATGAAAAATATAACTAATGGAGGGTAGACCCTTCTCAGTAATTCTATAGCTACTTAAAATAATGGCAACTGCGAAATACATCTAGTAAGACAATGCAAACAATAGTCATTTAAGTATTAATTTAAATTATCAAACAACACAAAGCTACTTACACAAATGGAATTAATGAATTCTCAGATAAATTGTATACTTTGATTTATTTTAATGTTAAACTAGCTTTGCTTTTTGTGTACCAAATTCAACCCTATCGAGAGCACAAAAGTTAATCATGCTTAATGTAGTGCAACTTCCCAACCCATATCAATGTCTTATCATTAATAATTATTGTGGAGTGGCTTATATTGATTCACTCGCTAATTGCTTACTATTCACGTTTCTGGCATTTGTGATAATGTCAATCTAAATACTGCTTTAATATAGCACCGCTCACTCACTAACCATGCAATAACAGATTCATCTTAAATACCGATCGCGGAATTAAATATTTCGTGCCATTAGTTAATTTGCAATTTATACATGCGATGTACTATTGTATTACTTGCTACTAATTGATTTTCTTAATTACTTCCAGATCCACGTCAAATCAAATCAAAAACACATGTATTTTAAATACAATATAACATATTATAGACAGCACGCTATATAGATTTTCTATGAATAAGGTACATTAAAAACTTTATATGAGTGGGTAAGTACTACCACAGACCTGCAGAGAGACACTTTTCATATAAGCAAATTTTGCCGCGTCATGGAATTTTACCGGTGGCGTCAAAATGGGAGGATGCCGGCAAATAAGAAGAGGCAGACAATTTTTTTTAATAACTAGAAGGCTTGTACTTTAACTTAAAAAAGGAATAATTCATATGTCCGAGGACTTAAGAAAACAGAAAAAAAAAACTTTAACCGAGGGTGTCTCAGGATTGCGGGCAAATTAAGCCTGGTAGCCCACTACAATCTCATTGTCTACCTAAAAACCTACATTTTGAGGTAGGTTTTATTCTTGTGTTCGGCCGGAAGTGACGTCAGAATTCCATGACGCGGGCAAAATTTGCAAAAATTAAAAGTGGCTCCCTGTATTTCTGTGGTAGTACTTACTCACTCATATAAAGATTTTCATGTATCCTATTCATAGGAAATCTGTACAGCCGGCTCTCGACCTATTATCCATCCCGAGCAGTCGTCGAAACCAACCTGACATCCACAGTGCAAATCTCCGTGACAATTGAAGGGCTTGCCGAAGCGAGGCCAGGTCGGATTAAAAAAAAATGAAAAACAAAACACTCCTTCCGCAAGATGGGCGAACTAAAAAGTGTATAAGATAAAACATATAAAGAATAATAAACTTAAAATAATTAGTACATATAATGCAAAAGACGCTACTGTAAATAAAATATCAGATATACAGTGAGGTCCATAATTAAAGGATAAATTCATTACAAAGCTCCACAAAAAAAACTATAAAATTTGTACATTCGGGTATACCCCATTACCTCCCCGTTTTTTGACCCGCTGATCACGTTCCCGGGGTCGGCTTGCCCCATGATGTCAGGATTTCCGGTTAAAGTAGCAGTACGGCTAATTTCTGGTCAGTGCTGTAGGTACCAGCTGAGTATATTTAATCCATGAAAATATTTGTAGTGTAAAGGCGTGCATTTATTTCAATTAGTCATTTAGTCTGTGCCGGAAACTCATCGCGAGCAATTCATTCTCCTACCACCGCCTGCAAACATGCACCTGCGCAATATCTTTCTGCCTCCCGTCAAGCAGTGTACCCTTTGTAGTAGAATTTAGTTGGTGTCCCACCGACCGCGAGGATAGACGTGTGCAAGGAATAGTAAGTAGAGAAACTTGTAGGTAAGACCGCTTATATTTTTCCATAAGTCCGAAACTGGTGCGTTTTCCGACTACGCCGTTCACCACTTTGATGCTGTGTCTAGTATAATTTCTGCAAGCTAGAGTTCAGTATACACCGTCCGTCCGTAGACAGCAGTCGACTCCGAAACCGGCAGTGAGACCGCCCGTCTTTACCGCTTTTGGCGTAAGCACCACTCACAAACCGTTTACCGTATCACCTGTCTGTTTGGTTTTGTAAAGATAGTTAAGTATTATTGTAAATAGTAGGTTCTAAAATAATAAATCTTGGTATATAATCTGAATCGTGCTTTTTACTGTATGTGAAGTCTAGCTATCCCTAGACCCGCTGGATATTACCGTTTCTTCACTGTAGCTACTCAAGCCGTGCTGAACTGGCTTTGAGGATAATTGGTTGTTCCATCAAAAATGGAACTGGTGCCCGAGCTTATCGTTAAACGATTGCTAAAGCTCGACTCTCAAAATGACGCTTCATCACCAACTGTGGGGTAAATGAAACATCACAATACTGCACATTGCACAATAGTGTTGGTTCGTGAGTCGTTCAAAGTGAACGACTCACTTCAGTAAACTGTGAACGAACGGCTCACTTCTTGAATACGACTCGTTCAATACGCCTTTACGGCATCTCTACTGCGCGGTTAGTATCCAGTGCCGTTCAGTACGCTAGCAACTTCTGACTCTTCTTGAGCCCTGAACAAGTGTGGCAATCTCGAGCTCACTACACCGTTAACACTCATATACAGATTAGACGTGGAAACATGCTAACAAATACAATCCCTATTAATTATACTAGATTAAATAGACATTTTTGTACAATTGGCGAAACCTTTTTTGTCCTCGTAACGGTTCTTATGGTAAATATATTTTTTACTCTTTCTGTTTCTATTTCTATTACTATGGGTAGGACCAAAGTATTTCATCATAATATTTGAAAGAGTAAAATCATTTAATTTAATAATTATTTTTATATCACCTTTATGTTGGTTTAGTTATTAAAATTAATAGCTAAGCAATTACCAAATATCAAAGTTCCATTCTAGAATTTGTTTAAATTGTCGCTTTTATGTTTGCTGTAGTATCTATTTTATTACAGCTAGCACTTGTTCACTTTAAAACATAAACATGAACACTTGACTTTACCTATTTTCATTTTAAACTGAAAATTGACACTTCCAATGAGGTTGATTTCCTTTGTCGAATTTTCACTAACTTTCGTAATTGTTTTTGCTGATCCAGGTAATTGATTTTAAGGGTGAATTGAAAGCTTCTGAAATGTCCTACCCAAATATTTATTAACTACCGCGTGTTTCAGTTCCGGTTAAACGGAAAGTGTAAATCTATTTTTGTAAACTGATAATATCCTCTCGTTACAGATAAAGCCAAAGATAATCGATTCAATAATAAGCAGGCAATCGAGCGTGGAAAGATAAAGGTCGCAGAGTACATTAGTTTTATGGGATGATATTTAATGGTAAAATGGATTTGAAAATTACGGTCGGCAAAAATGATGCTTTATCCATTAACTTATACCGGTTTTATAAGTTTTAATAATTAAGTTAAAACTGCTTTCGATTAATTAATGTTCTAAAATATTACTTTAATTAAAAGTTTACTGTGTTATATTTTAAATTTGATTGATAATTTGAATACACTGAAAAGGCTATCTAGTGTGCTACATCAGTGTAATCGGGGAAAAAAATTGAATTACAATTAAAGTAAATATTGAAAGTAAATAAATTTAAAGTTATTTAAATTAAAAAAAGACGATTAAAACATATAGAATGTTGCATTTGACAAATGTAGCTTGTATCGATATGGGGAGAAGTCTTCATTTTCTATTGATTTTCTTCACTTATGCCCAGTGATCGGAATTTAGGTTTAATTTTCAGGTGCGTGGTCACAAGGATTTATTCAAATAAGCACAGATGTTTAGTTAATTAAAAAACAAATAAATTTTGAATTATTTTTCGTGTAATATAAATTATATAATTGATTTATACAAAAAACGCTATTTAAGTTTAAGGAACAAAGAGCCTAAACAATGCACACCTGCAACACGTGGCCGACACGCCAAAGATTGTTTACTACTTACAGGAGTTTAAATTAAAGGGACGTTGCACGTTGTGTTTACTGAAAGAACTTATTTTTAATATGCCCCGTTTTAGTCCGAGGAAAAGTACTGTCGAAAAAGGGGTTAAGCTTTATACAGAACTACATTCTGATGGCGAAAAAACAATTTGTAATATTTGTGATGTCACAATGAGGTGTACACAGAAAAATTTTGTTTGAAAACATGTAAATAGCTACACACACGAGTGTAATACAAAAAGGGAAAAGAGAGTTTCAAAGGACTAGTTTTATTTCGATTTGGCTCTTTTGTTAATATGTTTAATTAAATCTTCCATGGAGTGTATTAAATAACGCTCATTTTAGACATTTTCTAAATAAATATTGCGTGGGACAACATGTTCCAAGTAAAATCCTGCCTCGTAAAAAAATCTCAGTGAAGTATATGAAGAAAAACTGGAAAGTATTCAGAGTGATTCTCAAAATGACTGGTTTTGGGTTACAATAGACGAAACAGACTCTTTAAGAAATAATGTTGCCAATTTACTAGTTACAAAATTCCATGTTGATGGTCCTGGTAAGTGCCATTTAGTAGCTTCCAAGGTTTTAGAAACAGTTAATAGTGAGTGTATTTAATTTTTTTAAAAACACTTTAAAACGGCTTTGACAAGACTTGGCTGAACTAAATTTAAATAAAGTTGTTGTTTTTTAACTAATGATTCAGTGTCGTATATGTTAAGTGCTGGAAAAAAAAATAAAAAAGAAATGTCTTCAAGTGTTACATGTTACGCCGCCTATTCGAAAAAGTACGAGATTGTTTCACAAATATTGACAAACTCATTGCTAATATAAAGAAAATGTTTTAAAAGCTCCTAGTAGGATAAAACATTCCCATGAAAAATGTCCCAATTTGCCGCTTCTCCCGAAACCAGTGATGTTGGGCAACATGGATAGACGCGGCATGTTACCATGTTAACTTTAACTCGCTAAAGGAAGTTGTAGACACCTTAAATGAATATGCTACTGCGATTAAACATGCAAATTTAGTGAATGTTCCAAATATTTACATTCGAACGTTTTAAAATAATGACGAGTTACTTGTGAGCAATCAAAGTATAAGGACGTGTTTATTGAGTTCCCTTATCAGTGAATAAGTTTTTCTTTATCTTTCTTGTTTTGTTTTTACAACACTTCAAGATAAGACATTATTTTTTGTGAATTATAGTGAGCACTTTACCATATATTTAATAAGAACTAAATTAATACACACCACGCACAAATTTAGGACCTCTTTAAGAGGATCCTATTATGCTTAAATATGAGTGCACCTAATATGAAGAAGAGAACTCGCTCTCCTGAATTAAGCAAAACACATAAAAAATATCTATTAGACCCAGAAGAGATTATAAAAACAAATGTGTTTTATCTACCACCAGACATTGAAAATAAAATAACAGACCACTCCGAACAAGGCACAAGCAATTCTTCAAAAATAATCGAAAAGACTAAAATACCGCCAATTTATTTGCATAAAGTTAACAATTATCAAGCAATAATTGCTGATATCAAAAATTCAATCAGTGGAGAATTTACAACACAATACCGAACTAATTCGTTAAAAATCAATGTCACTTCATCAGATGATTTAAGAAAACTCACAGCGTATTATGATACAAACGAAGTTAAGTACTATACATACCAAAACCCAGACGACTCAAATATGTCAGTAATTATTAGAAATATTCCTACTTCATTAAGTGAAAACGAAATTCACGACGAACTCAAACGTAACTATAATGTTATAAAAGTATGTGCAGTAGAACTTAAAAAAGATGGCAAAGAAAATGACATATTCAGGTTAGATCGATTGTTTTACTCCATAATTGAAGTACAGCCTAGAAGAAAGACTACAAGTATCCCACAATGTACACGTTGTCAACGTTACGGACACACAAAGAACTACTGCAAATTAGACCCAAGATGTGTTAAGTGCCTGGAACCACATCACTACTCTAAGTGTCCTAAAAAACCTAATGAAGAACCTATATGAGTCAATTGTGGCAAGAATCACGCTGCAAATTACAAAGGATGTCCGTACTATGTCAATATAAAACAATAAAGAATGCAAGTTCAGGAAAATAGAACACAAAATAAAATAGTCAACAATACCAACAACACAAATATGACTACCAGAGAACAGGAGGAAAGCTACGCTAGTGTCTTAATTACTCCCAGAAAAAATTCCCCTCACCAAGAACAAAAAGCACCAACTACCAACCCGTCAACCACAGAAAATCTACCTAGTCCCACAATTACTTCTATTAGTCAAATATTAATTGACATAATTACACCGTTCTTTGAAAAAATCAAACAATTTATAACATCATTATTCTCATCCTTTTTCAATGGCAAATAGAAATCTCATTTTACAAAATCTCACAATAACAAATTGGAATGCAAATGGCCTGAAAAACAAAAGGGCCACTTTTATTGCTTTCCTCGCCTCGCATAATGTAGACTTAGCTTGTGTTACCGAAACGCATTTCATCAACAACGAAAAGTTTACTATACCTGGTTATAAAATTTACAGACATGACAGAAATGCTCCAATAGCCTCAGGTGGTGTTGCAATCATAATTAAAAAGTCTTTAGAACATCACCAAAATCACACTCCAGACCTACAACATATAGAAGCCGTGTCCATTAAAATAAAATTATGTAATAATAGTATAAAAATAATATCCGCTTATCTACAACCAAATCGACGAATAACGGATATAGACATCCAGAACCTGTTTGATGAAGACAGATCAACACTAGTTATCGGTGATCTCAATTAAAAAAATACAGCATGGGGATGCCGTGTCAACAACCCAAATGGAGTCAGGCTACACAACATTTCTATCAACCACGGCATACAAGTAACTGCTCCTGATAGTCCAACTTACTACCCTTATAGAGAAGACCACCAACCTGACATATTAGATATATTATTACAAAAAAATTTTTCAAAACCAATATACTCAGTAGTATACACAGAACTAGATTCCGATCATCTTCCCACAATATATACATTCACTGAGATACCCGCAATAAACATCCCCGCACCCAGACTTATCAATGGCTACGTAGATTGGGATACGTTTAAAGTGAATCTAGATTGCTTCCTGAAAGTCCCGCAGTTAAATACACTCAGCGACATAGATACGTCAGTAGAAAACTTAACAAAAGACATAATTAAGGCAGTAAACGTGTCAACAGTGAATAAACGAAATTTTCGACAAGCTAGTTATTTACATCCACCTGACCAAATAATATAATTAATAAGGAAAAAACATAAAGCAAGAAGACTTTGGCAACAAACTAGATTACAAAGGCATAAAGAAAATTTAAACAGACTCATCCATCGTGTGAAATGGGAATTAGATCAATATCGATATATGTCATATCAAAAATATCTAGGAGATATAGATCCTGGAGATGCAACAATGTGGAAAGCTACAAAGAAAATATTAAGACAACCAACAATAATACCACCTTTAGAAATCAACAATCACAAGATTTGTAATGAAAAAGAGAAATGCCAAGCTTTCTCTATTCATCTAGAACACACATTTTATTTGAACGATAATAACGATGAATTTACAACAAGAACTACAGAAATGGTTGACAACAATATTCCAGCTAACATTGATGACGATAATATAAACATCACTAATCCGATAGAAATAAAAAACCACATTAATCAGCTTCCTTTAAAGAAATCACCTGGACACGACTTAATACCTAACATCGTTCTTAAATATCTGACACCTAAGGCACTGGGCATAATTTCTTCTATATTCAACCGTTGCATGGCCGTAGGATACTTCCCAACCAAATGGAAACATGCTGAAATTATATTATTTAATAAACCTGGGAAAAACAAAGCGAAACCGGAGAATTACAGACCCATTAGCTTACTCACTACACTATCAAAGCTATTTGAAAAAATTCTTTACTCCAGACTTAACGAATTTTTACAGGAAAATGACATTATACCAAACTGTCAATTTGGATTCAGAACAAGCCATTCTACAACACATCAGATCCTACGAATTTATGAAACAATCGCTAATGGGTTTGAAAGTAAAAAACACACAACAATAGCATTTTTAGATATAGCACAAGCATTTGATAAAGTCTGGATAAAAGGACTTTTATACAAATTAATAACGATTAATACACCTTCATATTTATTAAATATTATTTCTTCATTCGTCACAAATCGAACTTTCTGTGTAAGAATAAACTCCAATCTGTCAGATCCAAAACAAATAAGAGCTGGAATACCACAGGGTTCAATTTTGGGACCAGTTCTCTTTAATATATTCCTATATGATATACCACATCCACCTTAAGTAATAGTAGCAATGTATGCAGATGATACCGCAGTCATAACGCAACACGAAGATATAAACACAGCTGCACAAGTTCTACAAGATGAAATTATATTACTACAGGAATACTTTAGAAAATGGCAAATTAAATTAAATCCGTTAAAATGTGAAACGAAAATATTTACACTAAGAAGACCACGAGACCCAAACAATATAATAATTAATAATGAAAGAGTACCATGGAATCCCACAGACAGCGCAATAAAATACTTAAGTGTTTACTTAGACAGAAGGCTGACCTGGAGCTACCATATTAACAAGAAACTCAACGAAGCGTACGCTCGACTATCAATGTTATATCCTATTATTAATAAAAAATCTTCAATAAAAACCAAGTGTGCCATTCTTATCTATCAGTCCATCTTAAGGCCGCTAATAACATACGGTTGTGTAATCTGGGGAACTACCAGCAGAACGAATCTAAAAAAAGTGCAAGCTTTCCAAAATAAAGTTCTTAGAATTTCTGTAAATGCCCCCTGGTATATGCGGAACTCTCAAATTCACCGCGAACTTGGTGTACCAATGTTAGAGGATTTTATTAAAAATAGTGCCAAACATTTTTTCAATAATATTAACAAATGCGATAGTGCTGTGAACTTACGACTAGGACTAAAAACTCAACACAACAGACTGAAGAAGAGGCTACCACAAGACGTATTAATTTCCAATAGTGAATCTGAGTAAGGACCGTTAAAATATATGTCATATGTATAATTCATGAAAATTAAATTATTATGAACTCTAATAAAATTAATGTTAGGCTAAGTCCAATTAGATTTGCATGTTATGTAATGTCTATTTTAAATGTACCATGTATAACATTAATTTGTTGATCTGGTAATTTTATAATTAAAAAAAAAATAATAAAAAAATAATGACAAGAATTATAGAAAACCTTCAATGTCCAAATTTGTCCTTGGGGGAAACATTTGACTAAGTAGACACTGTTCAAAAAACAATTAAAGAATTCCGAGTGCAACTGGTGAGGTTATATAAAAAAATGGGTTGCTGTTTTACAAAGGAATCCAGACTTGGAGGTCGTATTTGCCATTAGCAAAAAAATTGTAACAGAAAAGATTCCTTCGTTGATCAGGTACCTATTAATATCGTTAGATATGCTTCCTTACTTCTGTGGAATGCGAAGGATAATTTCGACCTTACAGTGTATAATATGTATTATTAAAAGAAATCGTCTCTTACATGAAAATTTAGAGAAAATGCTTACCATATACTTTGAAACTATGAACACTCAGTCAAAGTACAAAGTTTGAAACTTGAAAGCGCTGTGCGGATTTATGACAATTTATGTGTGAAATATGTGTACATACATTTATTATGCCAAAATACATCATAAACTCACAAGGTAGGTTCGTATTACATTTAATCTTGTAAGAGATAACAAACTTACATTTAATATTTTGATGTAAAATTTTATGTGCGCCACTGGAATTAAACCCAAATTCCGATTACTGCTTATGCCAAATAAAACATTAATAGATACCTTACAACTTTTGTAAGAAACAGTGTTTTGTTTTATCTCAAATAAATTCACAAACTCGGATCAAAATGTATATCAAGTGATATGCGGAGGAAGTAAAAATATATATACGAGTCTGTTATGTATGTGCGTATGTACGTGTAATTGTGTGTCTGTATCTGTGTGTGTGTAGATCGTTTCTTTTATACACGATAACTTCTTTTAGACTAGATTTTTGTTTCTTTTGTGCGTACGTATAATAATATGGTAAAATACTTTCCATCGAATGTAGGCCATACCTGTCATACAGGGCGATCACTAGAGGCATCTAAACTATCTTCTTGATGTAAACTGTGTTCTATATTTAGAACAAAGTATTACTAAGGCTTTAAACACACAAAAATACGAATATGTACAAGTCATCAAAACTACATAATATTCAGTATATCTCTCAGGTTCGAGTAAAATTTACACAGTTCAAAAAAATATCAATTTCATTTTGCATGTTATTGTTGCGATTTTAGTAAGAATGAAAGTTGCAGTCATGCACTGCTCAATGCAAGTGTCTGTTACATATGACAACTTTTGGTAGATTTATTATATTACTTCCCTCACATACCGAAGGGAAGTATTGTATTCGAGAAAAGATAATACTGTTTGTCTGTCTGCCTGTTGGTGCATTAACTAAAAAAGTACTTGACGGAGAAGAGTCAAATTTGGTAGGTAGCTGACGCCACTGTCAGCGAAGAAATGGTTAAACTTTTACTGGAAAATATACAGTGTGGAATAAATAATACAATTTTTTTTTTTGCACAAATTTAAAATTTCCACGTTTCATGACATTATAAACCTATTTCAAGAAAATATTTTTACCATTGCTATAGAATAGATGATGAAATTTTTTTTTACCATTAGAATACATGAAGAAAAGTTTTGTTTGCTAAAATTTAAAATTTCCATGTTTCATCACATTCTAAACCTAAAAAAATCGGTAAAGGTATTTACACAGAACTTCCCTCGTTATTTGTGCATGGTGGTCACTCTAAAAAATTATTAATTACAAAATGACATTGAGAATAATAATCGAAATAGAGTTATTGCTATTATTACAAAGAAAACCTGATAACTTTTGATCAAAAAAATATACAGCGTGCTCATCCAACAGCAAAAGTTCAATACTAAATAACAGGTGCCAAATATGGAAGGCTTGCGCAAATACCTTTACAAATGTCCACCATGACTGAATTATTTCTTGGGATGACCACCCTATACATTTTTCAATAAAAGTATAATAGGTGTATATGCTAGATATTATTGGCATCTGTCACATTTTCAATCCCACATTCATGTACCTAATGGAGTGGAAGTATAGTGGTGGTAAAAAAAATTCAAAATTTTTTCTTCTGAAATAGGTTTAGAATGTCATGAAACGTAGAAATTTTCAATTTGAGCAAAAAGGAAAGTTTCCTTCTATTCTACACTAGTGGTAAAAAAGTTTACAAATTTAAAAATTATGTGTACTTTTTAAATACGTTTAGAATGCCGTGAAACGTGAAAATTTTAAATTCGAGCAAATAGAAAATTTTTTAATCTATTTTAGTGGTAAAAAATGTTGGTGAAAAAATTTTTTTCTGAAATAGGTGTAGAATGTCATGAACCGTGAAAATTTCAAATTTGAGCAAAAAAAATTCCATCTATTCTAGTGTTAAATTTTTTTCCAAAATGGTAAAAAAATGCTGCAATTTTTTTTCCGAAATTGGTTTGAAATGTCATGAAACATGGAAATTTTAAATTTGAGCAAAAGAAAATTTTTCGTCTATTCTATAGTAGTGATAAAAGTGAGTTTAAAAATGTTTTCAAAATGTTTTTAAAATTTTTCAAAAATATTTTTAAATTTGTTTGAATAGTTTTAGAATGCCATGGAAACGTGGAAATTTTAAATCTGAACAAAGAAAAAAAAATCTAGCTATTGCAGTGGTAAAATGTTTTCAAAAATTGTGTATAAATTTTAAATTTTTTTAAAATAGATTTAGAACGCTATGAACCGTGAAAATTTTAAATTTGAAGAAAGAAAAAAAAATTCCATCTATTTGTGATAAAAAAAATGTCAAAAATGTTGCTAAAAATAATTTTCAAAAAAATTTTTTTTTTAAATAAAAAAAAACTTTGTTTTATCAATTTTAGTGGTAAAATTTTTTTCAAAAATGGTGAAATTTCAAAATTTTTTTTTCTGAAATATGTTTAGTGTGTCATGAAAAGTGGAAATTTTAAATTTGAGCAAAAAAAAATTTTTTTCACTATTTATTCCGTTTAGACGGTCCACCCAGTATATTTTCCAATGAAAATTTTACCATTTCTTCGCTGACACTAGGGTCAACTACCTACCAAATTTGACTGCTTACCGTCAGTTAGTTTTTTAGTTAATGCAACAACAGACAGACAGACTGACGGAATTGAAAAACCTATATTTTCAAAATTTACGTGATCTGAAATGTCAGAATCCGAAAAAATCTCGGAGGGTGATTTTTTCTCAAGTACAATACTTCCCATCGGTATGCGAGGGAAGTATAAAATGAAATTTTTTAACCACTGTTATACTTCCATTTCACTACGTGAATGTGGAACTGAAAATGTGACAGATGGCAATAATATTTGGCATATGCACCTACGAGTGCACCTATTATAGTTGTATTGAAAAATATACAGAGTTGTCATCCAAGAAATAATTCAACCATGGTGGGCATTTGTAAAAGTATTTGCGCAACTCTTCCATATTTGGCACCTGTTAATTACTATTGAATTTTTGCTGTCGGATGACCACTCTGTATATTTTTTTGACCAAAAGTTATTAGGTTTTCTTTGCAATAATAGTGATAACTATATTCCGATTATTATTCTCAATATCATTTCGTAATTCATAATGTTTTAGAGTGACCGCACTGAACAAATAAAGAGGGAAGTTCTATGTAAATACCTTCACCGATTTTTTTTTCAAATATGGAACATTCATGAAATAGTATACTCCCTACCGAAATTGGCTCTAATCCATCATATAGTGTGATCGTTAGAGACGTATACATCGTTATTTATATATAAAATAAGATCTATTATAATTTTAGACCAAACTGGCATTAAGCTTTTTGATTAGGCAAACAAATGTACGAAGTATACTTCATAGTACAGGGAAATTAGCCATTTAGGGTAACAAAAATTAACAAAAGGATCATCTCTGGGATTTAAGTAGGTAATAACCTGGAGAATGAGATGATGCATTCTTTGCACTTCCAAGTTCCGGGAAAATTTTAAAAAATTGGAAAAACTTTTTTATTTTCGGGTTTTTTGCTCTAGCGGCCAAAATAAAGAAAATAGAGAAAAAAGTTCCCAACGAAAGTTGTAGCTCGCCTCTTTCTCTACAGAAAAGGTATTTACAAATTTGTGTCTTACTTAAGCCGTTTAGAAGATAAATCGAGTTTTCCACTTATAGTTTTAAGCCGCATTGAAATGCGCGAAAAATGAGAATTCTCCGGGAATTTCGTACGACCGGGCTCATCGATCAATAATTCTTAGTATTCAGAGCCCCTAAAAATGAAAATGACATAAAAAGTAGAGAAAAGTTCAGCTTTAATATGGAACTAATCACAAAATCCATAAAAAATTTATCATCGAGAAGTGTCAGAAGATGGCTTAGTAAACTTGGTACAGTTGATTCACATATTTATTCATATCTTTGCTGGGAGTCGTTAGAATGATAATTCATTTTGCTTGTATATTCTTATATAATGACATACTAATCCAATTAACATTTTATTGCAATTGCTTTTGTTGGAAAGGTATGCCTTGTGATCAAAGTAGAGGGTATATTTCTCATCGATCAATCACCTCCAAATTTTGGAGTTCAGTTCGCTACATCTAAATTAATAATAATGGCACAGTCTTAATTTTGGATCATAAGTACAATAAAACATATTCTCTCGAATGACTTTAGAGTTTTTTAAATGGGTGAGGTACTTTTTGAATTTGTCTACATTATTCATACACGTTCAGAAAATGCACAATTATACAGTAAAACATATACAACTTATTTGTTTCTTAACATTCTTTAATGAAATTTTCACTAAACATAGACTAAAGTACTTGAAATCGAGATCATGCAGTGAAAAAGCACCCATTGTTACGGGAGAAGTAGGCAGGATGCATAAAACTCAAAGATATTAAGCCATTTTCCAACACTTTTTTCTCTATGATAAAAATTTGTATCAGTTTTGCAATTAGTTCCACTTTAAAGCTGAGACTTTTCTCCACATTTTCTGTTGTTTTCGTTTTTTTAGCGGCTCTGAATAGTAAGAATTATCGATCGATGTGTTCGGACGTACGAAACTCCCAGAGAATTCTCATTTTCCGCGCATTTCGGAGCGGCTCAAAACTGTAAGTGGATTTATCTCCTAAACGGCTTAAGTAAGAGAAAAATTTGTAAAGACCTTTTTTGTAGAGAAAGAGACGAATTTTGTAGAAAACTTCTTTCTGTATTTTCATTACTTTAGGCGCTAGAGCAAAAAACCGAAAATCAGAAAGTTTTTCCATTTTTTTTTAATTTTCCCGGAACTTGCAAGTGCAAAGAATGCATCATGCCATTCTACAAGTTATTACCTACTTAAATCCCGAATATATCTTTATTAATTTTTGGGAGGTTTTTACAAAATTTTGCTTTCATTGCCTGTACTATCAAGAGACTTTTAAATTTAAATTAACATATATCCTAGTATTAATTTAACTTTAAAATTGTATTGAAATATGTTTAATGAGACTGTTATGAAACAGATGAAAGTTTGCTTTTGCGAATGAAAATACTTCTTAAACACGGATAACTTCTGTTAGACCAAAGATTCTAATTTGTAATATATTCAGAATTACTTTGTGGAATACACTTTATTGATTTGGACCATATTCGTCATACAGAATGATCTCCAGAAGGGTGTAAATAGTCATGTTTTATATATTCATATTTTATTATTATTCTGGAACAACATGTAACTAAGGTTTTTGTCTAAGCAATCGGATTCATACATAAATTTTGCTTCAAAATATTGTTAAAATGTACTTTTAATAAGATTATTATGAAACTTGTGAAAATTGCAATGGGGCATTGTCGGGTGCAAATACATTTGAACAATATCATAACAGGTAATAATGAATTGAGTCGTTTTAAAGTTAATTAAATGCTAATCTTCTAGGTTTTCGAAGTCGGCTACGTTTAACTACACCTTCTACTCATTCTACTATGACGTTTGTTTAAACTTACAGTTCATTGAATCTTCTCGGAATGAATATTTACCATCTTATTTATATTTAATGTTGAAATAAGTATAATATTACAATTCATTTTGACATATATTTCTACTTACGAAATACGAAAATAAAACTATTTTAATTTTATAGTTTATTAATTCTGAGATGTTATTGTGCCGACAATATGTCTCCTTGTATTTATCTAAAAAGCTTGCTAATTCACTTGAACGATCTGTTCTTGTCACGGCATCAATTTTAACGCGATTATCATCATATTTCGTGTGTATGTCCTTCCAGATTGCGACTGACTTATAGAGTCACGACCCCTTTTGAACTTTTTATACCAGTAAAAAACACAAACATGTAATAAAGCAAAACCAAGCCCAGCCACTCCGGCCGCATCATCAGTTTCCCTTGGCGTTTTACTTACAAGCGGAGAAAATTTTATCATATTTATATTTTAGGGTTACTCTAGTCTCCATGATTTCATGGTTGGGTAATGCAATATTTTAAAATTATGTATATAGAGGTTTGGCCGATGACGGGCCAAGCCTTTGTAAACATTGTTTGACTTCAGTCTATAATGATTTAAATGTCTAATTTTCCCTTGGATGAAGTCATTATGCTATTGAAATTTAGGAGACTCATTTAAATCAAAATGGAGATTTTGTAAAAGATTTATATTCAGTTTTTCCTAGCTCTTAATTCAACGTTCTAGTCCAGTTACATTTAATTATTTCCACATCTACGTAGTGGAGTGGAAGTACAGTAATCGAAAAAAAATCTTTTTTTTTTTGTTGAAATACTCATAGAATGTCACGAAATGTTTGGATTTTAAATTTGAGCAAATAAAATGTATGTCTGTCTGTCAGCCAGTCTAACTTTTTTATATGCACGTGTTCTTAGAAACCGTTTAAGATATTGACTTGAAATTTGGTACACATATGTATCATGACGAGATCTGAAACTGGATTATATTTTGCGCTAATTCCATCATCATCATAACAAATTTATTTAGATTAATAAAATATAAACATTGCCTCCCCCCGGATCACTATCCGGAGCCAACCAGACAATCGCGTCGCGCTGCGTCGTAGTGTACGTAGGGTTGGGCGGATCATGATCGGTTTGGCTCAATAAAATTAATACAAAAAGTTAAAAGTCCTGCCAAAATTAACATTAAAATTAGTAATATTAAAATTAACACCGTAAAAACTAAAAACTGTTGGGGCACAAGACACTAAACACTATTTAAATTTTGGTTGCTGGCACGGGGGGAAAAACTCAACGAAAATACCCGTTCGAAGCAATTGGACCCAACGGTCTACCCGCCATCGGGAAGGTAGGGAAGACAATTTTTAAAAAGTTTTTCGGTCTAAAATGAATTCAGAACAAAAAAGGACAAAAGAGGGAATGGATAGATAAATACATAAAGATGTGAACGGAAAAGTGTGTAATAGAGAGAAGTTATGGTTAACGATAGTGTGGCTAGAGAGGTTGCCCGAAGATAGGCAATGCCTGGTATGGTAGGGGGTGTTTGATCTGGAATGGGGCATTATGCATTCTGATTCTAGTTGTTGCGAGTTAGCGGACTGTCGTCCTTTTGGAAGGCATAGAATTTCTGCGATGTTTCCCGGACGAAGTCCGCTGGTGGCGTTATGTCGTTGCAACGATCATATAAATCACTGGCGTTAATTTCAGTGAGGGGATAGGGGTTTAAGAGGGATAAATAAGGGAAAATAAGTATACAAGCTGGTAAGAATATACTATTTTATATACTATCTAAATACATATTTTATAGACAAATATCCAAAAAATTTATTTCTATATTTAAAATATCATAAATAATGGGCCTACCCAGGCAGTAAATATTAATCTATATTTTAAATTATAAAATATTCTTAAGAGGCATTAGTTTTGTTACCAAAACAAGCTAACCATTATACCTTTCGCCAATTTACTACACTTGTTATATAATTGTTGCACATTCTATGGGATACTCTTCGCAGTTTTTTTTATAAATTGTATTAATTTCAAACACTTTTTGTTTAATTACAAAAAAAACAAACACTTTTCATTTAAAAAATTAATAACTTTTTTATTTATTCAAAAAAGAATAGGGTTCTTCCTCTAGCTAACATTAACTAACTGTTTAAATTTCAATACACTCGGACTCTGCGTTCTTAAGTTATCGTGCTTACAAGAAACGTGACGGTCGAACAGACAGACAGACGGACGGACATACAGACAGACGGACGGACAGAAGGACGGCCCTTTTGAAAGTTGTTCAGAATTCGATCACCAACACAGTGAGCACGAGCAATATTACCGGTTTTAGAAATGCAATATACTCTTCGTTTGTATTTGCGAAGAGTATAATAAATGAAATTATTAGCTAGGCCGTACCCGGATCCTGACTATTATCGTGGGTGTAATGGACTCAATTAGTGTGACGTCACATAATTATGCAACCCCTATATACTGGTGTCATGACACACGGGTTGCCTGCCAAGCATACTGAAATTTGACCCTTAATGCATATGTTTATAAGGCAACATTTTCGAGGCTAGAAACATAGCATACAATTTTATTTTATTTCTCCCGTGTAAGAAATATTTAAGAGATTTCAGTTATCATTTATTGCATGGACAAGGTATTGGTAAATATACACAAGTATAAAGTATTACAAAAACTGTAAACAAAAACTAAAATAAAGTTTTTCTAACTCATACATGGATATATACATTTTAATGTACTTTTTGAATATGAAATAGGTATTCGAAGTCCTTAAATATGTCTTCCACAGGAGAAATAAAATAAAGTTCTATGCTATGTTTCTATCCTCGAAAATGTCGCCTTATAAACATATGCATTAAGGCTCAAGTTCCAGCGTGCTTGGTAGGCAACCCGTGTGTCATGACACTAGTATATAGAGGTCGCCTAACTTGTGACGTCACAACTAATCTAGTCCATTGAAGTTTTACCACTTTGTTTACTCATTTCGATTTTGTGAATTTCATTAACATTCGTAGTTACATATTATCTAACTAGCTGATACCGACCCTTCTGTCGCAATATGGCGAACACGATAAACCTGTTATAATCACAAAGCAATTAAAGATTTACAGCGTGATATCAGGATTCTCTGATAACCAGTCTGCTGGTAATACTTAAACATTCAAACCGGCGCTTATTTTCCTGTACTTTTAGTGCAGTACAATTAAAGACGCAAAATAGAAAATCCCGGAACCCAGTTATAGCAGATGAATTTTTATGATTTTTTTTTGCATAAAGTTTCTAAAAGTGAGTAAGCTGCTATTTCGAAAATTCAAATGTTTTTAAAAATAGAGCAAATATAAAAAGTATATATTGCAATAATTTTTACAATTGAAATGTTATAGGCAAGAAGATATGGTGGTTTCCGAATACACTGATTATGATTTATTGGCAAAAAATTAACGCTCAAAATGGCTGACACAAAACACAAAACACAAACTATGTATAACTCGGTTAAGAAACAAATGTAAAAATCAGAACATTTTTCACATTGAATTTTTTTAGTCGAAAACCCTTTTTATTGTAAATGTAAGAAAAATCATCGAAAACAAACAATTTTTGTCAAAAATAAAATTTCTTCAATTTCCTCATTGTCGATCTAGTTAATCAATATCACTGACGATGCGTTTAAATAGCCATTACCATTCAAGAGAACATACTAAGCTGTTATCAGTAAAAATTGAAATGCAATTACTCAAAACTGTGTATTAAAGTAATAGTGCGTAAAATTATCCTAGAAATCGACCACTGTGTAATATATTTTTAACGTGTAAAATGGTTAGAAGTAAGCAGTTTATTCACGATAAAGTAACAAGACCTTTTTATGCCATTTTTACACCTATACTGCCTTCCAATATGCACTTACAAACAGCCGCATGTGATACACCATAAAAATTTTCTGATAAATCTAGTGCTAGGGGCATTCCAGCCCGCATTGATATAACCAGTAGACCCTGATATCAAAGCAACAACACTGAGATATGCCATGACCCCCTCGGCAATTGTCTATCCAGCATCAGCGTATAGCTTCCGCCTGACATCATTATATTCATGCCTACACAACTCATACACTGCTCATATCATACCTTATGGTTATAATATAAAAAATAGCCTTCCGTATATAATATGTCAAATTTTTAAAATGTTGTGGAAACTATATTTTCCTTTAGATTGTTTTCAAGAAGTACTGGCGCTGTTTGCAATAGCATGTGAGATACATTTATTTAACTTCGGTAGGTTAATCCCATGTGCGAAAAATTTTGTATTTCTATTAGTATTATGGATTATCTATCTAATTTTAAGTATTAGGTTAAATACGGAAATTCGACAAATACTTTTCAACCTGTTTTTTAAAAACATGTTTTTTTCTTAATAATTGAAGGTCTACCCTGACCGCCATAAAGGTTGGATGAGAAAAAATTGTCTATTTAAATTTGGCAAGAACTTTATTTTTAAATCAAGAAGCTTAAATTTCTAATTCTTTAATCCACCATTCCATCTGTCATTTATAAAAATACGTAAGTAATATGAGAGATCAGCTACAAATAACTAAGAAATGAACATTACAAGCAAAGAACACAGGGTAGACCAAATCCGGTTAGATTTGGAATTTTCAGTTGTATCGAATTATATAATCTACTTTTTGAAAACAATATTTAACGCAACAACTTCTTTCCGTTATCGTGTCAATCTTTTCTTATTTTGCAGTGACGTTAAAGATTGCTATGAGGTCCAATCCTTTTTTTTTCAAATTACCTTAAAATTAGGCAACTTCAAACATTCATAACTTTTATAAATCTAAACCGATTTTAGTATACTTTACGTCAATGAATGACAACTTTCATTTGCTTGAATGGACCGCAAGAAATATAATGCAGATGGTGTTATTCGAAGCAAAGACGACCGCAAGTCATTTTTATTATTTAACTTGCATAAGATCATATGACTAAAGCTATATAAAAATATGCTTTTATTGTAGATTTATTTTGAGAACGAGTTTCGGCTAGGCCCCCTTGTCTTGAACAAAAAATGTTCTTTAACATGTAATAATCTTATACTATATAGTGCAGTCAACGGGGGGATTTAACCTCTAATTTGATTGCTAGTGAATGAATTTTGATTAAAACTTTCGCAATGTGTTTGTAAAGACGTTAATAAAAATGTTGAGATAAAGATTAAAGTAGGTAATGATCGGAAGGGGTAAACAGCACCCCTGTTGTCACGGGTTCCGTAACTTGTAGAATTAGGTCAAAAATTAAATATTTTTTATAATAATATATATCAATCTCGCTCATTTTTCTAATTTTCAGGTATTTTACTTCTGCATCCACGTAGTGGATTGGAAGTAGGTATAGTAATCGAAAAAAAAAAATCAATTTTTTTTTCTTGAAATAGGTTTAGAATGTCATAAAACGTCGAGATTTTAAATTTTAGCGAAAACAAATTCTGTCTGTCGGTCTGTCTGTATTTTTTTTGTGCGTACGTTAAGATATTGACTTGAAATTTTGTACACGTATATACTATAACGAGATCTGGAACAGGATTTTTGATTCTTGACTATATCCGGTGAAGGGTTGGGGGGTAAATGGGGGGTAAATAGGGGGAAATAAGTAGAGCAAACTGGTAAAAGTGCAGAAACTTGAAATTTGGTATATGTACTGGAAGCGAAGGCCTCAATTTTTTTTATAATACTTACCCTCCCTCCACCCCCCCCCCCCATTCCATTATTAATGGAGCTGATAAAATAAAATTGAGATATTCGCTTGAAATTTGGTATACGTATATAGGGTGTAATTAGTTTCACAGAAAACATATATGACCTTTTTCTCAAGGGGCACTTTGAAAAAAACTGACCTGGGTTTACCTTTTTAATGTTAAGGTAGGAAAGATTTGAGAATCACTGTTTTTCAGGGTCAATGGATGTTATAGTTCCGAATATTAGAAATAATAAAAAACTGTAATACTCGACTTGTGTTCCCGTCGGTAGAAGTGTGGCACTTTGATGGGATTATTTGTATCGAACTTTCTATACCACTAATTATGAAAATGTAAATAATTCCTTCTCTTTCGGCACAACGCAAGCATAGCATGGCCGCAGGGGTTTAAATAGGATTTGTTTACATGCGTTTTTTAATTTGGAACAAAGCTATTGTATCTTTTATTGTCGTTTATAAGGATTTAGAAAATTTAAAATTGGTTTGTTAACATTTGTAACATTGTGTTAAAAGCCTAAAAAATTAGTAATTGTTTTATGAAATTGGAAAACGAACAGTTAGACGTCCGAGATACGATAACAGAAAATAGTTGTGTATTTTAAGTTAGGAAAAAATCTGATTTTTTTAACGAATTGAGCGCATAAGTTTTCCCAATCAGGTATCGAAAACTAAAAATCAAGTCTTTGGTCTCTATGAAAATCAATGTAAACAATAATAAACAGATAAAAACAAGACAACGAATACTAATTATAATAATCATACTTTTAATGCCCAATAGGTAACACCCAATAACTGAACAATGCTTTTGAATTTTTTACAAAAATTGTTTGAAATGACCTCCATCTCTACGTATACACATTTCGGTACGTCGAACAAATAACATACTTACTCCGTTCAACACATTTGGTAAATTAGGATAATTTTTTATGGTTTCTATGCACATTAAAATACGTCGTTGCAATTGTTCTAAAGCTCTTCCGCACCAGCTGCATTTCCACCACTTTCTCTATGTACCAAGTCCATATCGCGAGCTCTGGATAAGTGTAATCGCCCATAATGTCCAAAATCTGCGTTTTAAACCACCACACTAAACTGTGAATTAACGTTATCAATAAAGAAAACAAAAAGAAAAACTAGGTCCAAAATCCAAAAAGTAACACAAAAAGCACGAACGAGAAGTGTTGTCTTACGTAACCAAGTACTAACGACTTGAACGATAAGTCAATAAAATAAATCTTAACATAAGTGGCACAAAATTCAAAAAGGAAAGCAACAGACTAAACCAAGGAACGGGTGCGTTCTTTACCAAGTAAGGACAAAACTGAAATTATTACTTGAGAATATTACAAGGGAGAGTATAGCACGCCTAATAGGATAATTGGCCGCGAAGAAGCAAAAAACATGACGATGTCCTCTCTCTGTCGCTTTTAACTGCTTTGTCGGCATACTTATTTGCAGGAATGCCAGAGTATCTCGTGCGACAAGACACGAGGCAATAAAACCTACCTCAATATGTCAGCAGTTCTCAAACTAGGTTATTAAGTATTTTGGAAATTTTTTTAAATTTTTTTTCTCCAAAACTATGAACTTTAGACCCCATGTTATATAAGGTTTTTTTGTTTGTCTTGTCGTTCCCTACCACCAGTTTTTTTAATGACATGAAACTAATTACACCCTGTATATTATAATGCCATCGGGAACTAGATTATATCTTGGGATTATTCCGTTGGAGGGTTGGGGGTTAAATAGGGGTAAATATTCAACATTGAAAATGTTTAATAAATCGAAGATATAACGGTAATACGGGGGTCCGAAAGCGTTCAGTGCTGTTACATCGCATACTTCTGGGAAGATCAAAATTTGATTTAGAATTTAATGTATTTTGATACCTAGAATCATATTCTTTCATTTGTACGTCTCAACGCAGACAGACTGCTAGGATCGTTTTTGTAGATCTTGTGTATTTAATAAATTTTGATACCTAGATGCATATTCTTGCATTTTTACGTCTTGACACTGACTGACGCCTAGCGCCGTTCTTGTAAAACTCGTGTATTTGATAAATTTTGATTTCTAGATTCATATTCTTGCATTTTTACGTCTCGACGCCGATCGACGCCCAGAGTCGTTTTTGTGTAACTTGTGTATTTGATAAACTTTGATATCCAAATTCATATTCTTGCATTATTACGTCTCGACGCCGACCGACGCCCAGCGTCGTTTTTGTGAAACTTCTGAATTTGATAAATTTTGATACCTAAATTGATATTCTTCCACTTTCTCCTCCCGACGCCGACCGACGCCTAGCCTCAATTTTGTATAACTTGTGTATCTGACCAATTTTGATACCTAAATTAATGTTCTTGCATTTTTTCGTCTCGATGCCGGCCGACATAGCGTCAATTTTGTAAATCTTGTGTATTTGATAAATTTTGGTACCTTGATTCATATTCTTATATCTTTACGTCTCGGTCCTGACCGATGCCTTGCGTCGTTTCTGTAAAACTTGTATTTGATTAATTTAGATATCTAAATTCATGTTCTTGCATTTTTAACTTATGTCTGATAAATTTTGATATCTAAACTTATGTTCTTGCATTTTTACGTCTCGACGCCTAGTGTCGTTTTTGTGAAACTAGTATATTTGATAAATTTTGATACCTGGATTCATATTTTTGCGGTTTTACGTCTCGACGCCCATCGACGCCTAACGTCGTTTTTGTAAAACTTGTGTATTAGATGAATTTGGATACCTAAATTCAAGTTCTTACATTAATAGGTCTTTATGCCGATCGACGCGTGGCGTCGTTTTTTTAAAACTTCTGAATTTGATAAAGTTTGATACCTAGATTCTTATTTTTCCATTTTGTCATGTCGATGCCGGCCGACGTCTAGCCTCGATTTTGTAAAACTTATATATTTGATCAATTTTGAGGCCTCAATATGTTCTTATGTATCTGATACATATTGATACTTAGATTCATATTCCTGCATTTTTACGTCTCGACGCCGACCGACGCCTAGCATCGTTTTTGTAAAATTTGCGTATTTGATACATATTGATACCTAGATTCACATTCCTGCATTTTTACGTCTTGACGCCTAGCATCGTTTTTGTAAAACTTGTGCATTTGATAAATTTTGATATCTAGATTTTGTTCTCGCATTTTTACAAAACAATTACTCCGAATTATGTAACTATTTAATTTTTTTACCAGCATCTTAATAAGTTTGAAAATTTCTAAAACTTTTCTTTATTTCTATCCTTTGTACATTTCTCAGATTTGGTAAATATCATGTCAGGCTTGAAAGTTATCCAAGTTCATTTTCTTACTACCGCATGAATAAGTGATATGTTATAATTTACAGTTTAAACTGGGGATTTAGCAGAATTTACACTTCAAACTGGGAATTTTACAAGATTTACAGTTTAAACTGGGAATTTAACAAAATTTACAGTTCAAACTGGGAATTTAACAAAATTTATAGTTTAAACTGGGAATTTATCAAGATTTACAGTTCCAACTGGGAAGTTAACAAAATTTACAGTTCAAATTGGGAATTTAATAAAATTTACAGTTCAAACTGGGATTTTAACAAAATTTACGGATTAAACTGGGAATTTAACAAAATCTACAGTTCAAACTGGGAATTTAACAAAATATACAGTTCAAACTAGGATTTTAACAAAATTTATAGTTAAAACTGGGAATTTAACAAAATTTACAGTTCAAAGTGGGAATTTAGTGAAATTTACAGTTTAAACTGGGAATTATAAAAATAAAATATGCATGTCCGTTCTACGCTTTCGTAATTTTCAATGCTTTAACGAAGCTTGCCTTTAAAGAGACTTGGAAGAAAAATCCGGATGTGGAAGTAGTGATTCCCTAGGCAGCGGTTTTTCAATTGAAATGTGCACAAATATGGTACATTATTTATCATGAAAAACTGCCTGTAACTCGGAAAATTACCAAGTTGCAAGATAATTCCAAGAGACAAAAAATGTTTAGAAGGCCTCAATGCATACGTCAAATTTTTAAATTACAATTTCAAAGAAAGGGATAGTTTTCGCGTTTTCCAGAAAAAGTCGGTGAAAACGCACTTTTCGGAAAAGTTGCAAATAAAGAAAGTCTTGTATTTCGATGATACATGATGATATTTTTCAGATCTTTTTTTCAACTTTTTCATTATCCCCTCACCCAAATTTTCGAGCGACTATATCTCGTAAAATATGAATTTTTCGAAACTATGCACAAGAGTAAAAACATATTATTTTGGGCCAAAAAAAAGGTAAATATATTGTTTCCATTTCATGTTTGATCTAATTCTACAAGTTACGGAATCCGTGACAAAAGGGGTGCTTTCTACCCTTTCTGATCATTTCCTGCTGTATTTTTTTTTCAACATTTTTATTAGCGTCATTACAAACACATTGCACAATGTTTTTTATCAAAATCCATTAACTAGCATTCAAGTTAGAGATTTTAGTCAGTTTAGCGCTCCGTTGACTGGACTAATAATCATTATCTAATTCAACAACATCGAGATTTATAATTCAAAGGAGATTATGAAATGAAATTAAGCTAAAATTTGTATTTGTAGGTCATGATTTCTATACAATTATATGGTTAAAGAAGTACGTTCTTTAAACAAGTCCAAAGTGACAATTATAATATTAGAATTGAGGCTTCAATTGATTCTGATAGAGAAGAGGACGTTACCATACAGAAAGCCATAATCATAAATACTCCGACAAATACAGTTGATAGAATTATAAATAAAATTAATTTCTGTCACATTGGTTTTTCATTCGAAAATCAAATGGTACACTTTTTCTTACATACTGAGCATTACATTATACAATAGCTTTCCAGCAATGAAATTAAGAGGCAAAAACCAGGATGTCATTCAGGATGGTTCCAGTAATTTATATTAAACGTTTTAAATTCAGTTTGCAATACTTTTTACATGGAGCACTTCCGAGGTCCCAGTTCTAAGACGCTCAAGTGGCGACACAATAAAAAGTTCCACCAAGATGAATTATAGCCATAGCTGGAATAAAAACCAACAGTTTATTTTCATTCCTTCAACTGTACCGTCCCGAGAGAAATTCATCTGACTGTGCAACGCCGTCTTCTGGAAAATAATTACTCTTTGACGTTAGTGTGTACAACACTACTAAGCTTTTATATTCTAAAATTAAAGCTGCCGAGTTTATCGAAGCGGCTTCAGAGCACAGCACTTGTGAATCTACATACGCTGTGAGCTGCACTTTAGTAATTCACATAGCCTGCATGATTTATTAGATATTACTCTGCTGATTCCCTTAGCAAACATACTTTAAGGGAGGTGGATAATCGTAGCACTAAAAATAAATTAGTGCAATTTGAAGTTATCCGTATCCTTTTTAACCAACTTATAATTCTCCCACTTAGATATTATAGTGGTTATTATAACCGGAATAGTGCGGGTAATATGATAAGTACATATTTTTTATTAATCGAGTACACCAGCGCATTCATCAAATTGAAGAAAAATCACAATTTTTTTAGTGTATAGGTCGTGACATGATTTTGTGTCAAATCTTCTTCACTGGGAACCCCTTGGTTTCCGATAGATTACTTTCTTTTGTTGCGGAAAAGTAATTTGCTACACCTTGAAGGCCTTATTGGTGGTTGATAATTTAAAATAAAAGACTTGTTACATTTTTTTCGCATTGAAATTCAGCTTAAGTTTTTAACAATTATTAATGGAAAATACTTCCTACACCTGGCAAATGGGACAAAGTTGTTCTTACGAGCAATAACCAATGTCAATTTAGAAAAGTATGTTGTCAATGCTGCCATCGTAATCGCCATACATTATTTAACCTCCGTCTAAAATTTGATCCTTGTAGCTTTTATACTTTTCGAGATACTACGAATTATATTCGAAAAATTTTAAATATCGTGTATCGCCGAAAAGAAGTATAAATTAACATAGGGCATGAACGCAAGCCTATAGAACAAATCGCCCTCCGGAAATGGATTCGGCAGACAGTTTTACATAATATTGACCCAAGTTTAAAAGTATGTCCAAAAGATGCATAGCAATGGAGAAATAAGCGGGACTTGAGTCCCTGACTATATGGTACAGTCAAATTAGCATTTGTTGATATTTTTTTTTTCTAATACCTAAAGGGATAAAATTCACCAGGCCTCTACGAATAATTTCGTTTTAATAATGGCCTTTCTTGATCGTATTATACTCTTCGCCAATATAGAATGAAGAGTATATTTCATTGGATCGTCACATTTCCAAAACCATAATATCGCTCGTAGAAAAAAAATATATGGTGGACAGTAAGTTAGTGTTAGCTAGAGGAAGAACCCTGTTGTCCTTGGACGAAATCGATCAATAAATAAAAAAGTTATTAATTATTTAAATTTTAAAAAATATATATTTTTTTAAGTTTTGTAATTAAACAAATAATCTCTAAACCCAATATTATACAATAAAAACCGCGAAGAGTATCTTATAAAATGTGCAACAATTATATAAAAAGGGCAGTACATTGACGAAGAGTATAATGGTTAGCTTCTTTGGCTGTACTATTATTAAGCTTATCTGTTAGTCATCTTCTAGTTTCAGATGGACAGCCTTTCCAGAACACCATTACTGGTGTTCTGGACCCTGTCAGTGCTTAGAGTACCAATGGAGTCTTTAAATGGCTAGCAGACCGACCGACAGACAGACAATTTTTTTCGCTCCTCGAGGTCTCCACATTTCATGACAAATATGTTTCAAGAAAAACAAATTTGAAAATATTTCCTCAGTTACTATACTTCCACTCTACTAAAGTAATCGTGGTTCAATAATTAAGTTAAATTAATATACATCAAAGCCATAATACTAATTTCTGAACGGTCAACTGAAAAGTGTTAAAAGTGAAATAGAGCAGTGTAAGCCAACGTGAAAGCAAAAAATATTTGAATGAAATGCGGATAAAAATTTGCATAAATCAACCAGAATCATACACATCGTTAATTACTCTATCCGATTATTAAATTAAAACTTAATTCAATTAATTATTTTCGCAGTTTCACGTGTTTCATTACTCGGTTTTATAAAAATGAAACCAGAGATCGGAGTATTATAACATGAGAATATATGATTTCATTACCATTGTGTTTTTCTGCAACATAAAACTAATTTGAATATGATTTGATGTGTGTGGTAGAATGGAATCTCACGTATACGAGGGGTCCATAAGTAACGGATAAATTCATTATTTACGTAATTTACAATTTATGGGTAAAATCCTAACACACGACAATTTTAAATTGTAAAATGACATTTTTTGAGCATAATTTTGTACCTCCCCCTTCAATCCCCTTGGAGTCGCAGCTTTAAAATTTTTAAATGGAAGAAGCTTGCATGTGACAGATGAGCTATCACAGAAAAAGAAAAGATTTTTTCCGTCGACAGTGTATTAAAGAGTTAGATTAATCTATACAAAATCGTTTATTAATTATCCCTATTTTTGCATGATATCTTTATTAATAAGCGATTTTAGTATAGACACCCAGCATATATGAAATTAAATACTTAAATCCAAACACCGTATCACCAATATCTGTCACTGTTAAGCTTGTCACTTCTGAAGTCGGTGTTGTAAAACGTTGAATAAATGGATATTGACGAAGAAGATTTTAAATTAACCCCGCCTGAAGTGGCAGAAACTGCAAATGTAGCATCATTAAGTTTACTGCCAGGAAAAAGCCGAATATTGTATGAGAAAACTTATGCCGAATTTATTTCTTGGTGCTATGGAAAACAAGTAATGCGCTACTCAGAATCTGTGCTATTGGCATATTTCTCGAATATTGCAATTCTTAAATCAACCTTAATCATGAAGGAGAAGTGCCTGGGCCACCAATGAAATGGACTTCATGATTATAACCCTTTTAAAAAGTATTCGGGGGGGTTTCTTTTGACGAGTCTACCACGAATATTCATATCGCCCTATATGGAAGCGGCGCTTTAACCCTTACGCACCCCTCAAACACGTCATTTTTCAGCCTTTAGGGTTTGTGATAAGAACCCGTTTGTTTTTTATTTTAATCAGAAGATTATATATAAAAACCCCTATACGGAAGCTATTGTCCGACAAAAAAAGTGACGCGTTCGCCCAGTCCGACACCCGAAACATGTCAATTTTGAGCCTTATGGTTTCGTGACTATAACCCTTACCATTTTTGGCACAAAGTTTAAAAATTGAATGTATAACATCGTGGTAAACTTGTCCGACAAAAAAAATGACGCGTTCGCCCAGTCCGACACCCGAAACATGTCAATTTTGAGCCTTATGGTTTCGTGACTATAACCCTTACCATTTTTGGCACAAAGTTTAAAAATTGAATGGAAAACATCGTGGTAAACTTGTCCGACAAAAAAAATGACGCGTTCGCCCAGTCCGACACCCGAAACATGTCAATTTTGAGCCTTATGGTTTCGTGACTATAACCCTTACCATTTTTGGCACAATTTTTAAAAATTGTATGTAAAACACCGTGGCAAACTTGTCTGACAAAAAACGTGACGCAAAATCTAGAAAAACTGGAAAAAAGCCATTTTTTTTATGCAAAAATTTTTTTTAATGCGTTTTATTATAATCTTTACTTTAAGATCATAGGAGGTTCTAAATTAACGATCAGTTTTTATTCAAATTATGAGAATTGATTAATCAATGTCCTAAAAGTACTCAGTTTAATTTTTGTAGCCCAAGCGTGTGTTTGACCCCAACTGAAAAAAGTCCAGAAGAATGTGGTTTGACTTTAATTGACGGCAGATATGAATTTTATTGGTTTGACGGTCCTGAGAGCCCAATGTTCAATGAAATAATTGTAGAAAGAAGAACAGGTAATTTTATAACACACACATTCACACACACATTTTATTTATATATTGCCTTTACAAGGATTTTTTCATTACTGTTGCAGGATCTGATTCTGATGACAACCAAAGCAATAAAAGTGACGACGAGTCTTCAGATGATGGAGAGGATATTTCTTTTTCCGATAGCGACGAATTATAATCAGATTAGGTGTTTTTGGAAATGATTGGGCAATTAAATGAGTCAAAAGAGTGTCATGATTACGAAAATGATTTATAAAATAATTTATTTTGAAGCACAATAAATGTATATTTTTGATTTTTTATAAAAAAAAATTGTCCAACCACAAAACCGATTATATGCTAAAAACCAATCACCCAAAAACCAGACTTCCTGCTATTTTATTTCTTGACATTGATATTTATAAATATTGACTTATTAATCCATATTTCAAATAGCACGTAATTTTATATTTTTTTTATGTTACAGTATTTATTGAAGGGTAGAAAACAGTTATTATTTTGCAAATTATTTTGCTCTTGTTCAGTAAAGAGTGAGATAGTAAGATCTTATGTAAAATTTAATTACAAAACTTTTATCTCTTTTGAACTTTTCACTAAAACTAGAAAAAAAAATAGTCAAAAAGTCATTTTTTTCGGAATTTTACACAAAATTAACCACCAAAAATTTAGCTAAACTTTTTCAGGCTGCGAATTCCTCAGTTACTGTTCTTTATGTTATTCTTAAGGATTTTTCACAAAAAAATTACGTGCCCTTCATAACAGCCAACTGAAAACAGATGCTTCCTAGTCTATAATTATTCTGAAAAAAAGCACCACTAATAAAACATCTTTTTTGCATTTTTCTTGTCGGACCGTCCATATTTTTGTCGAACATAGATATCAATGATTTAAGAAAGTGTTAATGAATTACGTGGTGCCTTTGTCCGACAGGTTATAGTCACGAAACCATAAGGCTCAAAATTGACATGTTTCGGGTGTCGGACTGGGCGAACGCGTCATTTTTTTTGTCGGACAAGTTTACCACGATGTTTTACATTCAATTTTTAAACATTGTGCCAAAAATGGTAAGGGTTATAGTCACGAAACCATAAGGCTCAAAAATTGACATGTTTCGGGCGTCGGACTGGGCGAACGCGTCACTTTTTTTGTCGGACAATATCAAAAACAAACGGGTTCTTATCACAAACCCTAAAGGATGAAAAATGACTTGTTTGAGGGATGCGTAAGGGTTAAAGCGCCGCTTCCATATAGGGCGATATGAATATTCGTGGTAGACTCGTCAAAAGGAACCCCCCCGAATAGGTTTTAAAAGGGTTATAATCATGAAGTCCATTTCATTGCTGGCCCAGGCACTAATCGACATAAGTAAATTTAATAAATCAATTATGTTTATCAAGAGGCAAAAAGTAGGTTATGCGCCGAAGAAATCAAAAGTGCAATCTCTTCTTAATGACAAAGGTAAACAGATAACCAAGATAAAGCTGTAATAATGTATAAAATTTCTTTCAAAGGTTGCATTGATTTTCTGAGTAGCTGGCGCATTGAGAAAGGATGAACTGTTGAAATTAGAAACAAATAATGTTCAAGATTTGGGATCTAAATTTTTAGTTACAATTGAGGCATCTAAAACACACACAAACAGAATATTTACCATAGCAGATAATGAACAAAGTACCCTTCTCAATTTGGTTAAACACTATGTCTCATTAAGATCTGCACATAGCCCACACAGACGGTTTTTTATTTTTTATAAAAATAATAAATGTTCTACACAGCTAGTTGGCATAAATACATTTTCTAAACTACCGTCCATTATAGCAACCTTCTTAAAGTTAGAGCAGCCGCGCATCTCTACACTGGGCATCGTTTTCGGCAATCTTCTGTCTCAATACTTTCTGACAGTGGTGCAGACTTTTCAGCCATTAAACGTCTTGGTAGTTGGAAATCCACTGCTGTTGCAGAAGGATATATTGAAAGCTTATTGCAAAATAAATTTGACATAGCTGAAAAAATCTTCTGTAAAACTGTTACAAAAGCTCATACTAGTTCTACCAACGCCGAAACACAACCTATTATCCAAGATAATATAAACCTGAATTTAAATTCAGAATATCGCAGAACTAAATTATTCTAATTTCAGTAATTGTACTATATCTAATGTAAATATAAAAAATGTTTATAAACACAAATTAGATGACACTAATTAATTAATACTTAATCAATGTACTTGTTTTAGTAAATAAAAATTTTAAATCAGATTTTTAGAAGTACAGTCGACGGAAAAACTTGTAACTAACTGGTGCTGTATTAAAAGGCGATTAACTTCTCGATTGTTAATCGCTGTTATTAATGCACTTGTTTGTTAAATAACTATTAATTCCCCATCCAGCAGTCTAAGAATTTTTGAATTTCTCAAATTTTTTAATTGAAAATTATTACATTTTTAATGTTACCAAGTATACAAAAGAACATGAAACAGTTTAAATCAAGTGTTCAAACTAGACGCCCATTGCTTCTTGACAACAATGGAGGCGTTGCTGAAATTCTTCTAAAATATTCTGTATCGTTTCCGGGGTGATTTGATTAATTTCTTGCCGTATTATCCATATTAAGTAAACCTATAAAAATAGTCATGCGGGGTTAAATCGTTAGAACGTGCAGACCACTCAATTTCACCGCATCTACTGATCCACCTAGTGGGAAAAACTTGCTTGATATAGGTTCTTACCTCCAATGCAAAATGTGGTGTAGTTCCTTCCTGCGGATAACAAATATTTCTAGCAATTTCATTAGGTTTGTTCATCTGTGGAAAGTATTCTTAACTCTGGAACTATGAAATTTGGCAAGAAATCCAAGTAACACACGCCAGTTAATGTTCTGTCAAAGAAATACGGTTCTAAGTTTAGGATACATTTCAAATACATTTTAAAATTATCAAATTTAATTTTCTTGGTGAAGAATATAGAAAATTCAAAAAGTCTTATATTGCTGAATAGAGAATTGTAAACCCTTTCAAATGAGTTATCACGCGCACCCTCGTTCCATTTAAAAATTCTAAAGGGGTAGCTGTCACTCCGAGGGGGTTAAATGGGAAGGTATAAAATAATGCCCAATAAATGGACCTCATTGTATAAAACGCGCATGCACTTACCGTACTCAGAAACAAACTGTAATTTTTGCTGATATTAGTCACTGTTAATATATTTACTTTCAAATATACTAATTTTCAAGTCATGCGCTCCCTTATTATCAACGAGTAGAAGTTGCAGTCACACGTAATATTTTAAAAATATGTGCGAGTATTTACCATCTGCAGTAGTTAAAACCCAGACATGTAATTATCTTAGGCAATGTGTTTAGATTTAGGATTATACCAATTTGTACTGTCATATTCAAACCATTTATTTGCTTTCCATGTTACACTCTTTGTCTCATTAAATACAAAGGCCATAACCGCATAGTAAATAAGTATCTATTTCGTCGCACCTGTTGCTTAATTATTGGTTTACAGCAGAGAGTATTATGGGTTGCGTGGAACTCGGATTCAAATACTTAGTAATTTTTGATTTATGATATATATGTTGATTGGAGGAGGAATAACATTTTACTAGCTGGCATAAAGCGAACTGAACTGCATTTCTGATTCTGCTGCAGCATAACGTAGTCACTCCAAGTAATGTGATAATTAATTAGACACACGAGGTGTCACTTTTGGTGTTATCACATTTTATCTTTAATGATCTGTCTAGTAAAAGGTAATTAAATTTATTTAATAAATTCCTCTCATTAGCATTTAACGACCTTCAGCCATATTTTTCAGTTCCGCTAATTTATTTTAACTTATATTTAATGATAACCATAATTCTGCGAACACGTGCTGATAACATTTCTTCTCTTTTTCGGAAACGTTGTAGTTTTGCTGCCAAATTATTATAGTCAAATTATTAGAAAATAATTACTATAGATAAATTAGTCTGCCAAATTATAATACCAATTTGTTATTTTTATGATTTGGATTAATTTCAAATTATTATTTTACCAAATTGATTAAATTGTTAATTTATGACAATTTCAATTATTTTGAAATGTCCGTTATCATCGAATGGTCATATACAAGGGAAATCACTTCATTGATGGTGGAAAATGTACCTGTTCGGTACTATTGGATTTTTCAAAAGCTTTTGATACCTTAGACCATTCTATGCCACTAGCAAAACTCCATTATCTTGGTTTTTCTAAATTTTCGACAAATCTTATGGATAATTATTTATGAGGAAGAAAACAAGCTGTGATGATGGCACTAGAATTACATCGCAATTAAAATAAAATAAAAATTTAAATACAGGTGTGCCCCAAGGTTCTATCTTGGGGCCAGTGTTGTTTATTTTGTGCCTTATATATTTCAGATGTAGTCACTAGTTGCCAACTACATCAATATGCAGATGACTGGCAGATATAGAAATCACTTGGTTTCCAAGAGCGACAGATTAACTTTAATAAACCAGGACTTATATAACATTTTTGGGTATTCATCTAACCATAATTTAAAATTAAACCCTGAAAAGTCGCAAGAAATGCTGATTGGTACGTCCGGCACATTGAAAAATTTATCGGAAGTTTCTTTTGATGTCACGATAAATAATAACGTTGTGAATGGGGCAAAGAATTTAGGGCTTTGGCTAGACTCAACATTAAATTTTGAAAAACATCTTTTAATCAATCTGAAACTAGCATAATATATAGTCGATTGAAAAATATATACAGTTTTGCGAAAGATATATCCAGCGAGTGTAAGTCAAAATTTTGTGATTCTCTCATATTATCTATAATTGACTAAGGTGATGTTGTTTATGGGAAGTTATTGTCAGCGGCAGCAAAAAAGAAAATTCTTCAAAAACTTCAAAATTCATATATGCGTTATATTTACTGCATTCCGTATGGACAACATATATCCCCATATCTAAACGAACTTGGTATATTAAGTATGGAAAATCGTAGACGTGTTCACATGCTTACACTTATATGGCGAATAATTTATATTGGTGAACCTCAATACTTAAAGCGCAAATTAACTTCTTGAGATCACGTCCATAATACAAGGCTCTTACAAAATTTCTTGGTACCTCAGCATAGAACTGCGATTTTTCAAAGATCGTTTACCTATTTTGCGTCTCATCTTTGGAATGAACTTCCAAATGAACTTAAACATTATAAACTTAAGAAAAATACATCAAGGTATGTCACAAACTACATCCTAACCGGCCAGAGCTTGGCAATTTTATGTCGTATTGTGGGTATATATATTTCTTAGCTATAAATCGTACTCATCTTTGGCATTTCTATTTTTATTTCGTGAGGTCAGCCTGTTCCCTGTGTCTGCTCGTGTTGCGGTGTGGTGCTATTGCTGTTATTATTATAAAATGTATAAATTACTAGTATTACATTTATAAAAAAACAAATTAATACATTTTTTAAAATTTTTATTTTAGTACTTATTAGATTTATATTTTCTTATCCAAATCTTAGAATTAGGTTTGTTTTGTATATTACAAATGGAAGAAGAGCTCTACAGTTCAATTTGTACCTTTTTTATAAATGTTTTTTTTTTTCGCGTTAGCGTTGCTGGACAGTTCTCCCGTGTCTCCGATATTCTCACAGGGGAAGCGCCAGCGAATCATCTACAACCACTCCCCACATCCCGCAGGGTTAGTGGTTGTAGATTCCAGAATCGTGTGCCCTAAGTAGACGCAGGGACCCTAAGACGACTGCCTTCTGCATTTGGCCTGCCAACCATTCGGCTGATTTTTGGCAGGCCGGTATGGTCTTCAATGCTGAGAGCAGCGTAGGCCTCATCCCACCGAGAACGCCGATTATCAGGACGACCATCTTGACCGAGTAATCTGGGTATAGCGCTCGGAGCTCATACCGGAGATCTCGGTATTTGGTCCGTTTCTCCTGCTCCTTCAAGGTGATGTTTGTCTCGGCAGGTGCGGAGAACTCGATGACATACATCACCTTGGTCTGGTGGTCGAGGAGGACTATGTCGGGCTTGTTGGCTTGAATCAGCCTGACGGTCGGGAACGAGTAGTTCCAATAAATTCGGCATTTCTCGTTCTCGACAACGGACTCGATCTCTCCGGAAACATAAGGCAGCACTGGTATTTGGTCTACCTCGTACGAGTACCGAAGATGGTAATACAGCACTCGTAAAGCCGCGTTATGTCTGTGGATGTAGGCCGAAGTCGCGTAAATCGGACATGCAGATAGTAAATGCATGAGCGACTCCGGCGCCTGATGGCAGGTCCTACAATTTAGCTCGGGGACCTCTACCCCCATAACACGACTGCGGTAGACCAAGGTGTTAATAACACCATCTTGGCAGGCCACAATGAATCCCTCGGTCTCCGACTTTAGCCCTGCTGACCTCAGGAATGAGAAGGTCAGCTTTGTCGATAAACCCAGTGTCTGTATGTTGTTGTAGAACACTCCATGCATGGGTCTATCGACGTGCTGCCTGAACAAATTTCTCTGCTCGGCAGCTTTGATTTGGGTTGTCAGGCGATTTGGCGGAAGCTCAGTTACTGACTGTGCATCAGCACCTCGCCTGCCTCTTCGCCTGAAGTCGAAAACGAGACCGAGATCATCTGCGGCCCTGCGTGCTGCCTTAAATAAAAATCCGCCCACTCCTACGGTTTCATGATCTCTCACTAACCGCAGGAGTGGATCTGAGCTCCTCAAGATGTTACATACCATACTCAGCGCTACTCTGCGATGCATGCACTCCAGGCTCAAGAGTCCTCTGCCTCCTCGTTGACGTGGGAGGTACACTCGAGGAACGGACGATCTAGGATGAATGCTTCTGTGAATATGCATCATCTTGCGGGTATCCCTATTCAATTGACGCAGCTCGTCTACTGTCCACTTGACTACTCCAAAGGAGTAGAGCAGAATCGGAACGGCAAGTATATTAGTCGCAGACACCTTGTTCTTTCCCGAAAGTTCGGAAGACCAAATCTTTCGAAGTCGGTGTCTGTACTTGCCGCGGAGAGTGTCCTTAATTTGTTTTACGTCCTGGATGTGATGTTGTTGCACACCCAAGTACGTGTAGGTCTCTCCGGCATCCAGATGTCTTAGGATGCTTCCGTCTGCCAGCTGCGCATCTTCAGGGAATAGCCCGCATCGTCCTCTCTTGAGGTGGACGACTGCACATTTGTCCAACCCAAATTCCATGCCAATAGCCCGCGTGTACTCTTGGACCACCCTAAGAGAGTTTTGAAGTTCGCCCTCTCCGGAGGCATACAGTTTTAGGTCATCCATATAGAATAAATGGGTGACCTTATGCCTCCGGTTGCTGGGTGATCCGCATTGGTATCCGCGGGTTTGACGTAGTTCTACAGACAACGGCAGCAGTGAGATGCAGAATAGGAGAGGACTGAGGGAGTCGCCCTGGAAAACTCCTCTCCTAAATGATACCGGCTCTGTCGAAATCCGCTGAGCACCAGATGTTACGGTGAAGCGAGTTCTCCAGAGTGGCACCTCACTATTGGTGCGGGTACCGCAAGGCACTGGAGCAGGTGTAACAATAATGCATGTGATGTTGTATCGAATGCCTTACGGTAATCGATCCACGCCATTGATAGATTACGCTTGTATTGCACAGAATCCTGAGCAATACAGCGGTCTATCAACAGGTTCTCTTTGCAGCCTGCCACACCTTTTTTACTGCCTCGCTGCTCGTGTATCTCTAGGAATACAGGCTCAACTGACCTCAAAGTCCTGGCGTACCAGATACGTGTAAATAACTTGTAGCAGGAATTGAGGCAAGTGATCGGTCTGTAGTTTTTCGGGTTGGACAGGTCTCCCTTTTTGGGGATCAGTACAGTTCGCCCTTCGGCAAACCAGTCCGGAATCTGCTGCCCCTCGTTCAACCACGAGTTGAAAACTCGAGCCAGATGGCGGTGAGTGGTAGGAAATTTCTTCCACCACCAGTTGTTTATGCCGTCTGGGCCCAGGGCAGCGAAGTTCTTTGTGCCAACAAGCGCCTGTTGGACTTCTTCCGTACTGATCGCCGGACACACTTCGTCTTGCCCTTCTAAAAGTCTGTGACAGAGGGCCTCGAAGTGTGCTATCGCTGGAGTGTCATTATCAAATGGACTCGTAGTCTCGTAGATTCCTTTCCAGAAGGCTTCGACATTCTCAACAGACGGCGGATTTTCGACAACACGCTGTGGCTCTTGGAACAGACGAGAGGGGTTTGTTTGGAACAGATGGTTTTGTTCCATGCTCCGCGCTCGTCTGACCAAAGATTTTTTAATGACCTTAAGTGCTCCAATTCTATCTAGACAGTGCTGCTTGATGGTCTGCAGCACTGTCCGATTGAGAGTGTTGTGTCGTCGTCTTAACCCGACAACTATACGCCGGATTTTCGGCGTAAAAGGCTTAGCTGCCGTTATATACTCTACCACACTCTGGATTCGAGACGCGTGTTGTCTCGCCGATTTAATTTTTGCCTCGATTTTTTGTACGCGCCGCTTAGTCTTCTCGACCTTGTCCAACACGCTTACCAGGCGTTGCTGGGGGACGAGTTGTCTGGCGGCAGCGTACACGGCACTGTTGATCTGCCATATGTTGGCATCTTCTGGAAGTTTCTCATCGATTAACGAATCCATTCTTGCCAGGTCTTGTGGCTTTGGGTTAACCCTGGTGTTAAGGTTAACCCTCGTCCTGAGGGTGACATCGTCGTACTCCAGGGGATGTTCTGCGTCAGCAGCTGGTTGCCGCGGTGGTAATGCGGCTGGCAGTTTATTATTATTATTATTATTATTATTATTTGCTTTGGATGGTTAAACGCCTGCTAGGATCCATAGGTTAATAGTCTAGTTAAGTTCAGTTTAGTCGAATCAACTCAACAAACAGCAAAACCCTAACGTTATCCAGGTTATCCAGTCAACAAACCGCGCCGACGGGCCGTCTGTATTTGGGACACTATTAGAAAAGACTGCCGCAGCTCACCAGGAGCCCTCACCCAGTGTTCATCTTGTGAAGGATTGGTGAGGAAGTGAAATTTTCAGTTGTAAATTTTATAACATTTATTGTAAAACATTTATTGCATAAAAACCCTTTTTGTAATTAATTAATTCAGTCTGGAATTTTAAAATTGTGATATAATTTTATTAAATATTTTATTTATTAATTCTCTATAAGATCTAGTTAGCGATATGTTTCTTATTTCCTGTCATTATTAATTAAGAATATTTTTGAGTCAAATACTTGTTGAATTTGTCAAATTTTGGATTATTAATAAACGTGTAATTTTATCCTAAAATTCAATCTTTTATTTCTTTTTTGTCTGTCTGTCGGTCTTAAATACGATCTGACCTATCCACGGCGGTCAATTTCACCATCGCGCCCGTATAGCACATATGTCATTTTAAGTTACCTCTGTGTGGTGAAACAAACTGGCTTGATAGAGTACTGTAAAAATATTAATTCAACCTTGTTATTCATCTAAGAAAATTGAACGCACGAAATTCCCACTTACGCACGAGAGCAGCTAGACGCACCCTCTACTTGTGTTTTCTTCGAATTTTTTTTTGTTATTACCTTAACCGATAATAACAATTTCAATTTTACCAAAAGCCAAGTAGTGGTACACTCTTAAAATGTTTGAAAGGAAAATTAATATATGAGTTAATTTTTGTAGAGTTTGAGTTTGAGGCACACAGTATACACTAATACTTCGATATTTTGTACTCTGTCCACCCTGTAACTATTTCACTAAAAGTGTATCCCATTTCCTCGCTGACAATGGCATCAAGTACCTACTAAGTACTATTTCTCTTAATCAAATAGTTTTGTAGAAATAGTACCAATAGACAAACAGACAGGCGCCAAGGCGACAAATAGACAGATAGACAGACAAATTGGAATATGATTTCGGAATATGATTTTTCATGATTATGTTACTTTCCTTCGTTGTAAGTAAGGAAAGTGAAACTCCTAGTTCTTTGTCATAACATTATAACAAAGTATATCATATAGAGATTCTGTCTATTTACTCGCCTCTAACAATCATCGTGCATAGTGAATGTGAGCTTCAATAAGTAGTATTCTACCATACTGTTTTCCATGTATTCGAAAACTTTGAAATATCGGATTTAGGTCTAACAGAAGTTATCATGTTTATTAGGTATTTTAATTTGGCAACGTCCGACCGTTACTTTTGTTCGTTTGGTAAATCTAATTAAGCATACTTCAATACCATTTTAAAGTTAAACTGAGATGTCTTCTAATCTACTTTCGTTCAAATCTGAGGGACACACGGTATGTATATTGCAGTTTCAATATCTTGTAATGCCCAATTCAGACAACGCAACTCAGTCACCGTGATTCTGTTGCTGCAACAAAATTACCGCAACTAAAGATTGCAGTGACTGCATTGCAAAGTCTGATAACTACTCGAAAAAGTATGTTGCGGTGACAAAATCGCCGCAATTTTGTTGAAATAAACTGCATCGTCTAGAGAAGCCTTTAATATGGGAATTAATTGAAAATCTCAGTAATGAAACTTCCAAATGAACAGTTTGAAAAAAATGTGGACTGTAATTAATTTAATATACGTGTGAAATAACTTAGCCTGACGTTACGGCAGAGGGAGTATGCCAGCCGGCTAATATGTACTCGTGGTCCTCGACATTCACAGGTTTTAATGTTAAGCGTAACTTATATAATGGCGATTAAATTTTAATGAGTGAAAAATATGTTAATACTTTTACTTAAAAAAATGTTATTCTTTTTTTCGTTGCGGTAGGTTTCTTATGTAACACAGAGAACATGATAGATAAAAGTTCTAAAAAAGTAATAAAGTATATACGCTCAAAGTAAAATAGATGGGCCAACCAAGATACGTTTAAATTAATAGTTAAAATACAGGCGAAGATTCTGTTGAGCGAATTATGGAGTAATAATAATACTAATAAAAGGAATAATGAACAGTTTAGTTTATGAGAGATAATATTAAATACGAAACATTTGTACACCTTCATATTATTGTAAATTGAATCAAGAACTTCAGTTTGTTTTAAGACTATAATAAAACAAAACAAATTTTATACAAGATAACCATTGCACTCTTCGTCGATTTACAGTACTTTTCATATAATTGTTGCAGATTAGGGTGGAACGAAAAATGAGGTTTTAATTTTTTGGTGGGGAACTATTATCACATAGTTATCAAAATATGCATTTGGTTGTTATTAATAATTGTGCAAAAATTGAAAACGGTACTTTGGTATTTTCAGGTTCCTCGATGGGTTCAAATTTTTAGAAAAAACTTGCTTTGTAACATTTATTCTCTATTATTTTTTTTTCTATACTTTGGATATTGATAATGTCATAGTCGCCAAAAATTGTTTTAATGTGCCACAGATCACTGTAACATTTTTAAGTGATATTATCCACACTTCCTCAAGGAAATCAAAATATGCACTTCTAAGCAATTCCAAAAACATAACTTATTATTGTCTAAATGTTATTTGTGGCATTATCTTAATTTTTTCTTTTCAGTTCTCTGGAACTTCCGGCCACATGTATTTTTTTCTTTTTAAGCGGTGCTCGCGGAATCTACAAAATGTCACAATTAACCAGTATGTTACTGGTAAATAACTTCTACCCCTGTGACTTTTACGTCAAAGGAACAGTTAGAGGTTGCTTTTTTTTAAATAAATAACACAAATAAGTATAAAAACTTGAAATTAAATATTTCGCCGATGTTTCGGAAATCTAATCTGTTTCCTTTTTCAAGGCTTTTTTGAAAAATCTTTTTTGCTGCGTATGATAAATACACAGCTCTAAGAATGTTTGTTATATTCAATATCCATAGATACTTACTATTTACATATAACTGTTGATATAGTTAACAGTTTTCTTTCATTTTTACACAATATTAAGTTTGTGAAGTTCTTCTTTTAACATTGGCAACCATGTTGTACAGACATCTACGGAACAATTCGACACGAATCTATCCTCATTCAATAATATTATCGCTGATCGGGTTTTATTTATAATTTTTTCTCTCTATATTCAAAAACTGTAGAAGGATGAACATCCCAAATAGACGTGGAAAAACATACGAAAACAGAATTTGTTTAATATTTCAGTTATTATTCATTTTTAAAGTAATCTGATTTCGTTTCAAATGATGGCAAATTTTTCTCGAGTTTATACGGGCTTGAATGAATCCATGTCGATTTTCTTGTCCACAAACAGCTAGTGATTCCTCAGTTGCAAGATGCACGAATCATTCAACAGCTTCGGTATTGCAAGACGTGTGAAAACTTACGTCTAACATGTTGATAACACACACTTGTATATTAGTAGTCACTGGTGACTTAGTAACATTTATGTCATTCCCAAACATTATTTCGGAGTAATGTTTGGCCTCAAAATTTATTTTAGGTATACTAAATTCTCGTATTGCTGTGGTTTTTCTGCTAGTAAAGCTTAATGACAGGTGACAGGTTTGCTTCTTTAATAACGGTGGAGGTACTACATGAAGGCATGTTTTTCAGTACCATGGTTGCTGTCAATGCTTTCCTTTCTTGTCATTTTCATTTTCTTGGTATTCATTGTCGCAGTATTTTCTGTAGATTTTAAATTCTTCTGAATTTGCTTATAACGTCCATGAAACTTTTTGAGTTTAACCCAGATGCGATTTCGAAAAACGGTAGGAATGGATGTACTTTGCCAAATCTCTTCAGTTTTCGATACAACGTTTTTGAGTATTTGAGAAACACCTAGATCTCTCCAAGCACATTTATATCTTAGATCATTAGGTCATTCTAAACAAATAAATAACGAAAAATAACGTCCTTAAATGTAGGTATCACAGGGTAACTTAATAGTTTTAGATTGACCAAATATCTTGCAAGTTGACTTATAGTTGCCATAATTACTTAAATATTGTAACACTTGACGAAAAATAGGCATACAACTACGAAACACGTAGAAACTCATAAAAAACACACAACGAAAAACAATACTTAGTAGAAGTACCTACTCAAGCAAATGAAAGTATTTTGGAACTTGTTACCTTCACACTCCAGTCATAAATGTCTGTCGCTTGGACTGTGATTGTATTCGAACGCGTTATTTGTCACGTAATTTCCATAAGCGACGCGATTTTCAAGGACAATGAGGAACAGGAAGATATTAGAATAAAGCAAATTGACTTGGAGGGGCTTTTTTATCATACTTTAATAATTATTTTAAATACTGTGTCTACCATAAAACATATATTTTTAAATACACCAATGAAGATAAAAAAACCTGTAAAGTCACAAAAATATATAAACTTTCGGTCCCGTGAGGAACCTGAAAATGCTAAAATAGGTCGATCAGCTTTTAAGAATGAATTTTATTTATCCAAATGCACATTTTGACACTTATGCCAAAAGAATTTAATAAGAATTAATTTTTCGTTCCACCCTATTGCACATTCTATAGGATACCGTTCGCAGTTTTCTTGTAAATAATATTAGTTCGAGACATGTTTTGTTTAATTAGAAAATATAAAAGAATGTGTTTTTTTTTATTTAAATAATTAATGACTTTATTTATTCATCAAAATAGAGTTCCTCCCTAGCTAACACTAACTTATTGTACAAATTTCAATACAGTCACACTTTTCATTCTTAAGTTATCGTGCTTGCAGGGAACGTGACGGACGGACAGACAGACAGGCGGACGGACGGACATTTTGAAAGTTATTCGGAATTCGATCACCAACACAGTGATTGGAAAATTTGTTCTCCTCGAATGATATTACAGGTTTTAGAAATGTGCCGATCAAATGCAATATTATCTTCGTTTTGTATTTGCAAACAGTATAATAAAAGTGCCGGGATGGCGATCGCTTCGTATGATGGATATAACCTAGTTTCAATAGGGTTTATTCTACTATACTATTTTACAAATGTTCCAAATTAAGAAATAATTAAGTTAAACAGGAGTTAGCCGTGTTTAGTTCGGTAGCGCTCGACTGTAACTTACATTTGTTTCTTGATAGTCTTACTAACAGTACCTCAATTACTTTTTTTAAGGTAATATTGGCATATTTCTTAGTTTACCAAAAGTTCTTTCGTATATCTTTCGATGTCTTTGTATTTTTATATTCTTAATCAGAAACTTTAGTAAAATTTTGGTCTAAAATTATAAGAAAGTTTATATGAAGCATAACAGTTTACACACCACTATGTAAACGATATTGCCAAATTTCAATATTCATTTCCGTATTCTACCATGCTATTTTACACATGTAAGTACCTTTGGAACAAAAATATTAAATCTATTAGAAATTTCAATATTTACATCAAACAGTCTACCAATTAAACATATTCTTTATAGGATTTGACAAACAATAGAAAAGATATCTATAAGAACTAAGAAGAAAAACTATCTGTAAAAATATTAATTTCCAATCTTTGAAGTACAGTCCGGTAACTATCTGTCGTTTGGATATATCGATAGATATGATCCTGGACATATCTCCTGCAAAGTTTGACCCTCGCAAGTGGTTGCGATCCAGAAACATGTCAGAAAAACCATCATTTTTTTAATAAGGAGTTAACTTAATTAAGCAAATCGCGGTTAATAACGGATTTCAAGCCTCTTTTATAGATAACTTGTTACACAAAAAAACGGTACAATAACGCGATAAATGCAGTATGTCCGACCTATAAAGATCATGATAATTCAAAATCTAATTTCAGGTCATTAACATTCATTGGCGACCTCTCAGAAAAGATTAGTACTTTTTTAAAGAACCAAGGTCTGAATATAGCTTATAAAACTAATAACACTTTAGGCTCTATTATTAAAAACAATAAAGATAAGAATAAAAAAGAAGAGTTGTCGGGAGTGTATAAACTAACTCGTGGGACAAACAGGTAGGAATTTTAAAAACGGATAATGGAACATAAAAATTTTTTTTTGAATAATGAAAATAATTCTATCTTTGCAAATCACCGTTTGGAAGAAAATCACTTATTTATCGACGATTTTGACATCCTTCATACAGCTAGTAAGGGATCAAAGTTGTCGATACTTGAGAGCTTAGAAATTAATAGGTATGAAAACGATAATATTTTACTTATCGACCAATTAGACATAAATAATTCTCCACTTGATAATCTATTTTAATTCCATTTCCTAGTAGTACATTTTATATTATAAGTAAATAATCACAATTTTATGCAAATTAGTTGTCAAGTAATTAATTTCATGTATTTAAGGTCCAATAAGTTCAATTTGTGAGTAGTGTAACAGTGCGCTCATCTGATGAAGCTAATGTTTTAGCGAGACGATAGTCATGTTGACGTAATATATGTGAAAACTTGAAATGCAGTTTGGTGTTTTTTATTTAATTAGTGATTTTGTATTGGTTAAAATTCATTACTCTATTTAAAATTCAAACAGACTATATGACAGTTATGTTTTCCAAGATATTCAAAAATATTTAAAACTACAAACAAAATATTTATGATAAAGTTCTATTTTTTTCTGCAAATTGGAGGATAACGATTTTTAATACTCCAGAATAACAGAGATTCGTGATTTGGGTTCAGGATACAAAAAATAGACAGAAACCACCAACATGCTTAATTTGTAAGAGTTTCTGTTCATATTTTGCATTCATGAGTGATTGTAATTGGCTACCATATTTGTTAGGAAACAAAAATGATGTCTATTTCTAATAGAAAACAAATTTTATTCAGGTAAAAACAGTTCCAAATTTGACCTCGTGGAGTTGAAGCGCACTGCTCATCCCATTATACTATTATAATCCGAGCCATAGCAATTACAACAAAACTGTAATTCATATCAATTGCAATTACTTCGGTAATTACTAAAATGTAATTAGTACCAATTATAATTTCATCGGCAAATGCAACTGTAATCACATACGCTAGCACAGTAGCTCCCGCGTTAAAGTACAAAAAGGATTTCAACTCGGAAAATAAAATCGATAAAATTCTAAACTTTTTATTTTTCAATCAAACTAGTATTATTACTATTTATATTTTCTAATCAGTGCAGACGACCTCTGTAAACATTTAGTATTCTCTAATTTATCCAGTGCCAATTAAATCTTTAATTCATTGGTTTAGTTTTGTAAATATTGTAAATTGGCGAGTCATAATTAGACTGAAATACTAAACCGTAATTATATAAGGTAGTGAATAGTGGTGATTGGCTCATTTAAACTTCGCCTTCCTTGACTTCTCCCTAAGAAGGTATATTGTAAGTCTAGTCAGTAAAATAAACGTTTCTAGTTTCTAGTTTTTGTATTGCATGCCCTAATCACTCACACGTGCAAGAACAATGTTCTGGTTCGACGATATAAACTTGTTATTCATCTGGAGATCAAGGAAATATTTAATAATTTAATAACTAGGTAAATTATTAAGTGTATTTTATGTATGTTGTAACAGCATTGTTTTGCTATTACACCTTACGGAATTAAATAACTATTACCGATATCTCAAAGTGTTGCTGTACAATAAACTTTCCTCAGTCAAAGTAGGTTATATGCCTGGAAGCCAGATGTCGCTACCGCGATCTTGAATTTATGCCCTGGCCGCGTGTAGCACCTATAGGTCTGTCTCTACTCCGACGTTTTAACCGAGACACAAGTGTTAGTTACGCTCGTCTTAAAATATTATTTCAATCACTTAGCTGGAAGATTTGGATGTAAGTTAGCTTATCTCAATTTAAACCTATGTGTAGACTTCAATATGTTTTCTTTGATATTTTAGATAATGGATTGCATACCTATTAAATACCTATGCATACCTATACCTATCTATACATACCTATATCGATACCTACATTGATACCTATATTGTTGCTTAATTGCATTAGTCACTACCGAGGGGTGTACCTAGTTACTTAAATGCATCGTTACCTGATTGAATGCCTCTCTGCCTGATTATATACATGTAATAGTTGTCGAATATATTTTCCGTTCTATGCGTAGGTGCTCACCATTTACAGTAATTGCAGTTTTGTACGTGGCTTGTGCACTATTTTTATCACTACACGAAAATTCGCCAGTTGAAACTAATGGCCGTCTGATTCACCATCCTTACTGTCCGCACCTACGTTTGCTTTTTTATGGGTATAATTACGATTCCGACTGTTTATAAGAGTTAATGAAGATCTTCAAGGGTTTTAATTGTGGAGCATGGTATCGATGCAATAGGATGAATTTCGAGGTTTCCGTAAAGGCTGTCCTGTCCAAGTACTTTGGCAACATGTCGTCCATGTTGTAATAAGTTCGAGGCCACAACCATGCTGACGTGAGGAAATGTTTACAAGCTAAGTCACTTTACTTTGGTTTTCACCTTTCCAACAAATGTTCTATACAATTTTCGTGATATTTATTTACCGCATTGCGGCATGTTTTTTTAAATACATTTTTTTTCTAAATTTTACGTGTTATCACCAAAGATGTGGTAGTAGAGAGCCATCCATACAAAAACTCGTATGGGTTTGTATTTTTTTAAATTATTAGTATATCGGATGTGCTAGGTTGTAGACCTAGGGCAACAGCACTATTAGTGAATTTTCATTGTCAAGTCCCATGGACGATTTTATGTTTTGGTGCTGCGATAAAATCACCGGTAGCTTTCGGTCTTAAGCTAGTTAACAACTGAAATTTTTATTATCTTCTGGTTTTACCAGTTTTTTTATCTTTGTAAATTTGTCGTATCTTATTTAAATTTAAATTTTTAGGTTAGTATGGGGTATCGTTAGCATTAAGTTTCTTCTAGAGCGTTATAAATTGTCTGTAAAATGTCGTACTTCTAGTGATAAACAAAGTTCGGTATATTTAACTACTAAGTGTCATTATTTTTGTAGTGTGTATTGCTTTGCCTGCTTATTTTGAGTTAGATTTCTGTTACTTTAGCGAAACAGCTAGTCTCAGCTGATTTAGTGAGGCAAGATTCATAGAACCGTTTAATGAATGTACCTAGATACAATTGTTATTAGATGTTATATTAGTAGTGACGTGAAGTCCTTGGTATTGTCATTTTATATAGTTTGGGTAAATTGAATTATCTTACCTAACAGCTGATTTGTTACTAGTGCTTGCTAAATTTGTCGTCACGTTATCGTACATTCATTACATCTGTAAGAATTTTACTTACCGTTTTGAGTATATCTAGTTCATGAGGAATTTATGGTAATCACCCTACCTCAAGTGTAAATTCATCTTTTAGAATCCCCAACCAGGTACTATTTTTTTGCGAATAAATTCTGTCATATTTTAAATATTTTTAAATTTTATCCCGTTCGTTTTTCGCTGGAGCCGTATTGTTTCTAATTTAGTGATTTAAATTGTTTTGCATCTACGTATTGTGATTGTAAATTTACAATATCTGTTCGTCTGTATTAGATTACCGATATTGTCGTTCATTAACCCTATATATTTCTAATTGTACATTTACACTACATGTTTCGGTTTGTACTAACTAAATGTTATTGTCATTACTAATCTCATTATTTAACTATTCGTGATTTATATTTCTATCGATATTAAATCGGTTTCAAATTTTACCTCTCGTTTTATTCTGTGTCTGTGACGTATCTTCCTTTCTGTTCCTCCTTTAGGTTCTAGCGCCCAAGGTACTTTTGAGATTATTTTGCATACAAAATTCTAAATTTAGCCTTTTCAAGACTTAAAACAAAATTGTTATTTTCAATATTTAAATCGCTTTTGGCCTTATTATTTAAGTTGTCGTTGACGCTTACCTAGGCCCTTGCCTCCTATAAAACTGGCTAGCCGTGCCTGATTCTGTTTGGTAGTAGGTTATCACATTTGTTTTATTTGAGCCTGTGAAACTGCCAGATAAATCATTTGTGCTGTGCCATACGGAAATATCGCTTGTCTGTTTAATTGAATACCGTTCCGTAGGCACAGAAATAAAAGGAAAAATATCACAATGTATATGTATGTGTACATGTGTATATATGTGTGTATCACTTATTTATTGTTTTAAAAATAAACATTATATATTATATTGTTACGCATTTTCCACCTTTTTAGGAAACACCCTGTATGAATCCGTGGGTTCTAAATAATTTCAACAAGAGATAAACACCACTAACACTTTATTTAACAATTTACTGACTATACAATACTTGAAAATACACTTTGTTTACTTAATATTTAATCTCACTTTTCTCTTTTCAACTTGTTCACTTTTATAAACTGCCTTCTTTTAACAAAACTTCTTCTCCCGCGCTGGTAATCGCGCCTTATGTACTCCGAATTTCACTCTCTAGATCCATCTAGAAGCAATCAAGAATCTTCTCCAACTACATTCCAGAAAAGTCCATTTCTTTCTGCTGGCTTCTAGTCACAATTAGTAGGCATAGGTGTATCATCGCTAGTTCCAAGGGGGTGTAATTCATAACAATATACTTATACCACTCCTATCTTAGGCTTGTGGAGATCATAAAATTCTTCTGAAAACTATTTTGCTATAGAACCCATTTTACGAGTGCTTATGCTCCCAAGAAATCTATTGGTAGTTGTATTTCCAATCGTCTTATTTCTGTAATTAACCTCCAACAGAAGGATTCTATTGTTTCTATTTTCCCACCGTTTGATTCGTTGTGGCACGACGATTATTCTCTTTTGTAGTTTCTTAATGGTACTTTCAGTCCTTAGAAAGTGCATTTTCGTCAAAATGATTAATAAAAAAACTTTCTCAGTTGTCATGAAATATTTTCAGAATTTTTACAAATATTTTTTATTCTTTTTTGATAATTGGACAATAATTTCACACTCTTCGAGGGCCTATGGGTGAATTTTTAACCCTTCTAGATAGTGAATACGTAATTTCCCTTTTTTAAGATTGATTTAATAGATATAATACAAATAGAGTTCTTTTTAGATTTATTCATTTCAACCCCTGAATAGGGGTAATTACTAAATATTTTCAAACAAACAAGAATAACGCCTCTTTAGATTGTACCGTCCTAAAGTTCCCGGACGCTACAGAATATATATAATTTAATTATGGGGTTCTTAAAACCACTATAATAGCAGATACTTTAAATTTATTTACTTTTTGTTCACAGAATCCTAGAGCTGCCGAAGTCCTCATTCCCACTCGAAGATTTATCAACCTGCCCTATCGCTACAGAATAAATATGAACAAAGTTTAAAACATACACCGAGCGCCATCTGTACTTTACAAGCAAACCCAACCGATTCTTAACGAATAGACTTGAATTAACTTTAAAATATACACCGAGCGCCATCTGTTATTCTACCAGCAAACCACCGGCTCTTACTAGTTAGAAATCTAGATAATATTGGTAAAAATTAAACAATAAACTTTAATTAATAATTTGAATCAATAGAAATTTAGTAACAAATAAGAATTATTAATGGGAAGTAAAATAGTGCAATAATTAAGTAGATTTGATAATAAAAACAGAATTTTAAGTAAACACTTTTTATCATTTTGCGGTTGGCAACGATTGAAAGCTATTTTTAAGGAGACAATAAATTAGGCATTTTCCTATTCTTGAAGCCAAGAACAAGACGTGTTTGTGCTGACTTACCGCAGATTTAAAGCCTCAAATTCCTGGAGATAGGTAATTAAATAAACCAATATCTACTAAATTATAATCACTGACATTTATTGATTAATGTATATGTATTTAATTTGTAAAATCGCCAGCATTCAATCCGATGTTAAGGGATATTTAATAGGTTAATTTTCGAAGCGCTTGGGTAGCGATGCACGCGTGCCATAAAAAACAGCGTCAGTAGCTAAAATCTATGTTGGATAAGGAATTACATTTAATTCTGTTGCTTATTGTTAAGGGGAATTAATTGTGAATTTAAAGTTTTAAACGCGATTTAAATATAGGTTTGGGCAATAGTAGAACGCGGTTTTTTAAATTTGGTAAGGTTATAAAAATATCTTGGAATTTGGTAGGGGAGATTTGGGTCAATTTTAGAAGAAACGTTAAGGTCTTAAGGCATTACGTGGGGTATTAACGCACCCAGAGTGCCTTTTCAAACAGGTAAATGCAAGGTAGAGTAACACGATGGACTCTTTTAGGTGTGAGGTATTAAGTACCAGCCTGATGAGGTATTAAGTACCAGCCTGATGAGGTATTAAGTGCCAGCTTGAAGAGGTGGTAATGACCAGCCAATAATAAGCCTTGGGTGTCAATTTAAGTGACCAGCTTGATGGTGATGGTCCTGTGAGGATAACCTTGTTTAGCCCAGGAGGAAATTTGTTTGTCCATATCCACACATGTCACTGAATATGGAGCTTGAATAGCGACTATATGGTAATCAGTCTAAGTTTCAACTTTTATCAGTAAACGAAGCAAACAGAGGAAGGGGAAGAGGAGATTTGAGTGGGACGAGGCGCTCCGGCAGCTCGTGAACAGGATTTGTGGTGAGAGTGTCATTCTCATTTGAACATCAACACGCTCAACTTCTTGTGGAATTTTCATTTAACATATAATTTTTAGCCTTCAGCAAATGTAAATTTTTATCTTTAACTTTTCATCGGCCGTCAGCCTTATAACATTCTTACTCCTACATATAATTTATGTAAGGAAGGTAGCTACCCTCTAAATTCAATTTTTGTTAATCAAATATCTAAATGTATATACAAATATTTACCATTTCAAGTTTTGTCTTTAAATATTAATATACAACTTATTTTTCTTACATTGTGTTTTGATAATAAATTTTCTAAAAACTCATAATACCTATGTAAACAATAAGGCCACTGAATAGCCACAGTTTTACATTTTGAAAACCAGTAAGGCATAGGTATTGAGCAATTGGCTATTGGTGCCTAACAAAATACTAAATTTTTATTAATTTTCGAACCACGACCCAGCCTCCACAAAATAAATGAGAACCGGGTAGTTTCATCTTTCCTAAACCATTCAGGGGCAGGAATTGATGTTACAAAGTGACGCATTCACAACGTGGGGCTTGCGAGTATAGAAGTTGAGTGTTATCAAATTAAAAAAAAATAAATAAACTTTGAGCTGTTGAGACAAATTGTCACATTTTTAATTTTGTCCTATTTTTTTGAATTTTCTTACTGTTTATATATTTGTGTGTATTACTGATATTATGTGTATTGTTTATGGTTGAGACCTCAAGATTTGATTAGATTAGTTTTGCAAAGTCGTGAATACTTTTGGGTTAAATTAAAGAAGGTTAAACGTTGCGGTAAGACAGTTACAGGAAAATTTTTGAGTCCTTATTGTAGGAATAAGATAATCGTAGGGTGAAATACGAGTTATCGTAGTATTTTTAAGAAGTCTAGAAAAATAATACAGGGGCACAGGGGTTATAAATACTTAGTAAGCCAGTGAATTGAATTTTGATATACCTTACAGTTTGTTAAATTTGAATAGTCGAGTTAATCAAAAGTAAACAAAATGTCTGAAATTTTCATACCTACGTTATTACAAGCTGATCAAGTTGATTATGAGTTACGCGTAAGAGGTTGTACTACAGTTAGGGACACAGAAACATGCTGTAGACTTTTAACACGAGCTCTAATAGCCAAACCATGTAATGATTTATCTCTGAGAGATCCATTATTTAATTTTAATACAGAGAAAGTACAAGTAAACAATACTTTAGATTCCATCAGAAATATAATTAACAATTTAGATAATCCTACGGAGGATGATTTGCCAGTAAAACAGGTTAAGTCACAGTTGGTACATATTATGGTACGAGTAAATAGAATGCCTATCCCAGAACAGAATTCTGAGGAGACGGTAACATTTCAAAATGAGTCGAGGGCTACGATTTACTTACTAGAAGCAGATCTTTATGATAAACTGAATTTAGAAGTAGTAGATGATTTAGCATTACAAGTAGGCACTGGTGTAAATATAGCAACTAGTCCTAGTACTAAGTTTGTACCTATCTATAAGTGGGGTGTCACGTTTGATGGTCAGCCTAATAATGTAATTTCATTTATTGAACGAGTTGAAGAGTTAGCAATAGCTCGAAACGTCACTAAAAGAGAATTATTCCAGTCAGGGTTAGATCTTTTTTCGGGACCAGCTCTACAGTGGTATCGATCTGTTAGAGGTAGTAATGAGGTTAGAACTTGGGAAGATTTGGTAGATCAGTTGAAAAATGATTTTTTACATGAGGATTTTGATAAGAGTATGAGTGATTACATTGAAAAGAGAACACAACATGTGGATGAGCCAGTACATATTTATATTAGAATCATGGAAGCTTTATATAATAGACTAAAAACAAAACCAAGTTTAGAAGAACGCATTAAACAAATTAGAAAGAATTTATTGCCATATTTTGCTACTCCTTTAGCATTATTGACTATAGATACAATTTCAGAATTAATTTCAAAGTGCAAAAAAGTAGAATACGCTGAGGAAAGTACCAAAAAATATATACCGCCTCCTATGAGAAGAAATTTAGTGGAAAAGGATCTTTTGTATGTTGGGTTGCCTTCTTTAGATAAGAATAATGTTAGGGAATCTCATGAAAAGTCTGTTAAGTCTGTATCACCACCAAAATCAAATTTTAAACCTAATCGTAGAAGTCAACCTGGGCAATCAAATGTTAATGAAATCAAAACTGCCAAGACACCAGTAATCTGTTTTAACTGTAAAGGTGAAAATCATGTTTTTAAGCAATGTAGAGCTAAAAGAAATAAATTTTGCTTTAAATGTGGTGAATCAAATGTCACATTTAAAGAGTGTAAAAAATGTTCAAAATACTAACCAGGGGGCCACATAAAGTTAGTCAATGTCCAAACCCCCGTAGTTATAGTAAGTTTAAAAATGTTGTGACTAACAAATCAGATTGGAATTTTTGGTTAAGTAAAGTAAGAAATTTTTACAAAACTTACCGTAGAGTTAGTAATGAAGAACAAAATTTCACAGTAGGTTCATTATCACTTAATCAGGAGAATCTAGATGATTGGTATATTAAATTACGTACAAAAACTTTGGCAAATCCAAATTTGTATCCATTTTTTAAGGTAGAGAATAATTTAATCTTTAAACATGTTGCTAATAAATTACCGGTGAAAACTAATTTAACAGAATGGAAACTTTTGGTACCACTTTCACAACGAAATAATGTTCTAAAACAATGTCACAATGAAAGTACGGCAGCACATTTGGGGTATTTTAAAACACTTAAGAGAATTTGTGAAGACTACTATTGGCCTAAAATGCGTAAGGATATACTGAGATATGTCAAGTCATGCAAGACTTGCGGTTCGCAAAAAGTGTAATTTTCACGTTACGGTTTAATGGGGAAAGAAAAGAAAGTAGAATTTCCATGGCAAGTCATAAGCGTAGATATTTTTGGTCCGGTAACAAGAAGTAAAAGGGGTTTTTCATATCTTTTAGTAGTTTTAGATTGGTTTACTAAATATGTTCTCGTACATCCCATGCGTAATGCCACAGCTCAGACTATATCTAAATTTATGGAGAATGACGTATTTTTGATTTACGGTGTTCCACAGTTCATTATGGTAGACAACGGGAAGCAGTTTGCTTCATCAGTTTTTAAGAAACTGGCCGATCGGTACAAAGTACAAAAAATTTGGTTTAATGCATTGTATCACCCACAAGTAAATCCAGTCGAGCGATCGAACGCTACGATAGGTACAGCTATACGCAGTTATATCCAAGATAATCATCAGGATTGGGATGTAGAAATTTTCAGAGTTGCTCACGCAATCAGAACGGCTACTCACGAAGTAACTGGTTTCCCTCCTGCTTTCTTGAATTTCGGCCGTAAAGTTCCCATTTCAGGAGACTTTTACGGGCAAGTAGAGTCAACATCAGGCATTCCACCAGCTCCGGGTGATAGGAATAGGTATTGTGATGACATATCGAACCTTTCGGATACATATAAAGATGTAGCAAAGCGGTTAAATAATGCTTACCAGAGAAATCAGAAAACATATAACTTGCGTAGGCGGGAAGTTAAATATGAAGTAGGTGATAAGGTATGGAAGAAAAATAAGGTTTTGTCAGATGCTTCCAAACATTTTTCAGCTAAGTTAGCACCCAAATTTGTACTTTGCACAGTTCGCCAGAAAATTTCTAAATTAGTATATGCATTAGACCATGCAGACGGATCTGATGCAGGTCATTGGCATGTTTCTGATTTAAAAACGTACTATGGATCAAACTCTGACGTTTCAGTCGGGTAAACATTTTTATAATGCATTTTCTATTAAGTTAATTACCCATAAATTTAGATTAGGCGCACTAATTTTAATTAAGATACCTGGAAGGTTTTGTCTTGCGTTGATAGTAGTTTTCTAGTAGTGTAGTTTGTTGTCAGTAAACTTCGGAAATATTTTTCCGGCTGGATATCTTTTATCCAAGGGTTGAAGGGTGGGCCACGTTTAGTGGGTGTAGCGTCTTCAACGTCTGTACGCCACGCAGTTGATGTGAACCAAGCAAGTGAAACTCAGCAAGATTTGTCTCGGGGATATGGAATCCGATGTAGTAACGGTTAAGCCTTTTGTGATTATACGACATTTTGGTGATTTTCATGCGCTTGGAAAATATCAATAAATGACAGAACATCGTCATTCTTCTTTGTGTTGTCCTTATTTTCATCTATACTTTCTATTTTTCCACTTCTATAATTCTTTTGTGTTACTCTACTTAGGTTTAAGTTTGAGGAAGGGTTAGGGCAGACTGAATTTCGTTAGGGAAACCTTCCACCAGTTAGTTTTTATTATATTTATTGTATTCTATTTGCCAGTCTTGCTAAGGCATTCTCGTGGTCTGGTAAATAAATATAATTGTTCAGTTGTGGTTTGAAAGTCAAGGGAAATTTGTTTGGAGGGAATCTTTTTCCTGGATGGTCAATTTGCCCCTTGATAAACAGTGAGTTAGTTTTCCTTTCGTTAGATCAGGGGTAATGTCTTTACCAAACCTGACTCAAAAAAAAGATTATGCTTTGCTTGTATATTCCTTTTGTATTTCTGACGTTTCTGGAGAACATCCTACTTGAAATCTTCTAGTATCTTAATTTTGGTTAAGTGTTCTGACTAACTTCGTACTAGTTTTGTTTGTTTAAACTTTAGTTACTTTTCGTATTATATTTTCTAGATGTTTACAGGTAAGAAGTAATCATTATCCTAGTTCGTAGGATATTTAACGGCCATTAAAGGAACTTGTTCCAGGATGGGGATGGACTAGTTTCGGCCGGGCTGTCTTGAATGACAGGTGGTTAAGGAGGGTCGAGCGTAAACATGGGTAAGGGAGCTTGTCAGTCAGGAGTGACCTAGGTCGTCTGACGGTCTTCGAGAGACATATCTCAGCCTCCCCGCTTCACCTCAGCCCTTGGCCAATCGCTCGATCGAAACACTGTTCATCGCGCCTGAAGCAAGAGCTTTCCAGAACAATGGTCCTTTTTGTTGTTTAGTCGTCACGTATTTCTAGTTCAGCCCCTTGGAGCTATATCCAAAGTATTTTAGTTGATACGTACGTCTAATTTCAGCCCTTTGGAGCTACATCCAAAATAAATTTGTTTGATTTATTAACAGTCTGGATATTTTATCCCACTGTTAAGGATAGGCAGAGAACTTGGTTCCTGTATAGATGTGCTTATGTCTACTCCAATTTCAGCACTGGCAGCCGCTACAATGCTGCTCAGGCACTACACCACAGTGTCTGTGGAGACTGATGTTTGGGTCCTCTCCTAAAACATTTTATGTTTCCTTTCCGAACTCTCTTCAAAGGGTTTCTTGTATGTGAAATGCTATACAAGCTTTATATCGATTTAATTCTACTTCCAATTTTGTGTCTGAATAATTAGTATTCAGGGGATATTTTATATCTGGTGGAATGTAGTATTGAATAGATTATGTTTTGGAGCCTCTCGGTCTCTGAAGTAAGTGAAATATGTATAGTGTATATGCTAATATGGCTTGGATTAGTACTACATTGACTTTACCGATTGTGTCTTTCCCAATTTTGTCATTATTGAATTTGTCGTTACTGATTTTGTCCCTGAAATATTAGGCGTGTAGTACGCGAAGCTACTATTGAGTACTAAATCCTCTCTTATAGCAGCATTCACAAGTATGTAAGATATTTACTTTTAGTTATTTAGTAAGAAGTTAAGGTCTAGGAACCGTAGCTGTCTTATAGCTTAATTTAGTTACAATTCGGTTTATAATCATTTATGGTTAAGTAACCATATCTCAATTCTTTTAAGTTAGCTTTAGTTATATCCATCAGCGGATAAGTAGAAATTGAAGTCTCAATTTATAGGAAAAAATACATGTATGGAAGTACACATATATTTTTTTGTAGAGGGAGAGAGAAAGTGTACCGTCCTAAAGTTCCCGGACGCTACAGAATATATATAATTTAATTATGGGGTTCTTAAAACCACTATAATAGCAGATACTTTAAATTTATTTACTTTTTGTTCACAGAATCCTAGAGCTGCCGAAGTCCTCATTCCCACTCGAAGATTTATCAACCTGCCCTATCGCTACAGAATAAATATGAACAAAGTTTAAAACATACACCGAGCGCCATCTGTACTTTACAAGCAAACCCAACCGATTCTTAACGAGTAGACTTGAATTAACTTTAAAATATACACCGAGCGCCATCTGTTATTCTACCAGCAAACCACCGGCTCTTACTAGTTAGAAATCTGGATAATATTGGTAAAAATTAAACAATAAACTTTAATTAATAATTTGAATCAATAGAAATTTAGTAACAAATAAGAATTATTAATGGGAAGTAAAATAGTGCAATAATTAAGTAGATTTGATAATAAAAACAGAATTTTAAGTAAACACTTTTTATCATTTTGCGGTTGGCAACGATTGAAAGCTAGTTTAAAGGAGACAATAAATTAGGCATTTTCCTATTCTTGAAGCCAAGAACAAGACGTGTTTGTGCTGACTTACCGCAAATTTAAAGCCTCAAATTCCTGGAGATAGGTAATTAAATAAACCAATATCTACTAAATTATAATCATTGACATTTATTGATTAATGTATATGTATTTAATTTGTAAAATCGCCAGCATTCAATCCGATGTTAAGGGATATTTAATAGGTTAATTTTTGAAGCGCTTGGGTAGCGATGCACGCGTGCCATAAAAAACAGCGTCAGTAGCTAAAATCTATGTTGGATAAGGAATTACATTTAATTCTGTTGCTTATTGTTAAGGGGAATTAATTGTGAATTTAAAGTTTTAAACGCGATTTAAATATAGGTTTGGGCAATAGTAGAACGCGGTTTTTTAAATTTGGTAAGGTTATAAAAATATCTTGGAATTTGGTAGGGGAGATTTGGGGCAATTTTAGAAGAAACGTTAAGGTCTTAAGGCATTACGTGGGGTATTAACGCACCCAGAGTGCCTTTTCAAACAGGTAAATGCAAGGTAGAGTAACACGATGGACTCTTTTAGGTGTGAGGTATTAAGTACCAGCCTGATGAGGTATTAAGTACCAGCCTGATGAGGTATTAAGTGCCAGCTTGAAGAGGTGGTAATGACCAGCCAATAATAAGCCTTGGGTGTCAATTTAAGTGACCAGCTTGATGGTGATGGTCCTGTGAGGATAACCTTGTTTAGCCCAGGAGGAAATTTGTTTGTCCATATCCACACATGTCACTGAATATGGAGCTTGAATAGCGACTATATGGTAATCAGTCTAAGTTTCAACTTTTATCAGTAAACGAAGCAAACAGAGGAAGGGGAAGAGGAGATTTGAGTGGGACGAGGCGCTCCGGCAGCTCGTGAACAGGATTTGTGGTGAGAGTGTCATTCTCATTTGAACATCAACACGCTCAACTTCTTGTGGAATTTTCATTTAACATATAATTTTTAGCCTTCAGCAAATGTAAATTTTTATCTTTAACTTTTCATCGGCCGTCAGCCTTATAACATTCTTACTCCTACATATAATTTATGTAAGGAAGGTAGCTACCCTCTAAATTCAATTTTTGTTAATCAAATATCTAAATTTATATACAAATATTTACCATTTCAAGTTTTGTCTTTAAATATTAATATACAACTTATTTTTCTTACATTGTGTTTTGATAATAAATTTTCTAAAAACCCATAATACCTATGTAAACAATAAGGCCACTGAATAGCCACAGTTTTACATTTTGAAAACCAGTAAGGCATAGGTATTGAGCAATTGGCTATTGGCGCCTAACAAAATACTAAATTTTTATTAATTTTCGAACCACGACCCAGCCTCCACAAAATAAATGAGAACCGGGTAGTTTCATCTTTCCTAAACCATTCAGGGGCAGGAATTGATGTTACAAGATTTTTAATGACGATTGATTTGAGACCCGCTAAATCTTTTTATGATTTTTTCCCAAGCTCATAATCAACTACCCAAAAACAGGCGAAGAAACAGCGTTTTTTGCGGTCACTTTTTTTTTGAGTTCTAGGACTGCAAAACTGGTATTATCACCACCACATCAGTTGCCCCAAAAGCTATCCAAACAATCCTGAATAAGATTAAATTGCCTAACTAATATACGACTGTATTGACCCCTTATTTTAACCGCGAATACCTCAGAAACGGAGGAGCGGAAAAAATTGAAAAAATGATGTATTCATTATGTGTCTATTACAAATCATTCACAGAAATTTGAATAATGTACATTGGACAGTTTTGAGGTTCTGCTAAGTTATATTGAAAAATGTCCCACTTTTTAAGGAAATTTTGACCATACTAGTTTTAAATCCATTGTATCTTTGAAAGTATGCCTACTATGCAAATAATGTTTTAGATGCCGGTAAAGCACGGCATTTTTTATACGAGGAAATTTTTTCAGATTTTTCTAGTCTAAAATTTTGCTATTATTCGGAAAAACGTTACTTCATATTTATTCATGTTTTTAGAAAATATTTGATAAAATTGTTAATTATATAGAATGCAAGCATTTTCAGAAAAAAGAATTGGTGTGTATCAAATATAAATTTAGTTATCAGGCGCAATAAATAATATTACTGCAAGCTTACGATAATATTTAGAATACTTCTGTGATCTAGGAGTGACATTTGGCTATACCGGGTGGCCACGAGTCAATGTACACCCCAATATTTTGGCTGTTTTTGTATTTAAAAATTTGGTTTTTGGTACAAATAAATTAGATAATAATAGGCTACTTTTAGACTACCAGAAATGAAAATATCACTTCCGGTTGAACTGAAAGTGACATCAACTTTTTTTTTCTTAAATGGAATGACTATATTTTTTTGATGGTTTCTTATTAAGCATAAATTTCTAAGTGCGATGGTTTTTTCAGATGTAAAAAATTTCAAAAATAAGTAAGATACGAACAATTTTTTAATTTTTTTCAAAGTGGCCGCGTCAGATGAATGCGATGTCAGAAAATTACTAAGTAGGCTATGGAAATTATTAGTAAGGTTGTAGACTTGTCTGTAAAGAAGAAAATTGTTGTTTGAATTACTGATAGGTACCAGTATTTTTAGCTTTTTTTTTTTCAAAAACGATATCCTTCGTAATAATAGAAGCATTTTTAAAAAGTAAACACAAATTAAACAAGAAATAATATTAATAGATATAACATTACAACCATGAATAAATTACCAAGAATAACAAAACTGTAATAAACCCTTATAAAAATTGTTCAAACGGTTCACCATTATGATTAATACACAGAGTAGCGCGACTTATCGTTGCACGTCTAACATTCTGTAATTGTTGAGGTATTATTTGTGCAATTTCGTGTCGAACTCTTTCTTCCAGATCTTGCCTTGTGGTTGCAGCAGTCATGTAGAAAGTCTGCGCCCAAATAAAAAATCGAGTGGGGTTAAGTCAGGCGACCTTGCAGGACATCTGACTGGACCATAGGTCCCAATCCAACGATCTGTAAATAATTTATTTAAGTAATTCTAAACGATAATATCATTGTGTGGTCCAGCCCCGTCTTGTTGGAAGTAAACCTCGTCAATATTGGTATTGGGAATTTGATTAATCTGTGGAACTATTATATTTTGGAGAAATTCTATATATCTTGGTCCAGTTAGAGTTTCGTTAAAAATTATTGGATCTATGATAAGGTCGCCCAGTACGCCTAACCAAACATTGAATCCAAACCGCTCCTGAAACCGCCCCTGCCTCATAATGTGAGGAATTTCAATTGCCCAATATCGAGTGTTGTTTGGATTAAATAACCCAAGGTTTGTAAATCTCGATTCGTCAGTGAACAAAATGTTTTTGATAAAATTTTCATTTCTTAATTGACGTAACTGTAACCAATTACAAAAGGTTATTCTTCGTTGATAATCATTTTTATACAAAAATGGATGCAATTGATATTTATAAGAACGATAGCCGTGTTTCAAAAAAATGTTCCGGCTGATTCTTTGGAAATTGATAATTCATGTTCAATTTGTCTTATCGAAATGGTTTGGTCCACATGCACTAAAACTAATACATTACTTTCCGTTTCTTCATCCACAATAAATCTTTCTTAAATTTCTACATCAGGTTCAAATTGTTGCTCCAACCGGGCGAAATAGTTTCTCGGAGGATGTCTTTTTTCTGGATATCTCCGTCCATACAGACTTTGTCCTCCAGTTGCATTACGTCGAGTTTCTCCATAAATAACGATCATGTCAACTTTTTCATCACTTGAATAATTTTCAGCCATTAATTTTCTTGTTTGTAACAATTTTAACACACTTGCTTCAGAAAATTAGTGAGTAAGTCAAGACTAATTCAATTGTTGCGAATGTCTGTCATTTTCATGGCTATCTGTAATTTTGAATTTAAATGTAGATAGGTACCTTATTATAATGATTTGTTGGCGCTTACTTTTTAAAAATACTTCTATTATTACGAAGGATATCGTTAAGAAATAATTAATAGCGAAAAAATTATAGTTTATGATCATTATTTCTGATTAATAAAGGAAATAGTACAGTTCAATTAAAAAAAATTTCATAGGACCCCTACGGAAATGAAAATGAAAATAAAATTCCGTTTTTTTGAAAAAAACTAAAAATACTGGTACTTATCAGTAATTCAAACAACTATTTTCCTCTTTACAGACAAGTCTACAATCTTACTAATAATTTCCATAGCTACTTAGTAATTTTCTTACATCGCATTCATCTGAAGCAGCCATTGTGAAGAACTTTATAAATTGTTCATATCTCACTTATTTTTTGGAATTTTTTACATCTGAAAAAACTGTTGCACTTAGAAATTTATGCCTAATGAGAAACCACCAAAAAATTATAGTCATTCCGTTTGAAAAAAAAAAGTTGATGTCACTTCCGGTTCAACCGGAAGTGATCTTTTCATTCCTGGTAGTCTAAAAGTAGCTTATTATTGTCTAATTTATGTGTACCAAAAACCAAATTTTTAAATACAAAAATAACCAAAATATTGGGATCGTACATTGACTCGTGGCCACCCGGTATATACATCATAATTTTCAAAGCATATTGAAAACTTAGTATCAGCATCTTCCAGAAACCTCATTTTTATTATTAGAATTTCGCATGGCTTTGCAGATACTATTTAACTCATTAGTCAAATATAAATTAAAATATAGAGCTTAATTTGAACCTCAGAATATTAGAACTATAGTGACTCTACTTTCTCATGGAGTGGATGGCATATGTCCTCCAGTAGATTCTGAGTGCTCAGTTTGATCGATCACAGAAAGCTATATTCCCTAATATATTTTTTTAAAGTGGTAGATGATGCATAAAGCTGTGCTGAAATTGTAGTGAGTTTAAGTTGTACCAACAATCACAACGAGCTTTGAGAGCAGCTTCTACCTTCCTACGCCTCACAGCAATTTATTAAAATATTCCAAGCTGCATACTAGTTAAATACAATCACTTTACCAGTCTGCAGGATAGACTAGACGTATTATTCCTTAATAAATATTAAGAACCTATTTTCGTAAAAACTTTACAGTACAAGGGAGGTCAGAATGTAGAATGTCCATAGAATGCAATGATTGGAAGTTAATATTTTTATAGATAGTTCTTCCTTTCATTTTTCATAGATTACTTTTTCGAATACTATAAAAATTATGTTTTATTAGTGTTAGTTATTCGGCTTGTCCTAAATAAATAAATAAATGAATTTAAATACAGATAATAAATAATTTACAACACTCAAATAAATGTCTTAGAAAACTCAAAGGTATCGAGTTTAATCGAATACTTTTATTGTCTTTATCAGAAAAAATCAGCATTTTACGAAAAACTGTATTTAATAAATAAGTAATCCACCTGGATAAAGACCATTAACTCTTGAAATATTTATACTATGACGTAATGAATGAACAGCAACCTACCACCTATAAAGGAAGTGGTTAATAATACAATTAAACTTCGAGAGATTTTTTTAATGTGGCTTTATTTCACGATTATTCATTAGAGCTTGAGCCTGAAACTGGCTGTAGGCTTGAAAGAGGAAATTGATTTTCATCACAAGGCAAAAATTTATTTTGTGCTTTCCTCTACAAAGTGTAAATCCGATAATATGTAAGGGCTTTATAGGCTTATTTATTTAACGTCTAATATTGTGGGGATTTTACTTTCCTCGTAGACCGAAATGTATTGTATAAAATATAATATTACAAGGTAAGCAAAATTCACCCCATTAATATATTAAGTTTTGGCACATTGAATAAAAAATGTCTAGCAAATCTTGATAAATGGTTTTTTTAATTAATGATATTGGATTACGCAAAGCCTTCTTTTGCAGAAAAACTTTATAAAATTATTTAAAATTTTATTGGCTGTAATTTGAATAATAATTAATTGGGAAACAGCGACAGGTGGATGATGTATTAATTTGGAAGTTGTATTAATAATACTTTTATTACAAGAGATGTACAAGTACCTACACTATACGGGGAGGAGTCATGCGAATGTTAGTTTATCTTTAGTTTAAAACTAAATAGTTTTGAATCAACTATATTCTTGACTAACACAGATATAGTAAATTAAACAATCACCATTTACACATCAGGGGTACTACGAGCGAGGCGTATTGGATGAAATAGCCAGATTTATAGTCGGTCTCAGTTTAGAATGTAGTTGTTTAAGTTATAAGCGGAGCACAGTTTACACAGGCACATGGGAATTCCCAAGTAAGAGAAATATCCATCGAGGCCGTCTCAAGGCCATTGTTACACAAAATAAAAATTATCAGAGTTTAAATTCAATTTCATTTTGCGTTTGGCTATCGTATAATACTTTGAAATTATTTATTTTAAATTACAACATAAATGTGTATTTTCTAATTCTTTGGGACTTCCTGCCACATGTATTTTTTCTTTATAAGCGGTGCTCGGGGAATCTACAAAATTTCATAATTAACCAGTATGTTAGTGGTAAATAACTTCTACGTCTGTGACTTTTACGCCTAATGACCAGTCAGAGGTTGTTTTTTTTTTAATAAATAACAGAAATAAGTATAAAATCTTGAAATAAAATATTTCGCCGACGTTTCGGAAATCTAATCTGTTTCCCTTTTCAAGACTTTTTTGAAAATTCTTTTTTGCTGTGTATGATAAATACACAGCTCTAAGAATGTTTGTTATATTCAATATCTGTAGATACTTACTATTTACATAGAACTGTTGATACAGTTAACAGTTTTTTTAATTTTTATACAATGTTAAGTTTGTGAAGTTTTTCTTTTAACATTGGCAACCAAATTGTGCAGAGATCTACGGAACAATTCGACACGCATCTATTCTCATTCAATAATATTATCGCCGATTCTTTAATTTTTCATTTTATGCTATCTACCTCTTTTGTTAAAATTTTTACCGAGTCCCAGTTTATTCTATGTCCGTTCTCCCAAGCGTGTTCGCAGATCTTGGACCTCTGAATTTCATTTTTTCTGATATAATTTTAATGTTCGCCCAATCTTTCAGTAAATGGTTTGGATGACTCACCCACGTAATGTTTGTTACACTCACACGGAATACTATAAATGCAGTTTTTTGAATTTTGCTCGTGGTTCTTCAATTTCGTCTTTGTCAGAATAGATCTTAAAGTGTCATTTGTTTGAGATACCGTCCTAATACCAAATCTATCACCAATACGGCGCAATGTTTCGGATAATCCGCATCCATAAGGAATTAAGACGGTAACGTTTTTCAGGTTTTTGTCGTACCTGATTGTTATTTTCAATATTTATGAAGGTTTTATCGACAAAACCCCCAGGGTATTAGTTATTTATAAAAACTTCTTTTATAAACCGCTTCTCATTGTTTAGTATTTCATCATTAGAAGAAATGATTTTGGCCCTATCATACAAACTTTTTGTAACACCCCTCTTAACGTGCACCGACTGATTTAAGTTGAAATTTAAATATCTGTTGGTATGTCTTGGTTTTCTATAAACACTTGTTTCAATTGTACCATTTACTCTTTTAAGTAAAACATCTAAAAATGGTAATTCGTTTCTAGTTTCCTTTTCTAAAGTGAATTTAATAGAAGGTTCTTTATTATTTAAATGTTCCAAAAAACTATCTAGTAACACAATACGGTGAGGCCAGATTGCAAACTTATCATCTACGTATCTCCACCAGATAACCGGTTTATATGCACAATTTTATACATGTCAATCTCCAAATCCTCCATAAATATATTGTTTAAAATCGGTGACAATGGAAAACCCATTGCTATACCAAAATCCTGCTGATAGAAATCATTTTCCAATTGAAAATAAGTTCTTTTTATACACATAGTTAAAAGTTCCATTATAACATTTACACTCAATTTAGTTCTAGTTTGCAAATTATTTTCATTGTCTTTGATTATTTTTTAAGATTTGTTTACTGGGGCGTTAGTAAACAGATTAACTACGTCAAAACTAACCATCAGATGTGTATATGAATATTGTTTTCATATATTTTTACGGTAAAATATTTATATACGAGTCAGTATATCCAGAGAATGGATTAACAATTTTAAGCAAGAATTTTGCCAAATTGCCAATTAATGGAGCTAACAATTGGTCTTAATGGGACATTCCGTTTATGTATTTTTGGTAAGCCATAAGAATGAGGAGGCTTGGTATATTACGGTGTAAGCTTCCGTCGTTCAAAGTCATTTTTGTATTTAAATAAAGTTCTATAAATTTTGCCCTCAATTGATTTTGTTGGGTCTTTACTTAATTTTGAGTAAGCTCCTTCGTTGATAAGTGTCATGATGTTTTCATCATATGTATTCTTATTTATAATGACTGTGGCAATACCTTTGTCCGCTGGCAACATTTTAATGGTTTCATCTCTCTTCAAAGATGTTCTTATTTTATTGCAGTGAGAATAAAAATATACTTCTTACCTATTTTGCACATTTAACATGGTTCTATAGTAATTAATATATTGACTTTTTTAAAATTGTAAAAAAAAATGATGTTGTTTCGGATTCTTTGATCTAACTAGAGCTAAAAGTGTACTTCCTGATTAACCGAAAGTATCGCTAACTTTTATATTATAATAGCACCACGTATATTAGGGTGGTTAATACCTTGGCAATATTTTTACTAGACTCGACAGGGTGCGATACGGGACATACAGGGCTATTCACGGAAAGCTGTTATTAGAGTTTTCTTGAGATATGTTTAGTTTACAAATTTGAAAATTGGGCTAAGGTACTTTTTAGATATGGCGGATCTAACGAAAATATTTTAATGCATGAGTTACTTCGGCTTATAACGGATGTAGCACCTACATTGTTATTTTAAATACAGCACCCTATATTTAATTTCATATTTGGATTCTTCATAAAATTTTGGCTTGGGCTTATGTACCATACCATACTCTTAAACCTACCAGTTTTCGAGATAATTAATATTTTTGGAGATTTTTCAGGGTTCCTACTCTTCTTTTCAAGCTCATACCAGTACACTATCATCTAACTGAAAATTATCTTATATAATAGAGTATTAAATTCTCCATCAACTGATATTAGCATTCCCTATACCGGTCTTTCTTTGTTTTTTTATTATGGACGAATTTTTATAAAATGTGCATGCAAAGTCAGCACTCTTTGTTAATACCCAGTACAAGTCACCTAACTTGTTTCTTTCTTATCACAAACGAGAATAATCATGTAGATAATTGATAATTATTTGGTTAGTATCAACATAATAACATCAAAAACAAGAGATCATTTTTTATTATAGATTAATAACAAATGCTTTTGAACAAAATTTACAAAATTAATGAACACGTTGAATATAAATATTTAATGCAACAACTCTACAAAATGCCCTCCACTTTTCTGCTGACAAGCAGCAGGAATTTACGGCACTTACAGTGGCCCAGTGAATTTATTTGCTGAAATGCAGCCCGTACTCTGTTCTTCAGAACTTCTTTGGTAGTAGCCGGGGTGGCATATACAATGTTTTTGATATTACCCCAAGGGTAAAAGTCTAAGGAGATCAAATCACGGGACCTTCACCAAGATCCTCGGTAGCCAAACCACCTAAATTCGAACGACGCACAAAGGGCTAGAATCCAAAATTTCTGGCCAAAATTCTGAAACCCTGCAAATGTACTTAGTGTACATAGGTTATTAAGAGAAAAATAGTTTAAAAAATTGACACCCTCTGGGGGGGTGAAATATAGGAGTTGAAGGTATAACCAACCTTCGATATTTTTGAAACTCAATAACTAAATTTCTATGAGAAAAATAAGAAAAAAAATTATCAACCTCTGGGAGTGAGTTATAAGGGTCGAAAATATAAATACTGCATGAATTTTTCAAACGTGGCGCACGTGTTGATTGCACTTAGGTATTTATGAGGAAAATATTTTCAAAATACCTTCTCGTCCTGCTTCTTCCGGCGTGTATGAGATGGACTTATGCATTTCATGGTGAATCCACTCTTCCCTGATTCTGAAATATATTTCACGAAAAATTGAGACACTCTATATATAATTTCCCTTCCACTTGTCATTAGTGTACACCAGGTATATACAGATTCCCCCTTGGTTGGGACTTACTGTTGTATCGGGAATGAATACCTGTTGTGACGAGGGTACAATTAGAACTGCTTCGACAACGCGTCGTCTTTCTATTTTTGCATATTTCACTGAAATAAGCAGTTTCCAGCAGCTAATTTCTATGAATTTCTTATTCCACAAACATTTCCCACATGCTAAATTGTGAATTAGAGTAACTCTTCTGGTACATACAAACTATTTTCATACTTTTGTTTTGCTACCTTAACACGCACGTTGATATTACATGCGTATAGTTAACATTTATTTTCCATAATAAGGAATAAAAAATATTAAATTTCAATGCATAGATAATATTTTACATACCTTCAGGAGTAGCCTCCATATTTCTTAGGCAAAAGAACACTCTATGATAACACAAATTCACAACATACGCACGTTAAGTATTTCGTGACCGACTTTCGTACCGTTAAGCACTCGAATATGGCCAAGTTTCGATTAAGTTACAACGGCAGGTAGAAACCTAGGTAGCTGTCCTTTCAGTCTTACACGCAGGGAACCCTGCTCTACAAACTATGTGAATTAAAACAGGATATAACGAACTTGGTTTTTCGATTTTTGGCCAGGATTTTGGGATTCTAGCCCACTGTGCGACGCTACTAATTCGTCATACGCCTCCCACGTATTAAATGGACTGCAACCATCCATTTTATAATTCATAGGATTATAAATATTTAGAGGCAAATTATCAACAAAAGTAACAACCACTCTTCACAAAATTTTTACGTATTTATTTTTATTTAAATTCTTCCAGTAGATTTAATACATAATTCTTATCTATTAATAAGCACAAAACGTTAAAACTAAATTTGTCCTGGAAAGTTTCTCGCGCCGCATGAGAGTTTTGTTGTGTACGTTTCGTCTGTTAAAAATTTCTTCTTTGGAAAATTTAGCTTCATGAGTTCAAATAGTCCTTTTAAAGAAATTATGATTCTTTTGAAGACGTACGATTACATGCTTACAGAAATCTGTTCTAAGTGAACAAATACTACGTTCCTGTACTATTGCTACCACTCAGCAACACTAACACGGTGTTTACATTGATAAAATAAAACATTCTGAAATTTTTCATTGCCTACTATGTATGTAGCTGGATGTACTATACAGTGCTGATTTTACAAAACTTCGTCCATATTAATAAAACCAGAAGAGATAGGTATAGGGAATACTAAAACAATGTTCGATTGTGGAAATGATGTGACATTGTGAAGATGAAAGACAATTTTTAGTTAGATCGTAGGGTAATTATATGACTTTGAAAAAAAGTCTCTAAATCTGCCACACGATAGAAGATATTGATTTTTTTTCGGAAGGGTAGGAACCGTGAAAAATCTCCACAGATATTAATTATCTCGAAAACTGGTAGGTTTAAAAGTATATTATGATACATAAACCCAAGCGAAAATTTTATGAGGAATCCAAATATGAAATAAAATATAGTATTGCATTTAAAATAACAACGTTAGGTTCTACATCTAGTGTAAGCAGAAGTAACACATGCATGAAAATATTTTCGTTAGATCCGCCATGTACAAAAACCCTCTTGGCCCAATTTTCAAATTTCTAAACTGAGCAGATCCAAAGATACGTCTAATACCCGCTTTCCGTTAATAACCCTGTATATTTCTAGTTCGTGACTTCTCGCTGGTGCTGTACGGGACACATAGGTCTCGTAAACCCCGTATGAAATTGATACTAATTTCAATTCCATTCGGCTTTAAATGTCAAGAAGTTCCGAAGAGTTTTCTTAAATCTACGTTTCCTAATTAATTTAACAACTGAACTTACAGGGCCGTCATTGTTCTTAGCTATCTGCTTAATTAAAGCTTTCGTATAGACACATCTCACTGCATTCGGAAGAAAACTTAATAGACGATGAACAGAGAAATTAAGATTCATGATTTTGTGCTGGGGACAATTGTATGAGTAATAAGTGGTGGTTGATGTATTTTCTGTATATGTCAAATTCTAATAAAACTAATTATCATTTTTCCCAATTACTAGATAGAACTGATAGTTGTTTATTAATTTTCATTTCATATGCAGATTTTGCTTAGTCAATTTAGAGTTTCTTATATAAATGAATGTATTTTTTTTTAATTTCCTGGCACATTAAACTTCATTGTAACGATATTTCTGGTAGTACACAAGTCAAATACAAATTTATTGATAGATAACCTTCAATTTCATTTATTTTTTTATAATGTGCGGTTCTATAATAATTATTTTTCTTGTTTCCAATTACATCTCTCTGTGTTGACTATATGGATACGCGACCCGAGGTCGAATATCTCTAACCTATTAATCTCGTATATACATTGTTACTTTATATTCTGTCAAATAAAATAATAATAATAATAGTCTTTATTCCACAACAATATATACACTTACAAACAGATAAACAATACTTATAACTAAATACATTGTGGAAAAAGCGGAGTTCAATTATTTTGGATATGTTATCCAAAATTACTACTCTTCCACTCAACAATAAATTGAAGAAAAGAAAGGATAAATAATTTGCATAGGGAAAAAAATCAATACTCAGACTTGCCTGTTATTTATGCCAAGAAAGTACTGTTATGGAGCAATAGCTATTTGAGTTTTTTTGAGGACATGCTGGAGCTGAGTTGTTTGAGATCAGGTGAGAGTCTATTATAAAGTTTTGCGGAATTAAATGTGAAAGAGGACCTAAAAAGAGTAGTTCTATTCTGATGAGGGGTTATAATGTTTTTAAATCGGATATTATTATTATGGATATCTGTTCTGAATCTAAATTTAGACATTTATTATTATTACCAATTTACTACTTATAAAAAACCGCTGCCTAAGGAATCACTACTTCCACATCCAGATTATTCGTCCAAGTCACTTTAAAGGAAACATCTTGACTATATTTGCACTCTAGTATGTGGAAATTATTGGTCATAGAATTTTAATAATATTTGGGGTAGATGTCATAGAAAAGTTTGAGGAGTTGGTTTCTACCATATACGTTAAAAATGAAGTTTCTAGTTCACCGTACTTATTTTCCACTATTTACAACCTACCACCTCAATGGAGTCATCTCAATCAGATGTCACTACAATACATACGTGAACAGTTACTAACTTTCAAGTGAATATCTCAATTTGATGTTATCAATCCCATTAATAATGAAGCGGAGATGGTAGAGTTTGAAAAATATTAGAAAGAAATCTGAGGCCTTGGTTTCTAGTATATACACCGAATCCCAAATTTCTGTAGTCTTACCAGCTTGCTTTACTCATTTTCCCCTATTTGCCCCTATTTAACCCCCAACCCTTCAACGGCATCATCTCAAATTATGATCTAGTTTCAGACGTCGTTATAATACATACGTGTACCAAATTTCAAATGAATATCTCAATTTTATTTTATCACCCCTTTTCATATTGGAGTAGGGGTGGTTGGGTTGAAAAATATTATTAAAAAATCTGACGCTGTGGCTTCTAGTACACACAACGAATTTCAAGTTTCTGTAGTCTTACCAACGTTTTACTTATATTCCTCTATTTACCCCAAATTAACCCCCAACCCTTCAACGGAATCATCTCAAAATATAAACTAATTCCAGACGTCGTTATAATACATACGTGTACGAAATTTCAAATAAATATCTCAACTTTATTTTGTTAAACCCATTAATGGGGTAGGGGTGGTGCGGGGGTTGAAAAATATTAGAAAAAAATCTGAGGCCTTAACTTCTTGTACATACACCGAATTTCAAGTTTCTGTACTCATACCAGCTTGCTTTACTTATTTCCCCCTATTGACCCCTAAATAACCCCCAACCCTTCAACGGAATCATCTCAAAGTATAAACTAGTTCCAGATGTCGTTATAATTCATACGTGTACCAAATTTCAAATGAATATCTCGATTTTATTTTATCAACCCTTTTAATAATGAAGTAGGGGTGGTGGGGGTTGAAAAATATTATAAATAATCTGAGACCTTGGCTTCTAGTACATACACCGAATTTCAAGTTTCTGTAGTCTTACCAGCTTGCTTTACTTATTTTCCCCTATTTACCCCTATTTAACCCCCAACCCTTCAACGGAATTATCTCAAAATATAATCTAGTTCCAGATGTCGTTATAATACATACGTGTAGAAAATTTCAAATGAATATCTCAATTTTATTTTACCAACCCTTTTCAAATTGGAGTAGGGGTGGTGGGGGTTGAAAAATATTATTAAAATATCTGACGCTTTGGCTTCTAGTACATACACCGAATTTCAAGTTTCTGTACTCTTACCAACTTGTTTTACTTATATTCCTCTATTTACTCCAAATTAACCCCCAACCCTTCAACGGAATCATCCCAAAATATAATCTAATTCTAGACATCGTTATAATACATACGTGTACGAAATTTCAAATGAATATCTCAACTTTATTTTATCAACCCCATTAATGGGGTAGGGGTGGTGGGGGGTTGAAAAATATTATAAAAAAATCTGAGGCCTTAACTTCTAGTACATACATCGAATATCAAGTTTCTGTACTCTTACAACCTTGCTTTACTTATTTCCTCCTATTTACCCCTATTTAACCCCCAACCCTTCACCGGATATCCTCAAAAAACAATCCAGTTCCAGATCTCGTTATAATATATATGTGTACAAAATTTCAGCTCAATATCTTAAACCGTTCCGGAGAAAGCGTGCGGACAAAAAAAGTTACAGACAGACCGACAGACAGACCGACAGACAGACAGAAAATTTTTTTTCGCTCAAATTTAAAATCTCGACGTTTCATGACATTCTAAACCTATTTCACGAATAAAAATTTTTGAAAATTTTTTTGCGATTACTATACTTCCAATCCACTACGTGGATGTGGAAGTAAAACTGACTTGTTTATAATTTTTAATTGGTTTAAGTCCCGTACGGACTAGACTATATGATCTCATTACCAAAATTAATAATTACTGTTTTTTGTGTTCTTTAATTTGATATTTAGATGGACCTGTAAATGAAAAAAAATATACTTTAGATGCTGTTTTAGTATCTAAAAAAATTATTCACGTCAAAATATTTTTAACTTTGTTTTGAAATGTTTTATTAACTTTAGAAATAGTTTTTATGAGTTATATTACAATATATTTGTCAATTGCAGCGCTCCGAGGATAGTAAAAAAATTACAAAAACTTCACCAAATTAACTAAATTTGTATTCTTTAAGAAGAACCTAACAGAAAAAATTTTTAGACGACTTTACAGACCTTTAAAAAGGAGAAGATTATTAATATGCATATTTTGTTGTCATGCTTCTGCCTTGATTTCTCTGGAATAGCTCGAGAAATCTCTAGAAAATCTTTTGCATATCGTTGAGTATGACTTGGCTGTTGTATTATATTTGTCTGATCAAGCTATGTATAATATTAGAGGGGCAAAAATCAGATAAAAATACTTTTTATTCGAGAATATGCGAAATTATGTTTCCCGTCAAAACGGCGAATCCGATAGTTTTATAACTCTTGTAGAACTACACTGGGCCACTAAAACGAGTGAAAAATTATATTGTTTTAAAATTGAGTTACATTTAAAAAAGTGGTCATTAAAAATGATTAAATAAAATTATTTCCTCGCTTGTAATTCGGTTATTTCAACTTTTTGACTTAATATCGAGTTTTAGATCGATGATGAAAATGAGCAAATAACTAGAGTAAACATTGTACTTTTCGCCAACTTACTGCAGTTTTTATATAATTGTTGCACATTCAATAGGATACACTTTGCAGTTTTGTTTGTAAATAATATTGGTTTTAGACATTTTTTGTTCAATTACAAAACATAAAAAAAGTGAATTATTTATTATTTGTTTACCTATAGTAATGAAATATAATCTTTATAGGATTTTGCAAATAGCGGGAAAAAATATATATGAGAACTGAAAGAAAAACTATACGTAAAAATATCAATGAAATCTTTGCATTCTTTCGATAACCTGACTTCTGGTTAGGCTAGAAAATTAGAATCCTAAAATAAATTTGTCCAATTTTTTATTTGACATTCTCATTATAACACTAGCATCCAACATAGTTCCCTACGGCTATTCAGATTAAACTAGTATCCACATGACCCCCTACAGTATGAAGATTCAGTTAAAAATGAGAACAAAGGCCTAAAATTAATTTATTTACCTACCTTGTCTTAAACATTTTTTCATTCTAATGGATTACATTTTCATAAAATCTCTCATTCAGTTTCTTGGAATTGCTTAGCCTTTGAAACGCCTTTCGCCCTTATTCTGAGCTCATCAGAAAGGCACAAAGCCACTCATAACGATGTTTCATGCAAAACCAAGGCAATATCCATGAATAAGTATGAAATATTTTTATTTGACATTGACTGATAAAAAACAACAGATCCTCACCTATCTATTAGCTAACTACTATTGTGGCCTATATACTCTATGCATATCTAAAAGTGAATTATTTATTATTTGGTGGCTTATAGTAATGAAATATATTCTTTATAGCATTTGCAAACAGCGAAAAAAAAACATCTGTGAGAACTAAAAGAAAAACTATATGTCAAATAATTAATGAAATCTTTTCATTTTTTCGATAACCTGACTTCTGGTTATGCTAGAAAATTAGAATTCTAAAATAAATTTGTTCAATTTCTAAATCTTCATACCGTAGGGGTCATGTAGATACTAGTTTAATCTGAATAGGCGTCGGGGACTATGTTGGATGCTAGTTTTAAAATGAGAACGTCAAATAAGAAATTGGACAAATTTATTTTAGGATTTTAATTTGCTAACATAACCAGAAGTCAGGTTATTGAAAGAATGCAAAGATTTCATTAATATTTTTACATATAGTTCTTCTTTTAGTTCTCATAGATAGTTTTTTCCGCTGTTTGCAAAATCCTATAAGAATATATTTCATTAAAATTTTTTTTTTCAAATTTAAAAAGTTAATAACTTTTATATTTATTTATCGATTTTGTTCAAAAATAATACAGTTCTTCTTTTAGCTAACATTAACTTACTGTCCAAGTTTCAATGCAATCAGACTTTTCTTCTAAATTATCGTGCTTACAAGAACGGTGACGAAAGGACAGACGGATGGACAGACAGACAGACAGATGAACGGACATTTTGAAATTTGTTCAGAACACAGTGATATGATTTTTTTTCTCTGCAAGCAATATTATCGGTTTTAGAAATGTGCCGATCGAATGCAATATACTTACTCCTCTTTTTTCAGTTACGAAGAGTATAATAGAATTAAACGAATTTCTGTTAACCGAACCACGATAAAATTTTACTCCATCATTTTTAGTGACCATTTAATGGCGGTTCATTTTTCTTCACACAAATCTTCGTCCCACATTTCACAACAAAATTATATATTTATATTTACTATACAATAATACTATACAAAAATTTTGACGAAAGTAACTGTTTTATTTAAAAACGCATTACAATTTTAGAAAGACTCTTAAAAGTTATGATCCTAACTTATCGAAATACTTGACAAACAAAGATAATGTAAGGGGCTACTCTTCAGTGGATGATTCCCAAAACAATAATAAAACCGTCTAATATTAAGAAACGCTCTGTATCAGAGTTCTTTCAGAGTGTTAACGACGAACACAATTTCTTTCGCCAAGTCAGTTAAAACGATGGCAATTAAACTTAACTTTAGGAAAGACTGAAACTGAAGTAATTACTTTAAAAAAAGAACGATTATTATACCTGCGTTGAAGGAATTAGAAGTTTTTTAATTTGTTCTTGTGGAGGCTGACATAATTAGTTTCTTAGTGGCAAAGTTATGCGCTTGAAACTCGTTATACTTATATATTAATAGATATTTCAATTTACTATTTACTTGTAAAGTTTTATTACTTTATTATTGATTGTAATAATATTTAATAATAGTTTGAGGATACAGCTAGATCGATTGAAAAGAGAATTATTGGCATATGAATAATCCTCTGACAATAAGATCAAGTTTATATTTTTTAGATTTTTTCAGATGCTACTTTAATAGTAATGGATTGGAAATGTAGTAATTAAAAAAACATTCAAAAGGTTTTTTTAAATGGATTTAGAATATCATGAAACGTTGAGAAAAAAATATTCTTTCTGTCTGGCGGTCTAACTTTTTTTATGCGCGCATTTTCTTTGAAGCGGTTCAAGATATCGACATAAAGTTTGGTACACGTGAGTATTATAATGAAATTGAAACTAAGTAATATTTTGAGTTTATTCCAGTGAAGGACGGGGGGTAAAAAGGGATAAATAGAGGACCATATATTAAACAAGATGGTAGAGTCCAGAAACTTGGAATTTGGTGTATATATTAACGGCCAAAGCCTCAAATTTTGTTATAACATTTGGCACCCCACTCCATTATTAAATGGTTTAATATAATAAAATTGAGATATTAGCTTGAAACTAGGTATAGTATGTGTGATCTTAATTGGATAGCATAAAAACGAAAACTGGGAGCAAAGTCGGCATCTCCTTTATGGGTTATAGGCGGCGGCGGTAGAAATGTAAAAATGCTTTAAATACTAAATAATTATTTTTTAATTGTTAGGGAAAGGGATATCTATATAGTACCTTTATTCAATAGAAGTGGTTAATGAAAAAATATGTTTATCACATTTGATAAGTCACATAAATGATATATTAAGGCTACGTCTATTGTCTAGTGACCTACCTCTCGTTCTATCTTCTAGCAGCAAAGTTAATGTAATCTGAGGCGGGAGTTGCATAGATGATATATAATCCTTCCGGGCGTAAAGCAGCGATTGTCTTGTTTATTAAATGTTAGGCCACGATACCTACTATGAACTTTGCAATATCATGATGTTAGACAGGTAGAAAATTTTTAGTATTCAATATAGGAAAGACTCGGCAAAATCCTGAAGGGGGAACTAGTTTCATGGCATCGGTAATTGGTCTCAGTAGCGGAAATAGGTCGACGTTCAATAAAGAAATTTCAAAAAAGGTTTGTCTATGAACTTTAAATAAACAACTGAAACTGAAGATTGATTCGCCTATGCCTAATAGTGAGTGACTGGAAACTTGTAAAAAGAAATAGAGTTTTCTAGAGTGTGGTGAGAGGAGATTCTTGATGGTGTTCTGGATGAATCTAGAATCAATTTCAGAGTATATAAGGCGCGATTACCGGCGCAGGAGAAGAAGCTCTATTGGTACCAGCGAAAAAGTAGGGTTAAATATAAAGTAAACAAAGTGTGAAGGTTATTTTGGTTAATTAATTATTTTGTAATCAGTAAAATATCAAATAAAGTGTTAGTGGTTTACCCCTTGTTAAAATTATTTAGAACCCACGGATTCATATAGGGTGTTTCCTAAAAGGTGTCAAGTAGGATTTTAACAAGAGGATTTTTCGGAAGTATTGAGAAGACTGGGACAGCATTCTCGGAGTTAGTGCCTAACACGGGAAGGATTAATTTACTGGACGTTGTTCAAGGGTTATTTTCGAACAGGAAAATTGTGTTAAGTGCATTTTTTGAGACACTTTTGGAACATTTTATCTGGACATTACTGGTTAAGCGAAAAAGACTCAAGATAAGACTTTTTTTGTGCCGTTTTGAGATTTTTCTGGACAGTCCCATTACCGATATTGACGTAATTGTTAAATTTATTTGATTTCAACGTAGTCGTATGCCTATAACCACCAGATATATGGCAACCGAAAAGCAAATACAGGACTTATTTGCACAATTCCAGAAAGTGTTGGAAGAGCTAGAAAGAAGGCATAGAGAACAAGTAAGTGAAGTCAAAGAGAAAATGCACCAGGTAGAGGGAGAAATAGACCAACTTAAGCAACAGTTGAGGGAAAGAGGAAACCAGCAAGTGATATCATCAAGTCAGCGATTAAAACTTCCCTCCTTTGATGGTCAAAGTTCCTGGATGACTAACAAGACGCAGATTGAGGCAGCAGCGAGTACAAATAACTGGAATGATGAAGAGAAGGCTAAGGCATTAATTGTGGCTTTAAGAGGCCAAGCATTGGAGTTGCTCCAGACAATTCCAGTAGACCAACAACGGAACTTTAGAGTTTTAGAAGCTGCTTAGATCTACGATATGGCGATCAACATCTTGCTCAAGTATACCATACCCAGCTGAAATTGCGCGTTGAGAAAGCTGGAGAGAGTTTGCAAGAATTCGAAGCTGCGGAGGAAATACTGGCACATTTAGCATATCCTAATGCGCCAAGAGAATTTAAAGAGCAATTGACAGTGGGGGCATTCCTAGATGGGATCAGGGACGAGGAGATCAGGCGAGTCCTCAGACTATCCCGATATAACACTAGTAGTGACTTTGGTGCTTGCACTCGAGTTGGAAGCTATCTTTTAGGATACTCCGAGTTCAAGAGTACAAATTGTGACTCTCGATAGATCCCAGCCAGAAAAGAAGAACCAGAACAAAGTGTAAAGGTTATTTTGGTTAATTAAGAAGTATTTTGTAATCAGTAAAATATTAAATAAAGTGGTTTACCCCTTAAAATTATTTAGAACACACGGATTCATACAGGGTCTTCCCTAAAAGGTGGAAAACACGCAACAATATTTCATTCGTCACTATTCGAGTTCTCAGAACTTGAATCGGTATTTACATTAATAATATTTAGATTAATAGGTGGTAGTATAGAATATTCATTTTCCTTTTTTATCACGAGATACACACTTCCTCCATATATCGGTTTTGCCTATTTTGTCTACTATTATCTTTATATTTTTTAAGACAGACTCACTCAATTGTGGGGATTGAATATAGTGACGTAGTCTTGCTTTTACATCAACCAACACCATTTCAATAGGGTTGAAAACGCAATAATATAGAGGCAGACGTATGATCGTGTGCTTCAAAAATTTTTTCAACGGCATATTCCTTTTTAAAATTTTGCTTTCCAATCTATAGTCGCGTAACTTATCTCTAATCATTTCTAACGTGGGCACCTTCTTTTCATTACAAGAGCCATAAACAAATCGACGAATGACATCTTTTGTAGTACAGAATGATCAACTACATCCCCGGCTCTAAATTCTCTCTAAATCTATAAATTGTAGTATGGCTAAGTTAAGTTAATTCATAAATCCTCTTCACAATTTGATTATATGAAGAATCAGTATTTTCGCCTTCTAAGCACGAGTAAATATCCAAAATAACCCTTTGAATTTGAACGTGTAAGTCTTTATTTTCAAATTCCGCTTGTATAGGCTCTGTATCAAAATCGTCCGTTTCGTTATCACTACTAGCGAAAGGCCTCCAAAATGTTATTTTAAACAATTAATTGCAAAAAATCACTGAAACACTGAAATTATTACTTTCATTAGAAAGTAATAATTTGTTCAAATATTCACTAGAATTAAGTAATTTATAACGCTGCCTGGCTATAATGCACTGCCTCGTATAGATCATACAATACAAATAGTTCATACGTATTTTTTGTTTTACATATTATGGCATGCAAAAATTCTGAACAAGGTTGGTGTTGACAAATCAAATTCGCTAACCGTCTAATCTCACCTATATTTCTATGTGACAGGCGGATCAAGTCCACGTGGACTATAGACGAGGAGTGGTGAATATAAATGTGTAAAATTATGTGATTTCTCATTCAATGTGAAGCGATAAGATCCTCTAGTTCCGTGCTGTTCCAGTTGAGTTCGTAAATACTATACACCTATGTATTGTAACGACACTTGGAACTATCTTATATTTTGAGATAATTCCACTGAATTGTACATAGATAAAAAGTTAAACAAGCTAGTAGTAAGTGTCCAGAAAGTTTATAGTGTTGGCAAGCTAGCTCATCAGGGACCTAGATCTTAGACAAACTGCAACCTGAGCAAAAGAAATACTCACATGTAGTTTGTGATGTCTGAAAGATGATATTATTTTGGAAGAAAATTCTTTGGTGGAATTTGCAAGGAAAATTGAGAAAACAAGTTTTTTTGCGTTTTAAAGGAAAGGTTGAATTTATACGAAACAAAGTTTTTAAGTAAAAAATGTGCGCAATAAAATAACGAACAAATTGAACTCCAGTGGAACTCAATTGGTCCAGTGGTTCCCTCGCAAATTGCAAAAACCACTAAATTTTCACGTTTCTTCAAAAATTCAGAACACAGTTCAAATACGTATAATAGGCTGAAATTTGCAAACGTTGGAGTTTTAGTAGTCCTTAACTTACCTTCAAAATTTCAATCCAGTACCGTGTAGTTTTCGCAGACCGTTGCTGCTTACAAAAAAGGCACTTTTTTGCACAGCGCCGCGAAAGCCCTGTGGCGGTCAGACTGATATTTTATCAACGCCGTTGTATTCGTCGAGATTTACTCTACAACGTGTTTTTTTTGTTCTGCAAAGAGATGATTGAAAACATGCGAAAAATTCGACCGAAAACTGTTAATTTCAGCGCTGTGGAAGGAGTAAAGAGTCAGGGTAGCGAGAGCGAAGGGAAAGTCGGCTACCCCCACTCTTCGCCCCTTCCACAGTGCTGAAATTAACTGTTTTCGATCGCGTTTTTCGCATGCTTCCAATCGACTTTTGACAAATAAAAAAAAACGCGTTGTGGAGTAAATATCGAAGAATACAACCGCGTTGGTTAAATATCAGTTCGACCGCTACAGGCTGTGTAAAAAAGTGCAATTTTTGAAAAAAACAACGGTCTGCAAAAACTGTACGGCATTTTTTATTGAGATTTCGAAGGTTTTTTTAAGAACTACTAAAACTCCAACGTGTGCAAATTTCAGCCATTTATATGTATTTGAACCGATGTTATGAATTTTTTTAAAAACGTGCAAATCTAGCGGTTTTTTGCAATTTGCGTGGGATCACTGGGCAAACTGAGTTAGACTGGCGCTCATTTTGTTCGTTATTTTATTGCGCACATTCTTTGCCTAAAATCTTTTTCCTTATAAATTCAACTTTTCCTTTAAAATGCGAAAAACCTTTCGCAATATTTTTTTGCAAAATCCACCGAAGATTTTTTTTCCAAAATGATATCATCTTCTTCCAGACATCGCAAACTACATATGAGTATTTATTTTTGCCGAGGTTGCAGTTAGCCTGAGGGTAAAACCTAGCTCACCTACACTATTAGTGTATAATAATGTACTAGAAACCAAGGCTTCAATTTTTTTTACTTCTCCCACCTCCTTCCACCACCAGCACTACCACACCCTTATTAAAGTGAACCCCAAAGGTCTTAAGATAAAAGCTTATCAAAAATGTAGATGGCGGTATATTTTCGTTTTTTGATGTAGGGGTTGCTAACTCCCTAAACGGGGGTTAAAAGTGTTATGGGTATAAATATATTTAATTTTTTTTTCAAGGCTCGTTTTAGTGCAAATAATTAAATCATTGTTTAAAGTAATTACTTTTATAAATTCCACATCAAAAAGCTATCCCTAAAAGAATGCTAAAACTACCGCTACATTAAAAACCCCAACATTAAGAAAATTCTAAAAATATATGTAAAATATTTTCATTTTTATAATGTTACCCTCACATAATCCTTATTCAGAGGTGATTTTTAGATATGGAGTTTTTTTTAAATTTAATTACTTTGAAAAACAACTTTGTATTAAAAACAACCATGAAAAGAAAATTCAGTGAAGAATATTTATATTTAATTTAACTCCCATTCAGGGGGGTAGGAATTGAAAAATAAAAAAATACCGTCATGAGCATTTTTGATTAGGTTTAATTTAGAATCTATAGCGTCTAATTATATTTTTTCGGTGCAAAATTATGACGTACGCAAAAATAGGCTAATTGTGCGGCCACCCTTTTGTAGGGGTATTTATGTATTATAACATCTAGAACTAGATTATATTTTGAGGTGATTTCGGGAAAATAGAGGGAAATAAGTAAAGCAAGCTAGCAAGAGTCCAGAAACTTGGGAATTGGTGTATAGGTATTGTCTAAATGTTATTTGTGGCATTATCTTAATTTTTTTTTTTTTTTCCTTCTTCAATTCTTTGGGAATTTCACTGCCACATGTATGTTTTCTTTCTAAGCGGTGCTAGGGGAATCTACAAAATATATCACAATTAACCAGTATATTACTGGTAAAAAAACCTCTACGCCCGTGACGTTTACGTCAAAGGATCAGTTAAAGGTTGGTTTTGATAAATAAACAACACAAATAAGTATAAAAACTTGAAATTAAATATTTCGCCGACGTTTCGGAAATCTAATCTGTTTCCTTTCTCAAGGCTTTTTTTTTTGAAAAATCTTTTTTGCTGTGTATGACAAATACACAGCTCTAAGAATGTTTGTTATATTCAATATCCATAGATACTTACTATTTACATAGAACTGTTGATATAGTTAACAGTTTTTTAGTTTCTACACAATGTTAAGTTTGTGAAGTTCTTCTTTTAACATTGGCAGCCAAGTTGTACAGACATCTACGGAACAATTCGACACGCAATTATCCTCATTCAATAATATTATCGCGGATTCTTTTATTTTTCTTTTTTTACTATCTGCTTCTTTTGTTAAAATTTTTGCCGAGTCCCAGTTTATTCTATGCCCGTTCTCCCACGCGTGTTCGCAGATCTTGGACCTCTGAATTTCATTTTTTCTGATATAATTTTGATGTTCGCCCAATCTTACACTAAAAGGTCTGGATGACTCACCCACGTATTGTTTGTTGCACTCACACGGAATACTATAAATGCAGTTTTTTGAATTTTGCTCGTGGTTTGTTGGTTTCGTCTTTGTCAGAATAGATCTTAAAGTTTAAAAATGAATTATTATTTGTTTGCTTATAATTGTATTGAAACATTCTTTATAGGATTTTGGAAACAGCAGAAAAGATAACTATCTATAAAAGAAAAACTTTGTGTAGAAATATTAATGAAATCTTTGCATTCTTTCGATAACCTGAATTCTGGTTATGCTAGCAAATTAAAATCCTAAAATGAATTTGTCTAATTTCTTATTTGACAATTCTCATTCTAACACTAGCATCCACACAGTCCCCTACGGCCATGCAGATTAAACTAGTATCCACATAACCCCCTACGATTATGAAGATTCAGTTAAAAATGAGAACAAAGACCTAAAATGAATTTATTTATCTACTTTGTCTTAAAAAATTTTTCATTCCAATGGATTACATTTTCATGAAATCTATCATTCTGTTTCCTGGAAATGCTTAGCCTTTGAAACGTTTTTCGCCCTTATTCTGGAGCTCATCAGAAAGACATAAAGCCATTCATAACGATGTTTCATGCAAAACCAAGACAATTTCTTTGAATAAGTGTGAAATGATTATATTTGACATTGACTGATAAAAACAACCTCACCTATCTATTAGCTAACTAGTATTGGAGCCTATATACTCTATGCATGTTTAAAAATGAATTATTATTTGTTTGCTTATAATTGTATTGAAACATTCTTTATAGGATTTTGCAAACAGCAGAAAAGATAACTATCTATAAAAGAAAAACTTTGTGTAGAAATATTAATGAAATCTTTGCATTCTTTCGATAACCTGAATTCTGGTTATGCTAGCAAATTAAAATCCTAAAATGAATTTGTCTAATTTCTTATTTGACAATTCTCATTCTAACACTAGCATCCACACAGTCCCCTACGGCCATGCAGATTAAACTAGTATCCACATAACCCCCTACGATTATGAAGATTCAGTTAAAAATGAGAACAAAGACCTAAAATGAATTCATTTATCTACTTTGTCTTAAAAAATTTTTCATTCCAATGGATTACATTTTCATGAAATCTATCATTCTGTTTCCTGGAAATGCTTAGCCTTTGAAACGTTTTTCGCCCTTATTCTGGAGCTCATCAGAAAGACATAAAGCCATTCATAACGATGTTTCATGCAAAACCAAGACAATTTCTTTGAATAAGTGTGAAATGATTATATTTGACATTGACTGATAAAAACAACCTCACCTATCTATTAGCTAACTAGTATTGGAGCCTATATACTCTATGCATGTTTAAAAATGAATTATTATTTGTTTGCTTATAATTGTATTGAAACATTCTTTATAGGATTTTGCAAACAGCAGAAAAGATAACTATCTATAAAAGAAAAACTTTGTGTAGAAATATTAATGAAATCTTTGCATTCTTTCGATAACCTGAATTCTGGTTATGCTAGCAAATTAAAATCCTAAAATGAATTTGTCTAATTTCTTATTTGACAATTCTCATTCTAACACTAGCATCCACACAGTCCCCTACGGCCATGCAGATTAAACTAGTATCCACATAACCCCCTACGATTATGAAGATTCAGTTAAAAATGAGAACAAAGACCTAAAATGAATTTATTTATCTACTTTGTCTTAAAAAATTTTTCATTCCAATGGATTACATTTTCATGAAATCTATCATTCTGTTTCCTGGAAATGCTTAGCCTTTGAAACGTTTTTCGCCCTTATTCTGGAGCTCATCAGAAAGACATAAAGCCATTCATAACGATGTTTCATGCAAAACCAAGACAATTTCTTTGAATAAGTGTGAAATGATTATATTTGACATTGACTGATAAAAACAACCTCACCTATCTATTAGCTAACTAGTATTGGAGCCTATATACTCTATGCATGTTTAAAAATGAATTATTATTTGTTTGCTTATAATTGTATTGAAACATTCTTTATAGGATTTTGCAAACAGCAGAAAAGATAACTATCTATAAAAGAAAAACTTTGTGTAGAAATATTAATGAAATCTTTGCATTCTTTCGATAACCTGAATTCTGGTTATGCTAGCAAATTAAAATCCTAAAATGAATTTGTCTAATTTCTTATTTGACAATTCTCATTCTAACACTAGCATCCACACAGTCCCCTACGGCCATGCAGATTAAACTAGTATCCACATAACCCCCTACGATTATGAAGATTCAGTTAAAAATGAGAACAAAGACCTAAAATGAATTTATTTATCTACTTTGTCTTAAAAAATTTTTCATTCCAATGGATTACATTTTCATGAAATCTATCATTCTGTTTCCTTTGAAACGTTTTTCGCCCTTATTCTGGAGCTCATCAGAAAGACATAAAGCCATTCATAACGATGTTTCATGCAAAACCAAGACAATTTCTTTGAATAAGTGTGAAATGATTATATTTGACATTGACTGATAAAAAACAACCTCACCTATCTATTAGCTAACTAGTATTGGAGCCTATATACTCTATGCATGTTTAAAAATGAATTATTATTTGTTTGCTTATAATTGTATTGAAACATTCTTTATAGGATTTTGCAAACAGCAGAAAAGATAACTATCTATAAAAGAAAAACTTTGTGTAGAAATATTAATGAAATCTTTGCATTCTTTCGATAACCTGAATTCTGGTTATGCTAGCAAATTAAAATCCTAAAATGAATTTGTCTAATTTCTTATTTGACAATTCTCATTCTAACACTAGCATCCACACAGTCCCCTACGGCCATGCAGATTAAACTAGTATCCACATAACCCCCTACGATTATGAAGATTCAGTTAAAAATGAGAACAAAGACCTAAAATGAATTTATTTATCTACTTTGTCTTAAAAAATTTTTCATTCCAATGGATTACATTTTCATGAAATCTATCATTCTGTTTCCTGGAAATGCTTAGCCTTTGAAACGTTTTTCGCCCTTATTCTGGAGCTCATCAGAAAGACATAAAGCCATTCATAACGATGTTTCATGCAAAACCAAGACAATTTCTTTGAATAAGTGTGAAATGATTATATTTGACATTGACTGATAAAAACAACCTCACCTATCTATTAGCTAACTAGTATTGGAGCCTATATACTCTATGCATGTTTAAAAATGAATTATTATTTGTTTGCTTATAATTGTATTGAAACATTCTTTATAGGATTTTGCAAACAGCAGAAAAGATAACTATCTATAAAAGAAAAACTTTGTGTAGAAATATTAATGAAATCTTTGCATTCTTTCGATAACCTGAATTCTGGTTATGCTAGCAAATTAAAATCCTAAAATGAATTTGTCTAATTTCTTATTTGACAATTCTCATTCTAACACTAGCATCCACACAGTCCCCTACGGCCATGCAGATTAAAATAGTATCCACATAACCCCCTACGATTATGAAGATTCAGTTAAAAATGAGAACAAAGACCTAAAATGAATTTATTTATCTACTTTGTCTTAAAAAATTTTTCATTCCAATGGATTACATTTTCATGAAATCTATCATTCTGTTTCCTGGAAATGCTTAGCCTTTGAAACGTTTTTCGCCCTTATTCTGGAGCTCATCAGAAAGACATAAAGCCATTCATAACGATGTTTCATGCAAAACCAAGACAATTTCTTTGAATAAGTGTGAAATGATTATATTTGACATTGACTGATAAAAACAACCTCACCTATCTATTAGCTAACTAGTATTGGAGCCTATATACTCTATGCATGTTTAAAAATGAATTATTATTTGTTTGCTTATAATTGTATTGAAACATTCTTTATAGGATTTTGCAAACAGCAGAAAAGATAACTATCTATAAAAGAAAAACTTTGTGTAGAAATATTAATGAAATCTTTGCATTCTTTCGATAACCTGAATTCTGGTTATGCTAGCAAATTAAAATCCTAAAATGAATTTGTCTAATTTCTTATTTGACAATTCTCATTCTAACGCTAGCATCCACACAGTCCCCTACGGCCATGCAGATTAAACTAGTATCCACATAACCCCCTACGATTATGAAGATTCAGTTAAAAATGAGAACAAAGACCTAAAATGAATTTATTTATCTACTTTGTCTTAAAAAATTTTTCATTCCAATGGATTACATTTTCATGAAATCTATCATTCTGTTTCCTGGAAATGCTTAGCCTTTGAAACGTTTTTCGCCCTTATTCTGGAGCTCATCAGAAAGACATAAAGCCATTCATAACGATGTTTCATGCAAAACCAAGACAATCTCTTTGAATAAGTGTGAAATGATTATATTTGACATTGACTGATAAAAACAACCTCACCTATCTATTAGCTAACTAGTATTGGAGCCTATATACTCTATGCATGTTTAAAAATGAATTATTATTTGTTTGCTTATAATTGTATTGAAACATTCTTTATAGGATTTTGCAAACAGCAGAAAAGATAACTATCTATAAAAGAAAAACTTTGTGTAGAAATATTAATGAAATCTTTGCATTCTTTCGATAACCTGAATTCTGGTTATGCTAGCAAATTAAAATCCTAAAATGAATTTGTCTAATTTCTTATTTGACAATTCTCATTCTAACACTAGCATCCACACAGTCCCCTACGGCCATGCAGATTAAACTAGTATCCACATAACCCCCTACGATTATGAAGATTCAGTTAAAAATGAGAACAAAGACCTAAAATGAATTTATTTATCTACTTTGTCTTAAAAAATTTTTCATTCCAATGGATTACATTTTCATGAAATCTATCATTCTGTTTCCTGGAAATGCTTAGCCTTTGAAACGTTTTTCGCCCTTATTCTGGAGCTCATCAGAAAGACATAAAGCCATTCATAACGATGTTTCATGCAAAACCAAGACAATTTCTTTGAATAAGTGTGAAATGATTATATTTGACATTGACTGATAAAAACAACCTCACCTATCTATTAGCTAACTAGTATTGGAGCCTATATACTCTATGCATGTTTAAAAATGAATTATTATTTGTTTGCTTATAATTGTATTGAAACATTCTTTATAGGATTTTGCAAACAGCAGAAAAGATAACTATCTATAAAAGAAAAACTTTGTGTAGAAATATTAATGAAATCTTTGCATTCTTTCGATAACCTGAATTCTGGTTATGCTAGCAAATTAAAATCCTAAAATGAATTTGTCTAATTTCTTATTTGACAATTCTCATTCTAACACTAGCATCCACACAGTCCCCTACGACCATGCAGATTAAACTAGTATCCACATAACCCCCTACGATTATGAAGATTCAGTTAAAAATGAGAACAAAGACCTAAAATGAATTTATTTATCTACTTTGTCTTAAAAAATTTTTCATTCCAATGGATTACATTTTCATGAAATCTATCATTCTGTTTCCTGGAAATGCTTAGCCTTTGAAACGTTTTTCGCCCTTATTCTGGAGCTCATCAGAAAGACATAAAGCCATTCATAACGATGTTTCATGCAAAACCAAGACAATTTCTTTGAATAAGTGTGAAATGATTATATTTGACATTGACTGATAAAAACAACCTCACCTATCTATTAGCTAACTAGTATTGGAGCCTATATACTCTATGCATGTTTAAAAATGAATTATTATTTGTTTGCTTATAATTGTATTGAAACATTCTTTATAGGATTTTGCAAACAGCAGAAAATATAACTATCTATAAAAGAAAAACTTTGTGTAGAAATATTAATGAGGGCGAAAAACGTTTCAAAGGCTAAGCATTTCCAGGAAACAGAATGATAGATTTCATGAAAATGTAATCCATTGGAATGAAAAATTTTTTAAGACAAAGTAGATAAATAAATTCATTTTAGGTCTTTGTTCTCATTTTTAACTGAATCTTCATAATCGTAGGGGGTTATGTGGATACTAGTTTAATCTGCATGGCCGTAGGGGACTGTGTGGATGCTAGTGTTAGAATGAGAATTGTCAAATAAGAAATTAGACAAATTCATTTTAGGATTTTAATTTGCTAGCATAACCAGAATTCAGGTTATCGAAAGAATGCAAAGATTTCATTAATATTTCTACACAAAGTTTTTCTTTTATAGATAGTTATCTTTTCTGCTGTTTGCAAAATCCTATAAAGAATGTTTCAATACAATTATAAGCAAACAAATAATAATTCATTTTTAAACATGCATAGAGTATATAGGCTCCAATACTAGTTAGCTAATAGATAGGTGAGGTTGTTTTTATCAGTCAATGTCAAATATAATCATTTCACACTTATTCAAAGAAATTGTCTTGGTTTTGCATGAAACATCGTTATGAATGGCTTTATGTCTTTCTGATGAGCTCCAGAATAAGGGCGAAAAACGTTTCAAAGGCTAAGCATTTCCAGGAAACAGAATGATAGATTTCATGAAAATGTAATCCATTGGAATGAAAAATTTTTTAAGACAAAGTAGATAAATAAATTCATTTTAGGTCTTTGTTCTCATTTTTAACTGAATCTTCATAATCGTAGGGGGTTATGTGGATACTAGTTTAATCTGCATGGCCGTAGGGGACTGTGTGGATGCTAGTGTTAGAATGAGAATTGTCAAATAAGAAATTAGACAAATTCATTTTAGGATTTTAATTTGCTAGCATAACCAGAATTCAGGTTATCGAAAGAATGCAAAGATTTCATTAATATTTCTACACAAAGTTTTTCTTTTATAGATAGTTATCTTTTCTGCTGTTTGCAAAATCCTATAAAGAATGTTTCAATAGATCTTAAAGTGTTGTTTGTTTGAAATACCGTCCTAATATCAAATCTATCACCGATGCGGCGCAACTTTTCGGATAATCCGCATACATAAGGAATTAACGCTGTGTAACGTTTTTCAGGTTTTTGTCGTACCTGATTGGTATTTTCAATATTTATGAAGGTTTTATCGACAAAACCCCCAGGGTATTGGTTATTAATAAGAACTTCCTTTATAAACCGCTTCTCATTGTTTAGTATCTCATCATTAGAAGAAATGATTTTGGCCCTATCATACAAACATTTTACAACACCCCTCTTAACGTGCATCGACTGATTTGAGTTGAAATTTAAATATCTGTTGGTATGTGTTGGTTTTCTATAAACACTTGTTTCAATTGTACCATTTACTCTTTTAATTAAAACATCTAAAAATGGTAATTCATTTCTAGTTTCCTTTTCTAAAGTGAATTTAATGGAAGGTTCTTTATTATTTAAATGATCCAAAAAATGATCTAGTAACTCAATACCATGAGGCCAGATTGCAAAGATATCATCTACGTATCTCCACCAGATAACCGGTTTGTATGCACAATTTTGAACATGCCTAGTCTCAAAATCCTCCATAAATATATTGCTTAAAATCGGTGACAATGGAGAACCCATTGCCATACCGAAATCCTGCTGATAGAAATCATTTTCTAATTGAAAATAAGTTGTTTTTATACACATAGTTAAAAGTTCCATTATAGTATTTACACTCAATTTAGTTCTCGCTTCCAAATTATTTTCATTTAACAATTTGTCTTTGATTATTTTTAAAGTTTTGTCTACTGGGACGTTAGTGAACAGACTAACTACGTCAAAACTAACCATCAGATGTGTATTATGAATACTGTTTTCATAAACTTTTTCGATAAAATGTTTACTATTTTTTATATACGAGTCAGTATTTCCAGATAATGGATTAATAATTTTAAGCAAGAATTTTGCCAAATTGTGGCATGGCGAATTAATGGAACTAACAATTGGTCTTAATGGGACATTTTGTTTATGTATTTTCGGTAAGCCATAAAAATGAGGAGGCTTGCTATAATGCGGTGTAAGCTTCCGTCGTTCAAAGTCATTAAAATCATGTTTGTATTTAAATAAAGTTCTATAAATTTTGCCCTCAATTGATTTTGTTGGGTCTTTACTTAATTTTGAGTATGGTCCTTCATTGATAAGTGTCATAATTTTCTCATCATATGTATTTTTATTTATAATGACTGTGGCATTACCTTTGTCCGCTGGCAAAATTTTAATGGATTCATCTCTCTTCAAAGAGGATATTGACCGTTTTTCTTCCGTGCTTAAATTTTCTTTAATTTTATATTGCCTCTCTAAAGCAATTTTTGCCCGCACGCGATATTCATTTCCTTCATCTGTTGGCATGTTTTGTGCAGTTTTTTCTACGGCTGCTATTATGTCAAATTTTGGAACCAATTTTGGGTTTATTGAATAATTTAACAATTTCAGACAAATTGGTCTTGTCAAAAGGTTTAAATTATTCAATAAACCCAAAATTGGTTCCAAAATTTGACATAATAGCAGCCGTAGAAAAAACTGCACAAAACATGCCAACAGATGAAGGAAATGAATATCGCGTGCGGGCAAAAATTGCTTTAGAGAGGCAATATAAAATTAAAGAAAATTTAAGCACGGAAGAAAAACGGTCAATATCCTCTTTGAAGAGAGATGAATCCATTAAAATTTTGCCAGCGGACAAAGGTAATGCCACAGTCATTATAAATAAAAATACATATGATGAGAAAATTATGACACTTATCAATGAAGGACCATACTCAAAATTAAGTAAAGACCCAACAAAATCAATTGAGGGCAAAATTTATAGAACTTTATTTAAATACAAACATGATTTTAATGACTTTGAACGACGGAAGCTTACACCGCATTATAGCAAGCCTCCTCATTTTTATGGCTTACCGAAAATACATAAACAAAATGTCCCATTAAGACCAATTGTTAGTTCCATTAATTCGCCATGCCACAATTTGGCAAAATTCTTGCTTAAAATTATTAATCCATTATCTGGAAATACTGACTCGTATATAAAAAATAGTAAACATTTTATCGAAAAAGTTTATGAAAACAGTATTCATAATACACATCTGATGGTTAGTTTTGACGTAGTTAGTCTGTTCACTAACGTCCCAGTAGACAAAACTTTAAAAATAATCAAAGACAAATTGTTAAATGAAAATAATTTGGAAGCGAGAACTAAATTGAGTGTAAATACTATAATGGAACTTTTAACTATGTGTATAAAAACAACTTATTTTCAATTAGAAAATGATTTCTATCAGCAGGATTTCGGTATGGCAATGGGTTCTCCATTGTCACCGATTTTAAGCAATATATTTATGGAGGATTTTGAGACTAGGCATGTTCAAAATTGTGCATACAAACCGGTTATCTGGTGGAGATACGTAGATGATATCTTTGCAATCTGGCCTCATGGTATTGAGTTACTAGATCATTTTTTGGATCATTTAAATAATAAAGAACCTTCCATTAAATTCACTTTAGAAAAGGAAACTAGAAATGAATTACCATTTTTAGATGTTTTAATTAAAAGAGTAAATGGTACAATTGAAACAAGTGTTTATAGAAAACCAACACATACCAACAGATATTTAAATTTCAACTCAAATCAGTCGATGCACGTTAAGAGGGGTGTTGTAAAATGTTTGTATGATAGGGCCAAAATCATTTCTTCTAATGATGAGATACTAAACAATGAGAAGCGGTTTATAAAGGAAGTTCTTATTAATAACCAATACCCTGGGGGTTTTGTCGATAAAACCTTCATAAATATTGAAAATACCAATCAGGTACGACAAAAACCTGAAAAACGTTACACAGCGTTAATTCCTTATGTATGCGGATTATCCGAAAGGTTGCGCCGCATCGGTGATAGATTTGATATTAGGACGGTATTTCAAACAAACAACACTTTAAGATCTATTCTGACAAAGACGAAACCAACAAACCACGAGCAAAATTCAAAAAACTGCATTTATAGTATTCCGTGTGAGTGCAACAAACAATACGTGGGTGAGTCATCCAGACCTTTTAGTGTAAGATTGGGCGAACATCAAAATTATATCAGAAAAAATGAAATTCAGAGGTCCAAGGTCTGCGAACACGCGTGGGAGAACGGGCATAGAATAAACTGGGACTCGGCAAAAATTTTAACAAAAGAGGCAGATAGCAAAAAAAGAAAAATAAAAGAATCCGCGATAATATTATTGAATGAGGATAATTGCGTGTCGAATTGTTCCGTAGATGTCTGTACAACTTGGCTGCCAATGTTAAGAGAAGAACTTCACAAACTTAACATTGTGTAGAAACTAAAAAACTGTTAACTATATCAACAGTTCTATGTAAATAGTAAGTATCTATGGATATTGAATATAACAAACATTCTTAGAGCTGTGTATTTGTCATACACAGCAAAAAAGATTTTTCAAAAAAAAAAAGCCTTGAGAAAGGAAACAGATTAGATTTCCGAAACGTCGGCGAAATATTTAATTTCAAGTTTTTATACTTATTTGTGTTGTTTATTTATCAAAACCAACCTTTAACTGATCCTTTGACGTAAACGTCACGGGCGTAGAGGTTTTTTTACCAGTAATATACTGGTTAATTGTGATATATTTTGTAGATTCCCCTAGCACCGCTTAGAAAGAAAACATACATGTGGCAGTGAAATTCCCAAAGAATTGAAGAAGGAAAAAAAAAAAAAAAAAATTGGTGTATAGGTATACTAGAAGCCAAAACTTTTACTTTTCTCATTATTTTTCAAGACGAAAACATGAAGATGGGTTACTTGGTATTTGACAAAATAATACATATTTTGAAATAACCGGACTCAAGAGAACGTTGCGATCTAACCGGAAGTAGGTACTACTAACTTTTTATTTTATATGTATGTTTTTTAATCTTATCTGATACAGGTTTAAATTATCTTTACAATAGTTTTTCCAGAATTAAAATCGAGTCATAAATGACCATGAAAATGGAATTTAATCTAATTAATTAGTGATAATGAAAATCATGCTTAAGTTTACAATACCTAGTAAATACCCACAGTATTTCACCAAAAGATATTTCTAAGATAGTTTCTTCAAAATAAGTATTTTATAAAACTTAAAGGGCCCGAAACTACCTTTTTTTAAATGACACTCTCTACATTATTTACGTTCTTTCGGTAGAGCTTTAAATTAACTGTTAATTATAAATTAAACACTGCTTTCAGATGAGTCAATCTATATATTATAAATACTCTACATATGTTTCGGCTTATTAAGCCTTTATCAAGAGTATTACATAGTGAATACTAAATTACTACTTTCTTACGTTATATATTAATACACGAATGGTGAAACGTGCGTCGAGTAGATAAACTGTTTAAATGTAGTGTTGTTTTGTTTATGAAAACGTGTCGTAAATTGTTAAGTGTAGTGTTCAAGGGTAGTGTTCAAGTGTATTAGTGTTTATTAAAACGTTCTAATGCGTTGTTCTTTCAGAATTGTTTTAATTTAATTCTTTTAAAATTATTATTAATTCTTTTAATACATATTTTGGCAAACAGAATATTTATTTCTTACCGCTAAAAGAAAAATAATTTATTTTCGTTATTTTCATACAGATTTCATGTTCCCTACTAATAATAAGAACCTATCCTCTCCTGGCAAGAAATGTCCATACCTCCCCGTGGTTCTTGATGGACTGTAATAATATTAGTCTTTGATTTCTCTTTCTGATAACTCATTATTATTGACTGAATTGGCCAATTCATTTTTTGTTATCAGTTTCATTTGTGCCCGAGTCTATATACCTACAATGTCTGCCATAAAGTTGGCTACATATGGGAAAAATTTGTATTATTGAGATTTCTATAAAATACTATATTGTGGGTTCGTTTCTTTTTGTACATGCAAATACCTTTATTCAACTAAAATACACAACATTTTTGCCGAAACTAATCAAATATGAAACAGACACAAGAGTTTATGATGTTTCATATAGTAATTAATGGTAGGGGTAAAATCTGCACTTTTTTATTTCTCTCATATCTGCTTTATATATGGGGTCCTTGTTGTGTTCTATGCACTATTTCTTAATAAAATTTTTCGATATCTTAACAATTTGACCCATTTTTCGGTGCCACCGTTAACTATTTTTTACAGTCCTGCCAAACCGGTGATCACATGACGTGTCAAAATGTAATTTTTTTTTGTCGGAAATACATAAACGAACCCCCAATAGAGTTTTTTAGAAATGTCAATAATGCAATTCTTTCCCATATGTAGCCAACTTTATGGCGGACACTGTATAATCAGAATTCCACTAAAATGTAACGAAGTTACTAAATTAATCATTTTAACATTTTATGACATCTTTCCAATTTTTTTATAATTATTTATCATTCATTTATCATCATAATTGCTGTTACAGGAAAGAACTGTTTGAGAACTACTGGCATTTCTTATGCATTAAATAAAATCTTAGTTCAGACGTTTCAGCGGCCATTACGCAAGTCAGCTAAAATTGTACACGACTCTAGCTGAATGTGATCAAAAATTGGAAATATATTTTTTATAATACCAGCATGTTTGCAAATATGGCGGATGCGCCGGTGAAATTAAGTATATTTTAAATTTAAAAAAAAATGTCTCCTTCATATTTATGTTTTGTGATTGAATGTAAATCTTATAAAATTTATTTTCTTATAATTATTTATTTGTATATTCTATTAATACATATTTATATAATAATGTTATCCAACCTTTGAAATATGATTTTCGCCCATATTATAAATATTAAATGAAATGGTATACGGGAAGAATGGTGGACTGGTTATACTTTTGGCTCCCAATCTACCGTGGGTGTCTGGCTGGCTCCGGATCGAGTTCCCAGGGATGACAAATTGTTGTATGTTGTAATTTAAAATAAACTTTTTTGCTCGCTAGCTTGCTTTCACTCGTAATCCAAAGATCGCGGGTTCGAGACCCAAATAAGTTGGTTACAATTACTTTTATTTTAGTTTTATCTTATACTGACGAGTGTTTCGCCAACTAAATTGTCATTAGAAAATTAAATATGTCAAAATTAACATTATTTACAAAACAAGAGAGTATCCGATAGCATGTGCAACAATCGTATTAAAAGTTTAATAAATCTACGAACATTACATATTTCAAATTTGTAATCAAAATATATTCACACAACATGATTTAAATCCAGTAATTACCAGATTAGGAAATACCCAAAAAATAATTACTCTTGGCGCTCTACTTGAATTGACAATTAGTGATGTTAGGAATGTTTAATTTAATTTACTTTCGTGTAAACGAGGAACCAAAAAGTATGCCTTTTAATCTAGTTTCTGATTTTCAAATAAAGGAAAATGGGAAATACGCAATTCATATTACTGAAAAACCATAGATAAGTGGCTTTACAAGTTTCTAAACATAAATGAGAAAATGATGCATATACAGAAAACAAATTCAGAAAATGTATATGAATCAAATTAATAACAGCGTATCAACCTGAGAAAAGTATTGCAACAGAACTTGGCATAATAAGATCCTTGATAATGTCATTTCATTACCTCCTCTACTCTGAATAAGTATGTACAAAAATAAAAGTGAATAAATACTAAAAGTAACATAGTTTTACAAAAGACGAAGAATGTTTTCATAAGACGCATTTTAACAATCAAATATTAATCATTTAAGTGGAAACTTTAAGTGCAATATAAAGCCACTTCCTTGTTATATGTAAACATTTTATTACCCTAGAGAGTATTTAAATCTTGACTGTAAGTGGAGCTGTCTCGTCTAAGTTATCTACAAGTAACTTTGATGTTACATATTTAAATATAACAGCAATTTTCACTATTAAAAATTTAGTATGTAATCCGCGTGAAAACTTTTAAAATATTTTCAAGTTTACTTTCACTTCCACATCCACGTAGTGGGTTGGAAGTATAGTAATCGTAAAAAAAATTTCAAACATTTTTTTTCTTGAAATCGGTTTAGAATGTCATGAAACGTCGAGATTTTAAATTTGAGCGAAAAAAAAAAATTCTGTCTGTCTGTCTATATATCGGTCTGTCTGTCTGTCTGTCTGTCCGTCCGTCCGTCCGTCCGTCCGTCGGTCGGTCTGTCTGTCTGTCTGTCTGTGACTATTTTTTGTCCGCACGCTTTCTCGGGAACGGTTTAAGATACTGACTTGAAATTTTCTACACGTATATATTATAATGAGATCTGGAACTGGATTGTTTTTTGAAGATATACGGTGAAGGGTTGGGGGGTAAATAGGGGTAAATATGGGGAAATATGTAAAGCAAACTGGTAAGAGTACAGAAACTTGAAATTTGATGTATGTACTACAAGTCAAGGCCTCAGATTTTTTTATAATGTTTTTCAACGCCCCCATCACCCCTTCTTCATTATTAAAGGCGTTGCTAAAATAAAATTGAGATATTCGTTTGAAATTTGGTACACGTGTGTATTATAACGACATCTGGAACTAGATTATATTTTGACATGATTCCGTTGAAGGGTTGGGGGTTAAATAGAGGTAAATAGGGGAAAATAAGTAAAGCAAGCTGGTAAGAATACAGAAAATTGAAATTCGGTGTATGTGCTAGAAGCCAAGGTCTCAGATTAGTTATTCACTTGAAATTTGGTACACGTATGTATCATAACGATTATATTTTGAAAAGCTTCCGTCGAAGGGTTGGGGGTTAAATAGGGGAAAATAAGTAAAGCAAGCTAGTATGAGCACAGAAACTTGAAATTCAGTGTATGTACTAAAAGCCGAAAACTCAAAATGTTTATAATATTTTTCAACCCCCACCACCTCTACTCCATTATTAAAGAGGTTGATAAAATAAAATTGAAATATTCACTTGAAAGTTGGTACGCGTATGTATTATAAAGACATCTGGAACTAGATTATATTTTGAGATGATTCCATTGAAGGGTTGTGGGTTAAATAATGGTAGATAAGGGAAACTATGTAAAGCAAGCTGGTAAGAGTATAGAAATTTGTGATTTGGTGTATATACTAGAGGCGATGGCCTCAGATTTTTCCATAATATTTTCCATTCCCCCATCACCCCCACTCCTTTATTAAAGGAGTTGATAAAATTGAATTTAGATTTTCACTTGAAACTTGTTACATCTTAAACTGGATTATATCTTGACATGATTGCATTGAACCAGTGGGGGTAATTGGTGGTAAATAGGGAAAATTAAGTAAAGGAAGCTGGTAAAGGTACAGAAACTTGAAATTCGGCGTATGGCCTAGAAGCCAAGGCCTCATAATTTTTAGCAATATTTTTCAACCCCACCACCCTTAATACATTATTAAAGGGGTTGATAAAATGAAATCGAAATATTCACTTGAAATTTGGGACATGTATGTATTATAACGACATGAAGTGTTGAGGGTTGAATAGGAGTAAATAGGGGAAAATAAGTAAATCATGCTGGTAAGAGTACATAAATTTGGGATTTGTTGTATATACTAGAAACCAAGGCCCCAGATTTCTTTCTAATATTTTTCAAACACCACCATCTCCGCTCCATTATTAGTGGGTTTGATAACATAAAATTGAGGTATTTACCTGAAAGTTAGTACACGGATGTATTGTAATGACATATGATTGAGATGATTCCATTGAAGGGGTGGGTCGTGGTATGTTGTGAATAGGGATAAATAAGTAGGGTAAACTAATAACTTCATTTTTAACGTATTTGGTAGAAACCAACGCCTCAAACTTTTCTATGACATCTGCTCCAAATATTATTAAAATTCTATGGCTAATAATTTTCACATACTAGAGTGCAAATCTAGGCAAGTTGTTTCCTTTAAAGTGACTTTGATGAAAAATTTGGATGTGGAAGTAGTGATTTCTTAGGCAGCGGTTTTATATTGTTTTCATAATCGGAAGTTTAATTTTACCACTTTACTTAACTTGTTTTCCCTTGATGCTAATTTATTATTAAATCCTTTTCATTATTAAATACGAGATAACCCGGAAACGTTGTAAAGATAAAATACTTGTCGAAATCTTGCTGAAACTTTTCTTGATGATATAAATGCGTAGATCTCGTTGTATATTATAAAACGTACGTTTTACCAAAATACGTCCTTGTCGTTTCGATATTTCAAGCAAGTAATCTTTTTCAAAACATTGGTCCAATTATTCCAAAGCTACATGTCAAAGAATTAAAACATTTTTGTGTGCCAAATTTTTTGTTGGAGAAACAATTAAATTTCCAATTTCCTATACTTACTTCTCTTCGTCACGGCATTAAATTCGATTAAACGTGGTCTCATCTCACTTAGCCTATAGAAAACATAGTTGTCTACAAGATGTTGTTTAACACTTTGATATTTTGCTACCCGATTAAAAATTTAGTTTTTTACAAAATTGTTTACATTCATATAACGTTATCTGGTGACATTATCAAACTATCGGTAAGAGTATTACCAGTCTATAAATATTTTGTATTCCTACTCAACAAGAAGCGACGAATGTGTTCTTAGTTTATATTATAATTTTTATAAATCCAAGTACTGCCTTCTGCTTTTAAAAAATATTAATATTTGGATACAAAAATATTTTAATTTTACAACTTTTACTTGTTATGTTTCTATACATTTTGTCGATGTTAAGTAGATATGTTTTTCTAGCTTTTGTTCTAAAAACTTCAGTTTCTCATTAATTGTTTTTCTGAGGCTATTTTACTGTTTGTTTTTAAATAATAATTGCACTACTCAAAGGTGCAACAAAATAAAAGTATTTACTGGTAGAACAAAAAACAATTATAATTATTTTAAAATGTTGACAAATTCTCCTTTTTTATAATTAGAAATTTAAAATTCATTATTGATCATAAAATACAAATAAAACCAAAAATAAACGATGCATTCGGTAACCCTAAACTCCAGTTGAACGTTAGGAAATCTACTTATACATTAAATTTGTTTATTTTTATCGCGCATGAAGAAGGTTACGCATAGAAAACCTAATAAAATAGGTCAATATTGCAATATTTCAAAAATTCCAGAGGAATATAATTTTACAATAGTTTTTTGGATATTCTAAATGAGTTTCCCAATTATAAATGTGTTTTACAAAAAATGGCACTATTGTTAATTAAGGATTAAAAAAAATATAGATCGTTAATCACTCAAAAATTAATAAATTGCTGAAATTTTGTGTACATTATAGGGAGAAAATAGAATTTTTAGCCATCTATGTGCTGTTGTATTCGAGTAAAGAGATAATGAAAATAACGTGTTTTGATAGATTTGGAAGAAATTTGCGAGTTAAAAATTGCACCTAGCTAACTCTATCGGTGCTCATTTTTTAGAGAATTTCATAACGAACAATTTTTCTAATTCTAAGATTATATTAAAATCTAGCAGGAACGGAGATATTTAAAGAAATATAGAAAAAGGGCCCATTTTGCTCACTAATTTTTAATTATAAAATCAATCAATCTGTAAGGAAGGGTGCTCAACTATACCCTAAAATGAAGAAACTCCAACAATAATCTCGCCTATGGGCCAAAAATCCAATCAAAATCCCTCGCCATCTAGCCCAGTTGTTGTCTAAGCCATTTTAAAAATGAATTACTATTTGTTTGTTTATAATTGTATTGAAACATTCATATCAAGAGAATTTTTCCCGTAATGTGGCTAATTTTTTACTATTTTTACAAAAAAAATGTGCATGATAATAGCAACAACATTTTTATAAATTAAAGTTAGTGGGCTAAAATGGCTTGAAACATATTCTTTACAGGATTTTGCAAACAGCAGAAAAAATAACTATCTATAACTAAAAGAAAAACTATGTGTAAAAATATTAATGAAATCTTTGCATTCTTTCGATAACCTGAATTCTGGTTATGCTAGCAAATTAAAATCCTAAAATGAATTTGTCTAATTCCTTACTTGACAATTCTCATTCTAACACTAGCACACAGTCCCCTACGGCCATGCAGATGAAACTAGCAAGTACATAACCCCCTACGATTATGAAGACTCAAAGTTTAAGCATTTCCAAGAAGCAGAATGATAAATTTCATGAAAATGTAATCCATTGGAATGGAATTTTTTTTAGACAAAGTAGATATAAATAAATTCATTTTAGGCCTTTGTTCTCATTTTTAACTGAATCTTCATAATCGTAGGGGGCTGTGTAGTTGTTAGTTTGATCTGCATGGCCGTAGGGGACTTTGTGGATGCTAGTGTTAGAATGAGAATTGTCAAATAAGAAATTAGACAAATTCATTTTAGGATTTTAATTTGCTAGCATAACCAGAATTCAGGTCATCGAAAGAATGCAAAGATTTTATTAATATTTTTACGCATAGTTTTTCTTTTAGTTATAGATAGTTATTTTTTCTCCTATTTGCAAAATCCTATAAAGAATATGTTTCAAGCCATTTTAGCTCACTAACTTTAATTTATAAAAATGTTGTTGCTCTTATCATGCACATTTTTTTTGTAAAAATAGTAAAAAATTAGCCACATTACGGGAAAAATTCTCTTGATATAATTCACCCGCTGCTAAATTTGTTATTGCAAAATAACCGCAGAATTCATAATTGTTTATAAGCCTTTTTCTTTATGGGCTGATGAATTACATCAATAGTATTTTTCCCGTAATGTGGCTAACTTTTTACTATTTTTACAAAAAAATAGTAATAGTAATCGGCGTGCTTAGAGCAACAACACTTTTAATTAATTTTTTGGCTTAAAATCGCTGGTCTATTTGGAGTATTTCTGGTGGAGTACAATTTACTTCATCACTACTAATATCTATTTTAATGATAATAGATAAGATTTGACACAAAATAGAGGCACTTTAATGGGTACCTACTCGTAAGAAGTACACACGTTGGAAAACGTAAACAAGCAATATGGCAAGTCACGTTAGTTGATTTCAGTCACAGCAAGTCTTGATCGCGGTCGATTTAAAATATCATTTAATCAGCGAAATATTGATTTTTGAATCTGTATTTGTGATTATTATTGATCCATAATTCACAGAAGTGAATTATAGCTACGATTGTTCACAATATAAATGCTATTAATTGCCATATAATGTAATAGGTGTAGAAAAAGATAATAATATATGATAACATGGTACTATTGGGCGAGTATTTAAAAAGGAGATTCCCATTCTTTTTATATCTGAAATCTATGAAATCTTTTGCAAACTCTAAAGGATGACTCGACGGTGATTCCATATTAGCCTTAAGATATGTGTAGTATAGCCACATATGAATCCCATATGCGACACTTCTTTGATCTAGCAGAAATGCCTCCGATGACCTCGGACTTTTACTGTGGATTTGACACGTCAAGATTAAATACACTCGGGATGATTCGGATAATCCGAATCGGAATTTTAGTAGCTGATTGAAGTAGGCAATAGAGGATTTTAATCCTATAATTACATCATATAGTAGATTTACCTACATTGCACAATTCCTTACATTACCTATTTGTATTATTTGTAAGGCTTATTTTAAAATAGTAGTGAAGTTTGTACGTCTTACGAAAATTCAATCTTCTATTGCAGTTAAACTGTTAGTTGACGTTCAACTGTGTACACTGAACTCTATATTAAGTTATATAGAGTTCAATGACTGTGTATGAGTCTCGACTCTTTAACTTGGATATATCTCTGCTAGTGTTGCACAAAATATCGCTGTCCTTTTCAGTGTCGCATATGGGATTTATATGTGGTATAGCGTGACAAACGATTAAATAAAATATATCATTTTTAGGATTAATATTGAATGAAAATTAAAATTAGTCATCGCATTGTTCAAATTTAACCTCAAAATTAAATACTCATTGCTCCCTACTTAGAAACCTGAAACAAGTTCTAAGGATGAATTGTTTAAAGCGTGTTTAATTTGAGCTTGCTGTTTAAGTCCATTTCAACTGTCGTTTAACGTTGTAAACATTCGAGCCTAACTCAAGAATTCTCAAAGTTAATCCTATTGTCTTAATGCAAGTGGTTTAAATGGGGTTTATCTTCAGGTAACCTCACATTTTATTAGACCTTACTTATTTAAAGAAGTTCAATAAATTTCAATACATTTTTTCAATCGTTTGTGTTACAAATTTTGTGGTAGAAGTAAGTCTGAAAATTACAATTTAGGAACATTTTCATCTTACTATGACCAACTTACAACTTCATAACTTCATTCTACTCCAACTTCTTTGTGTTCACGATATTTGTGTGATGGTTTATGAAGAATAAGTAGGTACTACGTTTCTATTCGAAGTAAAAACGATTATTGAAAATTTAATTATTCATGATCTACAGCAATACACGTTGTTTCCGTAATATAGTTTGAATTAACTTCCTGCTATGTACAATAAAGTACACATGGCTTATAAATGTCATTCGAAAAATACATAACGACCGAATTTTTATTGAAGCAGGTTTACATTGTATCGAGAATGGAATTACGAAAGTTCAATTTTCAAGTATTTAAGTAAACATAATATTGAAATTATGATTTAACTATTAAACGATATTTTAAATGCAACAAAATTGTAATTTGTTTTCAGGTATAACTTCTACAAACATAGACAAAATACAGAATTGAAATTGGTCATTATTCTTGAAACTGTTTGGAACATAATTAAGTATTTACACAATCACATCGTGGTCCGTCGAAATTAAAGCATCTTACGTACAAAATAGCTCTATAGTTTTGTGGTAGCACAAATGGAAGTACAAACCAAGAAGAATTAATTGAACTGAGTCTGAGGTAGGTTCTTGATGAAACATATTATTAAATAGAATAAGTATTGTGAACAAATGGTATTATTGTTTCGCAATTTTTATTCAGATTTATCTCACATATGTTTCTTCCTTTCTACCATTTCAAGGAGTTATAACATCTAACTAACCTAAAAGTGACCACGTACAAAATATTTGTTAAAACCTTTTAAGATTTGAAAGGTGCAGATAACCTAATTAATATATTATTGCTTGTTTCTAATGTACGTGCTACTAAGAACATAATATAAATTTCAATTTCTACTTATTGTTACGTACATCTGGGAACTTTAAGTTATTTTATTAAATTCTAATAAACTGAACTTAATTTTTGAGAAATATGTACGGGTATTTGCCTTACTCTAGTAACTAAAACCCCAGATATTGAATTATCATAGACAATCTGTTTAAATTTAGGAATGTACACATTTATTATATTTTCATATTTAAACCATTTAATTTTTTTTGTATTCCACTTTTTGGTAACAGCTTCGAATAGAAAGTAAATATATGTATATTTCACAGCACCTTTTTCTTAAATATTGGTTGTCAAAACAATATACAGCAGGAAGTATTGTGGGTCGCATAGAACACGGATACAAATAGTTAGTAATTTTTAGTTTATCAAATATGGTAGCAATATGATAATTGAGAGTGGATATCAGTTATATTAACTGGCCTAGAGCAGAATCGAACATTTCCAATTCTGCCGCAGCCTAACTTAAAATTAAAGTTTTTGATAATTATTTTGACACACGAGATGCGTCTCTTTTGGTATTTTCAGATTTTTTCTTAGTGATCTGTCTAATAAAAGATAATTCAATTTATTTAATTAATGCCTCTCAGTAGAACTTAACGGCCCTATTTTTTAATTCTGCTAACTTAATCTAAATAAAGATAACCATAATTCTAAATAAAACACGTGCTGGTAACATTTTTTCTTCTTCCCAACATATTAGTATGATCTAAAACGAATATAATGGAAATCACTTCTTTTCGTTTATTAGTTAAATGCCTGCTAGTCCATAAGAAAGATAGTCAAATCCAATTTAATCAAGTTTAGCTTAGTCCAATCTAAATCAGTTTAGTCGAGTCCAGTTTAGTCCAGTCAATCCAACTCAACAACAAAACCCTAGCGTTATACAGTTTAACAAGACGTCAAACCATGTCGAGGGGAGAGGCTGTTAGAAAAAAAGTACCGGAACTCACCAGGAGTCCTCGTTCAATATCCATCGCCACGAGGATTGGTGAGATTCTGAAATTCTCAATGAGTTTTGGTATCACATTTATCGTATAGCATTTATTGTGTAATATTTACTGTGTAACTTTTATTGCATAAAGTATTTAGTTTCTTTTAGTAATAAATTAATTAAGCTATACATTTTTTAGAAATTGTAATAATATTACTTAATATTTTTATTTGATAATTAATAACATTATTTTACATTTTATATTGATCAGATTTGTTGACTTTTTTATCTACTGATGACATTTTAAAGTTATTAATAAATATGTATTTTTTATCACAAAATTCAGGGTAACAGTAAATTTTCTGTGGATGGCGCCCGTAATATTTACATCATTTTACTACCTCTGAGTGGTGGAACAAACTGGCTTAGTAAGATATCACAAATATATTGATTCACCCTCTGGCTGATTTAAAAATAAATAATTGAATCCACGAAATCCCAGCCATGCACCAGATCAGCTAGCCGTACGCCGTCATTACTTTTGTGTTGGTTGAATTGCCTTTGGTTATTACCTTAACCGGTGATACCATTGTAAATTTTTCTAAGGCCAGTAGTGATGTAACAGTATACTATATTTTAATGCGCTGCGGGTATTCTGTAGTTTAGTTTGTATATTTGTAACATTTTTCTATTTATTTAAGAACTTCTTGATTTCTAGTATGTCAAACACGTTTAACATATTTCCTCTGTTTTAACATATTTCCTCTATTGATATTGTATAATAGTTTAACACGGTTGTGTTGTTGTTGAAAAAATGATTTTTGACTATACAGCGCTCTGCGAAACCAGTTGATTTTGTGTTCTCAAAAATGGACTTTTTATGTTCTAAGCTTCGACCAATCTGACCAATATGTATATATGGAATCATAACTATTGTCACAGTTTATTTCGTATACTTACTCTCGCTTTTCCACATATTCAGTATTTTCTTTGTTATTAACCAACAAGCGACCTAAGTTGTTTTTATATGAGGATATAGTATTAACGCCAAGTTTACTTACCTATTATATATTACAAGAAAAAGAACAAGAGCATCTTGACCCCAAAATGACTAATTTAGACATAAGATACGTTTGTTCCAAGTCTAAAATAATATTAGGTAAATACTGTGCTCTTTACAATTACGAAAATGGAGTATCTGAGATTAGATCGGATCACTTGTAATATCGTAAATATCGTTCATAGAGAACCTTTTTCATATCATGGTATTAGTCATCAAATTAGGACAAATTTGGAAATGTCCGTATATCTGTCCACCTGGCTGCCCTTTCGTCACAGTGCTCGTAAATACGATTAACTTAAGAAAGAAAAGATCGATTGTAATAAATTTTGGTAGTAAATTAGTGTTACCTAGAGGAAGAACTCTGTTTGCTTTTGAACAACATGTATCAAGAATTATGAAAGTTATGTAACATTTAAAGAATAATATATTCACTTGAAGAATGTTGTAATTTTGTGTAATATTCTAGAAACACAAATACATTGCATGGTATAATGAATAGTGTTTCGCCAGTTGAAATATTATTATCTTTAATTAAAAATCTTAAAATTTATTTATTATGAAAACACTAAGAAAAGTATTACGTGCAATGTCCAATAATTATATAAAAACTTTTATAACCTAAGAAAGAGTATTATAGTTACATCTAGTTTTCCTTACAATGCATTACATGTTTTGTTTTAAATAATAATAATTTAGAGGAAGGATACTTGAATAACGTGCATACAATATTTATTTATTTTTCTTTCCCAAGTAATTTGAAGTGCAATTAGTCGTTAATTTCCTTATTTTTTCATGCAACACATATGTCTGGTTCTGGCCTAGGGAAGACTAACATATGGATCAATGGAGTTGTATCAACTGTTTTTGTTTAATCTTCCTCCGTTTTAAATAAACTGATTTTGAAATAAATAAATATTGTAGGAAAACATTATGAACAATAAACTCATTTAAAAAAAAATTGTAATTATTCGTGAAGGTAAAAAAATATTGTACATGATTAACTATAAAAAGTTGATATTGCCATCGTATTAATATTTAAGAATCGACTTCTAAAAATTAATGATGTGCTATATTTCTTTTACATTCACGAATAAAAATGTTATTTTTTGAAATGCGTTTATTGTTCATAATGTTTTCCTACAATACTCATTTATTTAAAAATCTGTTTAATTTAAATAAAGAATACAATTTAATTACTTCCACATCCATGTAGTGGATTGAAAGTATAGTAATCGTAAAAAAAATTTCAAATTTTTTTTTTTTGACGTAGGTTTAGAATGTCATGAAACGTCGAGATTTTAAATTTAAGCGAAGAAAAATTTCTGTCTGTCGGACTGTCAGTCGTCTGTCAGTATGTCTGTTTGTAACTTTTTTTTTGTCCGCACGCTTTCTCCGGAACGCTTTAAAATATTGATTTTGTATACGTACATATTATAACGAGTTCTAGAACTGGATTGTACTTTGAAGATATCCGGTGAAGGGTTGGGGGATAAATAGGGGGTAAATATGGGGAAATATGTAAAGCAATCTGGTAAAAGTATAGAAATCTGAAATTTGATGCAAGTACCACAAGCCAAGGCTTCAGATTTTTTTATAATATTTTTCAACCCCCCACCACCCCTAGTCCATTATTAAAGTGGTTGATAAAATAAAATTGAGATACTCATTTGAAATTTGGTACACGTATGTACTATAACGGCATTTGGAACTGAATTATATTTTGAGATGATTCCGTTGAAGGGTTGGGGGTTAAATAGGGGACAATAAGTAAAGCAAGCTGGTACCAATATAGAAACTTGAAATTCGTTGTATATACTAGAAATATAAGCTTCAGATTTTTTTTAATAGTATTTTTCAACCCCCCGCCACCCCTACTTCATTATTATAGGTGTTGATAAAATAAAATTGAAATATTCATTTGAAATTTGGTACATGTATGTACTATAACGACATCTGTATCTAGATTATATTTTGAGAAGCTTCCGTTGAAGGATTGGGGGTTAAATAGGGGTAAATAGAGGAATATAATTAAAGAAAGTTGGTAAGAGTACAGAAACTTGAAAGTCGATGTATGTACTAGAAGCCAATTTTTACAATATTTTTCAACCCCACACCACCTCTACTCCATTATTAAAGGGGTTGATAAAATAAAATTGACATATTCATTTGAAATTTTGTACATGTAAGTATCATAACGACATCTGGAACTAGATTATATTTTGAGATGATTCCGTTGAAGGGTTGACGGTTAAATAGGAGTAAATAGGGGAAAATAAGTAAATCAAGCTGTTAAGAGTACAAACATGTGGGATTTTGTGTATATACTAGAAACCAAGGCCTAAGATTTCTTTCTAATATTTTTCAAATACCACCATCTCCGCTACATTATTATTAATGGGTTTGATAACATAAAATTGAGATATTTACTTGAAAGTTAGTACATGCATATATTGATATGACATCTGATTGAGATGATTCTATTGAAGGGGTGGGACGTGGTAGGTTGTGAATAGGGGAAAGTAAGTAGAGTAAACTAGAAACTTTATTTTTAATATATATGGTAAAAACCAACGCCTCAAACTTTTCTATGCCATCTGCTCCAAATATTATTAAAATTCTATGACCAATAATTTCCGCATACTAGAGTGAAAATCTACTGAAGATGTTTTGCAGAGGCTAGTTGACGTCTTGTACTAATCATTATAATTTTCTCTAAAATTGCCTCCTTGGGAAAGTACACGTCTCTGCCAATGTCTTCTCTATTGCTAAAATATTACTAGTGGCCCTTAGGATACTTTTTTAAAATTAATATTGAAAATTTTTCATCCTGTTGTCTGAAAAGGACTTTCGCTTAAAAACTATTTTTAGTTGTGAAGCAAAAAGATATCAGTTTTGGAGAGTGGTTTAAAATTGCGATTCTCGTAATTTAACAAACTTCACAGTATCTCCATATCTTCTACTAAAATATACTGAACAAAGCACTATAACATTTCTACTTGATTTGGAGATATGATTACTCTAGTATTTGCATACAAAAATACAATGATTCGCAATATAAAAATAATATATGAATGAAGAAAGACAGGTCTACAACAATATTGGTTTATATAAATTTCGAATCCATTTTACAAATTCTACAAAAAATTATTTCAAAAGTGTTTCAAAACATAATGAAGATTGGCAAAAGTTTACATTAGAAGAAAATATTAAAACATATTTACCTATCTAGTATTGTAATTGTACCTTAACATGAAGTATTTTCTGACACTCTTCATTTTCCATATTAAAATTTTTAGCTCACTTCTCAGATTTATGTGACTCAAGTTAACTCGTTATGGAATAATCAGCATTAACACGGAAGGCAGGAAAGCATACTTATCTTATCAGTATATCGACATGATTTTTAGATCTCTTACAGGATCGTGAAAATAACTATTAATCATGTCTTGAATTCTTGTCGCAACCTAATCCCTGCTTACATTTTATGTGTCTCTTTACTTGACAGTCTGAGACTCAAAGCATCCATTCTTATGTGGCAGGGAGAAAGCTTTTAGAAAATTACTTGTATCTGTTTAAAAAATGGTAAAGGAACAAAAAGTTGATTTTCGTAAAATAAATAGAAGCTTCCAGAGTCACAAAAAAGATTAAACGAAACCATATCGAGCCCTGCTTGTATTCTCCCTCATCCTCATAATAAATTCTTGAAATTCTGTAATAAATGAAAGGATATGCAAGGCTGTAACGCATTTGCTAATTATATGTGTTTGTTAAAATCTTTCAGAGTATAATTTTGAACAATTTCATTAAACTTGACTGTTTTGCAAATGCTCTCTGTCAGCCAAAATTAGGCACGATATTGTAATGTTGAAAGTATATCGAGATGTATAATATTATAAGCTAGTAAAAGTTGGTAAATTTCTTTCAGAAGAGATTTCTAAAACCCTCAAGAGTTGGTAGTGATAGTTCTTAATAAGATCTAGGTCAGGATACCCATTACCGCTATTAGAAAGGGCCAGAATATTGTTTAATACTATTTCAAGGTCTTGTATGAAGAACAAGCTAAGCATTCGTTATTTATCTTATAAGCAAAGACTAGAGGATTTAATTGCTTTATTTGCTTGTTATGCAGCAGAAAGCATCAGTAAAATTATCTGCTGTTTGGAAAAAAATCAGCTTCTGCAAGCATATTTGTATTCACTTTTGTCCACTAAAGTCATTGTTAGCTTCATTAGAAAATCGGAGCGAATGGATGAAATGTAGTACTTTTGACCTGAGCTGTCTGGTAGGTAGCACACTCTTTTAATCTACTCTTTAACATAACTCTGAATAATAGACTAAAATAACAAAATGTCAAAAACATTAAAACAATATCAATAGATCCGCGCACAATACTACTGCGTGTCAATAATTTTGTAGAATTTTGTGTCATTCTTTCAAATGAGTCAATTGGCTTGGTGTTGAGTCCTCAAATTTTCAAGGCAAGCATTTCCCGCTTTATCAAATATTGACAATTTGGAAATCAAAATATTAAGGACTCGTTTTCTAAGTTAGACGCTACGAAGCACTTTTTGGCGGATTTAAAACAATTTTCTGTAACATTTTTGTTTAGTTTTAGTCATCCAAATTTTCTTCCAATCATTCTATCCACAAAACACACTGAGTAATATATAATACATGTCTTATGATTGAGGCTGGGAATCAATAACTATATGTTCATTAATAGAATTGTTAATACAATAGTATCTAATAAACAGAACAAACCAAACTCAAATAACGAAGAAGAAAAAAGTTGTATGTATCTATGTGTAGATCGTTTCTTATAACTTCTGTAAACTTTTGTTAGACTTAAAATTATTTATTGAATCTTCGTCCTTCTATGATGGTACTGGTAGGTACATGCTCTAATAATTAAGATTGAATCTTTCTTACAGGTAAATCGATCAATCTTTCAATTTTTTTTTCAACCTGGGAACGTGTATTGAAATTGAGAATATTGGTCATATGGGACGCGTGCAAATTTCCATTTTTTACATAACCTATGTTTATTATAATTATAGAGTAAATTAAACTTAAAGACATATCACACGTAGTAGACAACCGCCGAATACAAAGCCTTCTTATCTGTCCGGAGGGGTTATGTTATATTAAAAATTCACACTACGTCACTGAGTTACAAAGTAAACTTTAGTAGTATCAAATTAGATACGTTGATAACGGCTTCTCTTGCTTATGCTTATCTCAGGTTTCGAGTTTAATGTATTATTATATTTCCATTCTCACAGTTTATGTCAAATTACAAATTTACTTTTTTTTGTTTAACGTCAAGCTGACAATGCTTTTGTAAACTTATAAATATGACGCTTTTACAGCCAGTTCTTATACTCAACTCGTAAATACAAAGTAGTATCATACTCATCTTTATATTAAACGTTTAAATCTACATTTATATTTTTTTTCATTTAGTCATCGATGAATCTATCTAATTAAGTTAAAAAGTCTGTAATGAAACCACAAATATAACAGTTATAACTACATTAGGAAAATCGCAGACAACATTTATTGCACATCAACATTGCAAGTGTCGGAGCAGTGGATCGAACCCAGGACATGATAGGCAGTCTGATCAAGAGCGCTTGCCACTAAGACGGTTAACTGGTTGAACTACCGTGCCGGTAGCGAAATATTACTAAAGTTTTTTATTAAGCACACAAATGTATATATAGATGTGCAAAATATCAAAAAAGAATATATTCAATGTGATTGACAAAGAATGATGCTGACGTCACAGAGAAGTCGCTAAAATTTTCAAAATTGATTTATATTCTACGTACATTACTAAAACTAATTTCCTATGTTACCACACCAGGAAATTCTGAAATACAAATGGCCGCCGCTTTGTGATTAGTTGATCGATCGCGTTGTTTTAACTGTATATTTTGCAGATTTTGTGATTTTTGAAAACTTGCTATTGGCTTATTTAACATCCACAATTATCCGTAATGAATTCATGCGACGAAATTTATTTGTGGAGATGGAGACTAGTTTATTTTTTACGAAATTGTCTTATGATATACAGGATAAGTTTGTGGCAAAAAATTGATGCTATCAGGTTGAATCCCTATATATTAAATAATATATAAGACTTTAGTACAAATGCCGATGTTTCCGAATATTACACATACATATATTGTAATTACATGTGTAGTGTATTCACACTCAAAAATAAAACAGGTGGTTACCCAAATAATTAAAAATTTATTTCTCTCACAAGTCAACAACTGATCTAATACAAAGCCATTTTAATACTGGTAAAATCTACAACTACGAGGTGCGTGATAAATATATTGCGCACTTACACATAAGTCTGTGTACGCCGGCTCCAGACACTACAACTCCCCGCGCTCTAAATAAAATGAATTTTCGTAAATTACTCGGTCTGGTTGTCTGCGCACACGTTGTGGTCGGTCTAAAATTTCAGTACGAATACTGTTCTCAAAATTACTATTTGGAATTAGATTCGTGCTCAAATTTTCATTACTAGTAGTTACATTTTCTGTTTTGTTTAACATGTCCTTAGCCAAAGTAAAATCAAAATCTGTGCTTAACTTATCACTTTTCACAATTTTATTTTCGATTCCGGTTAAATTATTTTTGTCGAACAATTTGCACTCGCGTATTTGGTTTACGTGTCTCTTCCAAGTAAGAGGCGAATCGTACACTTTTACAATAAACGTATATGGTCCTACTTTTTTTTCAATTTTGCACTTTGTCCAAACAGGCTCATTTAATTTACGAAAATCTTTGCACATAACGATTTGTCCAATTTTAAATCGTACTTTCCTTCTCCCCCCAGTATTCTTAATTTGTCTTCGTTGAGTTTTTTTTATTTGTTTAAATACTTTATTATATACTTTTTTGTTTACTTTATTACTGTCTAAAGGGTTGATTAAATCGAAACGGGTGCGAACATTATGACCTAACAATAACCTTGACGGAGTTTCTCCCGTTGAGCAATGCACCGTATTCCTATAATCAAATAAAAACTCGTTTAGTTTTTTATTTATCTCTTTATCAGGATACATTTTTTTTAGAAATTGTTTTACTGTCTTGACTGAATTTTCAGCACTACCATTTGTACTAGGGTGAAAAGGTGAAATCGTTTTATGTTCAATGCCATTTTGTTGTAAAAATTGTTTAAATTCAAATGAAGTGAATTGAGGGCCGTTATCGGAAACTAATATTTTTGGTAACCCAAATCTTGCAAATAGTTCTATCAATTTTCCAATACTATTTGTTGAGGTAATATTATTCATTGGAAATATTTCTAACCATTTAGAAAAAGCGTCAGTAATACAAAAATTCATTTTGTTTTTAAAAGGACCTAGAAAATCTATATGAATGCGTTCCCAGGCATTTTCAGGATAAGGCCATGGAATTAAAGGACATTTTTCAGGATTGCATTGATATTTTAAACATAATTCACATGATTTGCAAGTTAGCTCGATATTTTCATTTAGAGCAGGCCACCATAAATAACTACGCGCCAAAGATTTGGTTTTCACAATACCCATGTGTGATTTATGCAACTCGTCTAATAATACTTTTTGCAAATTTTGCGGTACTATTACGCGATGACCACACATTAAAATGTCGTCCTCTATGGATATCTCGTACTTCCTTAAATAGTACGGTTTATATTTGTCTTCGACTACATTAGGCCAACCGTTTTTAACATAATTATAAATTTCTTTTAAAATTAAATCGTTCTGAGTATCGTGTTTAATAGTTTCTATATTTAAACTACTGTTTGCCTTTTCAAAGTAATTTAAATAAGTATAATCGCTTTCGGGTTTTAAATTTTCGTGATCTAAAGGAAGTCTGGAAAAACAATCGGACACATTTTTTTCAGACTTTACGTATTCAATGTCATATACATAACCGGATAATAACCAGGCATATCTCTGCAACCTATTAGCAGCCAATTGTGGTATTCCTTTTTTATTACCAAAAATTGCTAATAATGGTTTGCTATCCGTTACTAAGGTAAAAGTACGGCCAAAAAGGTACTGATGAAATTTTAACGTTCCAAAAACTAAGGCCACTGCCTCTCTGTCAATTTGGCTATACTTTTTCTCAGTGTCGGTAAGTGTCCTTGATGCAAATGAAATAGGCCTTTCTAAGCCGTTTTCAAAAACATGTGACAACACTGCGCCGACACCATATGGTGACGTGTCACACGCCAACTTCAACTTTAGGTTAGGGTTGTAATGCACAAGAACATCAGGAGAAGCCATAATTTTTTTCAATTTATCGAAACAAGATTGACAACTTTCTGACCAATCCCACTCCACGTCATGTTTTAAAAGTCTATATAGAGGATATGCTATAGTGGCCATATTAGGTATAAATTTCCGGTAGTAATTTAGGAGTCCTAAATATGATTGCAACTGAGCTTTGTTGGTAGGGCAAGGTGCATTTAGCATAGTATTGACCTTTTCAGGAGATTTCCTTAAACCATCCTTGTCCAATACAAAACTTAAATAACTAACAGACTTTTGAAAAAATACACATTTTTCTTTTTTTATTTTAAGGCCGCAATCCTTAATACATGAAAACACTTTTTCTAATCTTGCTATATGTTCTCTTGTATTCCGACCCGTAACCAAAATATCGTCCTGAAAACAAATAACACCCGGAATACCTTGAAGTACAATTTCCATAATTTTTTGAAAAGCTGAAGGCCCAATGGAAACTCCAAAAGGTAATCTGTTATAACAAAAAAGACCTTTGTGAGTGCTAATTGTTGTAAGCATTTTTGATTCGTCGGATAACAAAACTTGTTGATAAGCATGAGCAAGATCTATTTTGGAAAAAGTTTGGCCACCCTGTAATTTTGTAAACAAATCTTCAATTCTCGGGAGTGGGTATCTATCTAATTCGATAACTGGGTTTAATGAAATTTTATAATCCCCACAAATTCGCACTGTTCCATCAGATTTCAATACGGGAACTATGGGGGTGCCCCACAAACTATAATCAACAGGTTTAATAATTTTTAAATCTACCAAGCGGTCTAATTCGCGTTCCACCTTCTCCCTCAATGCAAATGGGAGGGCTCGAGGTTTAAAAAATTTTGGTTTCGCATCCGTTTTTAATTTAATATCAATTTTACCCTTTGAAAAGGTTCCTACCCCACTAGAAAATATTTCCTTATATTTTTCGTACAAGTTATTGACTAAACCGTTATCAACATCAATAGAATTAATTTCCTTAACACATAAATTAAACTTGTACATAAAATCTCTTCCTAAAAGTGGAGGACCACCCTTATCTACAACAAAAATATCAATTGGGTGTGTCTTATCATTATAAGATATTTTTAAACTAACTATTCCTACAGGATAAATTTTATTTCCAGAATAACTAATTAAAGAGGTTATAGAGTTGGATAATGGCAAATAGGCAACATTTTTTTGGTAAAATTCTTTCGAAAATGCAGTTATTGCACTTCCACTGTCTAACTCCATATCTACGTAAATATCATCTGATTTTACATTTAAATAAATTGGTGAATTTTTACTATCTACATTTATATTAAATATATGTAAAAAACTGTCATTATCTGAGATGAGATGTTTTTTTGTTATGATTATGATGTTTTTTACATACATTTGATAAATGACCTTTTGCATGGCAATTATTACAAATATAATTTTTATACCGACATTTTGCTGACACATGATTATTCCTTCCACATACTGTACAGTTGATTTCTCTACTCGTTCCGGGACTTGGATGACCTTGAGCTGTATTTACAAATTTCTTTCTCGACGGCGATCTCGCAGAACGTTCGTTATAGTGTGGATTTCTGCCTGCTCCCCTGGTCGTAGCGTGAACACGGTGGATCTGAGGTTCCAGTTTGACATTTTGTTCTAAGTCGCTTGAACTTCCCTGGTAATAATTCCTCGCCGATTCGACACTCTGGGCAATTTCCACTGCTTTTTTAAAATTCAGAGTATTACTGCTCTCTTGTAACAATTTCTCTAAAGCACGACCGGTTTGCATACCAAAAATAAATTTATCTCGAATTGCGATATTTAAAAATGTTCCGAAATCGCAATTTGTAGATAAATGTCTCACTCTTACAGCCCAATCCGTGATAGACTCGCTATTTTCTTGACGTGCTTGATAAAATAACATTCTCTCGCCCCAAATACTTCTTTTAACACAAAAATGTTCGTCGAATTTTTCCACTATTTCATTATAACTAGCTTCGTCGGGCTCTTTCGGAACTAATAAGTCACATAGGGTACTATAAGCAGACTCGCTGAGGTTGTTTAATAAAAATCCTCGCTTTATAATAGGATCTGTTATGCTGTTTATCAAAAAAAAACTGCGACACTTGTTTTTTGTACACTATCCAGTTGTTTATATTTGGGTCAAATTCGCGGACGTTTCCAATTGTCATTTTCAAACCGGCGTTTGTGCTCGCGTTTGCGCTGTCCACATTACTGCTACCACCTGGCATGTTTCAGTGTTCTTTTCTCTCAAACGTGCAATTTTTAATCATTTAACTTAACACAATATATCTGTAATTTTTCCGTAATCTCGTCGCCACTGTAGTGTATACACACTCAAAAATAAAACAGGTGGTTACCCAAATAATTAAAAATTTATTTCTCTCACAAGTCAACAACTGATCTAATACAAAGCCATTTTAATACTGGTAAAATCTACAACTACGAGGTGCGTGATAAATATATTGCGCACTTACACATAAGTCTGTGTACGCCGGCTCCAGACACTACAACATGATTTTTGAAAAGAGTGCGTAATTAAAATAATAAGTTCAAGGTATTCAAAAGTCAAAGCTTACGAAGTTGGCGTGTTTCTCAACCTCAACTTTCCCTAGTTGAATAATCGAGGTAATTTAATAGAAAATGGCGTTACTTCGTAGTGCTACACTTTCTCAATCAACGACACAGCTAAACTTAGCACTTTGTATGATATAACGTCCACAAAAGTACTAAAATAATGAAAAGTTCGATCAAAATTTGATCTTAATGTAAGTAACATTAACATCAAGCTTTGCGCACAAAGTGAGATATCTGTGGAAGCACCGACGTATCTACACCTTCACCCAGATTTGACTGTGCAAAAGATTTATTTTTTGTTTTTGAATGAACTGCAGAAAGTCGGGATGAACGAGAAACCGAGTGTATCTACCTACCGAACAATTTTTAAGAAAAAAATAGCATCCCCCTTCCATCCCAAGAAATATCAGTGTACATTTTGTATGACTTATGAGCTAAAGCAGGGAAATGAAACAGAAAAAGAGGAACATAAAGAACGTTGTGACAAGCATATTGCTGAAAAAGATACATTCCGACAAATCATAGAAACATCTAAGTTTGATGCAATATAAATCATTTTATGTTGAGTCTTTGATCTGCAACAGGTGATTTATGTTCCAATTAGTAAAGAAAGTGCCTTGTTTTATAAAACTTGTTTGAGTAATTTCAATTTTACTTTCATGCCTTTGCTAATAATCTGCATCTGGTTTCCATAGCACGCAGGTAGTATGAAACGTGAATCATCAGAGATAACTACTTGTATCTTCAAAGTATTGGAACATTACAACAGTAACGGAACAAAGACTACATCCCTATGTTCAGAAGGATGTTATGGTCAAAACAAAAATACGATAATGCCAACAATGATACTGTATGATATAACTGTCAAATTTAGAAGGTTACACATATCTAAAGCTTGAGATATCTTTATACCTTCTTAATTATACTCAATTTTTCGACTAGCGCGTCGAAATAATCCCTATAAGATAATCCCCTAAAGTTTACTGATTTCTTTGACTTTGAGTCGTTGTCCAAGGAACTCCGAATTTTGAAATTACAAGAAGGTGAATCTGGATGCGCTATTAGCCGGCTGAATATGGTGGAGGTGTTGGTGAAGAGAAGCTACCCTGAAACAATATTCTGTAAGAACAGTTGCCTTACTCCAACCAGTGATTGTTTATCGAGTTGAAGCGAGATGTGAGATTTTCACTTGACTTAGATGTGACTTCTTTCAACATGAAGAATATTATCCTGAAAGAAGATTTAGAAGAGGGAAGTATTTTTTAATAATTGATGGCGGAGAAATTCAAACGTCTATCAAGTGACAGAATTATTTCAACGAAATTTTGAAAATAATTTGGAGGTTATAAACAAACGTCTATCCAGTGACATAAGAAGAAGAAACCTTGAGAGATTATAAAAGTCAGTCAAGTGACATAGTATTTCAAGGAAATTATCATAACCAGTTAGAGGTTATAATTAAACGTCACTTGAGTTATAAGAAACCTAGACAAGGTAAAGCTTTATATTCCAAATCCATGGTACATTGTTTTAAATAAATTATTTAAATACAAGGCCATATTTATTAGTTTTTAATTAAGTTAGATGTTATTTAAATTTGATGGTTACATTCCAAATTGAAATTTATTAATAAATTAATAATTTGTTCGTTCAATATTGAGTTTGATTTATTTTGATTGGTATCTTGATCGATGAGTATAATTGAACCGACTTTGAACCTTGAGTAAGGGTCATTCTATAGAGTATAGATAATCATGCTAATGATGTTCTATAGTCTACAATTTTAGTAGTTTCTTAAAACTATTTGGCGTCCAATAATTTCATTTTAATTTACTTTCAAGAGGTAAATTCGGATATACCAAAGAAGAGTATAAAATACATTGAGAATATCGAACAATACAAACACATATCTTGTAAACATGTAAGGTATAAAGCAAACACCAGGAATATAACTAATGGACACTTTCTTATAACATATTAAAATAATACTGTAAATATTCATCATATGAATAAAACGCTTTTTCGAGCAAGATTTATTTTTATTTAATATACAGAACGGTTATTTAAAAGAAAATACAGGATTGTATAAGCCATCGAAATATATGCTGTGTCTTTTAGTTCGAATGAACTTTACATAGATTCACGTAAATATTACATATTATATATATTTAAAAGTGATGTTAGAAAGTATTTTTTTAACTGTTACCTTTTAATGAGATATTGCCAATTGCGATACCTATTTATATGGTAAATATATTATATAAATATGAAAATATTATACATTATGTCATTGGAACTACGTTACAGTGAATTTAGCCCTAATCGTGCAAAATATCAAACAAATAGATATTCACAGTTGGCCACATCCTACTGCAACGTCTACTTGTTTTTATTTATGATTAGTATAAATCAAGTTATTCTTTCGATTCAGCCACATTTTTTACTCTTTTAACATTAATATTTGTCGAGTGTGTAGCAATGTACATTAGCTATATTTCTGTTACCTTTTTGTTCAATTAACTATTGTTATTATAACTTATTGTTATTATTTGGCTTGGGTACGGTTCAGTTTCATATCTTCTAGTTGCCCAAGCAGCTGTTTTATTTATATTGCTGCTTGGCAAGATTATATGGCCACATGAATGCCCTTGGACTAATAAATTTTCTTGTTCTGTCACTTAAATTTACTAGGCAATCAATAACTCTTCGCTTTTATGTTATTTTCATCTAATACAGATCGCCCATTCCCCCCCTATGCTAGATTGTCTATTTATGACCAACATTTATTTAGAGAATTAATTCGTTATCCAATTAAAGGAAATAGATCTGTTTTTTTGGAATTCGTGTATATCATGTGGTAAAGCTAGAAAGAATACCTCAAAGAACTGTAACAATGCGACAAAACGTAGACAAACATGTTTAAATAGTATACCTTTTTAAGCATACATGCACTACTTTAATATTGACATAAGTCTCAATATCTGTAAGTAAAAAAAAAATCATATCTTATATTTCTTAATGTCGATTATGAGCAATAATGTTAGTGCAAATTAATATTGAGGTCGTAGCACGATAAGCATGTATACTGTATGTGTATATTATGTATATTAAAAGACAATTTGTATGGGAGTTATGGGGGTAAGAACAAGTCAACCGATTTTGGTGAAAATAAATGTGAAAAGAAACATAAAAAAACAGTGTTTAAAAAATTTTAAAGTTCTTTTCTATAGAATGAACATATGTCAGTATAAATATAGAAATATTTTTAGTTGTATTCTAGTTTCAACCATTTCCCGATAATTCTGACATGGTTGATGAAACGTGCGTCTTTATACAATTCTCTTATAGGCTGATTGCAGACGTCATCAAGATTGTGAAACTAGATTGCGTTAGATTCAACAGTCGACGTCAGAGACTTAGAAAGTGTTTCTATGACACTGCTTTAAGTTTGACACTAATTGGAACGGTACACAGTGTGAAATCAATGAGTTATCATTTTCAAAATTCTAGCCCATGCTTAATTTTTGATCAAATTGGGTGAAATTAGACGTAAAATGTTCGAGAAATCTCCTACTTTATGAGGTGACTGCTGGGTTCACAATTTACATATTATATGCCCATTGACAGCTGCCAAAACCCCGCGAAAATGAAAAAAAATGTAAAATTTGTTTAGTCTAAGTTTTTGTTCAATGGAGTTTTATGACTTAAATGAATGTTTTTTGGCTTGCTGATTACGAATTCAATTGGCATATAATACCTTAATTGTGAAACCAGCAGTTGCATTATAAAGTACCAGATTTCTCGAACATTTTGCACCCAGTTTCATCTAATTTGATCAAAAATTTAGAGATCTAGAATTTTGAAAATGACAACTCATTAATTACTTCCACATCCACGTAGTGGATTGGAAGAATAGTAATCGCAAAAAAATTTTCAAAAATTTTTATTCGTGAAATAGGTTTAGAATGTCAAGAAACGTCGAGATTTTAAATTTGAGCGAAAACAAATTTTCTGTCCATCTGTCTGTCGGTCTGTCTGTCTGTCTAACTTTTTTTGTCCGCACGTTTTCTCGGGAACGGTTTAAGATATTGACTTGAAATTTTGTACACGTATATATTATAACGAGATCTGGAACTGGATTGTTTTTTGAGCATATCCGGTGAAGGGTTGGGGGTTAAATAGGGGTAAATAGGGAAAAAAACCGCTGCCTAAGGAATCACTACTTCCACATCCAGATTATTCGTCCAAGTCACTTTAAAGGAAACATCTTGACTATATTTGCACTCTAGTATGTGGAAATTATTGGTCATAGAATTTTAATAATATTTTGGGTAGATGTCATAGAAAAGTTTGAGGAGTTGATTTCTACCATATACGTTAAAAATGAAGTTTCTAGTTTACCGTACTTATTTTCCACTATTTACAACCTACCACCTCAATGGAGTCATCTCAATCAGATGTCACTACAATACATACGTGTACCAACTTTCAAGTGAATATCTCAATTTGATGTTATCAATCCCATTAATAATGAAGCGGAGGTGGTAGAGTTTGAAAAATATTAGAAAAAAATCTGAGGCTTTGGTTTCTAGTATATACACCGAATCCCAAGTTTCTGTAGTCTTACCAGCTTGCTTTATTTATTTTCCACTATTTACCCCTATTTAACCCCCAACCCTTCAACGGAATTATCTCAAAATATAATCTAGTTCCAGATGTCGTTATAATACATACGTGTAGAAAATTTCAAATGAATATCTCAATTTTATTTCATCAACCCTTTTCAGATTGGAGTAGGGGTGGTGGGGGTTGAAAAATATTATTAAAAAATCTGACGCTTTGGCTTCTAGTACATACACCGAATTTCAAGTTTCTGTATTCTTACCAACTTGTTTTACTTATATTCCTCTATTTACCCCAAATTAACCCCCAACCCTTCAACGGAACCATCCCAAAATATAATCTAATTCTAGACATCGTTATAATACATACGTGTACGAAATCTCAAATGAATATCTCAACTTTATTTTATCAACCCCTTTAATGGGGTTAATATTATGAAAAAATCTGAGGCCTTAACTTCTAGTACATACACCGAATTTCAAGTTTCTGTACTCTTACAAGCTTGCTTTACTTATTTCCCCCTATTTACCCCTATTTAACCCCCAACCCTTCACCGGATTTCCTCAAAAAACAATCCAGTTCCAGATCTCGTTATAATATATACGTGTACAAAATTTCAGGTCAATATCTTAAACCTTTCCGGAGAAAGCGTGCGGACAAAAAAGTTACAGACAGACCGACAGACAGACAGAAAATTTTTTTTCGCTCAAATTTAAAATCTCGACGTTTCATGACATTCTAAACCTATTTCACGAATAAAAATTTTTGAAAATTTTTTTGCGATTACTATACTTCCAATCCACTAGGTGGATGTGGAAGTAATAAGTAAAGCAAGCTTGTAAGAGTACAGAAACTTGAAATTCGGTGTATGTACTAGAAGTTAAGGCCTCTGATTTTTTATAATATTTTTCAACCCCCCACCACTCCTACCCCATTAATGGGGTTGATAAAATAAAGTTGAGATATTCATTTGAAATTTCGTACACGTATATATTATAACGACGTCTGGAATTAGATTATATTTTCAGATGATTCCGTTGAAGGGCTGGGGGTTAATTTGGGGTAAATAGTGGAATATAAGTAAAACAAGTTGGTGAGACTACAGAAACTTGAAATTCGATGCATGTACTAGAAACCAAAGCGTCAGATTTTTTTATAATATTTTTCAACCCCCACCACCCCTACTCCAATATGAAAAGGGTTGATAAAATAAAATTGAGATATTCATTTGAAATTTGGTACAAGTATGTAATTATAACGACATCTGGAACTAGATTATATTTTGAGATGATTCCGTTGAAGGGTTGGGGGTTAAATAGGGGTAAATAGGCGAAAATAAGTAAAGCAAGCTGGTAAGACTACAGAAACTTCAAATTCGGTGTATGTACAAGAAGCCAAGATATCAGATTATTTATAATATTTTTCAACCCCCACCACCCCTACTTCATTATTAAAAGGGTTGATAAAATAAAATTGAGATATTCATTTGTAAGTTGGTACACGTATGAATTATAACATCTGGAACTAGATTATACTTTGAGATGATTCCGTTGAAGGGTTGGAGGTTATTTAGGGGTAAATAGGGGGAAATAAGTAAAGCAAGCTGGTATGACTACAGAAACTTGAAATTCGGTGTATGTCCTAGAAGCCAAGGCCTCAGATATTTTAATAATATTTTTCAACCCTTCCACTACTCTTACTACATTATTAAAGGGGTTGATTGAATATTGAGATATGCACTTGTAATTTGGTGGATGTATGTATTATAACGACATCTGGAACTAGATTATATTTTGGGATGATTCCGTAGAAGGAAATAAGTAAATCAAGCTGGTAAGAGTACAGAAATTTGGGATTCGGCCTCAGATTTCTTTGCAATATTTTTCAAACTCCACCACCTCCGCTTCATTATTAATGGGATTGATAACATCAAATTGAGATATTCACTTGAAAGTTAGTACACGTATGTATTGTAGTGACATCTGATTGAGATGACTCCATTGAAGGAGTCGGAGGTGGTAGGTTGTGAATAATGGAAAATAAGTAGGGTAAACTAGAAACTTCATTTTTAGCGTATATGGTAGAAACCAACTCCTCAAACTTTTCTATTACATCTGGTCCGAATATTATTAAAATTCTATGACCAATAATTTCCTCATACTAGAGTGCAAATATAGTCAAGATGTTTCCTTTAAAGTGACTTGGATGAAGAATCTGGATGTGGAAGTAGTGATTCCTTAGGCAGCGGTTTTTTACATTGTAGGGGTATAGTATCAGTCGGTGGCTGTGGCGAGATGTATTGATGATCAGTGTCGCACGCGGCGCGGTTCTCTTGAGATTGTCAATTATTTCTCAATATGTTTTTTGCTTTTAATAGCTTTGAAACTTGTAGGTATATTAAGAGAGTAACTAAACATTTATTTGAGAGAAATTCGTGGGTGTGTCTTGAGCTCATGCCGTATGAACATTTTATCATATTTAAAAAAACATGTATAGGTACACTATTTGTCCGCAAATGATCTTGAATTATTTTCTATATTTATGTCATCAGATCCCACATATTATTTTTTCACCAAAATTGTCTGATTTGTTCTTGAGGAAAAAATTCTTTTCGATTTTTCTTCTTACCAGCATAACTTTTCTTAAAATTATTTTTGAGGTATAATGTTATGCAAAATTTTATCACATACCAGTATCAATTTATTCTCAGTTTCAACCAGATCTGTGTGGGGGCAGCATACACATGCCTATCCTGCTAGGTCCTTTAAAAAATATGTTGTTATATGTTTATCTTTACCAATTGCAAATTCCTAAATGTCCGTTATATTTATTTGAGTTTGGTTTTTGTTTGTTACACCAACCCCAATATTGATATTTGATAGTAAAATTTAAGTAACAAATCTACGGTGAGATTTTATTTCGCATTTTTTAGTGAACGTTTTTTGAAGGCGGTTCACTTTTTTAATTTGTTGTTCCCCTTTTCAGTGGCTAAAAATAATAATGCAAATACGACGAAATTTGAATATGGTCTAGTTTTTGAGAGTCCATCCCACTGTACACTGGTCGTAACTTGAATAAAAAATTATAATAAAATTACCGCCTAGCAATAACACCTAAGTCGAAATAAATTATCTCAATATTTGCTCATTCTGCGGCATTTCAAATATCAGCTAGTCAGCACAGCAGTATTTTTTATATAATTATTTTCATCTCTGGCTAAAATCCTATAAAGCAGAAACATAAATAAAGGTTTAATCATTATTGAAAAAATGAATTGTATAATAAGAAATTTGTCCGGTTTGCTTAAGGAACTTTGAGTTACATCATTTACTTATAGCCCAGTTTTCAGAGACAGAAATTGATAAATGTTATATTGCTGAATTTTTCAGAATAAGTATTTTTGTTGGTGTAAAATACGATGAAAAAAAGTTTTATAGCCATAAGGTAACGGCGACACCCAAAAAAATCGAAAATAATGGCCGAAATTCGGTTCTTGGCCAATAACTCGAAAATAAAAAAATATGAATCAAAATACTAACAGCACTAAGCGAAAGAGGGGGAAATTTTACATCAAAAACATATATAAAGTTTTTTTGTACAATGAAAAATGTAGGCTCCAGATTTTTTTTTAACGCACGAGAATGGAACGTGGCGACACATAACTACGGCTCGCGAAGAGTGCGCGGTCTCGGACGCCTACACTAAATTTGTTGTAACTTTTGAACTATTTAATGTAATTGAGCTCAACAAAGCTTAAATGAAACGAGAAACATTTGGCTATTTGATTATCATATTTTCAAATATAAACTGATTGTATGTAGGAATAGTACATATATGAAGTTGGAACATAAAGGAATTTCCAATGAAATCGGCGAAAGCTCTACCATTTCTACAATTCTTAAGATAAAGATCTGAAGCTTTGACATATTGCTCTAGAAGTAAGATCCGACAGATAAATATGCCAAATAATTTTTTAAATAAAAGTTATGAACGTTTAATTTACTCCCAGTTTCACGAATTTTGGAGCAAAGAAAAATTTTCCTTTTATTTTCGTAAAATAAAGAGGGTTAATTTAATTTTTAAGGTAAATCCCCTTGAAGCATCTTAAAGTATCTAATAACGCGATTTAAACCAGAGTAATAGATGGGTAAAGTTAGTTATACATATCAGATTTTATCACTCTCTCAAGATTTTGAAATTTTGGAAGTGTACATCTTCAAAAATAAATTTTTGAGATTGAAATAGTAGAGCTATTACCGATTTCATCGGAAATCTTTTTATATTCCTACTTCATATGTATACTATTTCTACACACATTCATTTTTGTATTTGAAAATATAATAATTCAATAGTCACACTTCTTCATTTAAGCTTGGTTTAGCTCAATTTCATTCATTAGTCCAGAAGTTACAACAAATTTAGTGTAGCGTGTTCGAGACCGCGCACGCCTCGCGCGCTCTACTTATGTGTCGCCACGTTCCATGCGTTAAACAAAAAAAATCTAGAGCCTACAATTTTAATCGTACAACACTACTTTATATGTGTTTTCGATGTGAAATTCCCTCCTCTATCGCCTAGTGCCATTAGTTTTTTGTTATATATTTTTTTTATTATTAGAGTTATTGGCCAAAAACCGAAGTTCGGTCAATATTTTCGATATTTTCAGTGATTAGCCGGCACCTTACAGCGATAAACTTTATTATCGTATTCTACACACAAAAAATACTTATTCTGGAAAACTCAGCCATATAACATTCAGTGACGCCTTAAAACCTCTGACGACTGGGCTATTAGGAGAGCAGTATAGTTTGATTGTTATGATTTGTTTTCTCATGCTCTTGGAACGTTAGTCAAATGTTCAATTAAAAAACCTTTTTTTCAAATGTTGCTCAATTGCACTAGACATAATCTGATGACATTTTTATAGGAATGTTTTTTGCGATGACAGTTTTACAGAGAAGTTAGAAAAATATATATTAAATACAAGTTGTAGACAATACAGTTTGCCTATAGATCTTATAAAGCATGATGTCAATATAATAAAATGCAACCTTAAAATTTCGTAAAAAGGAAACCTCTAGACTCAAAAATGTTGTCGAAGAAATAAACGGTTAATTAACGTTTTTTCGAGAAAATGATGAGGACCGATTTTTAAAATATTATTTTTGCACAACTTAATAGGACAAAGTGGTTAAACAGGTTTATTTACTTGTTTAATAGATATGTTTATTGATATTAATCTGTAATAATTATAAAAATCCTTCTGTGCAATTTCCACAGATAACTTTTTTATTTGGTCGAAAGCATAATTTTTGGTCACCAATTACCACAGTAAAAAATTAAGAAATTGTAGTTCTACGTATATGGTACAACAATAGACCTCTCCGTATCCCAAGAAGGCATGTGCAAATAATAGACTAAGGGCCAATATTAAACAAGATATTTACCTCTTCTCATAAATTATACATTGAATATTTAATATCGTGTAACTAAGAACTTGAAAAGATTTTGGTATTTGAAGTATTTCCGCATTATTTTACATAGCATGCTGGTACAGTATTAATTACAAATTAATTATTTTCTGAACAAACTGTTTTTGACAAAATATCATTATTTTTAAATGCACATCGTTTAGCACATCATTGATTCATATACCAGTAGTACTTATCTGCGTCAATGTTGTGGCATCGTCCATGTTATTTTTAATGCGATACCTCTTTAGAAACGTTTTTATTCTCTATCAAACCATACGAATTTTCAATAATTTCAAATTTATAGGCTGCATACGTCTGAGCAGTTCTCATTTCAAAGAAGGATTTACTAATTGTATTTAACGATACAAATGCAAAAATGAGATATTCAGGAATTACGTAAAAAACCGTTTTGCATACCAATTACTTCTCCATAATATAATGATATTATGTTAGTTCTTGATGACGAAATAACTAAGTTGGTGCATTTTCAAATCAACTTTAAAAGGCATATAAGAACAAAATATTAACTGTACTATAGAGAAAATGTTGCAAAGAATATATTTTAATAGCTGATGTGGGTTAAAAAAACCGCTGCCTAAGGAATCACTACTTCCACATCCAGATTTTCCTCCAAGTCTCTTTAAAGGTAAACTACTTGACTATATTTGCACTTTGGTATGTGGAAATAATTGGTCTTGGAATTTTAATAATATTTAAGGCAGATGTCATAAAAAATTAACCGAAGTTGAAATTTAGCAAGCTTCGTTAAGACATTGAACTTGAAGTTGGCTAACTTTCAGGTCCGGCATGATATTTACAAAATCTACAAACTGTACAGGGGAGAGAAATAAAAAAGTTTGAGGCATTTTCAAACTTTTATTAAGCTGCGGATAAAAAATTTGAAAAGTTACACAACTCGAAGTAATTTTAATAGGCTTTACATTATTATTCCACAAAAAATGGGTTTCGTAAAAATTCGAGAACATGAATCTAGGTATCAAAATTGATCAAATACACAAGTTTTACAAAAACGATGCTAGGCGTCGGTCGGCGTCGAGACGTAAAAACGCAAAAATATGAATTTAGGTATCAAAATTGGTCAAATACACAAGTGTTACAAAATCGACGCTGGGCGTCGATCGGCGTCGAGTCGTAAAAATGGAAGAATATGGATCTAGGAATCAAAATTTATCAAATACACAAGTTTTACAATAACGGCGCTGGACGTCGTTCAGCGTTGAGACGTAAAAATGCAAAAATATGTTTCTAGGTATCAAAATTTATCAAATTGAAAGTATGTATGTAACAGTACCAAACGCTTTCGTGTCCAAAAAATCAGCAGAATTTCCAAGCGTTACACAAATCGCTACTGGATCCATCTTCGATTTGTTAAACATTCTCAATGTTAAAAATTAAAGTATTGGTTTCTAGCACATACGCCAAAAATGAAGTTTCTGGACTCTTAATAGTCTGCTCTACAGATTTTTTCCAATTAAACACCCTCCTCCACCCATTAAAAAAAAATACAAACGTGTACCAAGTTTCAAGTGGGTATCTCAAGTTTATTTCATCAACCCCTTTATTAATGGAGTGGTGGTGGTGGGGGGGTTGAAAAATATTATAAAGGAATCTCAAGTTTTTGTACTCTACACAGCTTGCTTTACTCATTTTCCTATTTATCTATAATTACATCTCCACCCTTTCAACGGAATAATCTCAAAATATAATTTAGTTCCAGATGATATAATACATACGTGTACCGAATTTCAAGTGAATATCTCAATATCTCAATATGTCAATTGAAAAATATTATAAAAAAATTTGAGGCCTTCGCTTATAGTACATACACTGAATTTCAAATTTCTGTACTCTTACCAGCTGTCTTTAATTATGTTCTCCTATTTACCCCTATTTAACCCCCGATCCTTCAAGGGATTAATCCAAAAATATAATATAGTTCCAGATGTTATTATAATATATGCGTATACCAAATTTCAAGTGAATATCTCAATTTTATTGCATAAACCCCTTTAATAATAGAGTGGCCGATGCTGGGGGAATGGAAAATACCATAAAAAAATTTGAGGCCTTGACTTCTAGTACATATACATCAAATTTCAGGTTTCTGTACTCTTGCCAATTTGTTTTACTTATTTCCCTCTATTTACCCCTATTTACCCCTCAGTCCTTCACCGAATGTGTTCAAAAAAACAATCCAGTTCCAGATCTCATTACAATATATACGTGTACCAAATTTCAAGTCAATATCTTAAACCGTTCCGGAGAAAACATGTGGACAAGAAAAAGTTACAGACAGACAGATAGACAGACAGACAGACCAACAGACAGACAGCTCAAATTTAAAATCTTGACATTTCGTGACATTCTAAACCTATCTCAAGAAAAAAAAATTGAAATTTTTGTTACGATTACTATACTTCCAATCCACTACGTGGATGTGGAAGTAATTATGTTTTGATTGCAAATGCTCATAGCGATAATCATTAAACTTTAGTAGCACATGAGAATTATTATAATATAATAACATGACCCCAGAGATATATACCGCAGGCGATGTTTTAAATAACAAACTTTTTATGTTAGTAATTTGTATAGTCCAATCAAAATCAGCCCCGTTTCATGTTTTAGTTAAAATGCATGATTTAATGAGAAATTGGTACATATGCATTCCGTCCTTAGAATAGAATATATGTAGTATCTATTGAGATTACGCTGAAGAAAAGGATGTTATAATTCGGTGTTTTTACGAATGTTAAAATCTCCTTGACTGTTAAGATAGTAATGGTTAATTATGACAAAAACACTTAAATTTTCTCAAGCAGTCGACTATTACCTTCAATTTTGAACTGAAATTTTACTTAGATAAATACTGTCTCGCAATGTTGCGCTAATAAAACAATCAGTTGCATTTTTGGTAAAGAGACGCCGTTGTGAATTATAAATATATGTTACTTTGTAAATAGTCGAGTACAATTAGATTTTTACCTCGGAACTCAGTTGTAATGAATGGATTGTTATGATTTCTTTTGCATTGAGTTTGTAATACTGAGCACAAAAAGTTTACCCTTTGAAAATTGTCGCATCTTATTTGAAAGTGGGCAAAAGTGTAAAATAGTAACAATCGAATCTGATATAGAATCATATTGTAAGATAAAAAGGTGGTCTATAATTTTTCCAAGTCATAACGATTTGAAGATTACGATTTTAGCTTAAAAAAATTAACGGTACCTTGAGAGAATATTTCGTAATAACTCAAAAGTCTTACATTTATGGAAAAAGTTGTATGGTAAAAGGAATAAGATTATGAAATTACAAGTATTTTATTTTTTGTTTATTTCTATACGATGAATAGTTCTAAGAATATGATAGTTTAAATATGGCAGTCGAACGGTTATCAGTTTAGATATAATGTTTGAATCTCAACTATGTCAGATATAATTAGTATGATGTTGAAAATACATACACTGGAAATTAAAGGGCTTGAAGTACTCTTTTACAAGATTTCTTCTATGCGCACAGTGTGAAAGGTAACAATGTTATGTGCAAAACAAGAAGTGCTTTGTAATTTTTTTAAAGTAAAATTCAGGATTTTCCTTCCTCCGTTGGCCATATAATGGAAATTAAAAAAATCTGTTTTTATTAATGTATAATATTACTAACATGCTCTAAGTTTTTGGCATTTTCAAAGCAGTCGTTTTTAATAATATACCTACTTAAAATTAAGAATAATATTAAGATTTTGTGAAAATAGTTCTTTTTTTTGTAAATAACTCCAAAACAATTGCATTAAAGGAAAATGTGACAATATAGAAAAATAAAGCTTAGAAAGCGATATATCAATTTGTTTCTAAAATACTTGTAGATGTATAATGAACTATTGTTTAATTAACTCTATCTTTCCCAATACATGGAAGCAAGCCCGAGTAATACCTATACCAAAATTTACAAGTCCTACATGTTTAAATAACTTAAGACCAATTAGTATCTTGCCAACATTCTCAAAATTATTTAAGAAAATTATGGAAATACAAATACAGGGGCATCTAAAAGATAATCAGATAATACCATCAAATCAGTCCGGGCTTAGGCAAGGCCACAGCTGCAGTACTGCATTGATGAGCATCACAGATGACATCATAGGGGCATGTGACTTAAATCAACTAACAGTTTTAATTCTTTTAGACTAGTCCAAAGCGTTTGATACCATCAATCATGAGATGTTGATATCCATTTTGCATTTCATCCACTTCACTGAAGGTGCAACTAAATTATTAGAGAATTATTTAAAAAATAGATCTCAACTGGTAATGTATGGAGGAGAATCCTCAGATATGTTAACCATTAGCACAGGTGTGCCATAGGGGTCAATTTTGGGTCCTGTACTTTTTATAATCTACTCCTTTTTGTTAATTTTTCTAGGACCAAGTAGTGATGTAACAATGGCCCCACGTTAGGCGCCATTGTTACATCACTACTTGGTCCTAGAAAAATTAACAATATCACCGGTTAAGGTAAGCAATTCAAATAACACACAAGTAGTGACGGCGAACGGCTAGCTGATCTGGTGCGTGGCTGGGATTTCGTGTGTTCAATTAAAATATATTTTTTTAAATCAGCCAGAAGTTGAACCAATATTTTTGTGATATTTTTACCTAAATAGTTTGTTCCAACACTCAGAGGTAGCTTAAAATGATGTAAATATTATGAGCGCCATCCACGGAAAATTTAAGAGTTACTGCTACCCCTGTAATGGTGAAACCAACCGCCGTGTAAAGATTTGATCTTATGGCGGATAGACAAACAGAAAAAATGAAACATTTAATTTTACGATAACAGAGACATATTTATTAGTAACTTCAGAAAAAATCATCAATATAAGAACAAATCAACGAATTTAATCAATATAAAAAGTATAAAATAATGTTACCAATTATGAAATAGAAATATTAAATAATATCACAATTTCCAAGAATAAATATATATAGCTTAATTAATTTATCATTAAAAAAAATATATCTTGTGCAAAGAAAGTTATACAGTAAATATTACACAACAAAAAAATCAATGAAATTCTCAGAATCTCACCAATCCTCCTGACGATGGATAGATAGTGGATGAGGGCTCCTGGTGAGTTCTGGTAACTTTTCCTATCAGCCTCTCCGAACACAGACGGCTCATCGACGTGGTTTGACGTCGTGTTAACCTGTGTAACGCTAGGGTTTTGCTGTTGGTTTGGATTGACTGGACTAAACTATACTTAACTAAATGGAATTTCAATAGACTATGCTGAACTTTACTAAACTGCGTTTGACTGGACTATCTGTCTTATGGAATCTAGCAGGCATTTAACCATCAAACGAAAAGATTGATTTTCCTTGTGTAAATTAGGTAGATTATTTGTACTATGTAAATTATTTCGGTAAATTATTTAAATAATAATTAATTATCTATGTAAATTATTTATTCATTATCTATAATCTATTATCTATTATCTAATTAGCAGCAAAACTCTACGTCTGGGAAGGAGAAAAAATATTATCAGCACATGTTTCAGAATTATGGTTGTTTAGTTAGCAGAAATGAAAAATATGGCTAAAGGCCGTTAAAGAATAATGCGAGGAGTCAAATAAATAAATGTAATTACCTTTTATTAGATAGATCACTAAGAGAAAGTTTGATAACAGCAGAAGTGACACAACTCGTGACTGAATGATTATCAAAAACTTTAAGTCAAAGTATATGCTGCTACAGAATTTGCTACAGAAATAGCCAATTCTGCTATCAGCCAGCTAATAAAAGTGATATCCCCTCTCAAGTCTCAATTAACATATTACCATACTATAAACTAAAAATTACTAAGAATTTGGGCCCGCGTTGTTCTATGCAAACCCGAATACTTCCCGCAATATATTTGGTTTTACCAATAATTAAGAAATATGTGCTGTGAAATACAGATATATTTACTATTCGATCGAAGCCCCTGTGTTCTACGAGCGCTGTTAGCAAAAACTGGAATACAAAAAGGGTTAAATGATTGAAACCTGAAAATATAATAAATATGTACATTCCTAAATTTAAACAGATTACCTACGATAATTTAATGTTTGGCGTTTTAGTTACTAGAGTATGGTAAATATCTGTACATATTTCTCAAAAATTCATTTTGTTTATTAGAATTTAATAAAATTACTTAAAGTTGCCAGATGTATGCAACAATGTCACAATTTAGAAAATAACTAAAGTTATACCGAAACAGGCTTTTGGTACACGTCTAGAATCACCCAGAATTTCATCAACCACTTTTCAAGTAATGCGCTAACGACGTGATATAAGCGTCAGTCTACGAATTTTGCGATCCAAGGTTCGATCCCTGAGCGTTCTCAGCTTTTTGTCAACAAACATAAACTTAATATTTGTAACAGTATTTCTTTCGCTACTACAATATGATGTTGAAGTCTGGATTCACGGCACTAGATAGTTATGGGTACTTAAAAATTAAAAATTCCCGGGCTGGATGCACGGATGGAAGCGCTGACGAGAATGCGATAGTCTATAGAACTCTAGGTGGCGCCTGGTTATCAATTCATAGGTTTCATAGAAGTGAGGTTACACTATGCGAGAATTGAAAAGGCCAAAGAGCAAACAGGAGTCCTTGGTATGGGCCCCAGAGATGAACATGTCAAGTCCTATGAAAGCCCCATTGTGAAGGGTGAATGGGGCCCTGCAGAGCCCTAAGAGAAATACGGCGAAGTCCTACGGCCATCCCAAGATTTTGTATTTGGAAAAAGAAATCTGTCTTTGAGGGCATTTACATTAGAAGTTCATGAACATCATTTATAGATAATATTTATATTACATCAACCTTGTGTTATATTGGATAATTGTACCATGTTATAGTAGTACTAAATGAATACAAATCATTGCAGCTTTAGGGTATCTCACTTTTGCTATATTGAAACATTCGTTTTTTTTTTCATAAATTCGGCATTAATAAACACGTTCACAGCAGCTTTCACAAATCCCTATTACCCATTACTTATTGAATCACACTTACAATGTAAATAAAGCCAACACAACGTTATGTTTATCACTTTTGAACGCCATTTCAGCCATTAATGCAACCGATCACGTTAGTCGCTTAGTTAGATAAATTTTGTCATTTATTGGTAGAACTTTTAATTTGACAGGTGATAGAATTCTGCTGAAATATTGAAAAGTACTTTAATAACAAGTACTTCGTTTAAATAACGCCAGAAAGACAAATTTGTAATGAAAACACCCAATGTGTATAGGAATCTCAAATTATTCATTTAGTTAGTGCGGTAAAACGCACGTAATACAACTATTTATCTCAGAAATAATGACGTTTATTACGCTGCTAAATATAAACCAGTCATAAAGTACATTCTGACAGGTTTATGTGCTCTCCTGTGTTCAATGTCCAGAGTTAAATTATTTGCTATATATTCTAAAATTATGAAATCTCTCGTGGCACATCGCACATTAACTGATAAAACTGCAATAACTTATTTTCAATAAGAATGCAAATCACTGTCACAAACTGTTTAATGTTGTTCTCGAAGTTTGTCCATAAATCTGGCATTACCTCAATAATTTTAGTCTACAACCATAAGACATCAGTTACAGTTTTTTGAAATTTTCTACAAAGTGGAAGAAAATATATACCGAATTTCATGTAAAGCAAAAGTTTTGCAATTATAACCGCCCTTTTGACGTCAAACTCAATATCAATCACTCCGAAAATATCAAATTACCAATTTTAATATAATTCTGAAATTATCATTCTCACATTCGGCAAATTATCGGCTGTAATATAATTTTTTTTATCTTGATTAGAGAATTTGACCTGTATGACGTGATATATTTAACAGAACTATTTTAATATGTTTAACCAAATAATGGTATTAAAAGGTTTCTATATTATATTATAGAACAACTTAAATAAGGAAGTGTGTAAGATTTATGAAATATGCATTCTGTTTGGCAAACGCTACGCGTTTAATTATTTTGTGAGGGAAGCCAGATGAGCTTTAGACGTAAAACCAACCACGTGGAATATAATTAATAAGAAGGCAGGAAATTTTGTATATATTGCATAAAGACAAACTAAAAGTTTAATTTATCTTTAGATATAAACCATTTTAAATAGGAAAAATGAATTCAGTAATTAAACATTTCAACGTTTAATTAAAATTTAAAAGTTAGGGAAAAATAAAAGTAAATACAGCATAGCATATAGCAAATAATTTGTTTCGGTTTATCAAACAATTCCTGAGTGGGGTTGCAACTTTCAGTGTGACTTTGGTGCCGAAGTTTCCAAAACCATCAAAGCACTGAACTCTACGTTCAACCGTATTGGGAGCGTATAAAAAGAGAATAAATTAAATTAACCCTTAAATGCATGATTTTTTATTTTTGAATAAAATATCTTAAATATAATAGTATAAGTGGAAACAAATAAACGAAAAATATTTTAAAAAATTCCACAATAATTTTTCCATTTTTTTATTATAAAAAAATGTTTGTTACCAAATGGCTACATCATGCGTTTGGAACAAAAATCAGTTGTTATGAAAACTTTTGAAACAATCATTGTGTTTGTTCAAACACAACTCAACTTTACAATTTTTTTCAAATTTATTTACGGGCATGACATCAGCTATGGTAGAAAATGTTCCTTACTCCAAAATGATTTAGTATTGGGCATACGGACTAATGATATATATTATTATTCCGATATACTGTTCTATTTCAATTTCTGTAAATATAGATGTCCTCTCAGGTTTAGATTGTGCAGCATATAGGGGTTAGTTTCTTGTACAATATTGCTTATAAGTTGATTAGAAAAAAAGTAACTAACGAATTCGTAAGGGGTTTCCAACTCACAAATATTGGCAGCAATTTTTGTTTCCCAGCTGAATCATAATTGGTCCTCGTTTAGTGTCAAGGATTTATCTTATTTCCATACAATGTTGTCATATAGGCTTTTATTCTTATTTTTTGCATGATATTTTTTGGCAGGACTTTTTTTGCAGCACTTTTTTTATGCAGCATTTTTTTTGCAGCACCTTTCTTTGCGGAATTTAATAAAGAACCTACAGGTAAATTATCCTTCTCGTGGCTACATATCTTTTAGGCTATATCTTCTTCCCTTTCTGGCAAGGGTAAATTATCCTCTTCATCGTTAGACATCAGTTCCCCTTCTAGCGGTGCTGCTTCACTGGGACTATTTTCGTCATCGTACACAGGAACAATGGAAGGATCTTCCAAACTGTCTGTTTCACTTATATCCCTGCCACATTCGCTATCAAAGCCAGTGAATTGTTCCCACAAACCAGCCAAGTCTTCTTCTAATAATTTTTTATTACGACTCATCAAAAAATACAGAAAAACAACACATTATAAAATTAGACCTAAACGCATGATGATACCGATAATCAACATATGAAAATTGTAAAATTTTACACTACATGCATGATGTTGCTGATTGGCAACAAAGCAAAACACACATTTACAAAAAAAAAGAAGAAAAATGGACAGTTCTAAAATTATAAGGGGATAATACATACCTTATTGGATGGCTAACACAATTTTTAAACTTTTAAAAACGTAATGTAACAATAATAGTAAATACACAAAATGGTAGACTTAATCAGTGTGCAATTGTTCTGACTGGACTACAAATTATGGCCGAATTATTTTTGAAAGCGCCAACTATCTATAATGTATGGTTTTACCTACTTATATAGTATGTAGACAATCGGATACAGTATGCAGTAGGCTGAAATTTACATTCCCGTAATTTTTGGGCATGTAAATGTTGGTAAGTTGCCAAACGGCAACTCGATGCATTTAAGGGTTAAATCTAGCAGTATGTGAAAATAATTACTCGCACAAATTTAATAATGTATTATTTGAAATCGTTTGCGACAGAGTCCCATAAAACGATATGCCACTTTAATACCTTTCTGACCGGCCGACCGACTGACTTATGGTCCAAGTGACTATGCCCGTCCGACTGACTACCGACCGGCGTCCGACCATCCAACTAACCGTTTGATCAACCGACCATCAGACGTCCGACTGACCATCCGACCATCTGACCCG